>JARQOC010000003.1:769464861-770064861 GCA_033576535.1 Allobates femoralis
TGGGTCTTTAAACAGTGAAGAGATTACAGGAAAAATACAAGCTGTCCCCCATTACAGTGCATTTATGAGAATTGTAGGTTATCAGCGATGAGTAAATGAATCAGAAGCTCAGCAACACAACATCTTTTTTACATCTGCTTCTGATGAAAATGAAGCCTGAATTCCTGGGTTTCTAAGTGCAGCACAAGCAGCAGCTCCTTCCTCCGCTTTGTTTTGCAGGTGTTGAGATAATGTCAAGTACAGTAGGTTCCATTGAACAGTAAGTAGGGACCAATCTATCCCAACAACAGAAAGAAATTGGGAATGAGACAGCAGTTGGGGATTACTGGTAGTCGGGGGATAATTGCATTCAAAGATTCGTTTCAATGCAACAATATTTCTTATGATTTAAATTTGCATTTGAATAAAAAAATGCACAGGATAGGAAAGCATACTTTCTTTGAAATGTAACGGCAGCTGGAAAATAAAATTATAACAAGCACAGGTGTCTTTTTTCATATATTTGTCCTGAATATAGCCTGTAAAACTTTTATCTTATGGCACACTGTTTAATATTACAAAATTAATAGGACTAGTGCCTGTAAGCATTTGCAATATGAAGCTCTGCCCCCATCTTTCATGTGTAGGTAGATGTGTTCCCAATAGATATTCTAATACTAGAGGTACGAAGATTGCTGCAGTAAGAACAGGCTGCTCACACTGCTGTCTTTCTGATCTAAAATTAGAGATACCAGGGGTGCTGAAATAAGAAGAGGCCACCCACACTACTGCCCACCCTGTATTTCTGATCTAATACTGGAGATACTAGTGATGCTGAAATAAGAAGTAGTCACTCATAATGCCATCTTTCTGACCCATACTGGCACTACTGCTGAGGGAAGAAGCAGCTGCTCACACTGCTGTTTATTTGATGTAATAAAATTCTATCTTCTGAAGAATAAGCTAAATAGTTTATTTGAATGAATTTTCTAATTGGTCTGCGTATGTTAGTCCTATTGGAAATTGAAGACAAAAGGCCATACTTAAAGAAATCTGAGAAACCTCCTGTGTTCTCATAGAATTTTGTAACTTTACATTCTCCCCAGATTGTATTATAACCTTTGAAAGTTAAAGAAATTCTCTCCAAATAGGAGGTCAAATTGTTTCAAATGTGGTTATGATGGGCTGATAATCTGCATTTATTCTGGGATTGTACTGAAATTACGCTATTTCGGTCACAAGGAATTTTGCCTATTGACAGACTATTCAGGAGGGATATTCCTTTTAACCCTATTGCCTGCACATTACAAGGTACATTTATGATGTCTAATGGCACATGTATCAGATTGGCTGGTAATGCGTTGTCTAGGAAGTGTATTTTATAACTCTGGATTAGTAATAAATCATCTCCTGTGTGTATTAAATATACTATTCATCAGCTCTGATTTAAAGGGAACCTGACCCCTCCAAATGACCCCCAACTCTATTAATACCTGTCCCTGCACCCTTAAAGATCATTAGCAGCGGTCCTTTTGTGTAAAAAAAAAGCGTTCAGTAACATTGTGAAAAACGCTATTATTCACTTGCATGTCAGGGACTTCTTCACACTGAATAAGTCTCACAGGGCGTTCCCTGTGAGACTCTAAACCCTCCTGAGCAGTGCATTATCACGCCCAGATGGGTGTGATAACTAATCCTAGTCCTTCTTGCCCATTTGTATGGGCGTAATAGCCGGTGTGACGCTTTTTGCGTCACATCCGGTCCTGGTGATGTGTGTACACCCTTTAGGTGTAAGCCGACAAGCCGCGCATGCGCAATGCGCATGGTGAGGTCGGCTTACACCTAAAGGGTGTACACACGTCACCAGGACCGGATGTGACACAAAAGCGTCACACCGGCTATTACGCCCATACGGAAGGGCGAGGAGGACTAGGATTATTTATGACGCCCATCGGGGCTTGATAATGAGCGGGTCAGGAGGGCTTAGAGTCTCACAGGGAACGCCCTGCGAGACTTATTCAGTGTGAAGAAGTCCCTGACATGTAAGTGAATAATAGCGTTTTTCACAATGTTAATGAACGCTTTTTTTTTTACACAAAAGGACCGCTGCTAATGATCTTTAAGGGTGCAGGGACAGGTATTAATAGAGTTGGGGGTCATTTAGAGGGGTCAGGTTCCCTTTAATAAAATGGTACATCAATAAACAAAGAATAAAATGTATATACAAATCTGGGATCCATTTTTAGATTGTACAGGATCTGAAGATTGAATAAGTAATTTGATTTGGAATTTATCATAAGTGTTTTCCAGTGATAGCAGTTGAGGGTTTGGGTCGAGGGGTTTATTTTATATGAATTGTATTTTTAATGTTTTTAGACTGTTAATGAAGACAAAGCTTCATTTTTTTTATAGCAACTGTTATGCTATAGAAAAAAATATATTTTTAAAAATAAATAATTTAAAAAGATACTCAAATCATACGTTAAACCGCATCGGCCTAATCAGCTGCAGACTAAAACCTCTACGGGCAGCATGAATCTGATGACATCTTCTCTGTCTCTGGCGGGAGTAAGTCTTATTTTATTTGCTTTTCATTCCTCCCAAGAACTATACTTTTTCAGTCAATATAACCAAAAGAAGAATTTTTTTTTACATTTTTATTGACACCATAAAGTATATTGAAAACTTTATAATAAAAAACGTTTCGGTGAAATAGCGAACAAAACACATTTTCAGACATTTTTGTTTGGATTTCTTTTTGACTTTATTCTGCAGGTCCGTACAATCGTGGCAATACCAAATTTTACATAAAAGAATAAATCTACTAATGGGAACAGTAAACTCAGAAACAGGTTAAATGTAATAATGCTTTATAAAAAAAACTTTGCAGGTTATAAGACACACCGGATTAGAAGACGCACCCAAATTTAGAAGACGAAAATAAGAAAAATAATTTTAATATTAAAAAAGGTGATCCATCTTAAAATCAGAGTCTGTTTTATAAACTATTCATAAGTTATCTGGATCTTACAGGGGAGAGAGCAGTGGCGGAGCGGAGTCACAGGAGGGATTGCTGCAGGCGGTGTGCCAGTCCCAGCGGTTGTGATAGGCTGGAAACACACTGCCTGAGTGACAGCAGACCCGTACTGCAGATATTACAAGAAAATCAATGGCAGAAGCATTATATTACGGGTTCACAGTCATCGATCATAACAAAGAATTTTTTGCTGCAAGATAAAAACAGACAGCTACTACTAGCGCTTTGGCTCTATTTATTAATTCAATCAGGGGCTGGCTGGCGCCTCTGGCCCCGGGTGGCAGGTTTGGTCTGCCAGCCCAGACTTGAGGACCATGGGGTCTGGGGGGGGTGCTATCAGAATTTTTTGATGACAGGGGGGAAAAGGAGGAGCTATCAAAATCTTTTGATGACCTTGTGCTATCAGAAATTTTTGGTGACCGGGGAAGTTATGGGGGGGGGGGGGGTGTGCCATCAGAGATTTGGGCCAGTCCACCCCTGAATTCAATTACGGTATACATATTTCATTTGTGTAAAAATTTATTACATTTACAAAGTAAAGAACCTAAAAAGTGTTACATGTACTTGTACTTGTATCCAGACAGGTAACTTATTGGTCTGTCGATGGGGCTTCATTTTTATTGAATTATTAGGGAGGAGCATCTATAAATATGATCAATCTACATTCTGTATCTGCGGATACAGCAGGCAAAGTAAGGAATGTAGAATTATACAAAAATAAAAAAAAGACAACAGAAATGAAAGTTTGTAAATAAAACCCATCAATGGCCCCGCAAAAAGAGTAGAATGGAGGCTTTCACGAGCTTCTGTAAAAGCAGATGTACAGACCCCCGTATGATTGTAATAGAGCTGAGGTACTGCTTCATGTTCCCGGCGGTGCTGCACTAGAAGTCACCAGTTATAACAGCTGAAGGACCTGTAGCAAAACTTCCCCTGTCACAAGCTAATTAAAGGAAATCTGTCAGACGGCTTTTGCTATGTAATCTGAAAGCAGCATAATGTAAAGGCTGAGAATCTGATCCCAGTGATAAGTCACATAGGGCCACGTCACGCACACAGATATCTGGGCAGATATTGTTCGCAGATCTCTGGTTGCAGTGAAATCATGGACACATAGTTCCATTTAGTGGCTATGTACAAATGGAGCAATCTGTCCATGATTTCACTGCAACAGATCTGCCCAGATATCTGTGTGTGTGACCCCAGCCTTACTGGGATATATGCTGTATCAATAAAGTCAGTGTTTTATCAGCAGGAGACTATCACTAGAGGACAAAGTGTTTCAAAACTCCTAGTCAAATACTGCCACCATTACTTATCAGCAGCTTTCTGACAATATATTGTGTGCACAGAAAGCTGCCAATCAGTGCTGTGTATGGAGTTATACACAGCTCAGCATTTCAAGCTCTGCTATATCTGCAGCAGAGAAAACTGTGATTGTATCACAATTACTGTACGTAAACTAAGTGATACATCACTGAAATCAGGGTCTCTGCCTTTACATCAGGCTGCTTTCAGATGAAATGGCAAAAACCTGGTGACAAATCCCTTTTAAGGCTGCTTTCACATCAGCGGTTTTCGCTGATCGCGGCAGTTGCGGTGAAAAAAACGCAACTGCCGCGATTACCGCATCACGGCCGCACTTGCGGTTCACTTGCGGCAAGCCCCATGCAATGTCTATGGGGCTTGCAGTAAGTGTGCGGCAGGTGCAGCAAGTGCGGTACAGTTGCGGTTTCGGCACTTGCGGCAGATGTGGCTGCGAGAAAACCACGGCTGACCGCATTTTTTTTTCGCGGCCGCATCTGCCACAAGTGCCGAAACCGCACTTGCTGCACCTGCCGCACACTTACTGCAAGCCCAATAGACATTGTATGGGGCTTGCCGCAAGTGAACCGCAAGTGCGGCCGTTATGCGGTAATCGCGGCAGTTGCGGTTTTTTCACTGCAACGTCCGCAATCAGCGATTACTGCTGATGTGAAAGCAGACTAAGAAGGAGAAATGAAAGAGCACAATTTTGCATGGTTTGTGTCTTGGGGTCATGTTTGTGCTTGCTGCTGCTTCTGTCTCGCAGCTTTCTTTAGTTCACTGTTCTGAGGTTCAAACAAATCATAAAATATCTGATCTTCCTTTGAATTCTGTCGAATGTACAATAGATCCTCTACTGGGTAAATGTCGTCCTTCCCTGACCAGACAGTGAGGCTGTACCTGCAACGAGACAATGTTAATTATCATTAGTTTCTGCACTACAATTCTACAATTATCATTCTCATATTTTCAATAACTAACTCAATAGGTCTAAAGGAGCAATTTATAAAATCCCACAATTATAAAAAAAAGTGGATTTGTTAGTTAATCATAGCATACACTAACTCATTCATAACAAATAAAAATAGATCTCTGGGAATCCCAGCACCTATAAGGATATCCAGTTACAATATAATCAGGGGGGTTAATGTACATGATATTAGGATGCATTAAGTAGATGTAAAAATTGTGAGTATGCAAATTGGTCAAATGGTGCCTCAAATAAAATGAATTTTTATCTCTAAATTTAAGACTAGTGCTTTTTTTATACTTCAACTTATTTTAACCCCTTCACACTGAAGCTAGTTTTCACCTTCCTAATGCTGTTTTCACATCCGTGTTATTTGCAAATACAGCCGATCAGGTAAACTTTGGAACTTCAGGTTTGCCTTATATCCAGTTTTGCAAATCTGGCGGATTTACGCCTTTCTTGCAAAAAGCAGATACGTCCCACTTGCAGCACACTTGTGCCAAGGTTGCGCTTGTGCTAATGCATTGTAAAGGGACCACCAGACAAGTGCGGAGACTTAAATTTTCCCCACGATCCTGCACTTCCGGCACCGGACGTAAAACGCTGCAAGTGGGAAGTGCCGGATAACTGTCAAAAACGCAAGTCCCCGCACATGTCTGAAGGTCCATTTACAATGCATTAGCACAAGCACAACCTTGGCGCAAGTGTGCTGCATCTGTTTTTTTGCAAAAATGGCGGCTTTCTACCAGATTTGCAAAAATGCACATGTGAAAGCACCCTTACAAAGGCAAATCAGGATCCGATATTCTAACCAATGCGTGGTTCTCTCACCCCTTGTTGTCCGAGCAGTGTTGTGCCCACGGGGAAGAAGTTTGGGCATTTGATGGGATGAGCCCTGGTCCTTGCGATTTAAAGACAGCCAGGCCAGGGGACGAGAGCACCAACTGACCCTTGTTTCTCCATGGGACATTACTGCTATGTGTCAATGATACATACACAACACCCACTGATGATTTTGCTGCCTCTGCGGAGGTCAGTTTACACCTGCTGACAGGTGGCACTAAACCTCTGATTATCAACATGTTGCTGATCGGTATTTATATATATTAGCTTGTTTACAAAGGCAAACCGCACTAAACAATCTGTAATAGATCTAAAGAGATGGCACAGTGCATGAAGGCGTTCAGTCTTGCGCTCACCAGAATGATGATTTTTTTTGTGCAAATAAAAAGCTCATTTCACCCAATAAACAAGAGTTTTGCTCACTTGCCAAGTACCTGACGGCCTGAACGGACTGCACAATTATTGAGGATATTAAGAGATCAGGCAGTGGATGAAAATAAAGGTGCAGTGTAAACGTATCTTCAATTTTCATCCTTTACCTTGTATCTTGAGAACTTAGATGGTACAGTGATTGTTGTCTCCCTCTTAAGCACCAAGTCCCCAGTACACATGTCCTCTGGCCCTGCCTCTTACATTGGTGATTACTTAAAAGGGTTTTCCTATGAACAAAGTTCATTTAAAAGTTCATTTTAATCAATAGATCTTGGAATAATAAAATTTTCCAGAATTGGGTGTGTTTTAAAAAAAAAGTTCCTGTGCTGAGATAGACTTATACCACTATGTAGTTTCATTTTTGTTGCCGACCGTGCACAGACCATTGGTTTGATCCTGGACAGGGAAGGATGAAATAAAGTATCCAGACATTACAGCATGGGATCATAAATAATTCTTTCTTTGAGGTAAAACATTTTTTACAAACAGGAAGAGAAATGTTTCATCTCACAAAAAAGAATCAGCTGTGATCTCATGCTGTCATGTCTGTATATTCTCTTTCCTTCCTCCCCTTGCCCAGGAGATGTGGTATGATCAGACCATGTTCCTGTACTGTCAGACACATCCATTACACAGTACATAGCAGGGACACATATATAGGATTCTCAGCCCAGGAACATTTTTTTAAACACATCCAATTGTGGAAATTATTATTATTCCAAGATCTATTGATTAAAATAAACTTTATTCGTGGCAAAACCCCTTTAATAAACACTTGACAGATGCAGATCTGACCACCCTAATGGGGCCGTCACACGCGTCAATGTCGTCAGCGATCTGATCGCTGACGACATTGACGAATGATCGCTGGTGAGCTGTCACACAGGGAGACTCTCCAGCGATCATTTTACCAGCGACATCGTGGAAATGATTTCAATATCGTTTCCACGATGTCTGCAGACTGGTATCCAGGATAAAGTGCGGGTATCTAGGCAGCGCGTGCTGCCTAGTTACCCGCAGTTTACCCTGGATACCAGCTCACAGCGCTTCCCGAGAGGCGCTGGGAGCTGGCTGATCACGTCTCCCGGTGTCACACGCAGCGATGCTGCGTGTTCACCGGGCGTCCATCGCCAGGTTTTAGAGTAGGTTCTAAAATCTGGCGATCATCAACCAGCAATTTATCGGTTGATGCCCCCTGTCACACGCGTCAATATCGCTGCAATGTCACGTGCAGCAGCGATCGTGCATGCGATATTGACGCGTGTGACATCCCCATAAGAGTCATTACTTTCAGTACTTTACCTGTCTGATGTTTGCAGCAACCACTGCAGCTGAGGCCACGACTGTCGGACCATGGCTGCTCTCACTGGGAATGTCACAGGTTGGCTCAGACTTTTACAGATAGCCTCCATTTCTCGCACCATCTCCCAGCTATAGCCTGAAAGACATTAAATGATGGAAATCACAAATCCGCGCCAGAGGCATCATCTATGCTTTCACAATTAAACAGTAAGTCATGACATAAAGAGAATTTTGTTTACGTACCGTAAATTCTTTTTTCTTTAATCATCAATGGGAGACCCAGACAATGGGGTTTAGGGCTCTGCCCTCCGGAGGTCACACTAGGTACTACAAGTTTGTAGACACCGCCTCCTCCGCTTATAAACCCCCACCGTAGGAGACATCCTCAGTTTAGTCCATAAGCTGCGAGGAGAAAATAAACCACACCCGAAACATCGGGAAGAATGCCGTGCACAGACGGTGTAACAACCCGGAAACACTGTCTCAACAGAGAACAGATCAAATGCAAAACATGCAACGGAACAACTGGGTGGGTGCTGGGTCTCCCATTGATGATTAAAGAAAAAAGAATTTACGGTACGTAAACAAAATTCTCTTTTTTCTGGTCATCATAATGGGAGACCCAGACAATGGGGATGTCCTAAAGCAATACCCCAGGGCGGGAAGAGTTCCTCAACAAGACGGATAACACATGGTTCCCTTTAAAGGTGGGCAACCGCCGCCTGGAGAACCCGCCTGCCCAAACTCGCATCCGCAGAGGCATGGGCATGCACCATATAGTGCTTAGAGAAAGTGTGCAGGCTGGACCAAGTGGCCGCCTGACACACCTGTAGAGCAGACGCTCTATGTCGCAAGGCCCAGGAGGCACCTACAGCTCTAGTAGAGTGTGCCTTCAAACCCACCGGGAGAGGCAAACCAGAAGACCGGTAAGCCTCCTGAATGGGAGCCTTGATCCATCTGGCCAAGGTCGACTTCGAAGCCGCGGACCCCTTACAGCGACCCATCGTGAGGACAAATAAGGAATCCGAACTCCTAAAGGAGGCGGTCCTGGACACATAAATGCGTACAGCCCTCACGAGATCCAGAGTATGGAGGTCGCGCTCAACCTGATGAACGGGAGCGGGGCAAAATGATGGGAGAACAATCTCCTGGTTTAGGTGAAACGTTGAAACCACCTTCGGCAAGAACTCTGGCCGTGGGCGCAACACCACCTTGTCTTGGTGAACCACCAGAAAGGGTGACTTGCACGAAAGTGCAGCCAATTCTGAGACCCTTCTCAGAGACGTAATTGCCACCAGAAAGACCACTTTCTGGGACAGACGAGCGAGAGAGATGTCTCTCAGTGGCTCAAACGGCGGTTTCTGCAATGCCGCCAGGACCATGTTGAGGTCCCAAGGGTCCAGAGGTCGCCTGTAAGGCGGAACCACCCGAGATACCCCCTGCAGAAATTGACGGACCTTCGGGAGGAGCGCCAAGCGCCTGTCAAACAGCACTGAAAGTGCTGATACTTGACCCTTCAGAGAGCCAAGGGATAATCCCAACTCCAACCCCGACTGTAGGAAGGCCAACAATGTCGGGATGGACAATGGCCACGGTGAGCGTCCACCAGAGGCACACCAGGAGAAAAAGATTTTCCACGTTCTGTGGTATATCTTCCTGGAAACAGGTTTCCTAGCCCTATTCATAGTGGCAACCACGGTAGGAGAGAAGCCTCTGGATGTCAGCAGCCAGGCCTCAAGAGCCATGCAGTCAATCTGAGGGCCCTGGAATTGAGGTGGAAGAATGGGCCTTGCGCGAGTAGATCTGCGCGTTCTGGAAGAGCCCACCGGTGTCCGCCTGACAGTTGCCACAGGTCCGGGTACCAGGACCTCCTGGGCCAATCTGGAGCCACTAGAATGGCTACTCTGCATTCCATCCTGATTTTCCACAGGACCCTGGGAATCAGAGCCAGAGGCGGGAACACATATGGCAGCTGGAAGCTGGACCAACTCAGGATCAGGGCATCCGCCCCCAGAGACTGAGGATCCCACGATCTTGCCATGTATTGGGGCACCTGATGATTCAGCCGTGAGGCCATCAGATCCACGTCCGGAGTGCCCCATCTGCCGCAGATGTCCCGGAAGACGTCTGGATGTAGAGACCACTCTCCGGAGTCCATCCCCTGTCGGCTCAGGTAGTCGGCCTCCCAGTTCTCGACCCCTGGGATGTGAACTGCGGAGATCAGGCAGCCGTTTTCCTCCACCCAAGCTAGAATGCGGTGGACTTCGGCGAGGGCCTGAGCACTTCTGGTCCCTCCCTGATGATTTATGTAGGCGACGGCCGTCGCATTGTCGGACTGCACCCGAATGGGGTGTCCTGACAGGAATTTCTGAAACGCCAGGAGCGCCAGATAGACCGCCTTGATCTCCAGCACGTTGATCTGCAATGCCGACTCCGACTGAGTCCAGAGGCCTTGAGCCCTGTGGTGCAAGAACACCGCACCCCAGCCCTTCAGACTGGCGTCTGTGGTCACCACTAACCATGACGGTTTTAGGAAGGACCGGCCTCGTGACAGGTGACGTGGCTGGAGCCACCACTGTAGGGAGTCCCTGGTCGGTTGTGACAGTGTCACCAGCCGATTCAGCGAGATCGTCCTCTTGTCCCATCTGCGAAGAATCTCCAGCTGGAGAGGACGGAGGCGAAACTGTGCGAACGGCACCGCCTCTATCGCCGCTACCATGCGTCCCACCAGTCTCATCAATACCCGTAGGGTTGATTGTGGTGACAGGAGGACATTCTGCACTCCTGAGTGGATCGCTAGCTGTTTGGCTTGAGGTAGGGACACCAGGGCTGAGTCCGTGTGGAAGTCCATGCCCAGATACGTCAATGACTGGGTCGGAACCAGGGTCGACTTTTGAATGTTGAGAAGCCACCCGAACTGTTCCAGAGACTTCATGGTCGCCTCCAGGCTCACCCGACAAAGGTCTTCCGATGGCGCCCTGACCAGCAGGTCGTCCAAATAGGGTATGACGGCGTGTCCCTGCACATGCAGGAGAGCCATCATGGAGGCCATCACCTTTGTGAACACCCGCGGTGCCGAGGCTAGCCCGAATGGCAGTGCCACAAATTGGAAGTGCTCTTCCCCCACTGCGAATCTCAACCAGCGCTGATGAGCTGGTGCAATGGGCACGTGAAGGTAAGCGTCCCTGATATCGATGGACGCTAGGAAGTCTCCCTGCGACACAGCCGCGATCACGGAGCGCAGGGATTCCATGCGGAACTTCCGAACCAACACGTGACGGTTGAACAACTTGAGGTCCAAAACCGGGCGAAAAGAGCCGTCCTTCTTTGGGACAATAAAGAGGTTGGAGTAAAAACCCCTGAACCTCTCTTCCGTGGGCACTGGGACCACCACTCCGTCTCTGCGGAGTCCCTCCAACACCAGGTGAAAAGCCTGAGCCTTTTCTGGAGATGGAACCGACCGATGGAATCGGGGTATTGGTTTTGACGTCAGCTCTATCCTGTAACCTCTTGAGACTACGTCTCGAACCCACTGGTCTTGAACGTGAAGGAGCCACCTGTCCTGAAATCGAGACAGGCGTCCCCCACCTGTGGGGAGGCAGGACGAGAGAGCGAGTCATGTCGAGGCGGGCTTGGGGGTGGCAGCCGCTGCCCCCGCCGGCTTCTTCTGACGACTCTTGGAACGCCACTGAGTAGCAGGCTTGCCCCCTCGGTCCGAGCGAGCGGACGTCGTTGATGACTGTGAGCTGGAGCGAAAGGACCACTGCTTAGGGTTCCTTTTCACGGTGTACCGTGGCTTAGGCTTATTCTGCGGGATCTTAGACTCAGCAGAATCCTTTATCAACTTGTCCAGCTCGGTGCCAAAAAGCCTGTCACCAGCGAATGGAAGATTCTGCAAAATCTTCTTAGATGTGGTATCTGAGTCCCAAAGACGCAGCCACAACAGCCTGCGGATCGCAATTGCATTGGCGGAGGCCACAGCAGAGCGAGTGGCAGTTTCCAAAGTTGCCGTCCTGGCGTAATCCGCATAAGCCCTTGCTCTGTCGGTAAGCGCCAGGACCTCTGGACTGGACCTAGCTAGTTCAGTGATACCATCCAAGCAGGTGGTAATCGCTTGTAGGGTCCAGACCGCGGCAAAATTAGGGGCAAAGGAAGACCCCACAGCCTCATAGGAAGACTTGGCGAGTTGCTCGACCTGTCTATCAGTAGCATCCTTCAATGAGGAGCTATCAGAGGCAGAAAACAAGGAGCGTGCAGCAATCCTGGTCATGGAAGCGTCCACCTTTGGAGACTGCGACCATTCCTGAAGCACCTCCTGGGAAAGGGAAAGCGATTGTCCTTGGGTTTACGGACATAACGCCGCCCAGGATGTAACCTGGGTGCTCTAATCACCCTTCCAAAATTAGTGTGGTCCATGAAGGATCCACTTGGTCTGGCCTCCGGCCGCAGCCATTGATAGACCTCCTTGGGGTGTACAGTCACCTCCTCAGGAGGAGTGACAAGACGCAATGTCTCATTGATGGAGGACACCAGATCCTCCACCCCATCTGGAGGTTCAGACACAGACCCGAGAGTAGAACCCCCATCATCTTCCTCACCATCAGAGGAACGCTCCTCCTCAGAGAGAGCCTGGAGCTCGGGTGACTCCTCACGACGAGCTCGCTTAGAGGGTCTCACAGTAGAAGTAAGAGACACCCGGGGGTAACTGGGAGGAGTAGCTGGGTTTTCCAGTCTCCTATGAAGTGCCTCCAGGGATTGCGACATGGAGGACATCTGGGACAGCAGGGATTCATTGATCCTATTCTGCGTTTCCCATGGCCCTGGGATCACCTGAACCTCAGGGTATAATCCCGGATTTGCAGCCTCAGTAGTGGCAGTCCGGGTCTCTGGGCGTCCACAGTTATTGCAGGACCCCTCCACCAGTGTCCCGTTGCATGTAGCACAGGTAATGGTGACCACCGCCGCCTTAGCAGCATGCTTCCCAACTGAAGACATCGCCACAGTGGGGAGAATATAAGCCAATTTGCCTTCACAAAACAAACCGGGAAACCCGGTGGCTTACCGACCGCAGTAAAGCGGTAGGAGGAAGCGGTGTGTGTGTGTGTGACCTCCGCGAGTTCCGGTCTCCCCTGAAGTGCCGACACGTGCTGCCGATAGATCCCAGCCGGGAAGTGAGGGAGAAGATGGCCGCCGAGAGCAAAGTCGTGGGCGGCGCCGAGAACACGCGGGAAGCACACACACACGCCCGTCGGTGACGTCACCGCAAGGGCTGCTTCCCATCCTCCAGGCAGCCTCAGTAATGGAGGTGACTAGAGCCCGCAGCGCGTGAAAGTGTGAATACAACATACACACACAGACTGTCAGTATATACAAACACCTGCAGTCCATAGCCGCAGCCCCTGTGATACACAGGGCGGTCAGCCAGGGTGACCCCAGCACAGGGCACACCGACAGAACCGCGGACCCGAGGGTACGCGCGGTCTGAGTGTCAGGACACATAAAGTGTCCGACACTACCCCCAGGCACACAGGAGACGCACGGGCCTCAGTGCCTGTCCGGTATGTAAGCACCATTTAGGGAGGCCTCGGACGGGGGTGCAGCACCAGTCTGGAGTGTAAGCACCATTTAGGGAGGCCTCAGACTGGGCTGGCTCCAGTCCGGTCTGTAAGCACCATTTAGGGAGGCCTCGGACGGGGGTGCAGCACCAGTCTGGAGTGTAAGCACCGTTTAGGGAGGCCTCAGACTGGGCTGGCTCCAGTCCGGTCTGTAAGCACCATTTAGGGAGGCCTCGGACGGATCGGAGCTGTGCAAGGCTCCCATCTCCCACTCTCCAGAGCCCCCCAGAGAGGGATGGAAAGGAGTGTGACAGCGTACCGGGAGAACACGAAGTGTCCAGGCTCTAGGCCCTCCGGTACCTCCACCAGCGTGTGCCACTAAGGGTGAGCGGGGAGGCCGTCACCGGTCCCGATAGGACCCTTTTACCTTGTCTTCAGACGCCATCACGTAAGTTGTGAGAATGCAGTGAAGTGCAAGCAAAGCGTGATCCTCCGAGCACACTAAGTTTAAAACGGAGGATGTCTCCTACGGTGGGGGTTTATAAGCGGAGGAGGCGGTGTCTACAAACTTGTAGTACCTAGTGTGACCTCCGGAGGGCAGAGCCCTAAACCCCATTGTCTGGGTCTCCCATTATGATGACCAGAAAAATGCCAATAAAAGCCATGATGCTAGTGTGAATAGAACTTTACGCAGTCTGAAATAGTTGTAATAAAGCAACTTACTCTGACTTACAATAATGTATCATAAGTATCACTGCATAATACACTGATAAAACAGCTGGTGCTCTCCTTTTCAGTCTTCCTGGTGCGGCTCCTCTGAATTCCCGTCCCACCCTATGCCTGTAAAATGGCTTGGAGTTTCTCAAACTACTCTGTGCACAATCTACTTTGGTAGTCTGAGACCCTATTCCCTCCAAGGACTGTCTCAGGTAACTCCATGCAAACTGCGGGGGGAAGGGGAAGGGCATTTATAGGAGACACAATTGCACAAAATTTAGAAAAAGATTTTTTCCACCTTTTGCGTTTACACACTACTTTTTTAGACATCTGGATTATTTTTCATACCTGATGTAGATTTTCGCATGTGGCCCATGGGCTGATCAAACAAACGTAAAACGCAATAGCAAACGTTAAGATTCATAATGCTCTTCATTTTTATGTCAATCAATTGAGCACTGGTGACGTAACGTCCGACTAGTCATAAGCTACGAGCACAAGACGGCGCCGCTGTAGCGGAGAGTTGTGGGTAAGATGATATAACAACATTATTTCTCATGAACACCCATAAAGAAAAACTTATTCGCCAAAATTACTTGAAATTTTAATTACCGTATATACTCGCGTATAAGCCGAGTTTTTCAGCCCAAAAATTGGGCTGAAAAGTACCCCCCTCGGCTTATACGCGAGTCAGTGCTGTATACCGATGTATACATCGGTACATACCGATGTATACATCGGTATACAGCAGCCCCCGCATCCCCAGTAATGCAGGGCCCCCCCAGCGTCTCTCCGGTCACCTGTAAAGGAAACTATACTTATCACAGTGCCGCTGTCCGCGCCCGCTGTCCGCGCCCGCTCGCAGCTGCCGACCGCGATCCTCCATCTTGCGTCTTCTTCCTGTTTCTGTGCTCGTCTGGGGCAATGACGTCATTCCCTGCGACGAGCACAAGAAACAGGAAGAAAGAAGACGCAAGATGGAGGATCGCGGTCGGCAGCTGAGAGCGGGTGCGAGCGGGCGCGGACAGAGCACTGTGATAAGTATAGTTTCCTTTACAGGTGACCGGAGAGACGCTGGGGGGCCCTGCATTACTGGGGCTGCCTGTATACTACCGCTGGGGCTGCTATATACCTCTGGGGCCCTGTATACTACCACTGGGGCTGTATATACTACCACTGGGGCTGTATAAACCACTGGGGCTGTATATACTGCTGGGGCCCTGTATACTACCACTGGGGCTGTATATACTACCACTGGGGCTGTATATACTACCACTGGGGCTGTATATACTACCACTGGGGCCCTGTATACTACCACTGGGGCTGTATAAACCACTGGGGCTGTATATACTGCTGGGGCCCTGTATACTACCACTGGGGCTGTATATACTACCACTGGGGCTGTATATACCTCTGGGGCCCTGTATACTACCACTGGGGCTGTATAAACCACTGGGGCTGTATATACTGCTGGGGCCCTGTATACTACCACTGAGGCTGTATATACTACCACTGGGGCTGTATATACTACCACTGGGGCTGTATATACTACCACTGGGGCTGTATATACTACCACTGGGGCTGTATATACCTCTGGGGCCCTGTATACTACCACTGGGGCTGTATAAACCACTGGGGCTGTATAAACCACTGGGGCTGTATATACTGCTGGGGCCCTGTATACTACCACTGGGGCTGTATATACTACCACTGGGGCTGTATATACTACCACTGGGGCTGTATATACTACCACTGGGGCTGTATATACTACCACTGGGGCTGTATATTCCTCTGGGGCCCTGTATACTACCACTGGGGCTGTATATACTGCTGGGGCCCTGTATACTACCACTGGGGCTGTATATACTACCACTAGGGCTGTATATACCTCTGGGGCCCTGTATACTACCACTGGGGCTGTATAAACCACTGGGGCTGTATATACTGCTGGGGCCCTGTATACTACCACTGGGGCTGTATATACTACCACTGGGGCTGTATATACTACTAGGGCTGCGTCTATACTACCACTGGGGCTGTATATACCACTGGGGCTGTATATACTACTGGGGCTGCGTGTATACTACCACTGGGGCTGCTGTATCTACCTCTGGGACTGGTGTATACCACACTGCTGGGGGCTGTATACTTGTGCTAGGGTCCACCCTCGGCTTATACACGAGTCAATAGATTTTCCCAGGTTTTGGGGGCAAAAGTAGGGGGGTCGGCTTATACACGGGTCGGCTTATACACGAGTATATATGGTACATTCCGATACATTCCGATTGCCAGCTGCCAATGCTGTTACATTCCTGGCAGTCCCCAAACAAGATTCCAGGAGCAATCAATCTAATAAATGAATGTCAAAATGGACATCAAAGACGTGGTAGATAAATGTCTTTTAGCATGTATGAATGTGAATAGTATTTTTTAAATAGGATCATTTATTAATATTTATATGTTTTGCTTTTAAGACTGTAATTTTTCATTATGAATTTTAATTTCTCTTTTATTACATTTATAGGCATTTGTTCTTGTTAAGTTCAACAAGGCAATAACATGCTGATGTGAATTTTTCTTAAGTATGGGCAGCAATTACCGTATATTAGCTGTATTCTGACCACTTAATATAATCATGACATTTTAAAATTTTACTTTAACCTGAGAAAGGCTTCTTTTACCCGAAACACGTTATATATTTTATGATTACGTATACTATCTATCCATCAAGGATTTAAAAATAAATATTTGCTTTGAAACTTATGGTGGTGATCTGCAGCGTCTTGGATATCCATTTTGCAATGAATTTAGAAACATAAAATTAGTAATCATGCAATATTCACACTGGCCACGGGGGCATTTGATTACAATGATACTTCCTGTCCTTCCACAAAATGTTTTCATCAAGCCTCCATATTCTCAGAAGGAGGATTGCAATAAGGGTGGGTTTACACGTTTCAATATCGTAGCGATATCGCAATTTAATGGCGCGGGAGAGCGCATTTAGTGTACGTTTCTCCCGCATCGCATCGGGGGTTTACACGTTGCGATTTATTAATCCAACGTATGTACGATGTCTACGCCCCCCAACCCAGGAACGACCATTTAACATGGGAGTGAATGGGTGACGTTGAACTTCACATTGTAGTTGGGCTGTCACACAGCACGATCCGGCTCCAATCTCCATTCAATATCGGAGCATTGAATAGCACACTCATTCAATCCCCGATATCGCATTGACATCGTTCCTGCATCGTATTGGACGTTCACACCATACAACGCAGGAACGATATCGGCTCCAACGATCGAACCACGTGACTTTTCATTGAAATTGGACGCCGATATCGCAACGTGTAAACCCCCCTTTACAGGCACTATCTCTATACACAGCTGGTAACACAGAAATCACCAATCACAATAGATGATGCCACAGCTGACTCTGCTCCCCCTTGACTCACAATGACCTTTGCTCAGCAGACACTTTAATATAAAACATAGGGTTGGGGGTTTTGACCAATGTGGCTACGTACATATGTTGTTTCCTGACAAAACAGAAACTTAAGAGTCTAATAAAGCAACTGTGGCTAAAGTGAAAAGTGCAAGATTTCAATTTTTAATACAAATTTTGATATGGGGAAAAATATATATATATATATATATATTTAATACAGAAACCTAATTTACACAATAGGTAATTTTTTGATGATCGCTTCCCTTTAAAAATAACTAACGTTTGAACCTTTTCACCAGCCATTGTTACTGACAATGATGGGTCTTTAAGTGCCGATCCTCCTTTACAAATCTTCCTCTATTTAAATGAACAGGGTCAGCTCAAAGTCCCTCCACAGTTGGCGACCTGAAATGTCGCTCTAAAGATTAAAAACTAGAAGAAAGGCAGTGATGTGGCCCCTTTATTCACAGGACGGTTTGGGGTTCCAGTGGAAAACATGTGAAGGGGATGCAGTCCCTTCATTCTTAGGATAGTTATGGATCCCAGTTGTTAAACTTTCAGAGATCATTAGGTGATGGGATTTCATTGCTTTACTAAAATAGGGATATTCCTTACAATGGTTGTCCAGCTTTATATAAACATAACCACTTTCTTTGCAAAATACCCAACGAAACCCACAAACAGGTAGGGATCTGTTAATTGGCCCCATGTGACCAAAGCATGTAGTTAGTTCCTGAATGACAAAGCCATTGATGCTACATGCTGGCCATCACAATCCCTAGACCTGAATCTGCTGCCCGACTCATCCACCTATCTCCCCGTTACTCCCGCGCCTCCCCTCTCTGCCGAGCCCTCCACTGGCTCCCCATCCCCCAGCGATCTCGCTTCAAAACCCTAACCCTGACATACAAGGCCATACACAACCTGTCCCCTCCCTACATCTCCGACCTAGTCTCCCGCTATCTCCCCTCACGCAACTTGCGCTCCTCTCAGGAACTCCTTCTCTCAACCCCCCGCATTTCCACCTCCTGCAACCGCACACAAGACTTCACTCGTGCTTCTGCCAGACTCTGGAACTCCCTCCCCCACCATATCAGACACTCCCTTACCCTGGGAACCTTCAAGAAAAACCTGAAGACCCACCTCTTCCTACAAGCCTACAACACACACTGAGACCCTATCCACTGCACCATCTCACCTCTCCCCCTCCTACTGTCTCCCTCCCCACCCCCTCTAGACTGTGAGCCCTCGCGGACAGGATCCCCGGCCCTATTGTACCCGTATGATTGATTTGTCGATTTGTCGTCGTTTTCGACCACTTGTCTTTGTCTACCCTCTAACTTGTAAAGCGCCATGTATCCTAATAGCGCTATATAAATACCTAATAATAATAATAATAATAATCTAACTGACAACCTATGGAAACTTATGTATTAATTTAACCATCAGCGCTACAGATTCCCTATGAGGTTACTGATGTCCTGAGACCAGATCTATCTCTATCAACACCCAAGGACGCCATCTTTGGTCTAATCAGGAGCAAGCTTAGATATGGCACGAGTAGGCATACATACTGTGGAATCACATTATTGTTATTATTGTGCAATGCTTATATGACGCCACGATATTCCGCAATGGTTTATAGATGTCATAATCCCGGTCCTCATTGGGCCTCACAATCTAAATTCCCTATCAGTATGTCTTTAGTGTGTGGAAAGAAAGTGGAGAACCTGGAGGAAATCCACACAAACACGTGGAGACCATACAAACTCCTTGTAGATGTTGTTCTTGGTGGGAATCTAATCCAGGACCCCTAGGCTGCAAAGCAACAATACAAACCCCTGAGCCAGTGTGTTACCCATTAGGACATACCATAGTAAATTTCATGTAAATGTACCTGCCTTTTAGCAGGCTGTCAAGTAGTTGGAAGCCAGCCCTCAATTGGTTGATGATTTTGGTTTTCAGTGACCATCAATATGTCTTTTTGTCCTCACACAATATCAGTAAAATTTTCAATCTTCTGTTTATTGAGATCCAATATGTGATTTTAGTAAGTAGAGACTGTATTGTCTGTCCTTCAGCAGAAACAAGCTTTATGTTCCCAGCGTCATCACGTACGACAATTTCAACCTGTTCTGCACTTTACATCAAGGCCATTCTTTGTCCGGCAGCGAGCGGCATTTACGTGTCAGTGATAAATACAAGGAAAATGAATAAGTTCAGCTTTTATAAAGAAGAGATTAAATTCTCTGAATATAGACATGATAACGTCACTGAGTGATGGAACAAACAGGCATTTAGGGTGGAGCATAGATGCTATGTTTATCTCAAAGACGTAAATGACCAGAACATTTGGACTGGTGATAAAAGACGAAAGTGAACCAATATATTATAATGATAGTAGTTATTAAGTATGAACATATCTAAGTCATAAGATTGTGAGAAATACACATCTTCAAATTCGTGCATTTGTGGTGTATTTCACCTGTTCACTACGATGTTATCCCTTTGAGGGTGCCATATTGCATACTATCTACACTAGTCTTTAAAATGTGACCGTGCATGCGCTGATGCTGGTGCCCTTTTGGTAGACACCTGAGGGGTCTACACAACGTCTTCAATATAAGGGTGCCAAAGATAGCAGTCTATGCATGTGCTGCCCCAAACACCATTTTATTGAAGACAGTCACACCAGAGAAGAACACCACATATTCACTGCTCCTCATGCCCATAATCCTGAGCAAAGAGCAGAGAATATCCCGGTAGCTGACATTGCTTACAAGCTGAAGTTAGATGCCAGCATCAGAGAACACTGCCCACTGAGGGAGTGATGGGAAGAGGAGAAGAATCATTTATTTTTGTATGTCAGAGTGATGGATGGGAGTCATATCTACCAGCATGAGGGCCATATATACCAGGATGGGGGTCATATTTACCAGGATGGGGACCATATATACCAGGATGAGGGCTGTATATGCCAGGATGAGAGCAATATGTACCATGATGGGGCCCATATATACCAGAATGGAGCCATATATATCAGGATAGGGCCAGAGTGAGGGCCATATATACCAGAATGGGGACAAATATACCTTAATGGGCCCAGGATAAGAGAAATATATACCAGGATGAGGATCATATATACCAGGATGGAGGATATATACACCAGGGTTGGGGGACATATATACCTGAAAGGGGCCCAGGATGGGTGACATTAGTACAGAATTGAGGAATATTACCCTCATAACAGGGCCAGCAGCAGATCACCCATCAGAACAGTGAGTAATGACTACTTTTTTGCTTCAAATTTGTTTTGCCATTTACCTCCTCTAAAACCTAGGTGCATTTTATGGTCCGAATAAACAGTATTTTTTACCTTATTTTAGTCTTGCTTTTTTTTTTTCCAGACCTGTTGGGGGCTTTTTAACATTTTCATACATTTGTTTTATAGCCGCTTTCTACTATAAGTTTGGGAAGCATATTTGCCCCAGTTAAAGATGAGTTTCAGCCTCCTATCTGAATTGCAACGCCAACTGTTTCCTGGGACGCCGCAGCTCCCATTCCTTCCTTACGCCCAGCTGTCACGTCTTCTGAGTCCAGAGGAGGAAGCACGGTCAGTGCTTCTACTTCCTCTTCTGAAAACACAAGCACTGGTTAAGCGCTGAGTATACAGAGATCGAGAGGGTAAACATGGTAACAAACCACGTTAATCTTCCCACTTGGAAGTCTGACTGTTTTCTATGAGCCCCACAGCTGCACAACCTTGTAGTAGCTGCTTAGACTTCATTGAAGTTTTAGACTGTCAGTGCAGAGTCACGTGTGGACTGTGGACTTCCCGTATGTTTATAATCTATTGTTTATAATGCAGTAATTTCAAACAGATGACTTTGTCAGTGAAAGCCACTGTCTACCAGGCTATTGCAGTATTAGTTGGAGGTCTTCTAGGAGTCCAATAGGACCCAGTTCAACAAACGAGTGCGCCCTCTTGATAATGTTCCATAAATATTATATATAAATGTAATATGTATGTATGTGCGTGTTTTGACTAAACAATAGTTTATACCTTCATTTCTTCTGTCAGGATGCCATACAGTTGTCCAGCCCAATGATAGTGTAACATCTGGGAAGAAGGAGGTAACAGTCTTAAGGAATTCTCCTGCATCTACTCTGACATTTCCACCAGTTCCGGGAAGTATGTCTGCATTTATCCACACAGGTTGATGAAAATTATCCTTCATTGCATCCAAGATCTTCATAGAAGGCAGTACAGCATCCAAACTTTAAAAAGAAAATCACATGGATAAAACACATACTGTAATAACAATGGAAGTAATAAAACATGTCCCAGTACAAAGTATCACATCCTGATACCATTCATATGTGGAGATGCTTCTCATATGTGTAATCTACCAATACATAATTTTGCCTAAGAACACTACTATGAATAAAAATTGGGATCTTAACATCCTCCAAGAGAAACTTCTCCTAACGACCCAGAAGTGATTAGGTGATTGTCAATGGTTTTTCCAGTAAGATGTAGATCATGTCACAGGGCAGAGATGATAATGAAGTTGCTCTGTGAAAAAATCTTTTAAATTGTGGGTTAATGGACAGAAAATGCCCCAGGACTCAATCCTATCGAGAACCTCAGGTCAATTCTCAAAAAGCGGGTGGACAAAAAAAACACAGATATTGTGATAACTCCAAGCAGTGATTAGCCAAGAATGTGTTGTCATCAGTCAGGATTTGGCCCAGATGCTGATGTCCAAATTCTTGAAAAATAAGGGTCATCACTACAAATGTTGAGCCTTTGCATAAACTTAATGATTTGTTAATACATTTATGATACGCTGATAATTTTACTTTGGTATATTTACATCTGAACACTATATCTGAAAACAATATATAATCAAACTTTATGAAAACCCAAATTTTCGGCAGTCTCAAAACATTTTGCCACTAGGGTAGGTTGACTGCCTGGTTTCAAGTTTTCTGGACTCTGATTATTCCTCTACCCAAAACTGATATTCCACTGGCTCTACCGAGAATGCCAGTAAAGACTGTACGTATGTATTGGATGATATTTTGTTCAAATTTCATTGTGATAGTGTTGTGTCTATGCATATACACAAACCAAAGTTCTTTGTTTTAATATTTGACAACCAGGACAAACTCTGACTGTAGGACATTATGTCCTTCATAGAGTTATTTTTGTTATGGTGGACAGAAGAGATAGTTCTTTGTCACTTTGAAATTAGCATATACCTACCTATGGTGACTTCAACGTTGACAGAACATTTGGCAAAATGACAATTGATGCCAGTCTAGTTCACTATACTGGGAAATACTAAAGCCTTCCGTACTCTAACTGAGTGAACATTTATGAAAACTTTAGCCAATATTCCATACATGTTTGTCACTTGAATAATATCTTTTATACCCAATTACTCTTGGGGATCACACTATTTTAGGTGGCAGAGTATGACCCGTGTCATAGTCACACATGACAACGCTACATGACAGCTATTAAGTGGAGAGGGATTAGGTCTTCCACAAAACAATCCATGAGTACAAACTGCATGTCACCCAGAGGAATTATGTCTTTGAAGGATGATCACATCCAAGGGAAATGTTCTATAAAGACTATCCATGAAAGATCATTTACATATATATATACAGAATACAAGGCTGTTTAGGGTAAAGGCATCTGACTGCGGTGCCGTAAGAATTATTCCTGCTGTGGTCCTTTATCCTAATACTGTACATCTGACACCTACTTTTAGTAAGGAATGGTGATTTCCTCATCTCAAACAATGTATTAAAAAACAAAAGACAGTGGTTGGTATACCCCAACAAAAAAAAGAGAATTTTGTTTACGTACCGTAAATTCTTTTTTCTTTAATCATCAATGGGAGACCCAGACAATGGGGTTTAGGGCACTGCCCTCCGGAGGTCACACTAGGTACTACAAGTTTGTAGACACCGCCTCCTCCGCTTATAAACCCCTACCGCAGGGAACATCCTCAGTTTGGTCCATAAGCTGCGAGGAGGAAATAAACCACACCCGAAACATCGGGACGAATGCCGTGCACAGACGGTTCAACAACCCGGCAAACACTGTCTCAACAGAGAACAGAACAAATGCAAAACATGCAACGGAACAACTGGGTGGGTGCTGGGTCTCCCATTGATGATTAAAGAAAAAAGAATTTACGGTACGTAAACAAAATTCTCTTTTTTCTGGTCATCATAATGGGAGACCCAGACAATTGGGATGTCCTAAAGCAATACCCCATGGCGGGAAGAGTTCCTCAACAAGACGGATAACACATGGTTCCCTTTAAAGGTGGGCAACCGCCGCCTGGAGAACCCGCCTGCCCAAACTTGCATCCGCAGAGGCATGGGCATGCACCATATAGTGCTTAGAGAAAGTGTGCAGGCTAGACCAAGTGGCCGCCTGACACACCTGTAGAGCAGACGCTCGATGTTGCAAGGCCCAGGAGGCACCTACAGCTCTGGTAGAGTGAGCCTTCAATCCCACCGGGAGAGGCAAACCAGAAGCCCGGTAAGCCTCTTGAATGGAAGCCTTAATCCATCTGGCCAATGTCGACTTTGATGCCGCGGACCCCTTACAGCGACCTGTCGTAAGAACAAATAAGGAATCCGAACTCCTAAAGGAGGCGGTCCTGGACACACAAATGCGTACCGCTCTCACGAGATCCAGAGTATGGAGGTCGCGTTCAACCTGATGAACGGGAGCAGGGCAAAATGATGGGAGAACAATCTCCTGGTTCAGGTGAAAAGTTGAAACCACCTTCGGCAAGAATTCTGGCCGAGGACGCAACACCACCTTGTCTTGGTGAACCACCAGAAAGGGCGACTTGCACGAAAGTGCAGCCAATTCTGAGACCCTTCTCAGAGACGTGATTGCCACCAGAAAGGCCACTTTCTGAGACAGGCGAGATAGAGAAACATCTCTCAGCGGCTCAAACGGTGGTCTCTGTAATGCCGCCAGGACCAAGTTGAGGTCCCAAGGGTCCAGAGGTCTCTTGTAGGGCGGAACCATCCGTGACACCCCCTGCAGAAATTGACAGACCTTCGGGAGGAGCGCCAATCGCCTGTCAAACAGCACTGAAAGTGCTGAGACTTGACCTTTCAAGGAGCCAAGGGATAATCCTAATTCCAAACCCGACTGTAGGAAAGCCAACAACGTCGGGATGGACAAGGGCCACGGAGACCGTCCACCAGAGGCACACCAAGTAAAAAAGATTTTCCACGTCCTGTGGTACATCTTCCTTGAGACTGGCTTCCTAGCCCGATTCATAGTGGCAACCACCGTAGGGGAAAAACCCCTGGATGTCAGCAGCCAGGCCTCAAGAGCCATGCAGTCAATCTGAGGGCCTTGGAATTGAGGTGGAAGAATGGGCCTTGCGCGAGTAAATCTGCGCGGTTTGGAAGAGCCCACCTGTGTCCGCCTGACAGTTGCCACAGGTCCGGATACCAGGACCTCCTGGGCCAATCTGGAGCCACTAGAATGGCGACCCTGCACTCCGACCTGATTTTCCACAGCACCCTGGGAATCAGAGCCAGAGGCGGGAACACATACGGCAGATGAAATCTGGACCAAGTCAGGACCAGAGCATCCGCTCCCAGAGATTGGGGATCCCATGACCTCGCCATGTATTGCGGCACCTGATGATTCAGCCGTGAGGCCATCAGATCCACGTCCGGAGTGCCCCATCTGCTGCAGATGTCCTGGAAGACGTCTGGATGAAGAGACCACTCTCCGGCGTCCATCCCCTGCCGGCTCAGATAGTCGGCCTCCCAGTTTTCGACCCCTGGGATGTGAACTGCGGAGATCAGGCGGTTGTTGTCCTCCGCCCAGGATAGGATGCGGTGGACTTCGGCCAGAGCCTCTGCACTCCTGGTTCCTCCTTGATGATTTATATAAGCGACGGCCGTCGCATTGTCGGACTGAACCCGAATGGGTTGTCCCGAGAGGAATCTCTGAAACGCCAGGAGTGCCAGATAGATCGCCTTGATCTCCAGCACGTTGATCTGCAACGCCGACTCCGACCGAGTCCAGAGACCTTGGGCCCTGTGGTGTAAGAACACCGCTCCCCAGCCCTTCAGACTGACGTCGGTGGTCACCACTAACCATGACGGTTTGATGAAGGACCGGCCCCGAGACAAGTGGTGTGGCTGTAACCACCACTGCAGGGAATCTCTGGTCGGTTGGGAAAGGGTCACCAGCCGATTCAGAGAAATCGACCTTTTGTCCCACCTGCGGAGGATCTCCAGCTGGAGAGGACGGAGGCGAAATTGTGCAAAAGGCACCGCCTCTATTGCTGCCACCATGTGCCCCACCAGCATCATCAACACCCGTAGGGATGATTGTGGTGACAGGAGGACTGCTTGCACTCCTGATTGAATCGCCATCTGTTTGACTCGTGGCAGAGACACCAGGGCTGAGGCTGTGTTGAAGTCCATGCCCAAATATGTCAAAGACTGGGTCGGAACTAGCGTTGACTTCTGAATATTGAGGAGCCAACCGAACTGTTCCAGAGACCGCATGGTCACATCCAGGCTCTCTTGACAAAGGTGTTCTGATGGCGCCCTGACCAGTAGGTCGTCTAAATAGGGAATGACGGCATGTCCCTGCACGTGCAGGAGAGCCATCATAGAGGCCATCACCTTCGTGAACACCCGCGGTGCCGAGGCCAACCCGAACGGCAGCGCCACAAATTGGAAGTGTTCTTCCCCCACTGCGAATCTCAGCCAGCGCTGATGAGCTGGTGCAATGGGCACGTGAAGGTAAGCGTCTCTGATATCTATGGACGCCAGGAAGTCTCCCTGTGATACAGCCGCGATCACGGAGCGCAGTGATTCCATGCGGAACTTCCGAACCAACACGTGATGGTTGAACAACTTCAGGTCCAGCACCGGGCGGAAGGATCCGTCCTTCTTCGGGACGATAAAGAGGTTGGAGTAAAAACCCCTGAACCTCTCTCCGGAAGGCACCGGTATCACCACTCCGTCTCTGCGGAGACCCTCCAAACCAGGTAAAAAGCCTGAGCCTTTTCTGGCGATGGGACCGACCGATGGAATCGGGATATCGGTTTTGACGTCAGCTCTATCCTGTAACCTCGCGAGACCACGTCTCGAACCCACTGATCTTGAACGTGAAGTAGCCATTTGTCCTGAAAGCGAGACAAGCGGCCCCCCACCTGTGGGGAGGTAGGAAGGGAGAGCGAGTCATGCAGAGGCGGGTTTGGGGGTGGCAGCTGCCGCCCCCGCCGCCTTCTTTGGACGACTCTTAGAGCGCCACTGAGAAGCGGGCTTTCCCCCTCGGTCCGTGCGAGCTGACGGTGCTGATGACTGTGAGCTGGAACGAAAGGACCACTGTTTTGGGTTCCTTTTAACGGTATACCGTGGCTTAGGCTTATTCTGCGGTATCTTAGACTCAGCAGAATCCTTTATCAGCTTGTCCAGTTCGGTGCCAAAAAGCCTGTCACCAGCGAACGGAAGATTCTGCAAAATCTTCTTGGATGTGGTATCTGAGTCCCAAAGACGCAGCCACAACAATCTGCGGATCGCTATAGCATTGGCCGAAGCCACAGCTGAGCGAGTGGCAGTTTCCAGAGTCGCCGTCCTGGCGTAGTCCGCATAGGCCCTTGCCCTCTCGGTAAGTGCCAGGACCTCTGGACTGGATCTTGCCAGGTCAGAGATACCATCCAAGCACGTAGTAATCGCTTGCAAGGTCCAGACCGTGGCAAAATTAGGGGCAAAGGAAGACCCCACAGCCTCATAGGAAGACTTGGCGAGTTGCTCAACCTGTCTATCCGTCGCATCCTTCAGCGAGGAGCTATCAGAGGCAGAGAAAAGGGAGCGTGCAGCAATCCTGGTCATGGAAGCGTCCACCTTCGGGGACTGCGACCACTCCTGAAGCACCTCCTGGGGGAAGGGGAAGCGATTGTCCTTGGGTTTACGGACATAACGCCGCCCAGGATGTAACCTGGGAGCTCTAACCACCCTTCCAAAATTCGTGTGGTCCATGAAGGAGCCACTTGGTCTAGCCTCTGGCCGCAGCCATTGATAGACCTCCTTCGGGTGCACCGTCACCTCCTCAGGGGGTGTCACGAGACGTAAGGTCTCGTTGATAGAGGACACCAGATCCTCCACCCCGTCTGGTGGTTCAGATATAGACACAGACCCGAAATTTGAACCCCCATCATCGTCCTCACCATCAGAGGAACGCTCCTCCTCAGAGAGAGCCTGGAGCTCGGGTGATTCCTCACGACGAGACCGCTTAAGGGGTCTCACAGCAGAAGAGGGAGACACCCGGGGGTAACTGGACGGAGTAGCTGGGCTATCCAGCCTCCTATTAAGAGCCTCCAGGGATTGCGACATGGAGGACAGCTGGGACAACAGAGATTCATTGATCTTATTCTGAGTCTCCCATGGCCCTGAGATCACCTGAACCTCAGGGTATAGCACCGGAGCTGCTGACTCAGCAGTGTCAGTCCGGGCCTCTGGGCGTCCGCAGTTATTGCAGGACCCCTCCACCAGTGTTCCATTGCATGTAGCACAGGTAATGGTGGTCTCTGCCGCCCTAGCAGCACGCTTCCTAGCTGAGGACATCGCCACAGTAGGGGAAAATAAGCCAAATTGCAGACAACAAAACCGGGAGTCCCGGTGGCTTACCGACCGCAGTAAAGCGGTATGAGGAAGCGGTGTGTGTGTGTGACCTCCGCGACGGTTTCCGGTCTCCCCTGGAGTGCAGCGCATGCTGCATACAGATCCCAACCGGGAAGTGAGGGTAAAGATGGCCGCCGACAGTGAAACTGTGGGCGGCGCCGAAAACACGCGGGAAACACACACACACGCCCATCGATGACGTCACCGCACGGGCTGCTTCCCATCCTCCAAGCAGCCTCAGCATGAAGGTGCCGGAGCCCGCAGCGCGGGAAATAGTGTAAAATACTATACACAGACTGCATGCACAAACAAATATCCGCAGCCCACGGCCTCAGCCCCTGTGACACACAGGGCGGTCAGCCAGGGTGACCCCAGCACAGGGTACACCCGCAGATCCGCGGACCCGAGGGTAACGCGTGGTCTGAGTGTCAGGCCACATAAAGTGACAGACACTACCCCCAGGCACACAGGAGACACCGAGTGCCTCAGTGCCGGTCCGGTCTGTAAGCACCATTTAGGGAGGCCTCGGACGGGGGTTCAGCACCAGTCCGGAGTGGAAGCACCATTTAGGGAGGCCTCAGACTGGGCTGGCTCCAGTCCGGTCTGTAAGCGCCATTTAGGGAGGCCTCGGACGGAGCGGAGCTGTGCAAGGCTCCCATCTCCCACTCTCCAGAGCCCCCGGAGAGGGATGGAGAGGAGCGCGACAGCGTACCGGGAGGACACAAAGTGTCCAGGCCCAAGGCCCTCCGGTACCTCCACCTGCGTGTTCCACAAGGGTGAGCGGGGAGGCTGTCGTAGGTCCCGACCGGAACCATTTTACCTTGTCTTCAGACGCCATCACGTAAGCTGTGAGAATGCAGTGAAGTGCAAGCAAAGCGTGATCCTCCGAGCACACTAAGTTTAAAACTGAGGATGTTCCCTGCGGTAGGGGTTTATAAGCGGAGGAGGCGGTGTCTACAAACTTGTAGTACCTAGTGTGACCTCCGGAGGGCAGTGCCCTAAACCCCATTGTCTGGGTCTCCCATTATGATGACCAGAAAATGTCTGTCTTAATAACTTGTCATGTGGCCTAGAGCACCAATTACGGCTTGACGATGATGTCTCAAACTGTTCACAAGTAAAGTTATTGTCTGCTGAGGCGGCATGCCACTCTTCTTGAAGGGCGGCCCCCTCAGGTTATTAAGGTTTTGGGGTACAGAGTTACTTGCCTCTACATGGCAAATTAGCTCATCCCCATCCCTTTAGCATCTCTGAGCTTCCGGAGCTTAGCTCTCTCCTTAAAGTCACAGACCAGAGAAAGATCTCCTGCATCTTCCCGGGATCTGAGACTGTGGCGAAAGGAAACCGGGGATGTGCAAAGATGCTGGAGGGGGTGATGTCTTCTCTTGCACACCTGTGACTGTGCACACGATAACAGGAGAAACCGTGACAAGCAGGCAAGAGAGGGAGTGTAAGCTCAGGCACACAGGACGCCTGACTCAGTGCTATCAGTATGCCAGGTGTCCTGGGGCTACTAAAGAGCAAAAGGGAGGGAAGGTGGGAGGGAGAGGAGATGGATACTTTTTCACTCTTTGTTTCATTGCAGCCATTTGGTAAATTCAAAAAAGTTCATTTTTTTCTCATTAATGTACACTCTGCACCCCATCTTGACTGAAAAAAACAAATGTAAATATTTGTGCAAATGTATTTAATAGAAAAACTGAAATATCACATGGTCATAAGTATTCAGACCCTTTTCTCAGTATTGAGTAGAAGCACCTTTTGAGTTAGTACAAGCATGAGTCTTCTTGGGAATGATGCAACAAGTTTTTCACACCTTGATTTGGGGATCCTCTGCCATTCCTCTCTGCAGATCCTCTCTAGTCCCATCAGGTTGGATGGTGAACGTTGGTGGAGCCATTTTCAGGTCTCTCCAGAGATGCTCAATTGGGTTTAAGTCAGGGCTCTGGCTGGGTCAGTCAAGAATGGTCACAGAGTTGTTCTGAAGCCACTCCTTTGTTATTGTAGCTGTGCGTGTGCACTTAAGAGTTATTGTCTTGTCGGAAGGTGAACCTTCGGCAAAGTCTGAGGTCCAGATCACTCTGGAAGAGGTTTGCATCCAGGATATGATATCTCTGTACTTGGCCACATTCATGTTTCCTACAGTTGCAACCAGTCATCCTGTCTCTGCAGCTGAAAAACACCCCCATGGCATGATGCTGCCACCACCATGCTTCACTGTTGGGATTGTATTGGGCAGGTAATGAACAGTGTCTGGTTTTCTCCACACATACAAGTTAGAATTAGCACCAAAAAGTTCTATTTTCGTCTCATCAGACCAGAGAATCTTATTTCTCATAGTCTGGGAGTCCTTCGTGTGTTTTCTTTTTTGCAAACTCTGTTCGGGCTTTCATATGTCTTGCACTGAGGAGAGGCTTCAGTCGGGCCACTCTGTCATAAAGGTCCGACTGCTGGAGGGCTGCAATGATAGATGACTTTGTGGAACTTTCTCCCATCTCCCTACTGCAACTCTGGAGCTAATCCACAGTGATCTTTGGGTTCTTTTTAACCTCTCTCACCAAGGCTCTTCACCCACGATTGCCCTGTTTGTCTGGACGGCCAAGTCTAGGAAGACTTCTGGTGGCCCCAAACTTCTTCAATTTAAGGATTATGGAGGCCACTGTGCTCTTAGAAACCTTGAGTACTACAGAAATTCTTTTGTAACCTTGACCAGATCTGTGCCTTGCCACAATTCTGTCTCTGAGCTCCTGGGCAGTTCCTTTAACCACATGATTCTCATTTGATCTGACATGGACTGTGAGCTGTGAGGTCTTATATAGACAGGTGTGTGCCTTTCCAAAACAAGCCCTATCAGTTTAATTAAACAAAGCTAGACTACAATGAAGGAGTAGAACCATCTAAAGGATCACAAATAAACAGTATGTAACTTAAATATGAGTGTCTGAACAAATGGTCTGAACACTTAAGACCATGTAAAAATTCAGTTATTCTTTTAATAAATTTGCACCAATATCTACATTTCTGGTTATTTTCAGTCAAGATGGGGTGCAGAGTGTACATTCATGAGTAAAAACAAAACTTTTTGAGTTTACCAAATGGCTGCAATGAAACAAAGAGTGAAAAATTTAAAGGGGTCTGAATACTTTCTGCACCCACTGTATGCTTTCTTTACTGTGCTATGTCATGGTTTGAAGAATGGCAACTTCCATCTGGCAGTGTGTAGTTGTCCTAGGATAGACTGCATGAAGAACACCTGGGAGACTGACATACTCTCTGCACTGTACTAACACTGTCAGGCTGACAAAGATGGAGGTTCATTCTCCGTCAGCTGATAAAGAGGAAAAGGTGTTTATCTTCTTCAGCCCCTTTTGCTCAGTGTTCTGTAGGTTGACTAAACAGAGAAATGCGAGATCAAGATGCCTGACCAGAAGCTGCTCTGACCTGTCTAGTGTCTTGAGCAGATCTTTATGTAGCCTGTCCTACCGCATGTCCTCTGAAATCTTGGATGGGAACACACCGATTTACATCTGTTGCCATCTTTAAATAGAAGAAAATGGTATTTAGAAAAAAAACTTTAATTTTTAAAAGTGTATTTATAACAATTCTTCCAGAACCGATTTAAGAAGAAAATGCATAAGTGTTGCCTGCAATAGAGGTGTCACCAGTAACCTTCTGGCCTGCTTGTAGCAGCACACCACTGCCAGTCAAAACATTGACTCAATAGACCATGAAAGACATATAAAGTCCCAGGCTATAATTGCGGTTGTCAAGGGTGGAGTGCACTTTGCAACAGAGTGTCAATTCTAAGGAGCGGCACATGATCTCTGCCACCTGAGGGTACAAAGCAAGGGCAGATTTCAAGAAATAATGGCAACTAGACATTTTACAGCAAAACTGAGTGCACACCTCCGTTTTTCAAATCAGTGTTTCATGGGTACACATATGGCTAATTGACAACACAATGAAGGAAGAGGAAAGAAAGCATTATGTGAGAATGATGACGATGGTGATGATGATGATAGTGACCAGGCAGTACTTGAGGTCACTCATTTCTAGTGTTGGAATTTTGTCTCCTTTATTTTCCTGCATGCAGTGCTACAGTCATAGATCAATTGATTACCTATCCTATACTGTAAGCTAGCCTATTTTCTTAGGCATTGAGGAGCAGAGAGATCAAGACCCTCCCTCACTCCTCTTTAACTGACTCTGTTGCCAAAGACAGATTACACATAACAATAGGTGGTAGAAAGCAAGCTGCACAGGAGACACCAAGTGGTCTGTGCTTTAAACTGATTTTTGAGGGACAAAACTACTAAATAGAATGATTAGCAAATGGTCTATCAAATTATTTAGTTTAGTCCACATCTTCTTAACTTAAGGAGCCAAAACACAGACAGACTAAAAACAGAGACATTATGCGTCATCACAATTATCCTTATATTGTAGATTAAGAAAAAAAACTACAAAAGGACATAAATTCAGAACATCAATCAAAAAAAGCTTACCAAAAGTCTAATATCCATTGCACTCAGCAGGACACAGTAGACCCAGTGAGAAAGGCAACCAAGTGCAGCAATCACTCTCAACCGGCCACAACATGGGGGAGGCGATTGGTGGTATATTATATGCACACTGGTAAGGTTTCCATAGGGCATCAGTTGGTATGATGCAAAGTGTCTGTCTGCAGCCTATTGGTCACATCCATACTATTAGAGGGGCAGCACGGTGGCTCAAGTGGTTAGCACTGTAGCCTTTGCAGCACTGGGGTCCTGAGGTCCTGGGTTAAATTCCCACCAAGGACATAAGGACAACATCTGCAAGGAGTTTGTATGTTCTCCCAGTGTTTGCGTGGGTTTCCTCCGGGCACTCCGGTTTCCTCCCACATTGTAAAGACATACTGATAGGATGTTTAGATTGTGAGCTCCAAGAGAGACAGCATTACCCATGTATGTAAAGTGCTATGAAATTAATAGCGCTATATAAATGAATAAATTATTATTATTATCAGGCGGGTTGCCCAGCACTATATTCATGCAACACACCGGACAGGTGACATTATCTATTAAATTAGATCAAACTGTTTGAAAGTATACAGACTACCGTATATAATCAGTAACCAACAATGTAATTTTTATTTCATGAATCAATAATCGTCATGAAAATGAAAAAAAAACTGTTCAATACATCTTATTAGAGAAATGTGCTTCCTTTTCGTCCTGGACTGATTTTTTTCAAGTCAATTCATTGGTAAAATTTGTATGCAGTGAAGACAGATTTTCTCGCTACTGAAGCCAAAGAATATGAGTCTGCACAGATTGGAAGCAGCAATGTGAACTGCGACCAATCCCCACCAAAAACATGAAAAACCAATGCAAAAACCGTGTAAGTGTCACACAAAAGGCGCTCTGCTGTAAAAATAAATAGCAAGTGCCGTGACAAAAAGGAGATGACAGTTTCTGCTCATAAAATTCTTTGGAGAAGAGGAGGGCAGAATAAGAAGAGAAGAAATGGACCAGTTGCAGAGATTCTATTGCATGTTCACCTGAAAGGGTTGTCCGCTACTTGGACAACCCCTTCCCAATTAATAGGTTTCCTCCAAGTAAAATAACAACAACTATGCTCTCCTACGGTAAGCCCGCCATTGCACTGGTGTTGGCACAGGCTCTCTCGGGGCTCACGTTCTTTGTTATGTCATGTGGTTTCTGAAGCCTACGTCATGCGAGCCCCAAGAGACTCAGTACAGACACCACTGAAGTGAGTCTAAATATTATTTTACCTTGGAGAATCATAAGGATTGAGAACAGGATGTTTGAGTAATGGTAATCCCCTTTAACGTGAACTCATTAAATACATATTTTACAGATTTTAACCATAAACAGAGTTAAAGATAAATAAAAAGAAATAAAATATATTACAAAGTTGCTTATTTTCATGAGAAATATTGATTTATGAAAAAAATATTAAAATGATGGTTACTTTAAGTATTAAGACGCTGGTGGGCTGAAGTTTTATTCACAATTAATATTCCATAGAGTGTTGACATCACGTCTATTGAGAACAGGGCAATTTTTAGTAGATTAATTTCCCAAGTGACATTTTCTTTCTGACTCAAAACCTTTACAAAACTCCTACGAGTTCTGCATCTTACAGCAAAATTATTTAGTTCAGCCCACATCTTCTTAACTTAAGGAGCCAGACAAAGCACTGAGAGGCTAAAAAACAGAGACAACATGATGCTTCATCACAATTATCCTTATATCGTAGATTACCGTCATACTGTTTGGACTAAGCTGTTACTTAGAAATTATGGACTGACAGGAGGATACAAAAGACTAGAAGTTTCAGATGTAAGGACTTCACTTTATTTTACCAATTCACTCTTCTAAGAGTGTTGTATTATCTAAATGTAATATACAATATCAACAATACTATTCACGTTGTTGACAGGTGTAAGAATTATTTCTAAAATAGAAGTGTTAATTTATCTTTATTACTCATCATGCAAAGTGAATGGACAAAACCGGGATTATTGTGTTCTTACCGTAAAATCCTTTTCTCCAAGCTCATCATTGGGGGACACAGGACCATGGGTGTATGATTTTCTGCCACTAGGAGGCAACACTGAGTAGAGATAAAACTTAAGTCCTCCTCTCTGCAGTATACACCCATCCATAGGCGTAGTCAGTCAGTTTAGTACTAAAGCAGTAGAATATGTAAATCCAATAAGGTACAAGAAGCGTAAGCCAAAGTTCTGTGTAATGAAATTTAACAGGGTGGATGCTGTGTCCCCCAATGATGAGCTCGAAGAAAAGGATTTTATGGTGAGTACACAAAAATCCCTGTTTCTCCTTCGCATCATTGGAGGACACAGGACCATGGAATGTCCTAAAGTAGTCCCTGGATGGGAATTAGCTGACTAGCGGTCAAGCATCATGCACCATCCGCTTACAGATGTGGACTGCCGCTTGCAAAATTGTTCTCCCTAGGTTTGCAACAGCAGAGTCCTGGGTGTGAATGTTGTAATGTTTGGTGAAAGTATGTAGGCTGGACCAGGCTGCAGGCCTGCAAATCTGAGTTGCCGAGGCCTGGTGTTGAATGACCCATGAGGCCCCACTGATCGAGTTGAGTGAGCCTTGATCAATGCTGGGATTGGTCTTCTTTTGACGCGGTAGGACTCTTGGATTGCTGAGCAAATCCACCTTGCCAATGTGGATTTAGAAGCCGCCATCCCTTTCTTAGGTCTCTCGAGGATGACGAACAGCGTTTCAGTTTTACGGAATGAGGCTGTTCGGGAGATGTAGCGTCTGAGGGCCCTTACTAGGTCTAGAATATGAAGCTGTTTTTCAAAACTGTGTACCGGAGCTGGGCAAAAGGATGGTAGGACGATGTCCTCATTGAGGTGGAAGTGGGACATGACCTTGGGCAAGAAGGAGGGTGCTGGACGGAGGACTACATTATCCTTGTGGAAAAAAATAAAGGGGGGACGGCAGGATAGGGCGGCTAGTTCAGACACGCCCTGATTGATGCGATTGCAACTAGGAAAGCGACTTTCCATGAGGTGGGATAAGGATACTTCTTGCAGTGGTTCAAAGGGGTGCTCATGTAGGGCGCCCAGAACTAAGTTCAGGTCCCAGACGGTCACGGGCGTCTTGTAGGGGCCGCGTGTGCGAAACCCCTTGGATAAACATTTTGTCCTATGGTTTGGTAGCAATCCTTTGTTGGAACAGAACGCTTAGGGCAAATCTCCTTGATGGAGCTGAGTGCTAGACCAGAGTGAAGGCCGGTTTGAAGGAACTCCAGGATTGTAGGGATGAAGAAAAGGAGTGGGTGACAGTCGCAGTCTTTGCACCACTGGAAAAAGGTCTTCCAGGTGCAGTGATAGATGCATGAGAATGTTGGTTTGCGGGCATTAGCCATGGTGGTTATGACCTCTGGTGAAAAATCTGCCTGGGCCAGGATCTAGGATTCAATAGCCACGCCTTTAAAACAGGGCCTGAGTTCTGGTGGCAAATTGGGCCCTGGGATAGAAGGTCCGGTTGGTTTGGGAGTGGCCAGGGTACATCAGTGAGGAGTCGCATGACCTCTGTGTACCACACTCGTCGTGGCCAGTCTGAGCAACGAGTATTACTTGAACTCTTTCCACTTTGATCTTTCTGATACTCGTGGGATCAGCAGCAGCAGCGGGGGAAAGAGGAATGGGAGTTGGAATTGGCGCCAAGGGAGGACCAGTGAGTCCACTCCTAGCGCTAAAGGATCCCGGGACCTGGCTACAAAGGCCAAGACTTATGCGTTCATTCTTGATGACATGAGGTCTATGTCGGGGGTTCCCCAGCATCAACAGATTTGTAAAAAAACATCTGGATGTAGGGACTATTCTCCTGAGGCCAGTCCCTGGTGGCTCAGGAAGTCTGCTGCCCAGTTGTCCACTCCCGGGATGTGGACTGCTGATATGACTGACTGGGTTTTTTCGGTCCAATGTAGAATATGTTCCACTTTGCGCATTTGCTGCATGTGCAGCCCTGATGATTGATGTACGCCACTGCCGTTGCGTTGTCTAACTGAATATGGATTGGGCGACCGGCTAGAAGGTGGTTGAAGTGTTGGAGCGCTAAGTGGATCGCCCGTAGCTCCAGGATGTTGATTGGGAGGTGTGACTCCTAGGGCGTCCAGCGGCCTTGGGCCGTGTGTTTGCAATAGATGGCCCCCCAGCCAAGTAGGCTGGCTTCGGTCTAGCCACTAGACTGGGAGAAAGGATCTTCCCTGTGCTAGTGAAGATGGCTGTGTCCACCAGGTGACTGCCTTTTTGACTGGCGCGGATAGGCGGTGTTTGCCGTCGAGGCTGAAGTGACTTTTGTCCCAAGCTGAGAGGAGGGCTAGCTGTAAGGGTCGAAAGTGTACCTGAGCGAAAGGAACAGCTTCCATTGCCACTACCATTTTGCCTAGGACCCCCATGCGGAAGTGGATGGATTGAGGTGGACGACTTGCACAGTCCTTTGCGAATTGTCGTGGCCTTGTCTTGAGGAAGTATGACTGCCTTCGTGCGGTGTTGAAGATCATCCTAGAAAGTTTATTGTTTGGGCTGGCTTTGGGATGATTTGTCTAGGTTCATGAGCCACCCCAAAAGGGAGAGCATGTCCGCTGTTAATTGGACGCTCTTGAGGCATGATTGGAAGGATGGCCATTTGATTAGTAGTTAGTCTAGGTAAGTGAGAACAACCACTGCCCGTGAGTGGAGAATGGTCATGACGGCCGCCATGACTTTTGTGAAGACTCTGGAGGCGGTTGCGAAGACAAAGGACAGTGCAACAAATTGGAAGTGGTGTTTTTTGAACGGTGTACCGCAGATACCTTTGGTGAGGAGGACAAATGGGGATGTGGAGATATGCATCTGTATGTCGATGGTTGCTAAGAACTCCCCTTTGTCCATTGACGCGATTACTGAGCTAAAGTATTCCATTCTGAATTGTCGGCCTCTCACAAGATTTGTTGAAAAGTTTGAGGTCTAAGATGGGGCGTACTGTTCCGTTCTTTTTCGGAACGATGAACAAGTTCGAGTAGCAACATTTGAACTTTTCGGTCTATGGTACTGTTTCTATGACACCAGTTTTAAAGTGAACCTGTCAGACTGTTTATGCCTCCCCAGCTATCACTTTCTGTAGCTGCAGCTTCATAATACTATTCTAATCATCCCAGTCTGAGCTCATAGTGTAATGTGAAAGGTGAAAGAAAAGCATTTATACCCTTACATTTCCTTATGTAATGAGGCAGTCAGTCCCCAGCTTGGAGGACGACGGACTGTTTGGCAGGTTAATAGTTAACATGTCAGCCTTGTGCTCGAACATGTTGGGAGACCTGATGTGATGTCACAACCATGTGACTATAATAGGTGGAGCTAAGTTCTCAGAACATAATACGTTTGCTGGCTTAGCTCCACCCACTATGGTCACATGATCGTTACATCACAGGTCCTTTAGCCATCCAAGTTAAAAGTGAGTTAACTATTATCCTGCCAGACAGTCCCCCTCCTCCAAGGTGGGGACTGAAATGTAAGTGTATAAATGTTTTTTCACCTTTCACATTACACTATGAGCTCAGCAGGGATGATTAGACTGGTATTATAAAGCTGCAGGTACAGATAGTGATAACTTGGGGAGCATAAACCACCTGACAGGTTCCCTTTAAGTAGCGAATTGATGGCTTTGGGTTTGTTTAGGGTGACTTTTTCAGGTGGAGTTGGTTTTGAATGAGAATGGGGTATTCCTTCCCCCAGGGGTGGGCTGCCTTGCGCTTGTGTTAGCAGTTGAGTGGGCCATCCTGATGTCCCGTGGGAGATGCAAGATTGTGATTTTGTCTGTGGGTGGCGAAAGGGAAACTTGAGCCGTTGCGGGGGTGGAATTTACTTTTTCCTCTCGCAGCTTCGGAGATGAGTTGGTAAAGTTTTTCCCCGAATAGGCAACCTCCCTGGTAGGATAGGGTTATGAGGGATCTTTTGAGATACTGTCAGACGTTGCCATATCGCCAGCGAGATCGCTGGCCTTTCCCGAATTTGGCGATGTGGAAACCACATCGCACGTGCATAGTGGTGTGAGACTGGGCATTCTACAGCGAGAAATTGATGGTGGAGAGTCGCCTGATTGCCCTGCACTGCAGTGAAATCAGGCGATATCCACCAGGCGATTTCAGAGGATCATGCCTTGTGACAGGAATATAGCGATGTACACAGCGATCCTGAAATAAATCCCGTAGGCGTGCTTGGATGTTGTTTTCTTCGCACCGCATCTGCGGCGATTGGTGGGTGATATTGCGTTCCGATTGGCTGGCTATGTACCGAGGCGCCTTATTTGATGACCCGTGCGTTCAAGCAAGGCTGACCAATGGGAACGCAGTTCCGTCCACCAATCGCAGTGATAGGGGCGTGATGAAACCCACTCTAGCATGCCCCTATCAAAACAGTATGCCCACATCGCTGCTACGATTGTGGCGTGTGACGCCGCGCTGTGTGAAGGGAACATCACTTCCGGTCTTCTGCAGCCAATTTCCGGAATGCAGAATCGCCGAAGATCGAACGCGAGATCGCTACGGGTGACAATTCTACAGCAATCAGAAAAAAGTGCCCGAAACGTGCACGCTCACGTCAAATCGCCAGCGATATGGAAGCCATATCGCGGCATGTGACGGTACCTTTAGATGCGGAGTCTGCGAGCCAACCTCTGAGCCAAAGAGTTCGGTGCATTGAGATGGTGTCAGCCGCTAACAATGCAGGACAGTTGGCTGTGTCTATGGACGCAAGCAAAAAGGATTCCACGGCCATTGAGAGTTGGTCGAGTAGGTCAGTTGCATCTTGTGAGGGTCGGGGTCTTGTAATAATGCACATAGGGATACTGCTGCTTTTGCATCCCACGTCGTAGTGAACAGGATGAGAGGGCTGCTCCTGAGGCTTTAAAAGACTGAGCGCGCCAGGTTATCTAATTGGCAGTCGTTGGGGTCTTTAATAGACGAGCTGTCTGAGAGTATAAGCAGCGTTCTGTTAGCTAGGTGCGACACTGCAGGGTCGACGGCTAGCGACTCAGACCATTCTTTATGATGGTCTGAAGCGAGGTGTTATTTTAGCTTTGATAGATCTGTGACCTGCGAAGCGCTTGTCTGGACGGTCCCAATGTCGTCGGATTAGGTCTTTAAAATCGTCGTGATTACAGAAGACTCGATGAGAGCATTTTGCCTTTGTAAAAGACACTGTGTGCTCTGGGCGGTGGCAGGGTCGTCATTGACTTTTAGTGTTTTGTCAACCATTGCCTGGGTCTTTGTCATCTCACTCCCCTGGGACGAATCTGGTTCTGAGAGTTCCCCTTCAGAGTGACTCAGGCTGGTAGTGGGGTAACGATGAGCGAGATGTGTCACTTATGAGTGACACAGTGGGAGAGGTTCCTTGGGACGGACTTGTATGGGTCCATCTTCTGATTGCCAAGGGGGCAGTAGGCTGGGGACGTTCCCTGCTGGAGTAGGAGCGATGACGTTTGTTGTCACTGGCTGTATGGGCACTGGGAAGCGACTGCATCATTTGGGCTAATGAGTCCACTGGTTGCGTCAGTGCCAGGGCCCAGGGAGGGATGTCAGATGTACTGGGTACTGCATCAGTGGTAGGCTCAGTGGGGCATTGGGATTTTCAATTTAAGCAAAGTTGTGAAACGTGTCCCCGTGGGAGCGCAGTCTTGCATTGGTGCATGATACCTTGTCCCCTGTGTTCTTGTTATTCTTTTTGGGTGGTTTGAGATCTGTCCTAGAGTACCAGATTGCAGCAAAAAAATGGGGGTACTGCAGTACTGCAGTGTACTTAGTGGTTTGCTTTAAAGGCAAAAGAGCGACACTGGACAGGGGAGTGAGAGTCTCCAGGGAGAGGGTCTCCTATTGGAGCTTACCAGGATCCTGTGTTCCTTTTCTTGTGTATGCTGAGGTGCTGGGCAGAGGTGCTTCAGCTTCAGAGGCACCAGGAGAAAAAAAGATTGTGTGGTGGTTGTACACTGTGTTAGAGGGTGGGCTTTGTGTAGTCCCTCCTTGGTGTAGGAGGAGTGGGGAGCCAGGGGAGGACCAGGTTGTAGCATAGGGCTTGTTTATGTAACTGGGGCTGCTACTGTGCCCCACATGTAGTTTCTTTGTCTTAAATTTGGCGTCGGTCTGGGGGCGTGGTTTGTGCGGTGTTGCATGATTAAGGGGGGCGTGTGCAGTTCTTGCCCCTTGCACTGTGTCATAGCGACGGGTGTGTAATGTGGCCGTGATTGGCATTCGCAGCGGCCAATCGTGGCCAGCCATGACTGGCTGCGTCATTGCACACGCCCCTATGGCGCGGGGCAGTCACATTCAGACCGGGGCCTGGATCCACTCCCCATGCATGAATATGCATGTCGCATACTCACACCACATCACTGCACAGCAGGATATTTGTTTTAGAGAAACAAATTGAGTCTAGATCAGGTTGACCTGCAGTAGCTGTCTCCGTCCATGGTGTTATCAACTGAACAGACCTGTAAGTGAAACCTGACACTGTTAGCAAAGGGAGGAGGGAGGAGAGAGCTGCTGAGAGGGAGTGCATAATTGCATAACAGTTTATACAGCACAGGACTAAATCATCTCTACTTATAATCGGACAGGACTAATGCAGCAGCTCTCTGCAGGGTCTGACAATGGTGATAAGATAGAAACTACAAATGGTACAATAATGATTTTACATGTTTTTAAAAAGGTCTGCCCTGGCCCTATTTAAGGGTAATATTAGTATACTGAAAAACGAACTGACAGTGTCCCTTTAAGTTTGCAGCACATCAACTCTTTCTCTTTACCAAATCATTGTAAGGTGACCTCTCCGTTCTTGCCGATAACGTGACCTCCACTTCTCACTGCAGTTTCAGGAGGCGGCATTAGAAAGGTGCAGATGCAGGTGAATAGTGTCCACGACATATACGATATAATAAAATTGCTGCATTATTGCACTGACAGATTATTTTATCGCATGATTGAGGAAGGAATCTGAGACACGTGTCATGGTGTCTTCATTCCGCACTAATCACAAGTTCGTCATTTACCACCACAGGGACCAGAATTACTCTACATACGTATAAGGCAAGTGACAGCTCTGGGATTAAGTAGTAGAAGGCTCATCAGGTCTCTACTGTAAAGACATTTATTGGCGGTCACAGTTATGAAGTTAATAATGTGGAAACATGAAGCCGATGACTTCACCTCCGAGTTTTATATTTGTCAGCTGGGGCTCTACTTCATTTTGCAGAGAAACCTCTCAGTGTTCCTACAGTGGATGTGATGTGCCATGATGGCTGCTATCCTCACAGTTTTACGAAGTAGCATAATCTGTGATAACATACAGCATCTGTGCTATCTCATCGGTGAGACCCAGACTTCCCACCGTTGGCTGATCTGCATCCTGCCTGTCACAATGACGCGTGAGACTAACAGGTCGCGTCCAAACATCTCTACAGCTACTACTGAGGTTTCATATATACTGGAAGATAATTGGATGTACACTCCTTATCATGAAAGTGCAACACCAAGAAGGATAAACTGTGGTAATATGAAAATAATGATGAGGAAAAATAAAAAATTGTAAACAATTTTTCATTTTGGAGAAATGGCTATATCACTGATTCTATGACAAAAAACAAAGTGACACCGAGCTGCTAGTGTACCTAGAATGAAGACTAGAGGGGTGCAGACAGTGTACATTATGTCACCCCACAGCATAATCCTAAGAGTAGGACCAGCATGACATTTCCTCGTCAAGGCCTCTTCATGGCAATGCCCATGTGGTCTTTAAAACAATGTCTTTCTATCATTGCATCCAGGCCAAGAAGTACTAGAAGAGGACAGGCTAGCCTTTATAGTCACTTGCTCTGCACCAGGATAGCCTTTGATCGCAGTTGCAGAAGGTCAATATAACACCTGTATCTGGTTGTCTCGCTCGTAGACCAATGTCATGTTAAAGTCTTTTGATGGTTTGACACTTTCCACTTGCAGGACATAACAGATCAGGTCATTTGACCCTTGGTATGACCTTTTGTCCAAAAGAGTCCAAGGAGTTGTTTTTCATGACAAAGCCAGGCTGCACTTTTCTTGTGCCACCATTGGCAGTCTGTGTGGTCTAAATCTACTAACATGGTTTGCAGCATCCCCAGATTTGTCTTCTATCCAGCACACCTGGGACGTCATTGGCACACAATTGCAAAAGGAGCTGGCCACAGTGGATCTTGATTTGGGTGAGCAGGTGCATTCAGCGTGACAGAACATTATTCAAACAACTAGTAATACCCTCATTTAAAGAGCGTGGCACTTAGGGCTTGTTCACACATCAGTAATTGGTCAGAATTTTACATCGGTGTTTGTGTGTCAAAAGCTAGTGTTGAACTTGCAGAGAAAACTATACACATGCTTTGTGTTTTACTGACACTCGCGGTTTTGGTATACAAATACTAGTACTGGGAATAAAGCCTTGTACTCGGTGCTGAATATATTGAGATATTTTGGACCTGTCCTTTGCCATTGACACTGTGGACCAATCCCTCTTATGACAGATTCTCTCCTCTCTTGGTAACACAGACTTGGCCCTCTCCTGGATCTATTCATATTTAACAGACCAAACATTCAGCAACTCGATCTCCCACACTACCTCCTCAACTTACCCCCTCTACCTGTTGGTGTCCCCCAAAGTTCAGTTCTAGGACCTCTGCTCTTCTCCATCTACACCCTCGGACTGGGACATCTCATAGAATCGCACGGCTATTCAGTATTCAATATCATTAGTATTTTCTAAAACTGAACATAGACAAAACAGAATTCATCATCGTTCCCTGACCTCACTCTACCCTTCCACCAGACTTAACCATCAAAGTAATTGGCTTCTCACTTTCCCCAGTTCCGCATGCTCGGTGCCTCGGGGTAATTATAGACTCTGCTTTTCCCTTCAAGCCACATATCTAAGCCCTTGCCACATTCTGCCGACTCCAACTCAAAAATATTCCTGGATCCGTACATTCCTTGACCAAGAAACTTCAAAAACACTTGTGCATGCCCTCATCATCTACCACCTCGACTATTGCAACCTTCTACTCTTTGGCCTCCCCTCTAGCACTTTTGCACCTCTCCAATCTATCCCAAATACCTGTCTCCCTGTTATTCTCCAACCTCTTCTCTCTGCCAAGCCCTTCACTGGCTCCCCATTGCCCAGAGACTCCAGTTCAAAATCCTAACCATGACATGCAAAGTCAACCACAACCTGTTCCCTCCATATATCTATGACAAGGTCTCCTGGTACCTACCTACACGAAATCTGCGATCCTCTCAAGATCTCCTTCTCTACTCCCCTCTTATCTATTCTTCCCACAACCGCATACAAAATTTCTTGATTTAATAATAAATAAAATAATAATTATTATTTTTATCACCGAATCAACACGTGAGGTTTGGTTGTTATGAGCAGCCCCACCAGAGGGCCTGAGAACTCCAGATAGAGAAGTCTAGCACTATTGTATCAAGGATTACAACTCCCCCTGTACAAGGCCTTAATCGTTCCGAGCATTAGTGTCATGTATTATTATTAGCTAAATAATAATATTTTGAAAATGTGGTTTCCATTTTTTCGGTATTTGTATATTATTAACATGTCTATCCAATTCTGTGATTTCCATAATCCAATGACTTTCCTTCTGGTGTTGTAATTTCAAATTGATAGTTTGATAAAAAAAAACAAAACAACAACAAAACCCCTCAAAATAACATGTAATTAATGGTTTGTATATTGACACTGCGCACAAGAAATTCTTCACGAACCAAAATGTGGACAGAATAACAGAAAATCATCTTAGAAGTCATGCTTTGCCTTATCAGCAGCGCACATTACTGAATTGAGGCAGGAGTTTGGATAAAATTGCAATTGCTGTCCTGCAATATTTCCTTCCAAGTCTTCAATATTTTGGAGCTTTTGCCCCTCAACCCAATCCTGACTCACAGATACAGGGAAGGCATAAATTTACATAATTGCCCCTCACCCCGACCCTGACTGACAGATACAGGGAAGGCATACATTTACATACTTGCCCCTCACCCTGACCCTGACTGACAGATACAGGGAAGGCATACACTTACATACTTGCCCCTCACCACGACCCTGACTGACAGATACAGGGAAGGCATACACTTACATACACTTAAAGGGATCCTGTCACCCCCAAAACACCTCAAAAGCTATTAAAAGCTGTCCCTAGAGCATAGTAACACTTACCGTACACTCCTTTTAGCTCCTAAATGCAGCAAGTGAAATTGAAGATAAATGTTATTACAGTACCTCATTAGGGATGATAATGAGTGACTATGGTAATCTTAGTCCCCCTGGCAGGCTCTCCCACTTCATGATATCACGCCTCCATAGGCGTGATCTTCAAGCCACATTAAAATGCGCGCCTCCCCGCTCTGTGCTGTCTCGGCTGGCCTGTAGTGGGGCTGGGTGACGCGAATCGCGTCATTTCAGCGCCGGGTGACGGTATGTACACCCGCGCCACTCTGTTAGCTTCAAAACGTGCACTGCGCATGCGCAGTGCGGGTCTTGAAGCTAACAGCGGCGCGGGTGTACATACTCACCGGGCGCCGGAAATGATGCGATTCGCGTCACCCAGCCGCACAATGCAGCGGTCCGGCTGCCATAGGAGAGAAGGGAGGCGCGCATTTTAATGTGATTTGAAGATCATGCCTATTGAGGCGTGATATCATGAAGAGGGACAGCCTGCCAGGGTGACTATGAATACCATAGTCACTAATTATCATCCCTAATGAGGTACTGTAATAACATTTATCTTCAATTTCACTTGCTGCATTTAGGAGCTAAAAGGAGTGTAGGGTAAGTGTTACTATGCTCTAGGGACAGCTTTTAATAGCTTTTGAGGTTTTTTGGGGGTGACAGGATCCCTTTAAATTGAAGTGATTAAAATTTTTCCTTTCGGTGATTCCAACAAACTATAGTTTGAACACTGTCTAAATTGTACATAACAAAAGCTATTTTTTTTTAATAAATTAACAGAAAAAAATGATTTCATTTAAAATTCATTTTATTAGAATTCAAATGAGTCAACACTTACCAAGTTGACTGTGCATTTCAATAACTTGGGAAATTCCAGGAAACAATGTAATTTCTTTAGAAGATACACTAATTGCCAACATTTAAAGGAGTTATCCGGGACTATTTTTTTTTTTTTTTTACTATGGGCCTATGAATTACCAGGATGGTAGTTACTAACTACCTGCATGTTCTACACAATGCAGAGTCAGAGCGGTCACGGACCACTCCTGCCGGCAATTCTGTTGCTTCACGGCAAAAAAGCAGTTCTTCCTCTACTCATTCTTTGCCTACGGTGTGTAACTGCTGATGTCATGATGGTTGACATCCAGCTTGCCACAGTTTGACAGCCGGCTCCTTGCTGCCTATCAGCATAGCATCAGCAGTCACACTAAGAGAGAAGAGCAGAAGAGAAGGTGCTGCTCTGTCAATGTAATGTCGAAGTAGAAAGGTTTCTACCTGCCTGTTAGTTCTTATGGCCATAGAAAAAAATTGTCCCGAAAAACCCCTTCAAGTTAATTTGAGATGTACATGTTGGCATATTAAAGTGACCCTGAACCCGGATGCAAACCCCACATCCCCTTCATACCTATAGATGCAGCTTGTGCAGCTGCTGCCATCCATCCATGAATCGTGCAAAACCGCTGGGGCACTCTTCATAAATCATAGTTTTCATATCTCATTTCTGGGCGTTTCTGTGAAATTTTAAAGCCGGAGCAGGCGGGCTTGTGTGCCGCTCTCCCCCTCCTTCTCCGGAATCCTGCACGCCCATGGCTGCGTGCATAAACAACAGAGAGGCGGCTCGCCTCATAGTATGGGCGGTGAAGCCGGTGTGACGCGTATTACGTCATACCGGCTTCACCGCCCATACTATGAGGCGAGCCGCCTCTCTGTTGTTTATGCACGCAGCCATGGGCGTGCATAATTACGGACAGGGAGGGGGAGAGCGGCACACAAGCCCGCCTGCTCCGGCTTTAAAATTTCACAGAAACGCCCAGAAATGAGATATGAAAACTATGATTTATGAAGAGTGCCCCAGCGGTTTTGCACGATTCATGGATGGATGGCAGCAGCTGCACAAGCTGCATCTATAGGTATGAAGGGGATGTGGGGTTTGCATCCGGGTTCAGGGTCACTTTAAGGCTTCCCTTCAAGACTTGCTAATCTCTTTTGTTGAGAACATTTGAGGATCAACACAAAATCAGCAAAATCTAAATTCACAGCAAAACATGGCCCGAAATGCTGCTCAACAGCAAGAGATCACTGCTCCAAAAATGCCATAAAACATGGTAAGAAAGATCTTATTCTTTGCATGAATGCCCTTATGTATAATAAAAAAAAGAAATTCAACTGTTCAGACATAAAGACCATTGTTGTCAATGTAGGAAATGCAGGCAGACAAACAAGGAAGAGATCATCAGCCCAAACATGAAGCTCAAGGCTCACAGAATCATGACACGTCACAAAATAGATGAAGGAGATTTATCTGGAGATACTGATTCAGCATCTCAAGTCAATCAGTAAGGGGGTAAACTTTGGGAGATAATGTGTCTCCAAAACCGACAACAACCTCAAACATACTTACAGAGTTGTGGCAAAATGGCCAATGAGCAAAAAAGGAAATGTAAAGGAGCAGCCATCAAAGATCAAACCTCAATCCCATATAAAACAATTATGGAAAGAATTGAAAAAGCGCATATAATTTATTATATCTAATACATAAAGCTGAATGTGTGTATGTCCGGGATTGGCATCTACACTGGTAAGTTTGGGTGTTGTGTATGAGGCTGTATTTGTTGAGTGTATGGATAGGATGCCTTGGTTGTTGTTAATTGTTCATTATGCAACTACATAATATTGATCAACAGTCAAGATATTCAACTGGAGTCAGTGGACATTGATCATTTGTATGATTCTATTGGTTGTAATTGTTAATTTTATTGAGATAAAAAATGGAAAGTAAAGCATTTACAAAAAAAAGTGCATGTGAGCAAGGAAGCCTATAAACCGAAATGAGCAAAAAATTCCCAAAACTTGCAGTAAGAAGCTTGTGGAAGGCGGCATGAAACGTGAGACCCAAGTGGCCAATTTAAAGTCAATACTATTGACTACTTACTTCGTCTATGTAAACGTCTGAGCCACATGGAATGTGATGGAATAAAAGCCAACATAAAATATTGTCTCTAGTTTTATTGGGACACTTCATATTCTTGAACTTTAGCAATGATTGTGAGAAAGAATAAGGGCCCTTTCACATCAGCGTTTTTCGTAATTCGCGGTAGATGCGGTGAAAAAACCGCATCTGCCGCGTTTGCCGCATAACCGTTCCACTTGCGGCACGGTTGCGGTTTTTCCCATAGGAAGTATAGGGGGACTTGCGGCAGATGCGGCAAGTGCGGTTTTGCACTTGCGGCAGGTGCGGCAGCGAAAAAAACCGCGGCTGACCGCGGTTTTTTTCGCTGCCGCACCTGCCGCAAGTGCAATACCGCACTTGCCGCATCTGCCGCAAGTCCCCCTATACTTCCTATGGGAAAAACCGCAACCGTGCCGCAAGTGGAACGGTTATGCGGCAAACGCGGCAGATGCGGTTTTTTCACCGCATCTGCCGCGAATTACGAAAAACGCTGATGTGAAAGGGCCCTAATTTAGATTAAATAGTCAAAACCTGTGCTAAAATGTACATATAATGTAGGTGTGTGTAAACTCATGACTTAACTGTATCTCCCTAGGTACAGTCTTAAAGGGGAACATCAATCATCTGTTGTGGGCAAGAAGTGAACAAATGTGATTTTATCCATTGAACTGTACCTGCCAGGCAAGATACATTCTACACAATGTACACAATACAATATTAAAGTGATTTTTTTCACTTAAGCAGATTCTTGTGGGTTGAAACTATATTCCACCCAATTCTTCTCTTACAATATTTCATAATGTCTTATAGTATAGAAGAACCTTTCACATCTCCAACAGTCATGTGTATGCAGCGGGCCAAAATCATCCACATCATTAAATGACATGCCACAAGGTATGACGAAGTGTCGAATCCAAAAGTATTGAGAAAGTGGTGAAGAACAAAAAAGGCCAAGCATGGACCTTGGACAGGAGTCCTTACAGGTCCATTTTACAGATCGTGTGCTATTCCCTCTATATGTTTCCATAAAAGAATCAAAGGTGCACAAAGATACAGAATGTACTTAGGAGCACAAAGCTACAGAACGTCCGTGGGGAGCACAAAGCTACAGAACGTCCGTAGGGGAGCACAAAGCTACAGAACGTCCGTGGGGAGCACAAAGCTACAGAACATCCGTGGGAGCACAAAGCTACAGAACGTCCGTGGGAGCACAAAGCTACAGAACGTCCGTAGGGAGCACAAAGCTACAGAACGTCCGTAGGGAGCACAAAGCTACAGAACGTCCGTAGGGAGCACAAAGCTACAGAACGTCCGTAGGGAGCACAAAGCTACAGAACGTCCGTAGGGAGCACAAAGCTACAGAACGTCCGTAGGGAGCACAAAGCTACAGAACGTCCGTAGGGAGCACAACGCTACAGAACGTCCGTAGGGAGCACAACGCTACAGAACGTCCGTAGGGAGCACAAAGCTACAGAACGTCCGTAGGGAGCACAAAGCTACAGAACGTCCGTAGGGAGCACAAAGCTACAGAACGTCCGTAGGGAGCACAAAGCTACAGAACGCCCGTAGGGAGCACAAAGCTACAGAACGCCCGTAGGGAGCACAAAGCTACAGAACGCCCGTAGGGAGCACAAAGCTACAGAACGTCCCTAGGGAGCTATAACAATTCAGACCACCATCTTTCTCTAATACACCTTTGTGCAGGAGACATAAGCCAATATCTCTATATAACTTCAATCTCAGCTTTAGCACAGGAGAAATTGCAGCAAGTGTACAAAAAGATCTCAGTGGTCACCAAGTGTGCAATATTTTGGCCATGTCACTTTTTGGGGGGCTGAAATGCCACAGATGTGTGTAGCCAAAAAAGAGAGGTGATAATACATTGCACTCATCTCGCCTCTATAACATAACTTACCTTTTGAAATCAAGCTTAATTCCTTTATTGGATGCAGAGACCTCGGCCAACCAGTCTTGTAGATTTATGTCACTGTCCGTAGCAGGAGGATGAGCCATTATTGGTTCTCTATCTCCAGTCCCTCGAAGCAGAATGTCCGCCTCAATCATATGCACATCATCTGTGAATGTTACCAAACGTACAGACACACATTCAGAACACAGAATCAGTACATTCCTCACCACTGCCATGTTTAAGGGCTTGTTCGCATTGTGAATTTTTTCTGACAACACTTTTTGTGGTGCAGAAAAAATCTGCTCTAAATACTCAGTGTGTGTGCATACACCATAAGACTGGAGCTCTATATGATCCCTACAGTGTAAATCTCCTTTTGTAAAAAGGAGAATTTTGTATACTCACCGTAAATTCCTTTTCTCTTAGCCTCTAATTGGGGGACACAGGACCGTGGGTGTTATGCTGCTGTCCACTAGGAGGCGACACAAAGAAGAATCTGCAAAATTGTAAAATGGCTCCTCCTCTGCAGTATACACCCCTGGAGCAGGCACTGCCTCACCAGTTTTGTGCTAAAGCAGTAGGAGAATTAACAGAATAACAACAGCATAATAAGGCCTGTAAAATAAACAAGCAACGATATAACAGCTTAGGAGTAACATGAGAATACTAGTAAAGGCCCGAAACGGGCAACAGGGTGGGTGCTGTGTCCCCCAATTTGAGGCTAAGAGAAAAGGAATTTACAGTGAGTACACAAAATTCTCCTTTTCTCCTTCGCCTTATTGGGGGACACAGGACCATGGGATATCCCAAAGCAGTCCCTGGGTGGAAACAGCAATGGAACGATCACTACCAAATGAAACCAAACAAAACAACTATGCACCTACAGGTTGGCTACTGCCGGCTAGAGGATACGTCTTCCCAGACTCGCATCTGCGGAGGACTGGGTGAGACCACTAAGGTGTTTGGTAAACGTGTGCAGGCTGGACCACGTGGCTGTCTTACACACATGTTGTGCTGACTCCTGGTGCCTAACAGCTCAGTAGCCCAGGAGGTCCCCAAGGCCATAGTGGAATGTGCCTTGATAACGGCTTAAAAGGGACGATATGTATGTTTTTTTTTTAATAATGCAATAAGCATCCTGGATGGTGGATTTAAGCCATCTGGTCAGAGTAGTTTTAGAGCCTAGTCCGCCTGCAGCGTTTTCCCTCTGGAAGAAGGAAGACAGGCTCCTAAAAGGGAACTGTCCTGGGTACATAGATGCGTAGGGCTGTGACGAAGGTCCACCACATGTAGAGCTTTCTAAACCCAATGAACTGGCGCCGGGCACAGTGATGGCAGAGATATGTCTTCAGGTAGGTGGAAAGAGGACACCACCTTCTTGAGGAAAAAATTGAACCAGACATAGGACAACCTTGTCTTGGTGAAAGACCAGAAAAAGGTGGTTTACATGAAAGCGCTGCAAGTTCCGAGACTCTGCAGAGAGAGGCAATTGTCACCCAAATACCACTCACACTCTGTGTGAGAAGGCGAAGGGAAATTTAGGGGCTCAAAATATCGCTAGTGTAGAGTCGTGAGGATAAGGTTTAGCTTCCACGGGTCTAGTGATCCTTTACAGGGAGGAAATAGACGGCAGACTCCTTGAAGAAAGGTTCTCACTTGAGGCCTGGTAGCAAGACGTTTCTGAAAGGGAATGGAAAGGGCTAAAACTTGTCCTTTGAGAGAACCTAAGAAGAGGCGAGAGTCTAGACCCGATTGGAGGGAGCTGAGAACCCTTGGTATGGAATAGAGCCAAGGTGAAGGACCACGAGATGTGCACTACGCAAAAAAGATCTTCCATGAGTGATTGGATATCTTATCTGAGGCCGGTGTCTGCACTCTGATCGTGGTCACGACAACATCGTGTGAAAACCCCCCTTTGGGCTAATACCCGGGTCTCAAGGGTCACGCCGTCAAAGTCAGAGCCGAATAATTTTGATGGTAAAACGGGCCTCGAGAGAGTAGGTCTGGACGACCTGGTAGGCGGCATGGCACGTCTGCTGTAAGGTGGACAAGATCGGCATATCAAGCGCGCCTGGGCCAGTGCGTGACCACAAGGATGATTTGGTGACATTTCTGTTTGATCTTCCTCACTACCTTGGGGGTTAGTGGTAGTGGGGGAAAAATATAGTGGAGTCGGAATTGGGTCCAGTCCTGGACCAGAGCGTCCGCCCTTAGCGACTGTGGGTCGTGGGATCTAGCCATGAAGCTGGGAACCTCAGCACTGAGGAGTGACGCCATTACGTTCACCTCCGGAGTTCCCCAGCGATGGCAGATTTATCTGAACACATATGGATGTAGGGACCACCCTTCTGAGTCAATCCCTTGGCGACGTAGGAACTCCGCTACCCAATTGTCTACACTCGGCATACGAACAGCTGATGGTACTGAGTTCATAGATTCTGCCCAGTGAAGAATGTGGTAAACTTCTTTCATTGCCTGGAGACTGTGGGTTCCGCCCTGTTGATTGATATATGCCCCAGCCGTGGCATTGTCCGACTGTATCCTGACATGGCAGTCCGCCAGAAGATGGCTGAAGGTCTCCCGTGCTAGGAATATCGCCCGAATCTCCAGTAGATTGATGGGCATCGTTGATTCCGAGCGGGACCATTTGCCTTTTGCTCTGAGATGGAGGTACATCGCACCTCATCCTGTCCGACTCACGTCGGTGGTTAGAACTTTCCAACTTTGCGGACGAAAAGACTTTCCCTGCGTGAGAGTGAGTTGCCGGAGCCACCAAAGGAGAGACTGCCTACCTGATACTGGTAGTTGATACTTCCTGTTGTGTGATCTGACATTCTTGTGCAAATGACTTGAGTATGGATAACTGAAGAGGCCTGAGGTGCAGCTGAGCCAAGGGAATGGCTTCTATTGCTGCAACAATCCTGACCGATGAAGGAGAGTGCAGACTCCTAGTTGAAGTGCCCATGCCTTGTCCTGGAGAAGTCTAACTAGTGCTGTGATGTATTGAACTGTATTCCCAGAAAGACTAGAGACTGTATTAGAACTGGCGTAGACTTGTAGAGGGTGACCGGCCAACCGAGTCCTAATAACGTGTACACTGTGATAGAGACGCTGTGTTCGTAGTCCCTGAAGGTCGTGCTTTGAGGAGTAAATCATCCAGGTATGGAAGAATGACCACATCCCTGGAATGCAGGATAGTCGTGATGGCTGCCATAACCTTTGTGACCACTGTGGGAGCTGTAGCTAGTCCGAACGGGAACGCCACAAATTAGTAATGTTCTTCGCCGAATGCAAATCTGAAAAAACGTCTGATAAGTGGCTGCAATTGGATTATGCATGTAGGCGTCCTGTACATCTATGGACGCAAGGTATTCTCCTTGTTCCATGGAAACTATTATGGAGTGGAGAGATTCTATGTGGAAATGTCTTACCCAGACATGTTTGTTCAGTTGTTTCAGGTCTAGCACAGAATGTACTGTACCTTCTTGTTTGGGGACCACAAAGAGGTTGGAATAAAACCTCTAAAAACACTCCGCATGTGGCACAGGCACAATGACTCCTGAATTGAGGGGCCTTTGACGTGATCTTGGGAGGGACTCTGATCGCTCCATGCGTGGCGATCGATTTTGTGTCGGTCTAGACGTTGACCAGCCAAATGAATTCTGAAAGGATCAGAATCTGGTTTGCTGACGGCGATTGAGGAACTGTCTGGTTTTGCCTCCCCGTGGCATCTCAAATCAATTTTGGCCAGTTGTTCTCCAAACAGGCGTCCACTGAGATATGGGAGGCCTGTGATGGATTTCTTGGGAGGCCGCATCCGCCTTCCATTCATGGAACCAGAGTGGCACGTCTAACAGTAATAACATTGTAAGTTGCTAATGCTGTGCAATTAGCAGCATCAAGGTATGGTAGAGGACTCTGATGCCTGTTCTTGTGTTCTGTCCAGCAGAACCATGACCCTAAGGGGGAGCCCTGTTGCTAGAGTCCCGACCTAACAAAACTCCACATGGGGTAAATGGGGGCGCTGTGGATCCTGCGAGTACAGCCTTGCATCCTGTGAGACACGGCACCATCCTTGTCACTCAAAGGCTCGATTGTGGGCGCTGAAAAAGATTGGTGGGCAATCCGGGAAAGCCGCAATCACCACCCAGCTCCTCAACCACGAGAAGAAGTCGAGGGGAGAGGACGTCGGGCAAAAAGGAGTTCTCAATTGCAACCCCCTATTATGGGGGAATTGAGGAATAATAATGTCGGGAAGATTGAGTCATGTGGACTTCAACCCAGCTCCCACAAAAGTGGGGGGCCGAGGAAGGAGAATGCCAGACATTGTAAAGGTATTTCTGGATTAGTGGCAGGTTCATGTATAGTGCTAGGAACCCCAGCCTGGCAGAGTGATAGCACAACCGCCAGTTAAGAATGCACCGCAGCAATGTATGAGATAAACAGAAAAGGATTGCCTTCTGTTGTATGAGCAAAGCGTAGTTGGAACATGCTCTGCAATGTTCTGTACCGCTTGTGTGTACCAGCGCTCTGCAGTCATGTATGAAAACAAACTGTAAAGTATCACATTGTGTACTGGTCTAAGAGCACAGCATAGATGGAACATGTATGCAGTGTTCCTTACTGCTTTTAAGGAGTATTGCGCTCGCTGGTAAATAATCCCGTGTCCCTCTGCTGTGATGTGCGGTACAGCAGGAGACACAGTAATGTGTTAAATCAGTGCAGCAGCTCTGTCATGGCGACCAATTATGAGGAGAGGAGCAGTGAAAAAGGGTGGGCCAGCTAGGGGAAGAGGCGCACAGTAAAAATCTCGAGGGAGCAAGATGCAGCAAGAGAAGCCTGACTCGCCCCCTTTGTGATGCGGCTGGGGCGTGACCGGCCGCACTGACATCAGCAGAAGGGCGGGCAGTACCAGCAATGGTAGGCCGGAGCTAGGGCCTCGTGTAAATGGCGGCCCTGGAAAAGCGAGGAGGCCGGCGCGGAGGTCCGCAAACTGTGCCGGTTTCGCTGCACGATATCGCTGCCGCCGATCTGCCCAGCCAGTCCTACCTAAGAAGCACCACCGCTGCCCTGGTAAGGGTCACAGCCTGGAAGTACATGGGTGCCGGCCCATAGTACTGCGGGATGAATCGCTACACAGTTAGGACACCTGGAGATGGCAGGACTCCGAAAAACAGAAGTAGCGTGGCCTCAACCCAAGGCCCCTGTATGGTTAGGGAAAATGGGGAGGGTGGCGATGCGGAGGTGAGGCCGCACCAGATCCCATCAGAGTGGACTGGGAGGATCTGCAGGTAAAAAGCACAGCCTAGTAAGCTCCCCAGGCTCTATCACAACCGCGGCTGTGAGCAGTCCTGGGGGTCCCTGAGGTCGAGGGAATAGCCGTACACCAGGCAATACTGTGGAGGGCACCTGGACCTGGTGTCTCAACCCAAGTTCCCAGCTAGGGGAAATGGGGAGGGCATCTGTTGATCCCATGCTTCCTGGCCCAAATCCTGCAACCGACCTGTTACCTGTAGGGATGTGAAGATCATCTTTTCATCCAAGTCCCATCAGTAAAATGGAAGGAATGGTGGTGTGCAAGGGGTCTCTCATCTTTAACCCAGTACCCCAACCGTGGGGAGCTGAGGAAGGAGGGGGATCTTCTCTGCCAGTTTTTGTTTCCATCTGTCTTTCTGCTTACGGTGGGGACATGGAGCATTACTACGACCCAGAGCCCAAACTGTGGGGACTGGGGAGGAATGCAGGCCTCAGAACCAGCAAGTCTGGAAATCGCTTCAACCCTGCACCTCCAACAGTGGAGGGCCGAGGAAGGAATAGCCCTTAGCAGACAAAATAACTCGACCGAGAGTGGCAACTGTGGGGTCTGGGGAGGTACCTGTGGTCGACATGTCCCTTCAAAAAATAAAAATGCAGCTTCAAAAAGTAAAAATAATGGAGAGAGAGCAAAAACTGGTGAGGCAGTGCCTGCTTCAGGGTGTATACTGCAGAGGAGGAGCCACTTTACTCTTTTGCAGATTATGCTTAGTGTCGCCTCCTAGTGGACAGCAGCATAACACCCCCGGTCCTGTGTCCCCCACTGAGGCGAAGGAAAAAATTCTATATAATTACAGTAGCTGTTAGTGTTTCTGATCGGTGGGGTCCGAGTCTGGCCCCAAAGTGTGCGGCTCCTGTATGATCTGTACGCCCAGCGGGTTAATGGCTCAATAGTAAGCCCATGATACACTGCTCTGTACTCACTGCTCCTCCAGGAGCTACACACTTCAGACTTGTGTTTTTGGCGATCAGAGGGGCCTCGGCACACGGATGCCAACCATCCAGAAATTACCGGATAGTCCATACAAGAGGACAGGATCAAGCGGGCTGTGTTTTCCATTATGAGGCCAGTGTAAACATGCACCACTGCACAGTATCACTTTAGTTCCTGGTTTTAGTTATTCATGTTTTGTTGCAGTTCTGCAATCATAGGTGTGGCCCACCTTGGAGCTGGACATGATTTAATGTGTAGCGTCCCATGGCATGGTGTTCTCTGTTGGGGCCCGGTTCTGCTTGATCCTGTCGTTGTCACTTCATGTCACTGACAGATAGCAAGGCATTAGTGCTATTGTTAGGCTGGTACTGTCCCGATAGGGTCACCTTGTCGCTGGTTGGACAGCTTACGCATTCCTATTATGTCTATGTCAACAAGTACCCCAATTCTGTTTTTTGCCCTATAGCATTTTTACTTTTTTCATTTTTAGGGCATTTGCCCATTTGTTGTTTTTTTATATCATTATAAGGCGGCACTAGAGCTTGTCTACTTCCTCACTGAAGTGACAATTTGTAACACAATACTCAGTGTGTGCACATACCCTAAGGCCAGGGTCACCTTTTAAACAATTTCTATTAAAGTGTCAATGTATATAAAATTGAAGGTGATTAAACTTTTCTCTAGATCTTAAGATGTAAAAGAAAGGTCCCTCTGCAAAGCTGTGTCTCTCTATGATAACATACAACCTAGCCTTGTGCAGGCTGACCCTGCCGCTGTGCCTCCTCACATCTGGAAAGGTGGAAGGGAATATTATGGCTGATGCCGGTTTACAGTCTATTACAATAAAGGCACAATTCAGGCTAATAAAACCTTTGACTTATTCTTTGGGTAGGTCATCAATATCAGATCGATGGTGATCCCTACTGATGAGCTGTTAGACCACGTGCACACATTGAGTATTTGGGGAGTTTTTTACCTCAGTATTTGTAGCCAAAACCAGGAGTGGGTGATAAATACAGAAGTGGTGATGTGTTTCTATTAGACTTTTCCTCTGATTGTTCCTCTCCTACTGAGGTAAAAAAAAAAACCTCACTAAATACTTAGGCCATGTGCACACGTTGAGTTTTTTACCTCAAGATTTGTAGACAAAACCAGGAGTGGAACAATCAGTGGAAAAGTCTAATAGAAACACGTCACCACTTCTGTATTTAATTATCCACTCCTGGTTTTGGCTACAAATCCTGAGGTAAAAAACTCATCAAATACTGAAAGTGTGAACGTGGCCTTACCAGCGCCGTTTCTTGTTTAGTGGCCATTCTGGGGTACTGCAGATCAGTTGCTATTGAAATGACTAGGAGCTGAGCTGAGCTTCAGTTCTTAGCAGCTGCCACTTCTCAGTGAACAGAGCTGCGCTTTGTAAGTGACAACTCCTTTAAAGGGAACCCATTATCAGAACTACAGGCAGCATGAAAAAGACAATGACTACAAGAACCAGCTAAGGGCCCTTTCACATCAGCGGTATTTTCAAATCGCGGCAGATGCGGTGAAAAAAACACATCTGCCGCGATTACCGCATAACTGCTACACTTGCGGCAAGCCCCATGAAATGTCTATGGGGCTTGCGGTAAGGGTGCGGCAGGCGCGGCTTCGGCACTTGCGGCAGGTGCGGCTGCGAAAAAAAAAACGCTGCTTGCAGCGTTTTTCTTCGCGGCCGCACCTGCCGCAAGTGCCGAAACCGCACCTGCCGCACCCTTACCGCAAGCCCCATAGACATTGCATGGGGCTTGCCGCAAGTGTGCCGCAAGTGTAGCGGTTATGCGGTAATCGCGGCAGATGCGGTTTTTTTTCCACCGCATCTGCCGCGATTTGAAAATACCGCTGATGTGAAAGGGCCCTAAGTGTCCTGTGAAACGCTGCAGCATTTCAGAGAAAACAAACTTTGAAAAGTCGACTGAATACTACGGTCCCAAATCATGACTGGCATGCTTTCTGCTGTTCTAGATGAGGGGGTGAGCTGGAGGCCGATACGATTGATTCGTTAAAAGGTTTTAATGAATCGGACACATGTAAAAAGTGGCATATACCTCATCATAAGGGCTCGCTCACACCATCAATAACTCGGACGTGTGCTGTTTGATGTTTAACTGGATGGCCCTCAGACCAATATTATACTATGGGGCAGTGATGATCAGCACTTTATTTCTCTCACCGATTTGGCATGAGAAACAAATGCAGCATACATCAGAGTGCGCTCCCATCCAAGTCTATGGGTGCGTGGAAATAATTAATCTGCACTCAGGTGACATCTAAGTGCTGTCTGATTCCCGCAAACTCCCAGAATGGAGAAGATGAAAAAATTCTGTTCTCAATCTTCTAACCTGAGAAAAAATAATTTAATGCTGAAGAATCGGATCACACGAAGCTGACACTCGAATCAAGAGTTTGATTGGAGCGTCATTAACTTCATCAGCCTGATTTACTACAAGAGAGGACATACACTCGTGACACTGGCTTAAATCTTACTCCGGTCAGAAACTGGAGAAAGATTTCTGCCATAAGGTAGAACGCCCCCTGTCTCGCCATATTTGGCAAGGCTGAGCAATACTGACGTGAGCCTAGAAATACGTAAAAATGTGCAACTTTTCAAATGGCTTTATGTCAAATTTTCGGTGAATACACTTTGATGAATTGGGGCCTTAGAGTCTGGGATGTCTAGTCTAGGGCTGCTCATCCATTTGAAGAACAGGTCTCTCCCTACGTCAGTCACACAGTGAACGTCTGATTCATGCATTGCGGTGTTTTGGCAGCCAAGTTCCCTTAAGGCTTAACTGTTGTTTAAATTTTTATATAATTGTAATGTGGAGCAAGTGATTATAATCAACTTTCCCATATACTATAATAATGAAATCAGGAAGGAAACCATTAAAAAAACCCTTCCTTAAGAGGTCTTCAGCAGGCTGTGTTCAGCAGGCTAATTCTCAGTCACCTCCATCTTCAGGGACGTGGCCTAAACTGTGTCACAATACACATAAGATGACTGTCAAATTACCTCATGTTGGCACCCTGCTGAGCTCAAACAGATGCTGTGAGATCTGACATCTCCATTCACATGTCTCTATTCTGTGCTCTGTGATAACACCCAACAGAGCCATGTGAATGGGAGTGTCGGCATGAGGTAATTTGACAGTCTTATCTCTATTGTGAACACAGTTTAGGCAATGCCCCTGTAGACTGAGGTGACTAAAGGACCTGTCACACATAACGAGATCGCTAACGAGATTGCTGTTGCGTCACAGATTTTTTGACGCAACAGCGATCCCATTAGCGATGTCGTTCTGTGTGACACGCACCAATGATCTGGCCCCTGCTGTGAGATCGTTGATCGTTACACACTACTCTGGATCATTTATACATCGTTGCGCTCCCGCTGGGGACGCTACATCGTTGTGTTTGTCAGGGACATTGACCAACGATCTCAACGCTACGCTATGGAGTGACAATTCCCAACGACCTGGGTATAATTCTGGATCACTGGTGCGTCGTTTTTCACATCGCTGGTGAGATACCTGTTTGACATCTTACCAGCGATGTGAAAGACGAAGCACCAGCGATCTCTGCACATCGTAATCGTGATTGCTGGTGCGTCGTTATGTGCGACTAGGCCTCAAGAATAAGCTTCACACACAGCCTGCTGAGGACATCTTGTGGAAGTTTTTTTTCTTCAAATCTTTATTTGAGGTAAATGTAAACAAACAGTAATAAAGTGATAACATATTTGTGGAAGGTTTTTTAATGCTTTCCTTCCTGATTTCATAAATAAAGAATATGTAAAAGTTTATTCTATTCTCCTGCTCTACATTACTATTAAATAAAACGTTAAACAACAGTTACGCTTTAAGTATAATGTTATGTTAAAAGTCTGAAGTGCAGCAGACATTGATACTAGACATGTAAAACAAAAAGATAGAGAGGCGCTCCTGGGTGTACCTGGTTGGGGAAAGAATGTTCCTAACACTATACGGCTGTGCACCCCTGCAAAACTGCGGTGTGGACCTTTGGTGTGTATCGCATACCGCGTGAGTCACTGCTACTCTTAGGGCCGCTTCACACTGTGGCGTGATCTGGTCCGGGTCTGTCCGGGATGACCCTGACAGCCACGGACCGGATCAGCACACAGGACAGGGGGGCTATGATGCCCTCCGGTCATTTGTGCAGCGCACGCAGTTCCCGCTGCTGATAAGTCAGGACCGCGGGCACCGCGGTCCTGACCTGTCAGCGACTGCAGCTGCGTGCGCTGCACACAGGATCGGAGGGCATCATAGCCCCCCAGTCCTGTGTGGTGATCCGGTCCTCGGCTGTCAGGGTCATCCCGGACAGACCCGGACCAGATCACGCCACAGTGTGAAGCGTCCCTCAGCCAGGCAGGTCATGTGTGGTGTGACATCATCAAAGGTCCTTTACTATGTGTTAGCTCGCTCGTTGGATCCCTGCAGCACCAACCGCTTACCCACGGGGGGATTTTGGATGCAGAAGAGAAGCCGACGCAGGATACAGCAAGCCCGGTTGGGATTATTTAGTGATCTTTTTTTATTGGTAATAAAACTTCATAACATATTTTGGCGGGTCACCGCCTTCATCAGGATCACCTGAAGGCAGTGATCTGACAATACACGGTGTGAAGTCTCATTATCAAAAAAGAAGATCACTAAATAATCCCAACCGGCCTTGCTGTATCCTGTGCCCTATTAGGCTATGTTCACGCAGGGTGTTTTTGCCACGTTCTTAATGTGTTTTTACCATGGTTTTATGAGTTTGGATTCCCAGCAAAACCTATGTGATATGGGAAAAAGCTGTCCACACACATGTACAGGATTTTGTGCGTTTTCAAAATTATATTTCTTTCTATTGCATGCTATGGTTTTTCCTATATATATATTAAAAAAAATGAACAAAGGAAAAGACCAGTCGTTCTTTCGCTCTCCTCCTGTTGAGTGGTTATATTAGAGGGGTAAGATAACCCAATTGTTTTGGTTCACTGGTTTGGTGATATATTTATGAGAGTTATGCTATTTATTGGTGGTTTTTATTTTTATCCAGTACAATTTGGTGTCTTTTGTCAGATTATTTAGCGGTAAGTATAGTCTGGGCTTTGTGTTGCCGTCAATTCTTTTTGCCATTTTTGCTGCAGTTGCACTGATTTAGAACCATTGAAAACAATGAGATGTAGCAAAACCACAGTAAAAATGCAATAAAAATGCATTTTTACAGTGGTTTTGGGACAGCAAACTATAATGTACATCCACAATTGAAGGAAAATCAGAAAAAAATGCAACAGAAAAACTAAACAAAATCACACAAATACCCTAGGTTTGCTGCGTCTTTTTCTGCAGCAAAAACACCATGTGTGAACATAGCCTTAGGGCCCTTTCACATCAGCGTTTTTCGTAATTCGCGGCAGATGCGGTGAAAAAAACGCATCTGCCGCGTTTGCCGCATAACCGTTCCACTTGCGGCGTGGTTGCGGTTTTTCCCATACAAAGTATAGGGGACTTGCGGCAGATGCGGCAAGTGCGGTTTTGCACTTGCGGCAGGTGCGGCAGCGAAAAAAACCGCGGTCAGCCGCGTTTTTTTCCGCTGCCGCACCTGCCGCAAGTGCAGAACCGCACTTGCCGCATCTGCCGCAAGTCCCCCTATACTTTGTATGGGAAAAACCGCAACCGCGCCGCAAGTGGAACGGTTATGCGGCAAACGCGGTTTTTTCACCGCATCTGCCGCGAATTACGAAAAACGCTAATGTGAAAGGGCCCTTAGGCTGCTTTCACATCAGCGGTAAACGCTGATCGCGGCAGTTGTGGTGAAAGAAACGCAACTGCCGTGATTACCGCATAACGACCGCGATCGCGGCACACTTGCGGAAAGCCCCATACAATGTCTATGGGGCTTGCGGTAAGTGTGCGGCAGGTGCGGTTTTGGCACTTGCGGCCGCGAAAAAAAACACGGTATGCCACGTTTTTTTCGCGGCTGCACCTGCCGCAAGTGTCGAAACCGCACTTACCGCAAGCCCCATAGACATTGTATGGGGCTTGCCGCAAGTGTGCCACGATCGAGGCCGTTTTTCACTGCAATTGCCACGATCAGCGTTTACCGCCGATGTGAAAGGGGCCTTAGACCGCACGTCGTCTTCTCTTCTGCATTGATACTGGACAGACTGACAACCAAAGAAACAAAGGGATCCCTCCACCTGTCAGGCCTAAAATCAGCATTGATGGACGTGCTGAAGGGTTCAATCAGAATTTGTCAGTCATTAGAGAAGGAGGGCAGCTGTCAATCACAATTACAATTTAGTAGACAGATGTGAGAAAGTAGTGATATCTACAACACAGATGTCAGATCTGCAGTAAAGTGATGAAAATACACTGGAGTCTATCATATCCATGACGTGCTGGTTCTGTATCATACTGGAGATGATTCTACAGCTGTCTGATCTCCATCTGGTGCTGATCCATTACTCACTCTGCAGCACCCGCCGTAACTTCTCCTGGCTGTTTGTCGCATGTTCCCAGAGTATTTCTACACCATCTCTGACTTTTATCAGGTCCTTGTTCAGAAAATAATCCAATATATTCTCACTCCATGGACCTTAGAGAAAGAACACAACGATCATCTGTGAGACCGAATTACACAAGTTCTAGACTCATTTCCAAGGAAAAGGGACATAGGAGACAGGTAAAATTAGTAATAGTAAAGATCTCAGTTTACTGGTTTCCCTGCAGTGACATATAATGGCAGTATACATATCCCTATTATTTAGATCGCCATAACATTCCCGACATAATTAACACTTATACAAGCACATATTTATATGTGGAGATGAAGGAAAGGTACATAACGGTCATGAAAGTGGTACCTGGATTCGTCATGGATTTTCTTGTGGCAGGTAAGTATCAGGGTGTCATACTGGAAACACCCACACAATGGTTGATTTCAAGGGTATTTAACAACAGAAAATAAAAATGTGCCCGAGCACCAACATGCAGGTAGTTGCCACCGACCCGCCTGTTGTGCCCAGCACCAATCACCGCAGACACGCAGCAGTCACGGACCGCTCCTGTCAGGGATACTGCTGCTTCAGCTCACGTCATGTCAACAGAAAGGCGGCTTCTCTGCTCTAGTGATGGGCGTCACAGGGGCTCATACTTAATGACAGCTGGCTCCCTCAGTTAGGTAGTGGGGAGCTGGGTCTAAATCAGCATGATGTTCACTGTCCCACCCAGTCTACAGAGCAGAACCGAAAAGAAGCCTCCACTCAACTGATGAAGCCATTGTATCCCCGGCAGGAGCGGTCTGTGATCACTCTGTGCCGGCACTGAATAACGCTGATCACAAGCAGGACGGTGGTAGCTACCTGCCTGATAGTTCTTGGGTACATTTTTATTTCTTAAAACACAGATAACTCCTTTAACAAAGACCTTGTTCGCACTGCTTTTTTCAGTGTGTCCAGGTTTCCACCAGAATCCCCTAAAAACAGTGTTTAGCAGACCCCAACAAGGCTATAGGCTGCTATAAGAACCGCCTTCAATGAGGTTTATGTTATTCTTCCTGTAGAGTCCATTTGCTCAGACGGCACATACATGTAGCAGATCACACTTCTCCCTGCACTCTACACTTATGAAAGTGGAGATCTGGTCTGGATCTGGAGGCCCGGGCGACACTGGAAGAAGAAGAGCCGTCCTGGGCCACATGCGGCCCACGTGTTCAACACCCCCGGTCTACAACATCCAGATTTATCAATAAATTGTAATCATTTTAATTTTCATTCTATTAATCAGTAGTAATACACACAAATAAAACACTATTCTATCTTAATGGAGAAATCTGCTTCAATCTCCTCCTGGACGGATTGTTCATGGTCAGTTCACAGGTAACACCTGAGTCCAGTGCAGACCTTCCCATTAGGCCTCTTTCAGACATCCGTGTAAAACACACGTGTGAGGGAGGCCGTTTTTGGAGGTCTGTGATTGTGTGACATACATGTACTATGCATGTAACATCCAGATAGCACACGAACAGTCTGTCATTGTATTCTCACCTCCCTCCTCTCATTTCCGCTGCTGGGCTCAGTGTAGTGAATATTAGATGAGTCTAATGAGCGGCCCCAGAAGTGAGAGGCACAGGCAGCGCTGGAGGGAGCATGAAATTCTTTAAAATTGTTTGCTCAGATCCGTGCACATGGATGTCACACGTAGGACATCCGTGTGCAGGACGTTCTTGGCACCGACCAACTGACCTGAACGGATCTGTACTGCTGGTCAAAACAGACATGTCTCCATGTGACGCACAAGCACACACACGTGCTCCACACAGACACAATCTGTGCTGAAATGTGGACATGTGAAAGGGACCATAGATTAACATGTGTCTCCGTATGTCCAGCATGTGGCTGCACAGATGTGTGAACGAGGCCTTATGGTGGGTTTACACGCCACGATATCGTTTCGATATCGCAACTCAATGGCGCGGGAGCGCGCAATTAGTGCACGTTCCTCCCGCATCGCATTGACTGTTTACATGCTGCGATATCGAAATACAACGTCCGTGCGATGTCTCCTCCTCCCAACCCAGGATCGCATAGTTAACGTGGGAGTGAATGGGTGACGTTTCAAATCGCATCGTAGTTGTGCGTTTACACAGCACGATCGGCTCCAATCTCCCTTCAATATCGGAGCATTGAATAGCACGCTCATTCGATCCCCGATATCGCATTGACATCGTTCCTGCATCGTATTGGACGTTCACACCATACAACGCAGGAACGATATCGGGTCCAACGATCGAATCACGTGACTTTTCATTGAAATTGTACTGCGATATCGCGACGTGTAAACCCGCCATTACTGAGGCTGCAGATGGCAGCAGGTGCTCATGAAGTTCTATGGAGGATCTAGAAGCTGAAAGTCATTATGTCCTGCAGAAAGCAGCTGGACTTAAAGGGATTGCTCAGTGAGAAGCTGCAGCCAATGTACGGGATAGATTGTAAGCTCCGCTGCTGATCGCAACACTACACTTTTCCCCCAGCTCCATAGAGAATGAATGAAGCAGCGGTGGGACAACAATCACCTCTGCTCCATCCCAAATGGGGAGGAAATCTCCCATTCATCTGATGGTTCCTGCACCTTTTACTGTACTGCCCCTTTAAGACAGGAATCAGCACATTTCCTCGTTTCCCAGAATGCACATTGGTGAATAATGTCTCCCGTTCCCATATACATCACACTACAGCCTGCAGTCAGCTGACTCCCTGCTCGTTCTTACCGCCGCTCTGCTCCATGTTTAGCCCCGAGTGCAGAGCACAGAACAGCAGACAGTAAGTGACGAGCACCGAGACTGCGCCGGCGGCGACACAGAGCGACCATCTGATTCTGCTGCACCGCATATAGGAAGAGGGCGGAGCCACCGTGCACATGGCATGTCACGTGACCTATACACAGCCTACTACGGTAGTGTTATGTATGACAGGATAGCGCGCCCTCGTGTGGACACAGGCGGAACTTCACACTGTACTCTACCTACCTGTGATAGAAACTCCATAGATTCTGCCGCAAACGTCACGTGTCCTGTCCTTCCCCTCAGCTGCAGTGTGAACAGGGGCAAGGAGCATTGCCTGTACCTCATCATACTCTGGACGGTTTAGGGACCAGGAAATTCTTTATCTGATGGTGGGTTTACACGCCGCGATATCGGCGTCCAACTCCGACAAAAAGTCACGTGGGTCGCGAGTTGGACCCGATATCGGGCGCGCGTTGTACTGTTTTAGCGTACAACGCGATGCTGGAACGATGCCAAAACGATATCGGAGTTGAATAGCTGAGCTATTCAACTTCCCGATATCGCAAGGCCGTTGTAGCAGGATCGCTGCGTGTGACAGCCCAACTCCGATGCGTACTCGCACCTCACCCATTAACTCCCATGTTAAATGGTCGTTACTGGGTTGGTGGGCGTACACATCGGAGGGACGTTGTTTCCCGATATCGCAGCGTGTAAACCGGCGATGCGATATCGGGAAAAGCGCTCCCGAAATGCGCGCTCCCGCGGCGTTGTATGCGATATCGGGACGATATCGCTACGTGTAACCCCACCATAAGGGTAGGGACACACTTCAGTTCCTGATCAGTGTTCATCAGTTTGTGTGCCAAAACCAGGAGTGACTCCAAAACCAGGAGTGACTCCAAAACTAGGAGTGACTCCAAAACCAGGAGTGACTCCAAAAGCAGGAGTGAACCTTGCAGAGAAAAAGTATAATTGAAAGATTGACACCTGCGGTGGGTTTTGGAGTCACTCCTGGTTTTGGCACACAAACTGATGAACACTGATCAGGAAAACTGATGAGAAAAACTGATCAGGAACTGAAGTGTGTCCGTACCCTAATATATAAAGCTGAATGTGTGTGTGTGTATGTATGTATATCTGGGATTGGCATCTACACCGTCGCAACTACAGCCACAAAATTTTGCACAGTCACACATCTGGACCCCAAGAGCGTCATAGGCTATGTTGTGAGGCGAAATTTTATGGCTACTTTACACGTCCCAATATCGGTCCGATATTGGATACAACGGCACGGGAGCGCACTTTTTCTGGGCAGAATTCCAAGATCGCATAGGCGATGTTACACAGCGCTATATCGGCAGGCAACACAACTGCGATGTGTACGCCCCCTTGTACGGCCGACCCAGGAACGACCATTTAACATGGGAGAGAATAGGGGAAGTTGTGCTTCAAATCGTTGTTGGGCTGTCACACAGCACGATCCTGCCAGATCGTCCATCCAATATCGGGCAGTTGGAGAGCCTGCTCATTTCTCCCCCGATATCGTTTTGGCATCATTCTTGCATCGCATTGGACTTTTACACCACACAACGCACGAACGATATCGGGCCAACGCACGAACCACGTGACTTTTTATCAGAGTTGGACCCCAATATCGGGACGTGTAAAGTGGCCATAACCCTGCGCATTCCAATTCACCATACAAATTTGCCCCTATTTGCCCCTATCTACATAATGGGGAAAAAGTGACAGTTACCAGTTGACATTTGTGAATGAGAGGGGCTTAATGTAAGCATTTTTAAGACTAACAGCACATACCAGCATATAGTCACTAAGGTGGGGCCCTGACATGGGATATTCACCACGCACGGGGACATGTATACACACCACACGCACACAAAGAGTAACAACAAGTGTATAATCGCTAAGGTGCAGCCCCAACATTGGATACTCACCACGCACCCAAACACACACACACCACAACGAGACACACACAACACAGATTTCCTTGGGCGAAGTGCCTATCTGTCCGCGCTGCTGCTCCAGGAACGAAGGAACCAAGACACAAGGATGTCTGGATCGACTTATGCTATTATCCTATGCGTTTCGGAGCCACAAACGGAGCTCCTTCCTCAGGGAACATCCCTAAGGAAGGAGCTCGGTTTGTGGCTCCGAAACGCGTAGGATAATATAAGCATAAGTCGATCCAGACATCACCGTGTCTTCGTGCCTTCGTTCCTGGAGCAGCAGCGCGGACAGATAGGCACTTCTACGTTGTGACCACGGTCATCTGTGGGAGTGTGGTCCCTGCAGAAGCTGCTTTATCTCTTTTCAACCAGTTGTGGGTTTCACAACTGGACAAGGTGAGCAATTCCACATCACAAGCTGACAGTGTTTAATTAAGATAAGACCCTATTTGCGCATTCTTATTTTACAGATTTGCACACAACACAGAGACACACACACCCTATAGCGACACATGCACTCAACCCACAGGGACACACACACCACAAAGAGACACACAACACAGAGACACACACACACCAACAGACACCTCTCCCCCACAGGGACACATGCACTCACCCCACAGACACACACTACACAGACCCCCCCCCCCCACAGGGACACACACATACACACCCTATAGGGACACATGCACTCACCTCACAGGGACACACACATAACACAGAGACACACACACCACGCAGACACCCCCCCACAGGGACGCAAACACACACCACAAAGAGACACACACACTACACAGACCCCCCCCACAGGGATACACACATACACACCCTATAGGAACACATGCACTCACCCCACAGGGACACACACACACACCACACAGACCCCCCACACACAGGGACACATACACACCCTATAGGGACACACACACTACACAGACGCCCCCACAGGGACACACACATACACACCCTATAGGGACACATGCACTCCCCCCATAGGGACACACACACACACACACACACACCACACAGACCCCCCCACACAGGGACACATACACACCCTATAGGGACACACACACTACACAGACCCCCCCCCCCCACAGGGACACACACATACACACCCTATAGGGACACATGCACTCAGCCCACAGGGACACACACACACCACACAGACCCCCCACACACACAGGGACACATACACACCCTATAGGGACACATGCACTCACCCCACAGGGACACACACACACCCCAGGGACACACAACACAGGACACACACCATACGACACAGATGTGCACAAATCGCCTCACACAACTCGCCTCATATGTGTGCTATCTTTAATTTCCAAAAATAAACATCTAATTAAAAACAGCCAATGTGCAACACATGTGCCATATAGGGAATTAAGGCAGATGTCAGTCACATGAGCTGTCTATTATGTGTATGTGTGAGGTAACATATATGCCCGGCCAGGGGGAGGGTTTACTGTTGGCTGTAGATTTATCAGGCTGCCTATAGCAACCAATCACAGCTCAGCTTCTATTTTCCTACAGGTCATTAATATGACATATTTAAATTCTATTTGTTAAACGAGTGGTGACTCCGCAGGCAGGGAGTTAAGCGTTCGGGAGTTTCCGGATTAGGCCGCTGTGCCTCGTCAGTACTCGGCAGAGTGTAGGGCGGTGCTTGTCTTCTCGCTTTCGGCTGTTACACCCTCTTTCTTCCTACTCGATGGCACAGTAATGGCGGCACAACGTTAAGAGTTCACGAATCACAGATAATACACACGGCACACAGTCCCGGTTACACTGGGCACGGGATCCTGTTCGTGACGCCAGAAAGCTGATTCATCCAAGGGCCTATGGTACTCGGTACCCGGGCGTGGAGTTGCAGGGATGTCAATGGTGGCCCGCCCGGACCCGTGGCCCTTGGTCAGCCTAAAAATTTGGGGAGTTGTGGAAAAGGAATAAAAGTTTAAAGTTTGTCGTGATGCCACCTGTGGTGTCTGGTGATGGTACCAGCGCTGCTGTGGGCCTCCGGGGATGATGATCGGGCAGCTGGGTGGTATAGCTACCCCCAGTTGGAGTGAGCTCCCCGGGGCTGAGGTGAGGCGATAGGGATTGATGCAGGGAGTTGACTGCGCTGCCAGGCAGCTGGGGCAATCTCTGTAGGGGATAGGGTCAGGGACTGAGGAATTGACACACACACATCGAAAGTTGTTTCTGTACTTTTACTGGTGGAATTGCAGGTAATGTCCAAGGTACACTCCGGTGGTCAGGAAACACTTCTGGATCTCCACGGTGAGTTAAAGGTCTCCTTGTCACTTTTCCTCTTGTTGAAGCCCCTGCCCTGTGTAAAGCTAGGCCTGGCCTCCTCTGCTCTTCTGACATCTGTGTGTTGTAGTGGGAAACATTCGTGTGGACTACTGCTGTATTCTCTCCTGCGGTGCCTGGCTCCCTTCTTGTTTGCTACACAGATGCCCAGGAGACTGGATCTCCTCGGTGGACCGGTTTCTCTGCTGGGCTAATGCTCTCCTGCAGACCGGGTGGTTTTCTAGGGTGAACCAGCACGGCTCCTTTGCCCCAAGTCTGCTCTCACTTCGTTCCTCTCACCTTGCCATGGACCTCACTCTTAGCAGCCTAAACAGTGCAGGGACCTAACTGCTCGGTTGTCAACTGGATCGGGCCTAGCACGGCTCTGACACACCAGGACGTCTTCACAGTTCTCCTAGCGACTGCACACTCTAACTCCGCCCCCAGCACCGGTATTTATAGGGGATCTTGCTTAAAGGCAGCACGTTGGGCTCCCCCTACAGGTCTGAGGTGGAAGGTGTTGTGTTTGGGGTACTCACTATGGAAATCATCCATGTTTTAGGTAGGTCTGTGGTTCCCTGTACTGGCAGGGCGCCACACAGGCAGAACATAGGAGCTGGAATTCAGTGCACGGCAGGAAATCAATTAGAGAATGGCAAGAGCAATGCATGTTGGGAACTGGGGAAAATTACAGTCCAGCACCTATAGTACTGGAAGAAAGATAATGAGGAACCCTGTGTAAGAACAATATATGGGCCCTTTGCAGTACAAGAGTTCATCATAATGCACAATTCCGTCTGCTTTGGAGGTAAATGTTGGCCCCCTTATCACTTGTGCCCCTGTGACTGGACACATTACACCACTATGTCTGCCACACTGTACTACCATCAATGTGATTCCTTAATCCCTTTACACCAAAATAAGGATTTATGGAGCAGTGCACAGCGGCCATGCGGTGGGCTGACAGTGCGCCCACCGTCATGTAACACACAGGCGGTGTGTGTATGACCAGATATCCAACAACAGCTAAAATGTGCATGTAACAAATGCAAACACCTTTATTTATTTGCAGTTTATTAAATACAAATTGCTTTATTATACAATGAATTAACACATTACAAATTATCTAATAATCAAGACAAACGCAACAAAAGAAAAAATATAAAATATTGTTTTCAACCTTTAGAAAGTGCAGAGGTGATCATGTTATAGAAATACTCTTAATATCTCCTCACTGCTTCTAGGTCCAATTTGTGCCATTTTTTACTTTATTTTTAAGTTGTTGTTTTTTTTTAATAAAAACAATTCAATATAATGATGGGTAAGAGATGGTGGTGAAATTTGGTGATGCCATGGGCCAGAGTTTGTTAGCGACACCAACGCAAAAATGATAACCATTAACCAAATGGTAGCCCACATCTGTAAGCATCTTATAAATATATTATGTTATAATGTAAATAACAAAAAGGGGAATCAGCACAAACTCCAGGACAACATAGGGTGCAAAAAATCCTGTAAAAGTGTTCAAACGTAATTAAATATAAGAAAAAAACAGGCAGCACGACCAGAAAAATCAATAGAAGGGACACCCTTTATTGGAGCCCTCAGCGGTGCAACGTTTCGACCTGTGATCGTCTTGACAGGTCATTTTTCAATTGTAAATCAGACTGCATATGACTCCCCAAGTCTCGCAGTGGCATCACCTGGCACAGCTGCCAGCTCCCTGGACAGGAGTGTGTGGCCTCAGAGATACATGAAGCTGCAGGCTCCTGTCCACAGAGTGGGCAGCCACGCCAAGTGATGCCACTGCAAAACTTGGGGACTCATACGCAAGTGGGAACGCACCCTTAGAATCCAGTTATCTATGTTTTTTTTTTCTTTGCAAAGTTTCTCCGTCCCATGAAAGAGTAAAATAGCGGACTGCACTCAGATGACATTCACATACAGTCTGGTTTTATTTTCCATGCACACACTCCCGCCCAGCTCCACAGACTAGATATACTTTGGAGCGGCTTATGACTGCATCCGCACACAATCCTCACCAAGTCCATCTTTAGTGACCGGCACAAGGATGTAACAATATGATCAATTATTGTGAAATTAGTGTTCTATAGTTAAGTTAGGTTCCTGGTTTATGGGATATATCTGGGTTTGCTGGGATCTAGCTCAAACCTGAATCGTTACATTCCTATCATAACACAGCGGCACGATACTAAAGTGAGCCCAGCCTAAGCTTGTATATATGTTGCATTAAGGAGGTGTTTCCATGAATAAAATACATTTTAATTCATACATCTTAAAATAATAATTTCCACAATTGGATGAATTAAAATAAAAAGTTCCTGTGTGGAGATAATCTTATATGTGTCCCTGCTAATGGCCATATCTGACCATGCAGGAACATGTTTGACTGTACCAAATCTCCTTGTCCTGGTGAAACAACAGTTCACAGCTGCTGTTTTCTGAGGTAACACATTTCCCCATTTTATCACACGAATGAGTGTTTCTGCCTCGTCTCCAGCCCCCTGAGCTTACAGATAAAGTCAATGATATAAGCTCAGCAGCAGCCGACCTCCTACCTTTACTGTCTTGATTTTTAATGAGCTCAGGGGACTGGAGACAAGGCAGAAAAACTCACTCCTGTGATAAAGCAGGCAGGGAAATGTTTTATCTCACAGACCACACTGTTATTTGTCTGTATAATCACTTGTTCCCTCTTCCCCAATCAGGAATTGCGTTAGGACCCGACCATGTCCCTGTACGGTCAGACACAGCCATTACACAGCAAGGATACATATATGAGATTATCTCAGCACAGGAACAGTTTAACAGATCCAATTGTGAAACTCAATTATATCAAGCTCTATTATTTAAATGTACCCCTTTAATACAGGACTCATCAGGAGTCACGGTATTTTGTTTTACAACCCCCCATTCACAATTTTTCAGGCTTCAGTGCTGAAACCTCCCAGCATTCCTTCTTATCCTAATCACGATCTCTTTACAGGTCTTGTTTAATTGTTATTGTAGTTATGTGGCTCAAAATTATTACCAAAGCTCAGTTTAGGGATGAGTCTGATGATAAACTTGTCAAGTGTTTCCAATTATCATCAACAGATAGTGCCTAGGTATGGGCTGTACACATTATTGTCTTGCTTATACACCGCCATCATATTCTGCAGTGGTACATAACATTGCTGAACGCAGAGGACCCTATACAGGGGCACACGGGTCAGTACATCACAGTTTTATATATATATTTTGTTTAATCTGTTAATAGACAAGTAGAAAAATGTACAGATTCAATGTAAAATAAATGCTACAGAAAACCCTGTGACACTGAGATTTAAAGCACTGAAAAGCTATGGACTGCCAGCAGTTTGGGAACATATAGGATTGCATAGCTGAAATTTGCTAACTTTTGAGGTCATCAGTTTAATGCATTGATCTTCACTTCATATACTAACACAAGTCATGCTACTACGAGGAGGGACTCTACCTTGTTTTACTAGGACACCATAAAATATAGTAGTTAGAAACGATCCAGCCAGCATGGCTGCCTATGGAAGCTTTGGATAATTGTACACTGTGAGAAGGATTACTGTGTAACCATCCATCCAAAACTGCAGCTCACCTAGGATGAGGTTGACGGAAACCCAAAAGACCAGTAAATGCTGATGATATTTTAAGATTTCTTTTTATATAAAAACATGTAAATTAATAATATAAAAAATGTGCAAGTATAAGGAACTTTTTTACTGTTCAGAGTTAATAAATAAAAAAAAAAAGCTGAGATTTTAATGTCAGAGGTAAAAAGCGCATGACTCGCCCCAGTTATACTAGAATAATACCGTAGTTACTTCAGTAATAATGTCTTTCAGCTTTGTCTGGTATTTAAGTGAAAAGGACGATACTCGAACACCAGACATCACCCATGGAAATGAATGGCGCAGATAATAGGAAAACTGGGATTCAGATCAGACAATGTCAGCAGGATGGCACACAGGTATGATTTTCTCAGACACAGATCCAGCATATGTTGGCGATACACCGGGCCGACTTCTGCCTTGTTCCACTCTATTTGATTGGCAGCAATCCCCCAATGTACACAAATAGCAGAGACCCGTTAATCCACTAGATCAGCGAGGGGGAGAATCTGGCCGGGGGCTGCAACGGACTAGTCTCATCTATGACAATAGTTGCCAGATGGATTTGTAAATGCAGGTTTTCATTTGACAATGGAAAATTTCAGACAATGTACCTTCTGTAATTATGCAGCCAGGTTCTGATTCATGCAGCCTATTCAAATGACAGGCTCTCTCTCCCTACAAGAACATCCAGCGTAGTAAGAGACAAGGTTGGGTGTATGCATAGTCTGATTTCCGGCCAGGACACGGATTTGCTAACTAAGTAGCCTAAGTTAAGACTCCAATGTGAAACCAGCCTTCGAGATCAGAAACCTAAACTGCATGATACAATGTGTGGATGGACATACCTAAAAAACTGATTGAAGAGCACATTCCAGCATTGAAGAAAACAAAACAAAAACATATCCCAATTGTATGCTGGAACACATCATATATATTACACATATATACACGTCATGTGACTATTGACCTGAACTGGTGCCTCTATAGCACGGTGAGGAGCCCTACAGTTCCTTTATCTGCTCCCCTCCGCAACATGATACTGAAAGGCTTGGTCATGAGTAGACCAGGTATCTGCATAGAAAACACCCACTCTGCTGAACCATGCACCATCTAGGGCACAAAAAGGTGGCATCTTCAGCCAAAAACTGACTTTTCATAATGTTTGGGATCGTAAGGGGTGTACGTAAATAAAGATCAGACCAATTAGCTTCCTTCTCTGCCAGGATTGATCAGTCATTATCAAAATACTCAATTCTGAAGTAAAATCTGTCTTCAGTTAAGACTTTCCCATAAGGCCCCTTTCACATCAGATTTACCGCATCTGCCGTGTAACGGCTGCACTTGCGGGAAGCTCCATTCATTCTCTATGGGACTTGCAGCAGGTGCGGCAAATGCGTTTTTTGCAGCGATCTAGCTCTTGCGGTAGGTCAAAAACCTGCAGCTAGCAGCATATTTTTGACCTGCTGCAACTACCGGATCCCGGCAAAAAACACATTTGCTGCACAGGCCACAACTCCCATAGAGAATGAATGGGGTTGCCACAAGTGCAGCCGTTACACGGCAGATGCGGTAAATCTGCCGGATCTGCCACAAATCAGCAAAAATGCTGACGTGAAAGGGACCTTACTGAGATGAGATGGCAGTTGTTACAGATCAGATTCTATGACAATAGGAGGAGGGAAAGCTAGATGCAGAGGGAGGAGCTAGAGGGAGGAGCTCGAGGCAGAGGGAGGAGCTTGAGGCACAGGGAGGAGCTCGAGGCAGAGGAAGGAGCTTGAAGGAAGCGCTCGAGGCAAAGGGAGGAGCTTGAGAGAAGAGCTTGAGACAGAGCAGCTCGAGGCATAGGAGGGAGCTTGAGGGAAGTGCTCAAGACAAAGGGAGGAGCTTGACAGAAGAGGTTGAGACAGAGCAGCTCAAGGCAAAGGGAGGGGAGCTTGAGAAAGAGCTTGAGACAGAGCAGCAAAGGGAGGAGCTTGAGAAAAGAGCTTGAGACAGAGCAGCTCAAGGCATAGGAGGGAGCTTGAGGGAAGAGCACGAGGCAGAGGAAGGAGCTTGAGGGAAGAGCTCGAGGCAGAGGAAGGAGCTTGAGGGAAGAGCTCGAGGCAGAGTGAGGATATAGAGGCAGCGGGAGGATATAGAGGCAGAGCTCTGCTCCCTCTTCTATCTACATAGAATGTGATCAGTAACAGCTGCCATCTCTATCTCAGTAATGGGAAAGTCTTGACCGAATACAATTTACCACAGAATTGATTAATTTTGGCTGAGAAAGAAGCAAATTGATTAGCTATATTATAAAGTTGCTTAATTTCATGTGTAATATTGATTTATGAAATAAAAATTAGACGGTTACGCTTTAATCATTGTTCAAACTCTTAGTTCCTGTGTTTGCCATTAATGAATGGAAGCATTCTTGCTTATATCCAGAGACTAAAAGTTGTTACAGATCTAATATAGTTCTCCTATCTCAGGGGCAGCTGTACAGTCTTCTCTGTTCTTTTATCTGCAGATCGTTTCAGCCTCTCAATGTAAGCAGAAATGTTTCTATTCACTTACAGATAGCAGAAATCCTGAAATTTTGAAGATATACTAGGAGATTGGAATACAATTTATTATTGATTGCTCAGGCTTTATTTACATGGGAAATATTTTGTAGCTTTCTGTGGTGTGAAGACATCGCTGAAATACAAGGCAGCTGGTGAACAAATACATTATATGATCATCAATAAGGAGCTTAATCATATTTAAAAGGAGTAGATGGCAGTAATCTAAAATGATTCTACACCTTATTACATTTTGTTAATCAGAGACCAGGTAGTCCTTCTACTTGAGAGGATTTTCTAAGAATTTGGTTCCCATGGCCTGATCTTACAGAACTACTGCTAAGGAAAACAAATGATGCTTTGCATAGGACTGAACCCATCCCACATGTCCATCAACTATTATCCATCCTCATCCATGAACGTTCAGTCAGTGCATCAAATTTTCACAAACGTTACAAAGATCTTCTACTGCCGCCTAAATTAAAAGCAATCTCTTTAGGTGTTGGACTGTGCAGTGATAAACTAACTTACGGATAGGTAGGGGTCCAACCATTGAGACCTGCACCGATAAATTTTATCCCCGTTACAACATGAAGCCACAGACTGGATGCAGGACCGCAGCTCCATTTATTCTGTATGGGGCTGCCAGGAAAAAAGCCCAGTGCAGCCCCAGCAGCCGCACCGAGAATTACCTGAATGGTGGTCAAGCATCTGCACCGTATTCCAACAAGGATAAAAATGCCCCGTTTTCCCAAGCGGTGCAGATCGGACCCCCACTGCTCAACAAACATCACCTATTCCATAGATAGGGGATAACAAGTTTTACAAGACAACAACAAAATTTAATGTGCACTAATAAAGAATGTTTTAAGTCATCTACACCTTCCATGCGGCAGAAGCTGGACTTTTTTTTTCTATGTTGTTGCTAACTGCCCTCGGTAGTCGCCCCCTAGATTCTGTGTCTCTTCTCCGCACCCATCCACACTGGATATTTGGATACTCCTCCAGTGAGCTCTTTTTCAATTAAATGTTACCCTACACATAGCACACACCGCAGGGACCAATATTACGTACAGTGCATGAGCTGCAAAGAGGGCCCGGGGCCACCCCAAATGTTACGTCTTTCCTAGATTCCTATTTTCACCTTTATAAATTCCATGAACAGAGTTATTCAGTAAGTGCAAACAAATATCGCAAGAATGAGCCACTATTGGCAAGGAATACTATTAGTCATAAGCTAATAGTAACATATTTGGATTATTCATAGCCAATACATGTTACTATTTCAGTATCCATCATGAATAGCGACCATAATGCAAGGCATTGGAGACCTCGAGCATTTTTCTGGAAGGTTTCCCCATTGCCTTGCATTAGGTTCATTATTTGTGATGAATACAGGAATAGTTCATGGCATTCAGTACAGATAACCCTAACCTGAATACTTCACTATTCGCTCAACACTAAATACTACACTTGGAGTAGCTACTTCACAAACTTTTTTTTTTTGCATATGAAGGTCTTTTTTATTATCTTTATACACAACGTAAATGAACCAAATACACTATGCAATGTAAATAAATGCAATAGAAAAATATATGTGAGCCTTCTGTAAATTATTGCTTGTGTCATTAGAAATATACAAAGTAAATTAAATTACTCGCCTCGTACTGATCATATCTAAATACAGCTTGTAGGATATAAAGGCACGAGGATGAACCTCAGAAGCTCCACATAGGCGGGTGCATCTGTACATAGCTAAATTAAATATAAAGCAGGAGATACACAGCACTTTATAGCCTTGGAAATGACGACACAAGGGAAATCTTCATGCAGGAAATTTACAGCCTTGGCCTCAAATCCAGCCCGGCGCGTCCAATATGAAAAAACTGATCCAGCAGTGTAATTACAGGGGCAGGAGTCATTATACAAGATTTATATTAACAATCAGGAAAGCAAATTTACATAAAAGAATATATTGCACCGGGGTTGCTGTAATAGCTAACCTCACCAGAAGAGAATTAGTCCTGTTTTTAGCGGGTTCACTGGAGCCGTCCTTTATTATATGCGAGGATTAGCAGATGATACAACAGTTGTCTTGTCACTTTGCAATGCTACAAAAAGCAATATTACAATGTAGTGTTCAGTGCGTCCACAACGGACAGAGCCGTCCGCAGCACGTGTGGTCTTAGCAATTATAGGCGGGAGAAGATCCAGGAGAAGCATTCCCATCATTGTCCGTGTGTGATGGCGGCAGAGACGCAGCTTGGAAATTGTGCTTACCAGGTAACACTAGGTTTCATCATTCCTAAGCCTATGCTTTATTTCAGCTTGGTAAAAACAGGAAGGAATTATTTCAGATCCTTGGGAATTTTAATACTATAAGATCCTAATAAACCTAAAACAGAAGTGGTTACTCAATCTGACTAATAGGCATCATAATGAGGAAGCCACCAGGGAATGGTCCTGTTAGACCCAGTGTTGATATTTCTTGCCTTTGGGGTGTCTGTATAAAGAAAGTGAGCTTACTTGTCTCTATATGTCTTGTCTGACACAACCACCCCAGGAGAGCACAATCATACCCTCAAACTCCATCACCATTAACACCCTATTGAACTTGTTTTTCTCCTATACAGCATGGAGCACCAGCGTGGACAGTGCACTGCAAAATTCCTACCACTACCACATCCTCCGGACCTTTATGGATTAGTATCCCCTAGTGACGTCACGACGTACGTCATCCCCAGTGATGTCAAGACGTGCATCACACAAGGTCGTAACAATGTGGAGTGGTCTACTAATCAGAAGAGTCGGCTGGTGGCAGTAAGCTTGCAGAGCTCTACCACAGACTTGGCTGTTGAATTAGGGGCCTGCAAACCATTTTGCTCAACTTGAGGTATACATTGATTTTTCAGAATAATTTAAGGAGATATTTCCATTATATAAAGTAATCACCTATCACCCGGGAATACGGTTGCCTTGTGTAGGCAAGGAAAGATGGAGACTGACAAGAAACCAAATCACTTGATTTGTAGTGAAATATAGCACGGGTGTATATTTTGATAGTTGGATGCGCTCTGCAGTCTTAAGTGTAACCTTTTCTTTCCATTTTGTATATAAAAATGATCTTTACACATTCTTGATTCTTCACCTACATCGTCTAGTTGTCCACTTACCTGTATACAGTAGGCCAAGGATCGGGACATTGATAGGGATGCAGCAGGGCTTAGTGAGAGTTCACCACCTTCATTCTTGGTTGCTTCCTGCATCTGTTTAGCATTTACACCTAAGATAACTTATCAGGTTTAAAGTAGCTATAATCAAACTTTTCTTCATAGATGACGTAATCCCTTATATAAAGGCAGAAGCTTTTACTAATCCATTTAAGTCAGTGGGATTGGTTTGCTTCGGCTGATGGCACAATTATCAGTCTTCTGTAGATTCAATCGCCATGTTGTTGTTAACGTCCATCATTCCGAGACATTCACAATGAAAGCTTCAATAACGCAGGTGCATAAGGCATGCAAGAGAATAGCCCAGGTCTAGAATACTACAGAGACCACCGTGGTTTGGGAATATCAGATGTAGGTATAATTTCCCCGTTTTGGTTTGGGCCAAAAGAATTATGGGAGCCATCTTATGATAAAGTAGCATGGAGGGCATTACATCTACAATGGTTTTATAGCAATTAATTCTTAATATAAAAGCATTAATGTCCAAAATATGCTGAGAGGTCATGAACAAGCTGGTAAGAGAACGGGTGAAAGCCCGTGTCATCAATGACGGTTGAATAAGATGACGCCATGGAGTTTGCTAATTAATAAGGCTCTCTATCAAGAAGAAGATCAGTTCCATTACCAGAGGTAAAATGCTGGTGTCTGAGGTCCGGTTGTGGATGACTGGGATGAGGGCGCTGTCTAGGTCATTCAGGTACAGCTGAGGCAGAGGCTGACCGCCCGACCCTGCACGATACTCCACCTGCACAAGACAATGGAAAAAAGAAAAACATGTAACATACACTGAACAATATAAAAACACTGGGGCACATTTGCTATAGACAGCTTTCTTTAGTTTTCATAAGAGGCAAATAATGTATCAAATCCCATGATATTTCATATCTAGGACTCCTTTAAATGGACTGTGGATTTCTCATAAAATGTCTTTTTAGATAAACAAAAATTTTCCTCTTTTTAACGGCTTTTTTTTTGCTTCTGTGTGAAGTTCTTGTATTTTTTATCCTACACATTTAATAAACTGAAACCTGGGTGTTACCACCCTTCTCATGAAAGGGAATTATCCGCATTGATTGCAAGCTTCTCATGAAAGGGAACTATCCGCATTGATTGCAGTGTGAATTATTATCTACATCTCCAGGAGGAACAGCAGAGGAATAGTACAATGCAGAAATTAGGGAAAGAAGATCCAGCATTTTTTTTTGAAGATAACAAAGGTAGCAAATCTAATTTGTACTGTTGTTGGTTTATATCAATTACTAAAATGCAAAATGAATAAACGCAAGAGAAAATCACAGTCAAAACAATATCTGCTGTGACCGGCCTTTGTCTTTAAAAGAGCATCAATACTTCAAGGTAATTGTGCAGTTTCTTGAAGGAACTCGGCAGGGAGATCGTTCCAAACATTTTGGAGAACTAAACCCAGATCTTCTGTGCACGAGGATTGTGCAAATCCTTTGTTTCTTTAGTGTATCCCCAGATGATTTGGATGATGATGATCAGGGCTCTGTTGGGCTAGATCATCATTTCCAGGACTCCTTGATTCTTGTTTATACTGACAATCATTGTCGATGACATTGGTTGTATGGTTTGGAGTCTTCTGCTGTAGAATGAATTGGAGCACATCTGTCGCCTCCTGGATGATATTACATGATGGATAAGTATCTGCCTGTATTGGAACGGTTCTTTAAAGACTGTGTACGTACAAGTGAAGAATTGATGCCATCCTGAAAGCAAAGGGTGGTCACACCACATATTGATGTGGTTTTGATTCCTCAATTTTTCATTTACTTTGTATTTTGCTAATTGATAAACAAAAAACTTAACACTTCTATTGCTAAGAGCATTTTCCCCTCACCTAACACTTTCGCATAATGCTGTGTGTATGAAACATAGTACAATACATATTGATTTATATGAATATGTGCATATACATGAAAGCACTTAACATAAACCAATGGCTAACACAATAAAACAAGAACTGTTACCATGTCGATATCCATGGAAACTCGCAGTCCTATCTTATTCATTCCCTGGTTCTTCAAGGTCTTGAGATGAGGACAGAGAGCGGCTCCACAAGCTGTCGCTATCTCTTTAGCAAACTGAATGTGAGCCATTGCATTGGCCGATTCCGGTCTCTGAGCAGATAAAACACCTAGAACAGGGACAGAGGTTAGAAAATGACATTACTGCCACCATTAATGAAGCAAGTGCATGTTCTGTATAATGTGTTAGCCCGGATTTACAGTGTCCATTTCACCCTTGGGTCTCCAATCATCCAGGTATAGTGGATAGGCAGTATCATTCAGTTCTGCATCAGAGACTGAGTGGTACCGATAGTGTTACCGCCAAGACATGTTCATGATCAGCTGGGGGCTGTATATCACCTGCTCCCCCCCCAATGCTGGATAACCACTAGAACTGGAGTCACTGAGACCAAAGTGTAAATTAGGTGCTTTGAGTTCACTTTCATTGGTGCATAAATATGGCCGATCATAGTCATAGTGCACGGGCTCAATAAAACATTGCCTTTAGTAACGTATTGTGAATGGGAACATTATAGAAGTCAGAATCAAAGGCTGAAACTTTTCGCAGTCAGTGACAGCAGGAACAGGGAATCTGGAATTACATGATTGTATTAGAATCCAACATAAAATATGGTCACATTGGACCCTTTAGAGTTGAAGGCATTATTTTCCCCCTCCATCTCTGGCTGAATTGTGGGAGGAACAACTGGAGCCCCGACATCTATATGCCATAAAACAGCATATACAGGGTTTGACTAAAAATGTTAAATGAATTGGCTGTAAAATTACAAGTATTAATAGTGGTCCACCTACCTCTGTGCATTTCACTGCCTTATCATGTGCTTCAAAATCAGTGTCCTGACAGATCCTCTCACTTGGGATTCCTTCCATCGACTGTCCATCAATGGGGCTTATCATCCTATAATTCAAAGTATAATCTTTACATACATGATAGATGTTAGCTAGTGACATTTTCCCTCGTGTTTCTATATGTATGGGTATAGTCAGTCTTCTCCTGTACACACATGTATAGCGCAGAGCCCATTAATCAGCCGTCATATTCTCACTGTCCTCATAACAGCATTCAAGATCGGACAGAACGGCCATAATTCTGCATTCTTAGGGTATGTGCCCACTGGGCGTTTTTGCTGCATTTTTGGTGCGTTTTCCGCTTGCAGAAAACCATTGGTTTTATGCTAATGTATGCTAATCTGTTCCTGTGGTTGGGCTTCCCAGCAAAACCAATGGGTTTTACAAAAACGCTGTGCCCACACACTAGTTTTGCAAGTGTCAAGAACTGTCAAATACCTGCGTTTTTGGTGCGGATAGCAAAGAATGGACATGTCAATTCTTTTGTGCGTTTTTGGTGCAGTCAATGGGAAAAACAGCTTCAAAAACGCACCAAAAACGCAGTAAAAACGCTCAAAAAACGCAGACAAGATTCTAGCATTTCTCCTGTCAAGGACTCTAGGATCCTCAGGTTTTCCTGCGTTTATGACTGCTCCAAAAACGTCCTGTGGGCACATAGCCTTACAAATGAAGACTTCAATTAAAGGGGTGGTCTGCTTTCCTCCCCAGAAGCAGTGCCATTCCTGTCCAATGGGTGGTCGGACACTGTATACGTGCAGGTGGGTGGGTGGCAATTTTAAAACCAAGTGGTTAGAAACAAAAGATAAACCTCCTAAATATTGAGTAAGGATTCATGCAATTTGCCCTCATTCTCCACCAGACACACTTTTGAGCTTTTTCGTACATATATGTTTAAAAGAACTGTATTTTTATTCAGATATTTAAATTATCTTTGCACCTTTTTTGGGGTAATACATGGGATTTAACCCCTTAGTGATGGCCTTACGTATATATACGGCGGCTGCCATTAGGGGGAGTTTGATGTGAGCTCCTGCACGGAGCTCACATCAAAGCTCCAACATCTCAGCTGTTCTCAGCAGCTGAGATGTGGGAGTAACAGCTCCGATCGGTCCCGCCGCCGATCGGCACTGTTTAACCCCTTAGATCCCGCCATCAATCTCTGAGAGTGGGATCTAAGGGAGCAGGAGTGTGCAGCGCGCGCTTACCCGGCTCCAGGGGAGATCTCGAGATAGTATCGCGGGATCTCCCGTGCTGACGTGACAGGCCGGGGTCCTGGCTTGACGTCGGAGCCTGTCACGGAGCACTTCCGGGTTGTGATTGGCAGAGGCTGCCAACCACAACAGGTCCGCGATTCTGACAGATGCAGATGAGCTGCAGCTCATCTGTATGTGTCAGAAGCGATCGAACTGTGCTGCTTCATGCCTCTCACAGAGGCTGTGTAAAAGTAAGAATCAATAATCAAATAAAGTTTTTACAAAGTTGAAAAAAAAAACAAAAAACATAAAAGTTCATATCACCCCCCTTTTCTCCCATCCACAATAAAAGTATTTAAAAAAAAAAAAAAAAAAAACACACATATTTGGTATCGCCGCATTCAGAATCGCCTGATCTATCAATATAAAGAATCAAATAATGAGAGCCGTAAACTGCGTAGCGCAAAAAATGGTTCAAACGCCAAAATTAAGTTTTTTTGGTCGCTGCAACAATGCTAAAAAATGCAATAACGGGTGATAAAAACAGCGCATCCACCCAAGCATGATATCATTAAAAACGTCAGCTTGAGACACAAAAAATAAGCCGTCACCCAGCCCTAGATCCCGAAAAACAAGGACGCTACAGGTCGCAGAACATGGTGCAAGAACGGCAATGTTTTTTTTTTCATGCTTTTGAATTTTTTTCCACCACCTAGATACCAGTAAAGGTATACATGTTTGGTATCTACAAACTCGTACTGACCCGAGGCATCACACGGTCATGTCGGTTTTACCATATAGTGAACACGGCGACTACAAAACCCAAAAAACAAAAAACGTGTAATTGCACTTTTTTTTGCAATTTCACTGCACTTGGAATTTTTTTGCAATTTCCCTGTACATTATATGGTAAAACAAATTATTGCATCTGAAAGTACAACTCGTCCCACAAAAAACAAGCCGTCATATGTCTGTGTCGACAGAAAAATAAAAAAAAGTTATGGCTCTTGGAAGCCGAGGAGCATAAAAATGAAAATGAAAAATGACAAATTTCTTCGTCACCAAGTCTTTCCATTGTTTTCATAGGTTTTCGTATTCTTATTTTTGCCAATATCAGTGGAAAAATAAAGGAAATACATTTCTGCTTTTTCACAATTCTTTGTGACCTCAAAAGGACCACTGAAAATTATTGTAAAATGTGTTCATCATTTTTATATTTTATATATCGTACACGTCACCCCCTGGGGTGGGGCTACCAACAGATTTAGATTGGCAGCTATTTTTTTTATTTATACCGTATATGCTCGAGTAAAAGCAGAGTTTTTCAGCACAAAAAATGGGCTGAAAAGTGCTCCCTCGGCTTATACTCGAGTCAGTGTCAGTGTAGGGGCGCTGACCGGGAGCTGGAGGAGGCGGGGGACACTGCAGAAGCGGGAGGTAATGTGGCCCCGCTCATTAGTGTAATGAATATGCACTGCATCCCCCGTCCATCAGCGGCGGGGGGAGCAGAGCATATTACATTACTGTCCCCCCTATCACAGTACCGTATATACTCGTGTATAAGCCGACCCGTGTATAAGCCGACCCCCCTACTTTTGCCCCCAAAAACTGGGAAAACTTATTGACTCGCGTATAAGCCGAGGGTGGACTCCAGCACAGGTATACAACCCCCAGCAGTAAGGTATACAGGCCCCCCCAGTGGTATACAGCAGGCCCCCAGGCATATAAGCAGGCCCCCAGGGGTATAAGCAGGCCCCCAGGGGTATTCAGCAGGCCCCAGGGGTATCAACAGGCCCCCATGGGTATCAGCAGGCCCCCAGGGGTATCAGCAGGCCCCCAGGGGTATCAGCAGGCCCCCAGGGGTATCAGCAGGCCCCCAGGGGTATACAGCAGGCCCCCGGGGGTATCAGCAGGCCCCCGGGGGTATCAGCAGGCCCCAGGCGTATAAGCAGGCCCCCAGGGGTATTCAGCAGGCCCCAGGGGTATACAGCAGACCCCCATGGGTATACAGCAGACCCCCATGGGTATACAGCAGGCCCCCAGGGGTATCAGCAGGCCCCCAGGGGTATACAGCAGGCCCCCAGGGGTATAAGCAGGCCCCCAGGGGTATCAACAGGCCCCCAGGGGTATCAGCAGGCCCCCAGGGGTATACAGCAGGCCCCCATGGGTATACAGCAGGCCCCAGGGGTATCAGCAGGCCCCAGGGGTATCAACAGGCCCCCAGGGTATCAACAGGCCCCCAGGGGTATACAGCAGGCCCCCATGGGTATACAGCAGGCCCCCAGGGGTATCAGCAGGCCCCCAGGGGTATCAGCAGGCCCCCAGGGGTATACAGCAGGCCCCCAGGGGTATTCAGCAGGCCCCAGGGGTATCAACAGGCCCCCAGGGGTATCAACAGGCCCCCAGGGGTATACAGCAGGCCCCCATGGGTATACAGCAGGCCCCCAGGGGTATACAGCAGGCCCCCATGGGTATACAGCAGGCCCCCAGGGGTATCAGCAGGCCCCCAGGGGTATTCAGCAGGCCCCCGGGGGTATCAGCAGGCCCCCGGGGGTATCAGCAGGCCCCCGGGGGTTTATACAGCAGGCCCCCGGGGGTTTATACAGCAGGCCCCCGGGGGTTTATACAGCAGGCCCCCGGGGGTTTATACAGCAGGCCCCCGGGGGTTTATACAGCAGGCCCCCGGGGGTTTATACAGCAGGCCCCCGGGGGTTTATACAGCAGGCCCCCGGGGGTTTATACAGCGCCCCCGGCAGTGGTATACAGCCCCCCGCCTAGTACCGGGCCCCCATGCTGCGGATACAGTAGTTCATACATTACCATCTCCTGCAGCGCGCGGCTCCTCCATCTCCGCCCGGCTTGTTGCTGTAGTGTCATGTGACGCGCCAGTCACATGACACTACAGGAAGATGCCGGCTGGGACTGGAGGAGCCGCGCGCTGCAGGGAGAGATGGTAATGTATGAACTACTGTATCCGCAGCATGGGGGCCCGGTACTAGGCGGGGGGGGCTGTATACCACTGCCGGGGGCCGCCAGGGGCTGTGTGGGGCAATATGCACTGCATCCCCTTGCCAGGGATGGACAGGGGGATGCGTGCATATTAATGAGCCGGGCCCACGTGACCGCGCGGTGTCACTGTAGCCCCCTCCTGCCTCCTCCTGCCCCCAGTCAGAGCCCCCGTCCCCGTCACACACATGTATATACTCGCGTATAAGCCGAGGGGGGACTTTTCAGCCCAATTTTTGGGCTGAAAAAGTCGGCTTATACACGAGTATATACGGTATTTGCCCCCCATGCTGCCGCTCACTATAAAATAATAAACTGATCTCACCCTCCGGCAATTCTCTCCCGGCTCCGTGCGTCCTCCCTCTGACTTCCTGCTTCTAAAGTCATGTGACCGGCGTCGCAGTGACATCATCGCGGTGAGCCCCGGTCACATGATTACAAGCAGGAAGACCGGGAGACCCTTACAAGCAGGAAGACCGCACAGACCCTGAAGAGAATCGCCAGAGGGTGAGATCAGTTTATTATTATTTCATAGTGAGCGGCAGCATGGGGGGCAAATACAATGATGAGGCACTGTATACCGGTGGGGGGGCGCTATATACAAGTAATGGGGGGGGAATGTCTGCAATGATGGGGGTACTGCATACCAGGGATGGGGTGACTGTATACAAGTGATGGGGTGAGGAGGTGCAATTATAAGGGCACTGAATACCAGGGATGGGGTGGGGGAAACTATACACAAGTGATGGGGTGGCGGGGGGGAAAGTGTGCAAAGATGGGGTGTGTGCAGTGATGGGGGTGTACAATGATGGGGGGCTGTGTACCAAGGCTGGGGGGCTATATACAAGTGATGGGGATGTGTGCAATTATTGGGGGTATATACAATGATGGGGGTCTTTGTACCAGTGATGGGGGTGCTATATACAGTAATAGGGCTATATACCAGTGATGGGGGTGTATATACCAGTAATGGGGCTATAAACCAGTGATGGGGGCCATAAACCAGTGATGGAGGCACTGTATACAGTAATGGGGCTATATACCATTGATGTGAGCTATATACCAGAGATGAGGGCTATGTACCAGAGATGGGGGAGCTATATACCAGGATGGCGGCCTGCTTCATGTCCCACCCTAGGCTTATACTCGAGTCAATAGGTTTCCCCAGTTTTTGGGGTAAAATTAGGGGCCTTGGCTTATACTCGAGTATATACGGTACCAACTTTTTAATTAAAAAGGAACCTGTGCCCCCCTTCCCACCCATAAGGGCCTATTAAACTAAAAGCCACCTTCAGCAGCACCTATGCTGCATTTTGAGAAGATGGCTCTTATCCCCTTAGCCCCCGCCCGCCCCGGGACACCAAAATAATGACTTTAAAAGAAATGACTAAGTTCAGGAGGTATACTCCCCTCCCTGGACCTGAAAGCCTTGATGGTGCTACTTCTCCGCCTCTTTCGTCCGGGATCCTCTTCTTCTTTCTTCCTAGTGATGTTGCTGCGCCTGCACAGATCTCTCACGCCTTGGGCATGCACCGTGTACTCTGCCCGAGAACTGAGGTCACATGATGTTGGAACATTGCGCCTCTGTATAAGGCAGGTACCAGATCCCGCCGTGTGTGGTCTTATGCTTTATACAGACTGCGGGGTTGGGAGTCTAGCGCCTGCGCAAACAGCATGACTGCGCCTGTTCCCTCCTCGCCAGATTCCCAGCCCCGCAGTCTGCATAAAGCACAAGACCTCACAGGGTGGGATCTGGTGACTGCGTTATACGCAGGCGCAATGTTCCGACATCATATGACCTCAGCTCTCGGGCAGAGCTCATGGAGCATGCCCAAAAACTGAGGGATCCGCGCTGCCGCCAATGAAGTCTCAATGAAGAGAGGAGGAGGGTCGATGAGGAGGAGTAACCGAGCGAGGTGTTGAGGTCCAGGGAGGGGAGTATAGTCATTATTTAGGTGTTCCGGAAGGTGTAGGGTGAAAAGAGCCACCTTCACAAAATGCAGCTTAGGCACTGCTGAAGGTAGCTTTTTTTTGTTTTACAGGCCCTAAGGAGGGGTGGGGGAAGGGGGGTTACAGGTTCCCTTTTATTCAATCTTCAATTTATTGTATATATTGTGACCCTCCACAGAGGGACATAAAAACTTGAAGGAAGCGCAATTAGTGCTTCCTATTACGGTAAACAGTGTTTCATCAGTACAGTACTTTGTATACCGCGATCGATATGGCAGATACTGTGATAAACTGTCGCTGCCTTCTCTGTGTGGAGATCGGCTGTGTTTTATAGCCTGTTTAAAAAAGATTATCAATATAGAGTGAAATACAGACTACCGTGAGTTTTACTGTCTATCGGCGGTTCAGAAATACCGTATATATTTGTGTATAAGCCGACCCGTGTATAAGCCAACCCCCCTACTTTTGCCCCCAAAACCTGGGAAAACCTATTGACTAGTGTATAAGCCGAGGGTGGACCCCAGCACAGGTATACATCCCCCAGCAGTGTGGTATACAGCAGCCCCAGAGGTATATACAGAAGCCCCAGTGGTAGTATACAGCAGCACCCCCAGTGGTATATACAGCAGCAGCCCCAGTTGTATATATAGCAGCAGCCCCAGTTGTATATACAGCAGCAGTCCCAGTAGTTAGTATACAGCAGCCCCAGAGGTATATACAGCAGCCCCAGAGGTAGTATACAGCAGCAGCCCCAGTGGTAGTATACACGCAGCCCCAGTGGTATATACAGCCCCAGTGGTAGTATACAGCCCCCCATCAGTATACAGCAGCCCCAGAGGTATATACAGCCCCAGTGGTAGTATACAGCCCCCCCCCATCAGTATACAGCAGCCTCAGTGGTAGTATACACGCAGCCCCAGTGGTAGTATACAGCTCCCCATCAGTATACAGGAGCCCCAGAGGTATATACAGCCCCAGTGGTAGTATATACGCAGCCCCAGTGGTACATACAGCCCCAGTGTAGTATATACAGCCCCAGTGTAATATACAGCCCCCCCATCAGTATACAGGAGCCCCAGAGGTATATACAAGCCTCAGTGGTAGTATAAACGCAGCCCCAGTGGTACATACAGCCCCAGTGTAGTATACAGCCCCCATCAGTATACAGGAGCCCCAGAGGTATATACAGCCCCAGTGGTAGTATAAACGCAGCCCCAGTGGTACATACAGCCCCAGTGTAGTATACAGCCCCCCATCAGTATCCAGGGCCCCCCCGCCTTGTGCACAAACCTGTAAAGGAAGAGATTAGTATACTTATCACTGTCCGCCTGCCGCTGTCCTGCCACCGCCAACGTGCTCCTCCATCTTCTTCCGGTTTCCTCCTCGGTCGCGCCGACAATGACGTCATTGCCTGCGACGACCGGAGGAAGCCGGAAGCAGACGGAAGAAGACGGAGGACCGCGGTGACTGCGGCGGGACAGCGGCAGGCGGACAGTGATAAGTATACTAATCTCTTCCTTTACAGGTTTGTGCACAAGGCAGGGGGGTCCTGTATACTCATGGGGGCAGGCCTGTATACTGTATGCACTGTATACAGTATACAGTGACTCGCGTATAAGCCGAAGGGGGGGGGGACTTTTCAGCCCAATTTTTGGGCTGAAAAACTCGGCTTATACGCGAGTATATACGGTAGTTAAAAAAGACCTATCTAAACAAATGTGAATTCGTTTTGGTAATGCAGAAATGACAAAACAAGAGTGATTAGTATTTTCACGTGTATGGTTTTTACCCTTTATTTTTGCTGTCCACAGTCTCCACCCATCGAATGGTCACTTCTTCAGACAGGTCTCCTGAATCTACTTTCCCACATGTTATCCGGAAGTCTTTCTTGTCTCTTAGAGCTTGCCGTAGAGCTTCCATCATCTCCTGAGTTATCTGAACCATCATTCCATCTGACAAAAATATATTCACCATTGTGAGCATGGAAGGAAATTTTTTTTTATTTTTATTAAACAGGATTAAAAAGGCAAGACAGAAAGTCAATTTATGCATGGGCCAGAACAAATCTGCACACAGCTGGTAGACAATAAGCTGATGGTTGAGTAGTCATCGTAAAACCTCCTTTGTGACGTTCCTTGTGAAACACAAAATCCATTGTTATAAGCAGCTGCAACTAGGAGGCTGACACGAAGCAGAAAAGAGTGTCAGCTCTTCCTACCAGGCTGTAAGTTTCCTTCAAACACAGAGCTACACCAAAAGGTAATCAAACATTAGTAGAAGTAGAGACACGAGAAAAAAAAAATCTACTGAAGGGAAGCAATCATCAGAAAATGAGATATTGTTAAAAATCAGGCTTTTATGTATAAAAAAAAAAAAAATGTTGGACATTTTATTATATCACTATTATTCAAAGAGCAAAAAATAGTAATCTTCCAATTTTCCCAACTAGCAACTAGGACTTTTTCTTAGGGTCTTTTCGCATCAGCGGTAATCGCTGATCGCGGCAGTTGCGGTGACAAAACTGCATCTGCCGCACTTACCGCATAACGGCCGCACTTGCGGTTCACTTGCAGCAAGCCCCATGCAATGCATATATGCAGGAATACACGGCAAATACGCAACTTGTGAATGCAGCCCTACTCACCTCGTCCCGCTCCCCTGGAGACCATCCGCGATATCCTCTCATCCCTGAAGGCCGCAGTGTCGCTGCCTCTAGGACCTTGCGGCCTGCCAAGTGACCGGGTGACGTCGCTCGCTCACATGGTGCTGTTCAAGGCCCTCCACAGGTCCTGAAGCCTCGGTATAAGATTATATCACTGGGGAAGCGCAGGGGAGGTGACTCAAAAGCGCAGGCACATAACACCACAAAATTGACATGTGATTTCTTTTTACGGATCCACTTTTCAGCCCAAAAGTAGATCCATAAAAAGCGCAGCGTGTGAATGCCAAATAGTGAACTGCATTGACTTGGCTGGGACAGTCAACATCAATGCATTTCACTGCAAATAGCGGATTCATACAAAGCGCAGCAATAGTGCAGCGTATGAACACAGTCTTAAAAAGGGGATTTTTGTGTGTACTCACTGTAAAATCCTTTTCTCTAAGCCTCTAATTGGGAAACACAGAACCATGGGTGAAATGCTGCAGTTCACAAGGAGGCGACACTAAAGTAGAATCTGAAAAGACCAGCCGAAGGATCAGTTGATCCAAAACGGTGCCATCGTCTGCACCTCCGACACCCCCTCCCTAGCACCCTGTACCTCAATGCTGATTAAGTCATCCATTAGGAACAACTTTCACCAGGTGAGTGCCTCTTTCTTCAATGTGATTATACCTCTCAGGCTGTTATAAGACTGTGGACCCTCGGCCCTGCTGCAGTTGACACTGCTGGTGCTGCTACTTAGGTTCTTGAATGTTCGGTGCCCCGCTTTTCTGCCTCTCAAATATTGAAAAGAACAGAGTAACTCATCCCCTGCAGTATACACCCACTGACTGGCACAAGCCGAACCAGTTCAGTGACCAAAGCAGTAGGAAAGAGAAAACATAGGCCTGTAAGAAGGCAACCATAAGAGAACTCAAAGAGCTAAAAAGAACACCAAACGGCCCGGAATAGGCAACAGGGAGGGTACTGTGTCCCCCAATTAGAAGCTCAGAGAAAAGGATTTCACAGTGAGTACACACAAAAATCCCCTTTTCTCAATCACCTCATTTGGGGACACAGGACCATGGGATGTCCTAATGCAATCCATGGGTGGGTAAATAGAAAAAAGACACAGAAAAAAGATCAATAGCCTTTTGCAAGACATACATTCTAGAGATGAGGTACCAATGCCTGAAAGATACGCCTACCCAGACTCGCATCTGCCGAAGACTGAGTATGGACATTGTAGTGTTTTGCAAAAGTGTGAAGCTGGATCAGGTGGCTGCTTTGCACACCTGTTCGGCAGATGCCTGGTGTCGAATGGCCCAGGATGCTCCTACCGCACATGTCGAGTGTGCTCTTAACTCAACTGGAATGGGCATGTTCTGTAATTGATATGCTTCCCGAATGGTTGACTTAATCCATCTGGCTAATGTGGCCCTGGATGCTGCCATGCCCTTCCGGTGACCCTCCGGGAGAATGAAAAGAATCAAACTTCCAGAAGGGTGCTGTCCTAGAGACATAGTACCTAAGAGCTCTAACCAGATCAAGTGTGTGCAGAGCCTTCTCCACACGGTGAAATGGTGCCAGGCAAAATGAGGGGGAGAGAGATCTCATTCAGGTGAAAGGAAGAAACCACCTTTGGAAGGAACGACGGTTGCGGCCATAGCACAACCTTATCCTAATGGAAAACCAGGAACGGCAAGAAAAGGCTGCCAACTCAGAGACACAATGTATAAATGTTATTGCTACTAGAAAGGCAGCCTTCCAGAATAGGAGAGAAAGAGAGACCTCCTTGAGAGGCTCAAATGGGGGGTGGGGCATGTCTCTGAAGGAAACCTAGGACCACATCTAGGTCCCATGCTTCTAGCGGCCTCATATAAGGGGGAACCAGACTGGACACCCCTTATATAAAGGTCTTCACCTAGGGTTTAATAGCAAGGCGTCGCTGGAAAAGCACAGAGAGTGCAGAAATTTGACCTTTGAGAGAATCGGAGGAAAGTCCGGCATCCAGTCTGGACTGAAGGAAGCCTAGAATCACAGGGAGGGAAAACACCAGCGGCCTCGGCTGGTTTCCTAGCGCTAATCATCGTTTTGATTACTTCTGATGAAAAACAGCAACGCTATCAAATTCAGGGCTGTTGAATGTTGGTGGCATATTGGACCCCGAGTTAGCAGGTCCGCTCGGTCCGGAAGGCACCAGGGTGTGTCGGCGACGAGCTGCACTAGGTCAGCATACCAGGCACGCCTGGGCCAATCTGGTGCTACTAGGATTACGGGGACGCCTTCTGCCTTGATTTTCCTCACAACTATAAGTAAAAGGGTACTGTTACACGTCGCAATATCGTTCTGATATCGCATACAATTTCACGGGAGCGTGCACGTTTTTGGCACTTGTCCAAGATCGCATAGTAGATGGCACACAGGGAGATATTGGCAGGCAACGCAACTAGGCTGTAGTCCTCAACGTTTGTGCGCTGGGTATGAGCAACCCAGGGACCGAGCATTAACATAGTGAATAGGGGAAGTAGCAAACAAGATCGTAGTTGCGCCGTCACACAGCATGATCATGCCAAACTGCATATGCAATATCGTACGGTTGAAGGGCTTGCACAATCTTCTTGTAATATCGTACCTACGATTTTTTCAAGTCGCATTGCCCATTTACACGACAACGCACGAACGATATCAACTGCAACGACCACACCACGTGACTTTTTGTCTATGTTGCGTGGCGATATCGCGACGTGTAAAGGCACCCTTAGAGGCAAAGGAGGAAAGATATAAGGCAGACGAAACTGAATCCAGGGTTGGACTAATGCGTCGGCTCCCACCGACAGTTGATTGTGGGACCGAGCCATGAAAGTGGGCACCTTGGCATTCATTCGTGAAGCCATGAGATCCATATCTTGAGTCCCCCAGCGATGACATATCTGCTGGAAAACCTCTGGATGTAGGGCCCATGCCCCGATGCAATGCCCTGACGTCCGAGGAAATCCGCCGCCCAGTTGTCAATGCCCAGCATGTGCACTGCTTAGAGCACTGACCGGGTAGATTTGGCCCAGCAGAGAATGGGTTTCACCTCACACATAGCGTGCCGGCTGCGGATGCTTCCCTGATGACTGACATATGCCACTGCTGTGGCATTGTCCGACTGGACACAAATATGGCGACCTGCCATAAAATGAGAAAAGTCTGTAGAGCCAAAAATATGGCCCGAATCTCCAGAAGATAGATGGGCAGAGTGGATTCCCGTGAAGACCACCGACCCTGTGCCGTATGGTGGCGGTTAACGGCCCTCCAACCTATCAGGTTGGCATCGGTGGGGAGTACTGCCCAGTGAACGTGAAGGAAGGACCTCCCTTGCGGGAGGGAAGCTGGTCGCAGCCACCAGCAAAGGGCCTGCTGGACCCTGGAAGGTGGCCAAAGGGTCTTCTCTAAGGTGAACGGGTTCCTATCCCACGCTGATAAAAGGGTCATCTGCAGGGGCCTGAGATGCAGCTGGGCAAAAGGGACTGTCTCCATTGCCGCGACCATCCTGCCTAGGACTCAAATTCCCAAGCGGATGGAGTGAGATGAAGGGCAAAGAAGAACTCTGACCCCCTGACGTAGAGCACGGGGACTTGTCTTGAGGGAGAAGTATCCACCCGCGTGAGGTATTGAAAACCATCCCCAGGATGATCCGGAACTGGGGAGGATTTCACTAGATAGACCAACCATCTCAGTCGAGTGTCCATGGTAATTTGAACGCTCTCTTTGCAGTCCGCAGAGGAAGGGGCTTTGATCAGGAGGTCGTCCGGATAGGGTAGGGCGACTACACCCCTTGAGTGAAGAATTGTCATAACAGCCGCCATGACTTCGGTGAAAACTTTGGGGGCCATGGCAAGTCCGAAGGGCAGTGCGACGAATTGAACGTGGTCTTCGTGAATGGCAAAGCGCAGGTATTGTTGATGCGCCTGGGAGATCGGAATGTGTAGCTATGCATCTTGAATATCTAATCGAGGCCAGGAATTCTCCCTCCTCCATTGATTTAATGATGGATCGGAGGGACTTTGTTCAGGTGCTTCAGATCCAAGATGAGACGGACAGAACCGTCCTTATTAGGAACTATGAAAAGGTTTGAATAAAAGCCTTTGAAGCGTTTCCCTTCCAGAACCGGGATGATGACTCCCGCCAAAAAGAGGGAGTCGACGGCCTTGATAAAAGCGCGAGCCTTTGATGGAAATCATGGGGGAACAGAGGGAAAAAAACAATTTGGTGGGAGTGAAACAAACTCAATGTTGTAGCCGGAAGACACCAGGTCCCTGACCCACCTGTCTTTTGTGACAGCGAGCCAGAAGTGACGAAAGAAAGAAAGTTGGCAGCCTACTAAGGTGGTGTCTTTCCGTGGATGAGGGCAAGTCAAGAGGAAGAGAACCTATGGGATTTGGATCCCTTTGGTCTGGACTGTTTCGACTGGGACTGCCAGGCCGTGTTTGACATTTGTGTGGACTGGGAGCCCCTGTCCCTGCGTGGAGAGCGGTTTGTATTTTGCGACGGGTGGGAGGCCACCCAGCCAAACGAATTCCAAAAGGAGCGCAACAGTGTCTGCTGACGTTGCATAAAAGGGCGTCTTGGCTTATGTTGTGGAAGAGTGGTACTGTTCCCTCCAGTGGCGTCTTAAATTAGTTTGTCTAGCTGTTCTCCAAAGAGGCAGCCGCTAAGATTATGGAAGACTATGGAAGGGATATCTTTGAAGTGGAGTCCAACTTCTGAACCAGAGCGCTCTGCGAACGGTGATGGCATTCGAGATTGCAACGGCTGTGCAATTGACTGAATCCAAGGACGAATGAATAAGATATTCCCTGGCTACCGAGATATGGGGTGCCAGGTCAGCCAGCTCGGAGGAAGAGCTGCTATCCTGTAGAGAGGAATGTAGTGTAACTGCCCAGGTCATGATTGCCCTATAATCCCATACAGAAGCAAAGGTTGGTGAGAGAGACGAACCAGTCACCTCAAAGACTGAGTGCGCCAGTTGTTCAACATGTCTGTCGGTTGGATCTTTAATGGAGTAGCCATCTTTCAGAGAAAGTAGGGTCCTTGCTGCCAAATGGGAAACTGGGGGATCAAATTGTGTGCAGCTTTTAGCACAGCCAGAAGATTGTATGTCCCATTGAATGTCTGGATAGTTAAATTCACCCATAATAAGGACCTGATTATTATTTGCTGCCTTCTTCACTGCTTGCAGCATTTCATCCTCTATCTGATCAGCTATGTTAGGAGGCGTATAGCAATCTGCAAATAGCGGCTTTACATTATTGGTGTCCCAATGTATATTTACCCATACTGAATCTACATTTTCACAGCCCCCCCCCCCCAATGGCATCATTGAGCATGTCTTTGATTCAGCAAATATACACAGCCCTCCAGGTTTTTTTTCTTTCTTGTTCTCTCTGAATGTAATATAACCCTCTACGCTGGTTATGCAATCACTGCTCTCAATCAATCAAGATTCTGTAATGCCCATCAAATTGTAATCTGTGTCTGACATAATCTCCAGTTTATTCATTTTGTTTGCAAGACTTCTTGCATGTGCTAGCAAACATTTAATACTATTAACACATTTATTACCCCTACTCCCTACTTTCCTTGCAGGTCTCAGCCCCCTCTAAATCCTCTATCCCAGTGGTCCCCAACCTTTTTTGCACCAGGGACCGGCTTCATGCAAGCCCATTTGTCCGCGGCCCGGCGGGGCTTTGGTCATATGGGGGCGTGGCCATAGATAAGGGGTGGAATTTAGCACTCTGCTTCCCCCAAAAGATGTGTTACGTATTATTTTCAAGGGATGTTTTATTTTTCCATCCCCTTGCAGCCCCCAATGTGGTATCCAGATAATTCCCTTGCAGCCCCCAATACCATATCCCCTTGCAGCCCCATCATCCTCCTCTTGCAACCCATCCTCCTCTTCCAGCCCCAGTATCCTCCTCTTCCAGCCCCAGTATCCTCCTCTCCCAGCCCCACCATCCTCCTCTTCCAGCCCCAGTATCTTCTTCTCCCAGCCGCACCATCCTCCTCTTCCAGCCACAGTATCCTCTTCTCCCAGCCCCACCATCCTCCTCTTCCAGCCCCAGTACAGTATCCTCTTCTCCCAGCCCCACCATCCTCTTCTCCCAGCCCCATCATCCTCCTCTTCCAGCCCCAGTATCCTCTTCTCCCAGCCCCACAATCCTCCTCTTCCAGCCCCAGTATCTTCTTCTCCCAGCCGCACCATCCTCCTCTTCCAGCCCCAGCATCCTCCTCTTCCAGCCCCAGTACAGTATCCTCTTCTCCCAGCCCCACCATCCTCCTCTTCCAGCCCCAGTATCCTCTTCTCCCAGCCCCATCATCCTCCTCTTCCAGCCCCAGTATCCTCTTCTCCCAGCCCCACAATCCTCCTCTTCCAGCCCCAGTATCTTCTTCTCCCAGCCGCACCATCCTCCTCTTCCAGCCCCAGCATCCTCCTCTTCCAGCCCCAGTACAGTATCCTCTTCTCCCAGCCCCACCATCCTCCTCTTCCAGCCCCAGTATCCTCTTCTCCCAGCCCCATCATCCTCCTCTTCCAGCCCCAGTATCCTCCTCTTCCAGCCCCAGTATCCTCTTCTCCCAGCCCCACAATCCTCCTCTTCCAGCCCCAGTATCCTCTTCTCCCAGCCCCACCATCCTCCTCTTCCAGCCCCAGTACAGTATCCTCCTCTTCCAGCCCCAGTACAGTATCCTCTTCTCCCAGCCCCACCATCCTCTTCTCCCAGCCCCACCATCCTCTTCTCCAGCCCCACCATCCTCTTCTCCCAGCCCCACCATCCTCTTCTCCCAGCCCCACCATCCTCTTCTCCCAGCCCCACCATCCTCTTCTCCCAGCCCCACCATCCTCTTCTCCCAGCCCCACCATCCTCTTCTCCCAGCCCACCATCCTCTTTTCCCAGCCCCACCATCCTCTTCTCCCAGCCCCACCATCCTCTTCTCCCAGCCCCACCATCCTCTTCTCCCAGCCCCACCATCCTCTTCTCCCAGCCCCACCATCCTCTTCTCCCAGCCCCACCATCCTCCTCTCCCAGCCCCACCATCCTCCTCTCCCAGCCCTAGTATCCTCTTCTCCCAGCCCCACCATCCTCTTCCAGCCCCAGTACAGTATCCTCTTCTCCCAGCCCCAGTATCTTCTTCTCCCAGCCGCACCATCCTCCTCTTCCAGCCCCAGCATCCTCCTCTTCCAGCCCCAGTACAGCATCCTCTTCTCCCAGCCCCACCATCCTCTTCTCCCAGCCCCACCATCCTCTTCTCCCAGCCCCACCATCCTCTTCTCCCAGCCCCACCATCCTCTTCTCCCAGCCCCACCATCCTCTTCTCCCAGCCCCACCATCCTCTTCTCCCAGCCCCACCATCCTCTTCTCCCAGCCCCACCATCCTCTTCTCCCAGCCCCACCATCCTCTTCTCCCAGCCCCACCATCCTCTTCTCCCAGCCCCACCATCCTCTTCTCCCAGCCCCACCATCCTCTTCTCCCAGCCCCACCATCCTCTTCTCCCAGCCCCACCATCCTCTTCTCCCAGCCCCACCATCCTCTTCTCCCAGCCCCACCATCCTCTTCTCCCAGCCCCACCATCCTCTTCTCCCAGCCCCACCATCCTCTTCTCCCAGCCCCACCATCCTCTTCTCCCAGCCCCACCATCCTCTTCTCCCAGCCCCACCATCCTCTTCTCCCAGCCCCACCATCCTCCTCTCCCAGCCCCACCATCCTCCTCTCCCAGCCCTAGTATCCTCTTCTCCCAGCCCCACCATCCTCTTCCAGCCCCACCATCCTCTTCTCCCAGCCCCACCATCCTCCTCTTCCAGCTCCAGTATCCTCTTCTTCCAGCCCCACCATCCTCCTCTTCTAGTCCCCACCATGCACTTAAAGCCCTTATTATCCTGTTCCAGCCCCCACCATCTCCAGCACACACAAATAGCAGTCACCAGCCCCCCCTGCACCTGCAGCAATTAGGTTATCTCGGCTGTATGCATAGATGTATGGGAGAATCTCTCCACCCATCACAGTGCAGAAGCCGGGCCAATCACAGTGCAACAGCCAGTAGCCAATCAGGGCCTGGCTGCTGCACCGTGATTGGCCTGGCTTCTGCACTGTGATGGGCGGAGAGATTCTCCCATACATCTATGCATACAGCCCAGACAACCTAATTGCTGCAGCGGCGGGGGGCGATGATATCTCCCCGGGAGGCGGGCCGCATCCCAGCACTCAGAGCCACCGCAGAGCTCAGCACATTGTGTAGTGCTGGTCTGCGGCGGCGCGGACCGGCACACAGACCCGGTGGTTGGGGACCCCTGCTCTATCCCGTTTCTGAAAAATTACCCTACCTACCCCAGATCCTAGTTTAAAACCTCCTCCATCTGCCTGACCATTTTTTACCCTAGAACAGTTGTATTCTCCACATTCAGATGTAGCCCATCCCTATCGTAGAGCCTGTAGCCGACAGTGAAATTGTCCTAGTTCTCCAGGAACCCAAATCCTTCCTTTCTGCACCAATATCTAAGCCACCTATTAATCTCCCTAAGCTCTCGCGGTCTTTCTAGTGATATCCGTGGCACTGGTAGTATTTCTGAAAACACCACGGAGGTCCTGGACTTCAGCTCATCTCCTCGGCCCCTATAATAATTTTTAAGGACCTTCCACGTCCCTCTCATGTTGTCATTGGTACCAATGTGTACCATGACTGCTGGTTGGGGCTGGGGAAAACCCAGCAATCTGTCTATCCAATCTGTAATATGCTGAACCCGAGCACCCGGCAGACACCACACTGATCGGCATTGACAGTATCATTGGCAGAAGACCCTGCCTTTCCAAATTAATTATAAAGTCCCTACCCACCATCTTGTCTGGTGTTTGCAACCCTCCTATTGTGCTCCTTCCTACCGCAGTCATTTTCCTGGTTGCTAGAAGCAACGTCTTGCTGTAGTGATCCTGGGCATCTGCACGATGCCCTACTATCAGCCAATACAGGCATATTTACTAAGTAGTGCCAGATTAGGACTAGGCTCCCTGACAATTTTCCCCCTACCACTTCTGCCATTACCCAGCTACCTACCTCTGGGTCCGGACCTTTCCCACCTACACTCAACTCCATATCACTGGCCCCATCCAGAGCCGCTCAGTGAGCTCTAAGCTCCTCTCCAGGTTTGCAATGCTGCTGAGTGTTGCAAGCTACACATTTAGATCCATTACCTGGGATTTCAAATATGTAACACCCCAACATTGAGTGTAGACATATTAACCCTCAAGCGGCTGGTCAATGCATAAATACATCCCATAAGATGCATAGATAGCATGGAGTACATACTACATAGGGATAAACAGTACAGCTAATGCAAAAATAGATGAGAAAAATACAGGACTATGCTTATGTTAAACAATATTATGTTTGACTATGCACTTATCTCACTCCGCTCAGCAGCCCTCGTTGGACGTTTCTGGAACTTGTGCATTAATCTAGCCAGGTACAGATGTAGCTACTAACAAACACTAAAACACTTTTTTTTTCTTTTTACACAAGAAAAACATCATATGTTGGAAAGAGGTTAAACACAAAAACCTGCTGTAAACCGCAGGTCATTTTCTCGTAATAGCTTCCCTATAAGAGATGGTTCATAAAAAAAAATAAAACTTTCATATAAAGTGGGGGCTTAGCCCCAATAAATCCATTTGGCAACAACTTGGAACCCTCTCTTCAAGTCCCTTGGAAAAAAAAAAAAACTGAAAAATGAGTTAATGCCCCAAATTCATCAACTGTAAAGATGAGTAGAGACATAGTTGGGCAGATACACGATATCACCATCAGCTAAGAGTGCAGATATACAGGTATAAATACACATATCCACTTACCCTCTACTATGCTAGATTTAGCAAGGAATCCAGATGATGTTTTCAGGGCACCATTAAAGACAACAAAACTTGCTCCAGTAACTGGGAAATAATAAGAACAAAACACATTAGAATAGTTTCCTCATATATTTCATATAGTAAAGGACGAGCTGCAAACGTGTGGTCTACAAAAATTATTGTAATCTTGGGATAATAATTCTTGTAATCCTTCCGTCATGAATCATTTATTGCACGTGTAAACAATTCCTTCTGGAATTAGGTCATATGTATTATGGCTCAGGTTCTAGGTGACATGAATACTCTTGTAGCAATAACATACTTTGCTCCATTACCTGGTCACAGTTCCTTCCGGTACAATTGCAATTTATTGACCCATTAGAGTAAAAGTGCTAACCACTGAGCCACAGTGAGTTAAGACCCAAAATGGGCTGCTTTCCCCTGTAACTTGGACTCTTATGGATATAAATGTCAAAAAAAAGGAGATTTTTATGTACTCACCGTAAAATTGGTTTCTCTTAGCCTCTAATTGGGGGACACAGGACCATGGGTGTTATGCATAGTGTTGCCTCCTAGTGGACAGCAGCATAATCTGAAAAAGATTAACAGTGGCTCCTCCTCTGCAGTTTACACCCCTAGCCAGCCACTGCCTTAACCAGTTTTGTGCTAAAGCAGTAGGAGGAATGAAAGATAGATTACAACCATGCCTATAGAAAAAAGGCAACTATGTACAAGCTCAAGAACAATATAATAAAACCGGCCCAGAACGGGCAACAAGGCGGAAGCTGTGTCCCCCAATTAGAGGCTAAGAGAAAGAGATTTTACGGCGAGTACATAAAAATCCCCTTTTCTCTTTTGCCTTATTGGGGGACACAGGACCATGGGACATCCCAAAGCAGTCCCTGGGTGGGAAGCAATGGAGCAATTATTGTGCAGACAGCCACCTACAGGTGGGGAACTGCCGCCTGCAGGACTCGCCTACCCAGACTCGCATCAGCCGAGGACTGGGTATGGACTCTGTAGGGTTTGGTAAACGTGGTTAAAGCTAGAACAGGTGGCCGCCTTACACACTTGTTGTGCCAAGGCCTGGTGCCTAACGGCCCAAGAGGCCCCTACCGCACGGGTAACTGTGCCGTAATACCAGCCGGAAGAGGTGAATTTTTAAACCTGTAGGCCTCCTGTATGGTGGATTTTACCCACCTAAAGAGGGTAGCTTTGGAAGCTGGCATACCCTTCCGGCTGCCTTCCAGAAGAAGGAAGAGGGAATCAGACTTCTGGAAGGGTGTAGTCCTAGACACATAGATACGCAATGCCCTGACAAGGTCTAGCATATGCAGAGCCTTCTCAATCCTATGAACCGATGCCAGACAAAAGGACGGCAAGGATATTTCTTCGTTGAGTGGAAGGTAGATACAACCTTCGGGAGGAAGGATGGGACCGTACGGAGAACTACCTTGTCCTGGTGAAAAAACAAGAAAGGATGTCTGCAGGAGAGAGCTGTCAGTTCTGACACTCTGCGTAACGAGGTGATTGCCACCAGGAAGGCCACCTTCTGGGATAGAAGGCGAAGTGGGATTTCTCAAAGGGGCTCGAAAGGTGGTTCCTGTAGTGCTGTCAGCACCAGGTTGAGATCGCACGTCTCTAGTGGTCGTTTGTAGGGCGGAACCAAGCGGGAGACCCCTTGAAGAAATGTCCTGACTTGCGATTTGTTAGCAATGCATCTCTGAAAAAGAACCGAGAGAGCTGACACATGGCTCTTAAGAGAGCCCAGGGACAGTCTGGCCTCCAGACCTGATTGGAGAAAACCTAGTACCCTGGGCAGGAAATAGGGCAATGGTGACTGGCCACGATCTTTGCACCAGGTAAAGAAGGCCTTCCAGGTACGATAGTAAATCTTGGCAGAGGCTGGTTTCCTCGCCTTGATCATGGTTCCAATGACATCCGGCGAGAACCCTGCCTGGGTTAAAACCCAGGTTTCAAGGGCTACGCCGTCAAATTGAGGGCCTCTGAATTCTGGTGGTAGAACGGGCCCTGAGATAGAAGATCTGGACGGTTTCGGAGATGCCAGGGGGCGTCTGCAGAGAGCTGTACAATGTTGGCGTACCATGTACGTCTTGGCCAGTCTGGGGCAATTAGGATGGCTTAACTCCCTCTTCCTTGATTTCTCTCAGTATTCTGGGAATCAGAGCGAAGGGCGGAAAGACGTACAGGAGCTGGAATTATGTCCAGTCCTGGACCAGGGCATCCACTCCCAGTGACCACGGATCGTGTGTTCTGGCCATGAAGCTGGGGACCTTGTCATTGAGGTGTGATGCCATTAGGTTCACGTCCGGAGTCCCCCAGCGATGGCAGAGTTCTTGAAAAACTTCGGGATGTAGGGACCACTCTCCTGAGTCCATTCCTTGTCGACTGAGGAAGTCTGCTTCCCAGTTGTCTACTCCCGGAATGTGGACCGCAGACAGGACCGAGTGTGTTTTCCGCCCATTGGAGAATGCGTGTTACTTCTCGCATCGCCTGGGCACTGCGAGTCCCTCCTTGGTGATTCACGAATGCCACCGCCGTGGCATTGTCCGACTGTATTCTTATGTGAGAGGCCACCAGTAAGTGCTGGAAGGCTCTCAACACCAGGAGGATGGCACGAATCTCCAAGATGTTGATGGGCATGGTCGCTTCTGTTGGGGACCATTTGCCCTGTGTTCTGTAGTGCAGGTGCACCGCTCCCCAACCTGTCAGACTCGCGTCGGTGGTTAGAACCTTCCACTGACCCATGAGAAAAGATTTCCCTTTTGCGAGTGAAGTCAGTCTGAGCCACCAACGTAGGGACCTCCTGGTTGTCGGCGTTAACCGAAACGTTCTGTCGAGGGAAAAAGGACTCTTGTCCCAGGACTTAAGGATAGCCAGTTGGAGAGGCCTGAGATGAAGCTGGGCAAGTGGAACCGCTTCCATTGCTGCCACCATCCTTCCGAGGACCCTCATGGCAAACCGGAGAGATCGAGGGTGTGTCCGGAGGAGGGTGCGAACTCCCAGATGGAGAGCAAGCTCCTTGTCCTTGGGAAAGAGCACTAGACCCTTGGAGGTGTTTAAGTTCATTCCCAAGAAAGTCAGGGACTGACTTGGAGTCTGTGATGACTTGGGTAGATTGACTAACCATCCCAGGCGACTCAGTGTGTCCACTGTGATTGAGACGCTGAATTCGCGATCCTTGAAGGTGGGGGCCTTGATGAGGAGGTCGTCCAAGTATGGAACGACAACTATGCCTCTAGAGTGTAGGACGTTCATGGTGGCTGCCATGACTTTGGTAAACACTCTGGGAGCCATGGCGAGTCCGAACGGGAGAGCCACGAACTGATAGTGGTCCTGGTCGATTGCGAACCTGAGGAATCACTGGTGGGCAGGTGCAATTGGAATGTGCAGGTATGCGTCTTGTACGTCTATGGAGGCAAGAAACTCCACCTCCTCCATGGACGCTATGATGGATCGGAGGGACTCCATTTGGAAGTGATGCACCCGTACATATTTGTTTAGTTGTTTGAGGTCCAGTATGGACCTTACACTGCCTCCTTTTTTAGGGACTACGAATAGATTGGAGTAGAACCCGTGGAAGCGTTCGGCCGGGGGGACCGACACAATGACTCCTGCCTGAAGTAGTGAGGTGACCACTTGAAAGAAGGTGCAAGCCTTGGCTGGTGGTTTTGGGGGAATGGAGAGAAAAAAAAATTGGCTTGGTGGGTTGGAAGTAAACTCTCTTGTATCCGGAAGACACTATTTCCTTGACCCACCTGTCATCTGTAATAGGCAGCCAGATTTGCCGAAAGTGTAAAAGTCGGCCGCCGACGGGTGGGGTGTCTTCCGGAGACAGCGAGTCACGACAAGGAGAACCTCTGGGATTTGGCTCCCTTAAGTTTTGACTGGCTTGCCTTCAACTGCCAGGTCTTATCTGACTTTTGCATCGACCGCGAGCTGTCCCTACGTGGGGAACTGCTACGAGTTTGTGCCGGTCGAGAGACTGATCAGCCTGACAAGTTCTGAAAGGATCGAAATCGCGTTTGAGTATGCCTCTTGTGTCTAACTTGCAGGGGTAGATACCTATCTTGATATGGTGGTGCCCCTAAAATAACTAGTTCTTCCTTGAGTTCGCCTCTTGTAAGTGCGTTTGGGTTTCAGTTGGGGAAGAGAGGTGCTCTTGCCCCCTGTGGCGTTGGATATCATCGTGTCTAACTTCTCACCGAAAAGTCGACCACTAAGGTACGGAAGGTGTGTGAGTGACTTTTTGGAAACTGCGTCCGCCTTCCATTCCCGCAGCAAGAGGACACGCCAGATTATGACGACGTTTGATGCTATCCCCGCTGCACAGTTTGCCGAGTCTAGAGCTGCGTGGAGCATATAATCTGCTACAACTGAAGCTTGAACAGCTTGGTTCTCCAGCTCAGGGTTAGATGAGTGGAGGCCAGCCTGTAAGCTTTTGGCCCAAGCCATGATGGCCTTAGCAGCCCAGACTGAAGAGAATGCGGGTGCCAGAGGACCCAGCGGCTTCGAAAATTGATCGGGCCATGCGTTCCACCTGACGATCCGCTGTGTCCCTGAGAGATGAGCTATCTGGCAGAGAAAGCAGTGACTGTGCTGCTAGCCTAGAGACCGGGGGATCCACTTCCGGTGGATCTATCCACTCTTGGGTCACGTCCTGTAGGAACGGATAACGTGTCTCCAGATATTTGCGATTGGCGAATTTTTTCTCAGATTGTGAGCGATACTTTTTAAGTAAAGCCTTAAACTGTGGGTGATTGGAGAAGAATTTAGGCGGCCTCCGAACCTCTTGAAAATAGATTTTGTGTTCTGGAGCATCCGGGGCTGGGTCAGAAATGTCCAACACCCGATTGATGGAAGAGGTTATATCCTCAACTAGTGCTGCAGTGCTAGGGGGGATTTGGGTCGAGAGACCTTTCTGCGTCCTGATCTGAGTCAGAATCACAGAGGCCCTCAGAATCTGTATTGCTGTGACGTCCCCTGTTAGGGGAGCTGGGGCAGTGGCTCTCTCTGGCCGGGGACGGCCGTGTGGATCTAGAACTGTGGTACAGTTCCTTCCGGTACAATTGCAATTTATTGACCCATTAGAGTAAAAGTGCTAACCACTGAGCCACAGTGAGTTAAGACCCAAAATGGGCTGCTTTCCCCTGTAACTTGGACTCTTATGGATATAAATGTCAAAAAAAAGGAGATTTTTATGTACTCACCGTAAAATTGGTTTCTCTTAGCCTCTAATTGGGGGACACAGGACCATGGGTGTTATGCATAGTGTTGCCTCCTAGTGGACAGCAGCATAATCTGAAAAAGATTAACAGTGGCTCCTCCTCTGCAGTTTACACCCCTAGCCAGCCACTGCCTTAACCAGTTTTGTGCTAAAGCAGTAGGAGGAATGAAAGATAGATTACAACCATGCCTATAGAAAAAAGGCAACTATGTACAAGCTCAAGAACAATATAATAAAACCGGCCCAGAACGGGCAACAAGGCGGAAGCTGTGTCCCCCAATTAGAGGCTAAGAGAAAGAGATTTTACGGCGAGTACATAAAAATCCCCTTTTCTCTTTTGCCTTATTGGGGGACACAGGACCATGGGACATCCCAAAGCAGTCCCTGGGTGGGAAGCAATGGAGCAATTATTGTGCAGACAGCCACCTACAGGTGGGGAACTGCCGCCTGCAGGACTCGCCTACCCAGACTCGCATCAGCCGAGGACTGGGTATGGACTCTGTAGGGTTTGGTAAACGTGGTTAAAGCTAGAACAGGTGGCCGCCTTACACACTTGTTGTGCCAAGGCCTGGTGCCTAACGGCCCAAGAGGCCCCTACCGCACGGGTAACTGTGCCGTAATACCAGCCGGAAGAGGTGAATTTTTAAACCTGTAGGCCTCCTGTATGGTGGATTTTACCCACCTAAAGAGGGTAGCTTTGGAAGCTGGCATACCCTTCCGGCTGCCTTCCAGAAGAAGGAAGAGGGAATCAGACTTCTGGAAGGGTGAGTCCTAGACACATAGATACGCAATGCCCTGACAAGGTCTAGCATATGCAGAGCCTTCTCAATCCTATGAACCGATGCCAGACAAAAGGACGGCAAGGATATTTCTTCGTTGAGTGGAAGGTAGATACAACCTTCGGGAGGAAGGATGGGACCGTACGGAGAACTACCTTGTCCTGGTGAAAAAACAAGAAAGGATGTCTGCAGGAGAGAGCTGTCAGTTCTGACACTCTGCGTAACGAGGTGATTGCCACCAGGAAGGCCACCTTCTGGGATAGAAGGCGAAGTGGGATTTCTCAAAGGGGCTCGAAAGGTGGTTCCTGTAGTGCTGTCAGCACCAGGTTGAGATCGCACGTCTCTAGTGGTCGTTTGTAGGGCGGAACCAAGCGGGAGACCCCTTGAAGAAATGTCCTGACTTGCGATTTGTTAGCAATGCATCTCTGAAAAAGAACCGAGAGAGCTGACACTGGCTCTTAAGAGAGCCCAGGGACAGTCTGGCCTCCAGACCTGATTGGAGAAAACCTAGTACCCTGGGCAGGAAATAGGGCAATGGTGACTGGCCACGATCTTTGCACCAGGTAAAGAAGGCCTTCCAGGTACGATAGTAAATCTTGGCAGAGGCTGGTTTCCTCGCCTTGATCATGGTTCCAATGACATCCGGCGAGAACCCTGCCTGGGTTAAAACCCAGGTTTCAAGGGCTACGCCGTCAAATTGAGGGCCTCTGAATTCTGGTGGTAGAACGGGCCCTGAGATAGAAGATCTGGACGGTTTCGGAGATGCCAGGGGGCGTCTGCAGAGAGCTGTACAATGTTGGCGTACCATGTACGTCTTGGCCAGTCTGGGGCAATTAGGATGGCTTAACTCCCTCTTCCTTGATTTCTCTCAGTATTCTGGGAATCAGAGGAAGGGCGGAAAGACGTACAGGAGCTGGAATTATGTCCAGTCCTGGACAGGGCATCCACTCCCAGTGACCCGGATCGTGTGTTCTGGCCATGAAGCTGGGGACCTTGTCATTGAGGTGTGATGCCATTAGGTCACGTCCGGAGTCCCCCAGCGATGGCAGAGTTCTTGAAAAACTTCGGGATGTAGGGACCACTCTCCTGAGTCCATTCCTTGTCGACTGAGGAAGTCTGCTTCCCAGTTGTCTACTCCCGGAATGTGGACCGCAGACAGGACCGAGTGTGTTTTCCGCCCATTGGAGAATGCGTGTTACTTCTCGCATCGCCTGGGCACTGCGAGTCCCTCCTTGGTGATTCACGAATGCCACCGCCGTGGCATTGTCCGACTGTATTCTTATGTGAGAGGCCACCAGTAAGTGCTGGAAGGCCTCAACACAGGAGGATGGCACGAATCTCCAAGATGTTGATGGGCATGGTCGCTTCTGTTGGGGACCATTTGCCCTGTGTTCTGTAGTGCAGGTGCACCGCTCCCCAACCTGTCAGACTCGCGTCGGTGGTTAGAACCTTCCACTGACCCATGAGAAAAGATTTCCCTTTTGCGAGTGAAGTCATCTGAGCCACCAACGTAGGGACCTCCTGGTTGTCGGCGTTAACCGAAACGTTCTGTCAGGGAAAAAGGACTCTTGTCCCAGGACTTAAGGATAGCCAGTTGGAGAGGCCTGAGATGAAGCTGGGCAAGTGGAACCGCTTCCATTGCTGCCACCATCCTTCCGAGGACCCTCATGGCAAACCGGAGAGATCGAGGGTGTGTCCGGAGGAGGGTGCGAACTCCCAGATGGAGAGCAAGCTCCTTGTCCTTGGGAAAGAGCACTAGACCCTTGGAGGTGTTTAAGTTCATTCCCAAGAAAGTCAGGGACTGACTTGGAGTCTGTGATGACTTGGGTAGATTGACTAACCATCCCAGGCGACTCAGTGTGTCCACTGTGATTGAGACGCTGAATTCGCGATCCTTGAAGGTGGGGGCCTTGATGAGGAGGTCGTCCAAGTATGGAACGACAACTATGCCTCTGAGTGTAGGACGTTCATGGTGGCTGCATGACTTTGGTAAACACTCTGGGAGCCATGGCGAGTCCGAACGGGAGAGCCACGAACTGATAGTGGTCCTGGTCGATTGCGAACCTGAGGAATCACTGGTGGGCAGGTGCAATTGGAATGTGCAGGTATGCGTCTTGTATGTCTATGGAGGCAAGAAACTCCACCTCCTCCATGGACGCTATGATGGATCGGAGGGACTCCATTTGGAAGTGATGCACCCGTACATATTTGTTTAGTTGTTTGAGGCCAGTATGGACCTTACACTGCCTCCTTTTTTAGGGACTACGAATAGATTGGAGTAGAACCCGTGGAAGCGTTCGGCCGGGGAGGACACAATGACTCCTGCCTGAAGTAGTGAGGTGACCACTTGAAAGAAGGTGCAAGCCTTGGCTGGGGTTTTGGGGGAATGGAGAGAAAAAAAATTGGCTTGGTGGGTTGGAAGTAAACTCTCTTGTATCCGGAAGACACTATTTCCTTGACCCACCTGTCTTCTGTAATAGGCAGCCAGATTTGCCGAAAGTGTAAAAGTCGGCCGCCGACGGGTGGGGTGTCTTCCGGAGACAGCGAGTCACGACAGGAGAACCTCTGGGATTTGGCTCCCTTAAGTTTTGACTGGCTTGCCTTCAACTGCCAGGTCTTATCTGACTTTTGCATCGACCGCGAGCTGTCCCTACGTGGGGAACTGCTACGAGTTTGTGCCGGTCGAGAGACTGATCAGCCTGACAAGTTCTGAAAGGATCGAAATCGCGTTTGAGTATGCCTCTTGTGTCTAACTTGCAGGGGTAGATACCTATCTTGATATGGTGGTGCCCCTAAAATAACTAGTTCTTCCTTGAGTTCGCCTCTTGTAAGTGCGTTTGGGTTTCAGTTGGGGAAGAGAGGTGCTCTTGCCCCCTGTGGCGTTGGATATCATCGTGTCTAACTTCTCACCGAAAAGTCGACCACTAAGGTACGGAAGGTGTTGAGTGACTTTTTGGAAACTGCGTCCGCCTTCCATTCCCGCAGCAAGAGGACACGCCAGATTATGACGACGTTTGATGCTATCCCCGCTGCACAGTTTGCGAGTCTAGAGCTGCGTGGAGCATATAATCTGCTACAACTGAAGCTTGAACAGCTTGGTTCTCCAGCTCAGGGTTAGATGAGTGGAGGCCAGCCTGTAAGCTTTTGGCCCAAGCCATGATGGCCTTAGCAGCCCAGACTGAAGAGAATGCGGGTGCCAGAGGACCCAGCGGCTTCGAAAATTGATCGGGCCATGCGTTCCACCTGACGATCCGCTGTGTCCCTGAGAGATGAGCTATCTGGCAGAGAAAGCAGTGACTGTGCTGCTAGCCTAGAGACCGGGGATCCACTTCCGGTGGATCTATCCACTCTTGGGTCACGTCCTGTAGGAACGGATAACGTGTCTCCAGATATTTGCGATTGGCGAATTTTTTCTCAGATTGTGAGCGATACTTTTTAAGTAAAGCCTTAAACTGTGGTGATTGGAGAAGAATTTAGGCGGCCTCCGAACCTCTTGAAAATAGATTTTGTGTTCTGGAGCATCCGGGGCTGGGTCAGAAATGTCCAACACCCGATTGATGGAAGAGGTTATATCCTCAACTAGTGCTGCAGTGCTAGGGGGGATTTGGGTCGAGAGACCTTTCTGCGTCCTGATCTGAGTCAGAATCACAGAGGCCCTCAGAATCTGTATTGCTGTGACGTCCCCTGTTAGGGGAGCTGGGACAGTGGCTCTCTCTGGCCGGGGACGGCCGTGTGGATCTAGAACTGTGGTGTCTGTCCCTGTTAGGGGACCTTCTTGATGTTTCGGAGCCACTGTGTCTCTCCCTAGAAGGGGGTGACCACGAGCTATGTGATGACGCTGACGAGCGTGACCCATGGGTTCGCTTGCGTTCTGTTCTAGAAGTGGATGAGCCCTGGTCAGCACGTCCCTGGTCCAAGCTTTCCGTTTGTTTAGCAGCGGCGGCGGACTAGGGTTGACTCTGCAAAACCTGAAGCAATGTGGAGGTAAGCCTATCTATGGACTGCGACATGGATTGGGACATCTGCGTGGCCCCTTCCGGCGTTAAATTAGGGTCATTGGGATTAGTAAGGGTTACTTGGGGCTCTGGCACATTAGGGCTGGATGCAGTCCTGGCAGTGGGGTACATACTGCCGCTGGGCAGGGGGTTCCTGCAGGCTGTGCAGAAAGCATAATAATAAGAGTCCTGAACCTTGGGGTCCTGAACCCTGGTTCTCTTGGACTTTAAGCCCGGCATAGTGCCTGGGACTGGACAGGAAGGTCTATGCAGAGGAACCTTATATAGTAAATTAAGTCACAGCCGAGGACGGGACTCAGGAGGGACCTCAGCTGTGATCTTACCACACCGGTGTGCCACTCTAGTGTCCAGCGGCAAAGTCCAGTGTCCTGTGCCCTCCGGAGACTGGCTGGCCTGATCCTGAGGCTGCTGACTGGGAGCTGCAGTCTGTGAAAATAGCGGCAGGCTGAGTAGAATCGCGCCCTTTCAGCTGCGATCCGGGGGCGGAGAAACGGCGGCTTCGGAGGGTCGAAGCTGCGGCCTAAATTAGAACACTGAGGCCGAAAACGGCTCCAGTCCGGCGCGGAGGACCTGATAGGGGCCGGAATTGATCCGGACCTCTCCAGGTCCCTAGGCAGGGTGGCGGAGGGGCTACAATCCTAAAAAGGGGGCCCTTGGAGGGTGTCCCTGGCACCTTTAGGTGCTGTGCTGGTACAGAGGCACAGGAATCCTGTGCCTCTGAATGTGCCATGCCTGCCCTAGCACTGCCCCCGGTCCCATCAGAAGCCCGCAGCGCAGCTGTGGCTCATGGATAGTGCAGCAGTTTGCAATCCTTGAGAAGAGGGGGAAGCCTTGAGGTGGATGCGGTGTATCTGCTGCCACTGTCGGCCCTACCTGAGGTGTCTCAACTTAATGCCTCCAGGAGGGGTAATTAGGGAGGGTGCAGGTGTCACCATCGGAGGACTTCTCCATCGCCTGGACCTCAACCCAGAAACCAGAGGAATTGGGGAGGGAGGAGGTCATCCCGACCTCAACCAAGCACCCAAAGATGCTGAGGAGGGAGCGGCATGGGGAAAGATGGTCTCTACTTCAACCTGGCACCCCTGTAATGGGGGGGGTCGAGGAAGGAGCCATGCCGGGAGTTCGAAAGACACCCACTTTGCTGCTTCTGTGATTTGAAGAGTAAAATTTAGGTGTGCCTCCTATGCGACACTAAGCAAAGACTGGTTAAGGCTGTGGCCGGCCAGGGGTGTATACTGCAGAGGAGGAGCCACTGTTAATCTTTTTCGGATTATGCATAGTGTCGCCTCCTAGTGGACAGCAGCATAACATCCATGGTGCTGTCTCCCCCAATGAGGTGAAAGAGAAAAAAAATGACTTCCTCCCGTCCTGACTATTATGTGATCGCCAACTGCCAGGAGGGAGCAGGAGCTACCAGGTCCTAACACATATACGTCAGCTTCACTTTGCAGACAAGGGGCAGAATTTACCCAGTAACTGGGGCCAAAAATACCAGCCTCAATTACAGGGAAACCAGAAATAATAAAAATGTATTTCAAATCTTGAAAGACCTCCCAAAGGTCTCAAGTCGGTAATGTCACAACAATAACATCATGGCCAAGTCTACTGATCGGAAGTAGTGCCGGAAGGTATGAGATCCAGCATCCATGGACTACCAAAGAGGCAACTGGACCAGGGTTTTGTCAATCTTTTTTGCTCTACTTTACGTCAGTGATAAAAGGCCATGCATACTGTGTATTGTGACTGCTTTTTATACAGGTCTGTTTTGTCCATATTCAATATCAGATGACTAAATTCACTTATAGTAATGACAGCATTACTGCAAATGCTGTAAACGCATTTGGTCATCTGAGATTGAATACGACAGGAGTCGTGTAAGGAGACATAATTATATCTTAAAACTGAGTCTTACATAAAAAGGAGAATTTTGTGTACTCACCGTAAATTCCTTTTCTCTTAGCCTCTAATTGGGGGACACAGACCGTGGGTGTTATGCTGCTGTCCACTAGGAGGCGACACTAAGTAAAATCTGCAAAAGAGTTAACATGACTCCTCCTCCGCAGCATACACCCCTGGGGCAGACACTGCCTCACCAGTTTGTGCTAAAGCAGTAGGAGCAAGTAAACAGATTAACGATATAATAAGGCCTGTAAAAAACCAGGCACCTATAGAACAAGTAACAGAATAGTAAAAACAACCGGGCCTGTAAAGAACAGGCACGTATGTAATATCTCAGAAGTACCCTGAGAGACCAGAAACTTGAAAAAAACCAGTAAGAAGGTATGAACAGGCAACAGGGTGGGTGCTGTGTCCCCCAATTAGAGGCTAAGAGAAAAGGAATTTACGGTGAGTACACAAAATTCTCCTTTTCTCCTTCGCCTCATTGGGGGACACAGACCGTGGGACGTCCCAAAGCAGTCCCTGGGCGGGAAAAGAATACATTAGACTCTTATACAAGCTGTACCCTACCGGTGAGCTGCTGCCACCAGGGAGACGCATCAACTAAAACTGCGTCTAATAAGGAAGAAAATGAACACTGTGCTGGTACACAACAGAGTAAGCGTACGAACATTGTGTTGTACCCCAACAGAGTAAAAACTGAACCAGGTGAAAGCCTCGTCTACCTACAACTGAGAAGCCTGGGCCCAAAGGAGGTAGAATGCCCCCGGTTGTACAAGTGCGTGCACGACATTATACCCGATGTAAACGGTAATATTTGCAACTGCTAAACTTCCTGAATAGGAAGTCTGTACGTGTAACCAGTTTAGCTGAGGATGTCGGCATGCGCAGTAAGCGGCCCACCAAGGGGATGAAGAACAATCTGTCAAGAGTTTCTTTGAAGGACAGAAGGAACTTCTGGAAGCTGCCGCAATAGCATCATAGACACGTAGAGTTCAGGTGAATCCAACGTGAGCTGAGCCATGTTGCTACGGTGCATCAGTGCTGAACGACTGAAAAAGAGCCGGAACGGCGTGGTCTTTGTTTATACAACATGACCCTGTCATCTTATGAAGAAAAATGAGACAGGTCGCAACTCAACCTATCTTGGCGACCACCTAAAAAGGGGCGCTTCGAGGAGAGCGCTAGGGTCAAAGACTCAACGGATAGGGTAAAGGTAGAGGTAAAGTTAACACCACCCTTGGTAACAAAGGTGAAGAAAAAATTTTTGTGAAGGTCTGAAGGAAGAATCCGCAGCACATATTAGACCGGAACGAAGTCCCATGAAACCAACCATTGTTGTAATGAAGGAGGGGACAATGCGTGAAAATGTCCCGGATGGAAGGCGCTAACCTGAGCCCACAGCCACGCAATGGAGGCGTAACCGAGAAGGTAGCATGGCCCTGAGGCACTCGAGGGAGAGAATCGATGAGACCGGAAACAGGTGTTTACCCCCCGAGACAAGGTTGTAGCGCCTGTTCGCAAAAGGAGAACTAAGTATCAGAGCTACAACCAGGTGTCAGGGCCCCACTAAGAATAGAGTTTCCGATTCTTTGAGAAAAGGACCTTGGAAAGAGGGCCTGTACGGTCTGGACAATGCCAGGGAAAACCAGTGGTGAGTGAAAATAGGCCAGCATACTAAGTGCGCCTGGACCAAACCGGGGTCCTCTAGAAGACTAACGCCATTGGACCTGAACCCTGCCAAGGCCCTTTGGATGACTGCAAGGCCGTGAGATTAAATCCTTGCCTCAGACTAAGAAAGAGAGGCCGAGGGGTATCCGCTCTCATAAGTTGTGAATTGTGAGCTATAGCCCCGAATACCGGTACCTGCTGTGTATTAGGAACGAAGAAGAAGAAAACCGGAGTGATCTGATTCACTGTATACTGGGTCCTACCTTGGACATTACATGAGTGGGTTACACCTGCGAAGCCCCAATGATGAGATACAAATCCCCAGGAGGAGAATCGTGTGGGGAGACCAGAGGAATGGTTGGTCAATAGGTAACCAACCCGTATGCCCTAACGTCACGGAAAGAGAAAGTGACGGACTGAAGAGGGTCTGCGTCTGTGACGATGGCATCCAGATTGGAACTGGAGAAATTTCCTCGGCATGGAATAACTAGGTACGATGATTTAGGGAGTTCACTATAGTGTGATCACCGCTGCGCAGTCCCAAAAGAACGCGGTTTGAGTGTATCCCTGGTGAGCAACCAGGTTAAATGAACCGGGAGGTCCACTGCAATGTGCAAACGCATCTGCGCAGCCTCCAAGTGAAAAAGCCTTGATAAGGAGACCCTCTAGATAAGGGAGGACAACTTGTCGTCGTGATTGAGAAATGGATATAATCGCTGGTATCACACAGAGCCACCGAAGGGCTAGGTAGAGAGAACAAACTATGGAGCACCCGGGAATATGTAGACAAATGTGTTGACATCTATGAAGGCCAGAAATCTTTGTACTGCCATGGATGAAAGAAGTTCAGGGAGGTCGCATAACGTTTCCCTGTTTGGGGACTACAAGAGGACTTGGTGACGATCAGTCAAGATATACATCCGCTTCAGCTGCGACCTCAATGCCATGAGGAAACGGACGGAAGCCTGAGGATTACTAAGGAAAAACGTTGTTGCAACTCTGCATCCAGTTGTGGGAGCTGAGGAAGAGGATCGTCCGAAGTTGCTTGTAAGACGGACCCATATTGGAGACGGTACTGTGCACGTGCTACAACCCAATGTCCTGAAGAGATGGATGGGGAGACTAAGGAGTACCAAATAGTGGTGCCATCCATTGCAAACCAGACACCCAGCTGTGGGAGCTGGAGAGGATGAATATTCAGATCCGCGTGATAAGGAGTCTCCTATCGAAGACGGCAATATAAAGGTGCTACAACCCAAGTGCCCTGAGGAAGGCTAATGGGGAGACTGAGGGCTACTAAATCATAGCGCCATGCACTGCAAACCCAGCTCCTACCTTGGGAACTGAGGGGGGGATGATTGTCCGGATCCGCATACCAAGCTGTTCTGTATTGTAGAGGAACCAGGGGGGACGATTGTCCGGATCTGCGAGCCAAGCAGTCCTGTATTGGAGATCGGAACACTTAGGAACCGTCGCCATAAATGATGTTTCTCAAATCAGGAGGGGGAACGTGGAGGTAACACCCCGCGTTGCCGCCTGTTGGTTTTGGGAGATCGGTACGCACAGGTACCGTCGCCCTCCATCTTTCAGTACTCGTTCCTCTTGTGGCTAGATTGCTTCTCTAGTCTCAATGGCGCTTGAAGCCACTACGGCTGCTCCATCGGTTATCATCTGCATTGTATGCTTAACTGACAGTCTGATGCATCCTCGCGAAGACTCTATCCTGGAGAGGAGGGAAAGTATCAGATGAATGTCTGAATCAGCTTCTAAAAACAGTTCTTAGTTGAAGATCGGAATGCTGAGAAACCGTCGTCATAATGATGTCCCTCGGAGCAGGAGGGGGTACGTGGAGGTAACACTCCGCGTTCCCGCCTGTTGTTGGTTTTGGGAGATCGGTACGCATAGGTACCGTCGCCCTCTATCTCCCGTGGGTGGTGGATGTGGACTCCAGTCGACACTGGGAGGATATATGCGGTGTGAATGGGACATGTACATCTGAAGGACCGCCTGGATTGCGTGATGAATTGTTTAACATTTGTGCGGCCGTTTCCTTTCTGTGAATTAGTCCGTGAGACATAGGACTGTCCATGGATGGAGAAGGTACAAAAAGTGTTTGTTAATGGCCTGAATAGGGTAATAACCCTCGCCAAATGTGCGACATGTCCAGCAGGGTGAGCGTGGAAGATCAGGGCCCCAGTCTAGAGAGTGGATCTGACGGACAATGGCTAAACCAGCCAGCTTTCCCCGCAGTCTTTGACTTAACATGCAAATAGAGTCTGTGGAGATTTGGTTGGGAGTCTCAAAACACAGATCTAGCCAGATATCCCTCTAGGGAAAGATTCAGCTAAGGGGTGGCTCCTGCGGAGAACACCATTACCACCATAAGTGGCCCTTGTAGTCAATATCCAGCTCCCTTACAAGCTTAGAGATATGACCAGGGAATACAAGGCCAGGTATCCAACAACAGACAGCTGTCTAATATAGCATTCCGCTACAGGCAACGATGGTAAGCACGCCTGAGGAGGAGTGCTGTCTGTTCCATGGTTGTCCACTGTGCAAATCGGACCGGTCTGAGTCGCACGTTGGGGAGAATGGTAAATCTTGTACTTGGTAAGAGTACGATTGTGGCAGTGAGGGTAGGAACTGCTGAAGTCAGAAAAAATAACATATAATGAAGTTCCTGCAGCGACACATACAATGAAGTGCCTGCAATGACACATATAATGAGGTGCCTGCAGTGACACATATAGTGAAGTTCCTGCAGTGACACATATAATGAAGTGCCTGCAGTGACACATATAATGAAGTTCCTGCAGTGACACATATAATGAAGCGCCTGCAGTGACACATATAGTGAAGCGCCTGCAGTGACACATATAATGAAGCTCCTGCAGTGACACATATAATGAAGTGCCTGCAGTGACACATATAATGAAGCTCCTGCAGTGACACATATAATGAAGTGCCTGCGGAGACACGTATCATGAAGTGCCTGCAGTGACACAGTGTCTGCAGTGACACATATAATGAAGCTCCTGCAGTGACACTCCATACAGGGAAGGAAGGGGATGAACCCAAATGTGAAGGCTTGATATCCCTATAGACGTGTGTCCCTTGGAGGGGTTCTCCGAGCACCCGGCTGAGAATCACCAGCCTGGCACTGTCCTTGGTGCCATAGTGTCCCTGGTGCTGAGCCACAGCTGCGGAAGCATAAGAGCACTTACCCTGCTTGCCACATGTTGCACGTCCAGGGTCCGGTTACGTCCGGGTATACAGCGACGCCAGCTCGCCCAAGTCGGTGCCCCTCCGGGGACCGAGTATACAGCGGCGCCATGTGTATTCCGGGAGGAAGTGGCGACCGCTGACATGGAGGGAAGAGGCGGGCCAGATCACAGTGCTCGCTGGGATCACGCGATGCGCGAGAAGCGCGAAGAGACAACCGTTCCGCCCTCCTCTGACGCGTCCTGGGCGGGCTCCGCCTGAGATGCGCGTCACGCGAGGGGCGGAGAAAGGCGGGGACTATCGAGGCTAGGCCGAAGCCGGGGCCTGGAGTAATACGCGGCCCCGGCAAAGAGGGGAGGCCGGCGCGGAGGTCCCGCCAGACCCGGGGACAAGGCAAAAGCCAGATTGCTGCTGCACCGTGGGAGGAATCCCCGGATGCAGAGAGCCATCGGTGTCCGGGTCCTGTCGGGATGGAGGCCGGAGGTATGCGGCCGCTGGAAGGCATATGGGAAGGGGCAAACAGGGCTCCAATGCCATGGGTAAATGTGTACCTGTGGTTGGCTCCTCTACCCGGAGTCCCTGTGAGGGGAGACTGGGGAGGGCAATGTCCGTCCTGCGTGTAGGACAAGTGACCGGCCTGCTGCTGCCATCCAGAAAGGGTATACAGCGACGCCCTAAAGATAGTATCCTGAAGAGGAGAGTGAGATGAGACCTCCGTCCCTCAACCCAGGGCTCAGCTATGAGGCCTGGGGAGGGCTGTTAATAAAGGAGTCTGTCTAAACCTTGGCCCAGGTTCTAAGATGAAGCTGGGAAGGAGATGATTAGGTTCTATAAAACTCAGCCCATGTGGGGAGCTGAGAAAGATTCTTCTTTTTCTTCGGAGTTGTAGAAAAAAAGAGGGAGAAAAAGTAAAATTCTAATAAATCTATCTAAAAAAGGGAAAACAATAAAAGAGGTCTGCCTCCTAAGCGACACTAAGCAAAACTGGTGAGGCAGTGTCTGCCCCAGGGGTGTATGCTGCGGAGGAGGAGTCATGTTAACTCTTTTGCAGATTTTACTTAGTGTCGCCTCCTAGTGGACAGCAGCATAACACCCACGGTCTGTGTCCCCCAATGAGGCGAAGGAGAAATAATAGTTTACGCACAAGCAGATTGGTTCACTATCAGATATACAGTATTAGGGATTATCATTGATGTACACAGTGTTCCAGATATTGGTTCTGACCTTTCCTCGGTTGTCCAGCAGCGCTGTTTGCTTGTGTCTGATAGATTCCATCACTGTTCTGCACACACACCAGATGAGAGTCTGCCTCCAGACAGAAGCTGGCACCAATGCTTATGACGTGCTCATTGCAAGAATGAATCACTTTAAGAATCTTAAATATGAAAAAGAAGGTAAGAGACAACATGTACAGAAAAACAGAAGAGAAAATCCACAAAACGGGGTTTTTCCCTTAGGGGCCTTTCACACGCGTTTTTTTCCTGATCTGGAGGATCAAGAAAAACCTGATTCTTAAGGCCACTTCACGCACACAGATATCGGAGTCCAATATCTGAACAGATCTCTGGTTGCAGTGAAATCATGGACACATTGCTCCATTTTGTGGCTGTGTACAACATGGAGCAATGTATCCATGATTTCACTGCAACCAGAGATCTGTTCAGATATTGGACTCAGATATCTGTGTGCGTGAAGTGGCCTTTACAGGATTAATTTTTTTGCCCATTCACTTTAATGATTTCAGGTAGAATCTTGTTGCTTCAGGTTTTTTCCTGAAATCATTAAGGTGAATTGGCAAAAAAAATGAATCCTGTAAGAATCAGGTTTTTCTTGATTCTCCAGATCAGGAAAAAAAACGCAAGTGTGAAAGGCCCCTTAGGGCCCTTTCACATCAGCGTTTTTTTTCAAATTGCGGCAGATGCGGTGAAAAAACCGCATCTGCCGCGATTACCGCATACCGGCTGCACTTGCGGCGCGGTTGCGGTTTTTTCCATGCAAAGTATAGGCGGACTTGCGGCAGGTGCGGCAAGTGCGGTTTTGCACTTGCGGCAGCGAAAAAAAACCGCGGCTGACCGCGGTTTTTTCGCGGCCGCACATGCCGCAAGTGCAAAACCGCACTTGCCGCACCTGCTGCAAGTCCGCCTATACTTTGCATGGAAAAAAACCGCAACCGCGCCGCAAGTGCAGCCGGTATGCGGTAATCGCGGCAGATGCGGTTTTTTCACCGCATCTGCCGCGATTTGAAAAAAACGCTGATGTGAAAGGGCCCTTACTCGATATGATGGAGTGCAATTTAAAGGTCTGATGTCAATACGATTGTGGGTAAATTCCACCCAATAAAAGCTTGCCCACAGTCACATGCATCCTACTCACTTCATTATGTCGCTTCAAAGGAATTTTTATGCAGCTTTTCCCCATTTCCATGTGAATTACCAAACCCTCTACATGTGGAATTGTGTACTGGTAATTTCTGAGGTCCTGCACAAACAAAACAAGAAAATGAAATGGGAAACGAAGCTAAAACTATAAAATCATTGTGGTAGCACAGATAAAGAAAACACTGGCAAAAACTTAAAAGGCCACATAGACCTTCCTTAGAGAACAAAGTTAAGCAACTGTCTTTTAAAAGTTCTACTTTATTTTGGGGCTACCATATGAAAGAGTCCTTTATTTAGCCAAGTGCTTTACAGCAATGTTACTAATGTGTTAAGGCCCTGTCACACTGAACGACCGCTCCAGCGATCCCGACAGCGATAACGACCTGCCAGCATTGCTGGAGCGTCGTTACCTGGACTCTGGGGAGCTGTCAAACAGGCAGATCTCCCCAGCGATCAGGGCCATGGGAGCCACCTCCCGTCCTCCCTGCTTAGCGCTGCCTTATAGGCAGCGCTAAGCAGGGAGAACGCTGGTAACTATGATAAAACACCGGGTATCCAGGCAGCGCATGCTGCCTGGATACCCACTGTTTATCATAGTTACCAGCATCCTCCTGGCACTGCGAGCGCCTCTTGGCACAGGCTGCACAGATTCCTCCCTGCTTACAGGCAGCGCTAAGCAGGGATAACACTGGTAACTATGATAAACAATGGGTATCCAGGCAGCGCGCGCTGCCTAGATACCCAGTGTTTACCATGGTTACCAGCCAGTGAAGTCACTGATCGCTGGTTTCTTGCTGCCTTACACAGCGATGCGTGCAGACCAGCGGGAAACCAACGATCAAAAAATGACCCAGAGCACTTTGCAGCAATCAGCGACATCACAGCAGGGGCCTAATCGCTGCTAAGTGTCACACATAACGACATCGCTGGAGAGATCGTTGTAACATCATAGTTACATCAATCTCTATAACGATATCGTTATGTGTGACTGGGGCTTTAGAGCTCCTCCAATCTCAGAGTGCAGAGAAAACAGTCTACAGATAAGGAGCAGAGAACATGAACAGAAAATGGGTGCAGAATAGAAGCTGTGCTATTATATGAGCCAATGAAGAGAAAAGCTCTCTGGAAACACAGAGCTCACAACCAGCCTGTATTAGTGGGAGAAACGCTCCCACATAACTTAAATCCAACACTTGGATCAGGCTACAAGCTATACATTGACCATGAACATATTTCAAATTAAGGAGAACTGCAGTGAGAGAAAACGTTTTAGTACAGTTCCTGCCCTCCTACATGATGAAGCAGAGACTTACACTGCAGTTCTAGAATCTAAAGGTCTCTCATAAACCTATGAAATCATACCTGCCCCTCTGCTCTGACCCCCACCTCTTGGGATCCTAAATTTCTGCATGTCAGCTTCATCCAGGAGCAGAGAGCAAAAAGTGTGTCAGGGGCGTGGATGCTAGGAGCTGCAGAATCATCCTATATTCCAGCCCCCTCACATTTCCGTATAGGGAGGGGCGTGGCCACTGGCCTCGTGCTCACACTGCAATCCTGTCCCCGATATACCATCCTAGGTGTTGTGACAGGGGGGTCCAGGCTTGAAATAGCAATCAAGTCACCTAGCAGATACAAATACATGCTGTGATCCTCTGCTCTGTTATGTATTCATCCATCCATAAATCTATCTATGCTACCTATGTATTTATTCATCCGTCCATCTATCCATCTTATCTATCTAACCTATGTATCCATCTATCTATCTTACCTATGTATCCATCTATCTATCTATCCATCTTTCCTATGTATTCATCTATCTGATTTATATATCTATCTATGGGGTTTGTCTGAATGCCATTTTAGACAAACTAAGGTTGAAAAATGCTAATGTGAAACCATCCTTAGCCCTGTTCATATTGTATTTCAGAATTGAGTTCAACCTTAGTTTGTCTAAAATCGGATTCAGACAAACTAGATAGATAGAGATAGATTTATGGGTGGGATGGATGAATACATAACTTTTTAAGCCTATATGTTTGGTGCACAGAACAGATAACGAAATAATGAAAATTTGGGGTTTATACCATGTGTAACAGATGCTGCAGACCTTGGATGCCTTGCTGTGTGTCACTCAGGAGTGATGATGATAATGATGATCCATGGAATCTTGGAGGGATCGGAAGATACCATATTCCTATGGGGGAGGGGAGACCATGCAGCAATGTACATTGAATCGATCAATGTACTGATTTGCCTCTGCTCCTAGCCTCAGATAACAATACACATTATGCATCATCATACAGCAGAGGATCACAGCGTGCATTTGTATCTGCCGGGTGACATGATTGCCATTTCAAGCCTGGACCCTCCCTCCCCGCCCCATCCCTCATCACATAGAATGGTATATCAGGGACAGGATTGCAGTGTAAACATGGGGCTGGTGGCCACTGCTCACCACGCTGGCTCCCTATACAGAAGTGTGAGGGGACTGGAAAGTAGGATGATCCTGCGACTCCCAGCATCCACACCCGCAACACCTCCTGCTCTCTGCTCCTGCATGAAGATGACATGCTGAAATGTTATTTTTCCTGAGGCTGGGGGGATTTCAGAGCTGAGGAGCAGGTATGATTTTATCGACTTATAAGATCTATAGATCCTAGAACTGCGGTGTACAGCTTTGCTTCATTATGTAAAAGGGCAGGAACTGTACTAAAAAGGTTTCTCTCACTGAGTTCCCCTTTAATTTCTCAGGCTCTTCATTAGGCTTACCATGAGCTGCTGCCACCCAGATGTCGACACCAAGGATAGCCTAAAATGTTTTCTCCTCACCAGGATGCACCCGCCTATTGGTAACAAGCTATTCAGTTAACCTTAGTGCCATTTAGGGGCAGACATGGGTCTGGAGCTCCAGACAATTTTCTATCAATGGTTATTTTTTTTATCTCCTTTTCATTTCTTTAGATAGGGTAACAGAAGGGGATAGCCTGCTCCATTTTCCTAACCCAAAGGACAGAGCACAGACCTTTTCTTCTCCTAACGCAGTCGACATTATGGCACTGGCACGGATAGCCAAGCGAGTGCATGGAATGAAGAACGAAGCAAAGTTATTCTCTTTGTGTACAGATTATGAATGGACCATGTGTCAGCAACTAAAGCTGGGGACTAAATTTGAGCCCAGGCCCCAGCAGTGGCTCCTCCACAGCCTACTAAAGGGACTGCTGACGCTGGGACTCAAATTTAGTCCCGGGCTTCAGTTGTGACCTAGTCAAGTCAGTCACACACCCACCTTCCTTGTCCAATCAGACACTCGCATGAGCGATTCTCCCACTACGTAAGTGTCACTACCACCCACCTAACATCCCATTTCGCATTTAAGCTGCTGCACAAGTATTTACAGCTTTGTCAATTCAATATGGAGTCTGTATGATCGGTTATTTGCACAAACGGAACCTGAAGAACCTGAATTAATTCAGAATGCTCATCTCCATATTCCCATTTTCTCAGCACACCATAAGTTTTTCCATGTTGCTGTCTATCAGTCCCACTTTCAGTATGTGACCCTCCCCTCCAGGCTGGCACTAGCTCCACAGGTGTTCAGCTCTTCTACGTGTCATGGGGAATAGAGGTCATTCCCTACCTGGCTGACTTGCTTGTAAAGGCTCCCTCTTACTTACAGAACCTTCAGAGTCTGCAGATCACATTATCTTATTTCAATCATCAGCTACAAGTCAGCTGTGATCCCAGCTCAGCGGATCACCATCCCGGGATTGCTGTTCAACACAGTCCAAGCAAAAGTTTTCCTTTGCAAGATGTTGCCCTACTAACTGGCACCCAATCCCTGAGCCATCCTTCTCTTCTGCATGTGTGTCCTAGGCAAGGTAGGTGGTGGTGGCCATTGAGGCAATCCTATTTACTCAAATCCACACCAGGCCTCTGCAACCGGCTAAACTTTCCAGTTGGGATATGTATATCCTCTCCCCAATTTGGCAGAGGTCTAATAACTTCAGATTATGTTTATCAGGTTGTGCAGACTATGATAAAGGCACGGTGGCCTTCCTCGTGTTTCGGCTTCTCCAACTGAACAGCTTGGTTGCCATTATGTGAGTTTAGCCAGTTGAGTTGGAGCAGACATTTTCCTCTTAGGTTGCATTTCTTGAGGTTATAGAAAATCAATAGGAGAATATAAAAAATACTCACTAAAAGGAGGCCAAACCTAATACAGAATGCACACACAGAGTGCAGCCCAGGTGCAGAATGCTGAAAGGAACAGCCATTCACAATCTTCCAAGATGGAGGGGGAGCGGCTGCTAGCATAAGACGCACACTAACAAAACTTGCATAGGGAGCCTGTCACATAAATAAGTGAGATACACAGTGTCTGAACAAGAGCCTAGTAGTGATGCCACGTAAGACAAGCCAGTTAACACTATATGAGTGTATCTCACAGGAGATGCTAACCAATGTACCACCTAAATTTAGAAGGTTCCACTACACCCTGCAAAAATGGATAAAACATGTAAAACAAATGTGACGCATAAGTTGGTATTTTGGCCCAAAATATGGAAGCTTGCAACCCATAGGCGGTTCCATCAGCATTCTGCACCTGGGCTGCACTCATCTCGGTGATGGAGGTTCTCTGCACATTGTGTGTGCATTCAGAATTAGGTTTTGCCTCTTTTTGGTGAATTTCTTACTGTTAGCCTCCTGGGGGCAGCAGTGTACCCTCTTGGTTCCTGTGTCCCACAATGATGGCTTGGAGAATGCACAGTAAATCTAATAGAACTCTTTTCTCCCCAGATGTCCTTAAAGGTGTTCATAGCCTGTATTAATTTACTTTTAGCAGCAGAGAAGGAGCTTAATCCCTCCATGTTATGTTTGCTTTGACAGTACAAATTTTAATGCACAATTATTTTGAAGAAATCCTCATCGGTCGCACAAGAACCTGCACAAGAGTAGTAATATACATAGAGAATTATTTATCTGTGCAACCTGCCAAGTGGCCTGAGATACCCAGAGCCTGGGAGAAGTGAGAAGAAGGCTACAGACGATGCTGGGGACCGCAGCAAAGGCACCGAATGGGTGAGAAACTGCAGGAAGGGGGAGGAGGGCTCGCAGACTACAACTTATTGTTGCTCTGAGTTTCATATTAAATCTGTTTGTATTAAAATGTACAGAAAATACTTACAGTCAGCAGGTTTATTATAGTATGTCCAATCTCTCCAAATACTGATTTTCGATGTCTGCGGCTTGTTACAGGAGATGGATAAACTGAAGGAATTAAACACAGACGATGAGGAATAACTAAGGTGCCATTTCAATCTAGGTTGAGGCTGGACGACTTTTTATTAATAAATTAGTTTTATTTTAGTTGTTTACTTGGATCTAACAAGTCATTTTTCTCCTTGTGGAGAGTGACATGTCTTGCATACCTGGGTGAGGAGGCTTAGGAGCCAGGGAATGCCTCTTGGAAATTAAATATGCAAATTGCCTCTTCCAAGAGGAAGAGAACTTGAACTCTAGTGCTACCTATTAGAAGTAGCAATCCTAAAAGTCAATATTAACCCTTTAACCAGCCTACTCACATGGCAGGGGTGGGGAACCATTTTTCTACCAGGGGCCATTTGGAAATTTCTACCAACCTTCGGGGGCCATACAAAATTATCAACTTGAAAATGACCCACTATATTTGGTTAAACAATCACCTCCCCCTACTGTGGCGGCTGGGGCAGCTTCTCTTTGGTGTGGGTGATATTGGTCACGTTTCTCAACAGTTTTTCCAGGTTTGCTAGAGCCCTAGACCTCACAGGAGAGGCTGGGAGCAAATACCTCACTGGGAAGGCTGAGGCATAGAGATCACAGGAGAGGGAGGCTGGGAGCATATACCTCACTGGGAAGGCTGAGGCATAGAGATCACAGGAGAGGCTGGGGCATATACCGTACCTCACTGGGGAGGCCGAGGCATAGAGATCACAGGAGAGGCTGGGAGCATATACCTCACTGGGGAGGCCAAGGCTGGGGCATAGAGATCACTGGAGAGGCTGGGCATATACCTCACTGGGGAGGCCGAGGCATAGAGATCACAGGAGAGGCTGGGAGCATATACCTCACTGGGGAGGCCGAGGCATAGAGATCACAGGAGAGGCTGGGAGCATATACCTCACTGGGGAGGCCGAGTCAAAGATTACTGGAGAGGCTGGGAGCATATACCTCACTGGGGAGGCCAAGGCAGAGATCACTGGAGAGACTGGGAGCATATACCTCACTGGGGTGGCCGAGGCATAGAGATCACTGGAGAGGCTGGGGCATATACTTCACTGGGGAGGCCAAGGCAGAGATTACTGGAGAGGCTGGGAGCATATACCTCACTGGGGTGGCCGAGGCATAGAGATCACTGGAGAGGCTGGGAGCATATACATGACTGGGGAGGCCGAGGCTGGGGCATAGAGATCACTGGAGAGGCTGGGAGCATATACATGACTGGGGAGGCCGAGGCTGGGGCATAGAGATCACTGGAGAGGCTGGGGCATATACCTCACTGGGGAGGCCGAGGCATAGAGATCACTGGAGAGGCTGGGAGCATATACCTCACTGGGGAGGCTGAGGCATAGAGATCACTGGAGAGGCTGGGAGCATATACCTCACTGGGAGGCTGAGGGATAGAGATCACTGGAGAGGCTGGGAGCAAATACCTCACTGGGGAGGCCAAGGCAGAGATCACAGGAGAGGCTGCGGGCATATACATCACTGGGGAGGCCAAGGCTGGGGCATAGAGATCACTGGAGAGGCTGGGGCATATACCTCACTGGGGAGGCCGAGGCATAGAGATCACTGGAGAGGCTGGGAGCATATACCTCACTGGGGAGGCCGAGGCTGGGGCATAGAGAACACTGGAGAGGCTGGGGCATATACCTCACTGGGGAGGCCGAGGCATAGAGATCACTGGAGAGGCTGGGAGCATATACCTCACTGGGGAGGCCAAGGCATAAAGAGTACTGGAGAGGCTGGGAGCATATACCTCACTGGGGAGGCTGAGGTATAGAGATCACTGGAGAGGCTGGGAGCATATACATCACTGGAGAGGCCAAGGCTGGGGCATAAAGATCACTGAAGAGGCTGGGAGCATATACATCACTGGGGAGGCCGAGGCATAGAGATCACTGGAGAGGCTGGGAGCATATACCTCACTGGGGAGGCCCAGGCTGGGGCATAGAGATCACTGGAGAGGCTGGGAGCATATACATCACTGGGGAGGCCGAGGCATAGAGATCACTGGAGAGGCTGGGAGCATATACCTCACTGGGGAGGCCGAGGCATAAAGATTACTGGAGAGCTGGAATTAAAGGGCAGACAGTCGCAAATCGCATCTGCCAACCTGAGCACTGCGGTCCCCAGGAATCTGCACGGGGCTGCAAAAAAAAAAAAAAAGTAATTGAGAGCCCACATTCGGCCCTGGGGCCTGAGGTTCCCCACCCTGTCATATGGTTTAGAATAAAAGCCAAAGCAGAATCTAAATTTTTCAGACACTGTGTTTTGGGATATTTCCTGTAGTCAGCGCAAAGTAGATTTGATTTGTCTGTATAAACGGCTTTTGACTGGAATTTCACTTACTAATATACTTCAAGTAACAAAAGAGTCTCAAATTTTAATCTAGATCATTCCAGCAACTCTACTTCTGGCATGAGTTCTGGCAAGGCTTTTCTCTTTTTTTTTCCAGCACTGGAGTAGCGCTATAATGTCAACCACCTTCACCTAGTCTTATACTCCTCTTACTGCCGATTCACCTCTTGGTGATGCTTCTCTGTCCTCGTGGCAACATCTTGTGCCCGTAACTAACTTCTGACTGGCCAAAAGTTACGTCACAAGAGCTCAATGCATCTCTATGACAGCCAGAACGAGGCCAGAATGAGGATAGAGATGTATTGAAAATTGACCTGCAGAGTGATCTATGGGAACACTGGAGCTGCCAACAGGTCATTTTTCATTGCAGACTTGCTGGAGTGCTGCAGAAAAAAAGTGAAGGTGGCAGAAGGAGAGTATCACACTAGGTGCAGGGGACGTACATTTGAAGGGAACCTGTCAGGTCAAAAATCCATATGTAACTCATATAATTTATAATTCCTTTCTCTAAGCTCTCTCTATTCATGTATTTCTTTATGCTTCCCTCCTATCCTCAGTAAACTTCAAAATAAAAGATAAATTCCATCTGTCAATCAGTGAGCTCTCTTCTGCCCACTCCCCAAGGAATGAATATTCTTACATCATTACACTCTCCTGCCCTTCTCTGATGTGTCTGTTTTGTGACTCATTGCAAGCAGAAAGGAGGGTGGAGGAGGTGTGTGCTTAGCTGAAGATCTGAGTTCGGAGATATTTCCATGTGATAAGAACATCTGATCATTTGCTTAGCAGATACGCACATTACTTGTATGCAGGAAAACCAATGTTCTTATTTATAATAGAAATCTCTTACACAATGCACAGAGTGCAGGAGAAGGCACCAGCGTGGGTGGGAGTGGATATTTAAATAACACTCATACAGCAGCCGGACTAATCCTCTGTAAAAGTAATGGACTGAACTAATATGCCAACTGCCTGCAGAACAACAAAAATGGTACAATAATGGTTTTACATGTTTTTAAAAGGTCTGCCCAGTCACTATTAAAGGGTAAAATTAGTATCATACCAAAAAATGAAAAAATGACCTGACAAGAGTCCCTTTAAAGCATCACTAAAGATATGCAATAAAAAAAAAAAAAAAAACACGTTAACATAGTGCTTTAAGTAAATAGTGTAAAATCAATGACAACAGATCTCATGCCAATCTTTTCGGTTTACATTTAAACTTAAATTTACACATTAGAAGCACCATCCTATCAGTTATTGTCTAAAAAGATCACGAGTACGGGAAATCACTGAAATTTAAGGGAAAGAGGATCATTTTGTTACACGACACGTCCATCCACCTGCTAGCAGAATAGTGAACCACAGGAGGTACTGCTGGTGGCTGAGAGCATAATCATGCACAAACGAAAATATGAAAGCGCCACAGTCCTTAAAGTGTTGTCCAGGCTTTTTACTCTACATGACTGCAGACTTGTGAATTCTCACATCACACAAAGAGAATTTTGTTTACGTACCGTAAATTCTTTTTTCTTTAATCATCAATGGGAGACCCAGACAATGGGGTTTAGGGCACTGCCCTCCGGAGGTCACACTAGGTACTACAAGTTTGTAGACACCGCCTCCTCCGCTTATAAACCCCTACCGCAGGGAACATCCTCAGTTTGGTCCATAAGCTGCGAGGAGAACATAAACCACACCCGAAACATCGGGAAGAATGCCGTGCACAGACGGTCAACAACCCGGCAAACACTGTCTCAACAGAGAGCAGAACAAATGCAAAACATGCAAAGGAACAACTGGGTGGGTGCTGGGTCTCCCATTGATGATTAAAGAAAAAAGAATTTACGGTACGTAAACAAAATTCTCTTTTTTCTGGTCATCATAATGGGAGACCCAGACAATGGGGATGTCCTAAAGCAATACCCCAGGGCGGGAAGAGTTCCTCAACAAGACGGATAATACATGGTTCCCTTCAAAGGTGGGCAACCGCCGCCTGGAGAACCCGCCTGCCCAGACTTGCATCCGCAGAGGCATGGGCATGCACCATATAGTGCTTAGAGAAAATGTGCAGGCTGGACCAAGTGGCCGCCTGACACACCTGTAGAGCAGACGCTCGATGTCGCAAGGCCCAAGAGGCACCTACAGCCCTGGTAGAGTGAGCCCTCAATCCCACCGGGAGGGGCAAACCAGAGGACCTGTAAGCCTCTTGAATGGAAGCCTTAATCCATCTGGCCAAGGTTGACTTTGAAGCCGCGGACCCCTTACAGCGACCTGTCGTAAGAACAAATAAGGAATCCGAACTCCTGAAGGAGGCGGTCCTGGACACATAAATGCGTACAGCTCTCACGAGATCCAGAGTATGGAGGTCGCGCTCCACCTGATGAACTGGAGCGGGGCAAAATGATGGGAGAACAATCTCCTGGTTCAGGTGAAAAGTTGAAACCACCTTCGGCAAGAATTCTGGCCGTGGGCGCAACACCACCTTGTCTTGGTGAACCACCAGAAAGGGTGACTTGCACGATAGTGCAGCCAATTCTGAGACCCTCCTTAGAGACGTAATCGCCACCAGAAAGGCCACTTTCTGGGACAGACGAGATAGAGAAACATCTCTCAACGGCTCAAACGGCGGCTTCTGTAATGCCGCCAGGACCATGTTAAGGTCCCAAGGGTCCAGAGGTCTCTTGTAGGGCGGAACCATCCGCGACACCCCCTGCAGAAATTGACGCACCTTCGGGAGGAGCGCCAATCGCCTGTCAAACAGCACCGAAAGTGCTGATACTTGACATTTCAAAGAGCCAAGGGATAAACCCAACTCCAAACCCGACTGTAAGAAAGCCAACAACGTCGGGATGGACAAGGGCCAAGGAGACCGTCCACCAGAGGCACACCAGGTAAAAAAGATCTTCCACGTCCGGTGGTACATCTTCCTGGAAACAGGCTTCCTAGCCCGATTCATAGTGGCCACCACTGTAGGGGAGAAACCCCTAGATGTCAGGAGCCAGGCCTCAAGAGCCATGCAGTCAATCTGAGGGCCCTGGAATTGAGGTGGAAGAATGGGCCTTGTGCGAGTAAATCTGCGCGGTCTGGAAGAGCCCACCTGTGTCCGCCTGACAGTTGCCACAGGTCCGGATACCAGGACCTCCTGGGCCAATCTGGAGCCACTAGAATGGCTACCCTGCACTCCGACCTGATCTTCCACAGGACCCTGGGAATCAGAGCCAGAGGAGGGAACACATACGGCAGTTGGAAGCTGGACCAACTCAGTATCAGAGCATCCGCCCCCAGGGACTGAGGATCCCACGATCTCGCCACGTACTGGGGCACCTGATGATTTAGCCTTGAGGCCATCAGATCTACGTCCGGAGTGCCCCATCTGCTGCAGATGTCCCGGAAGACGTCTGGATGCAGGGACCACTCTCCGGCGTCCATCCCCTGCCGGCTCAGGTAGTCGGCCTCCCAGTTCTCGACCCCTGGGATGTGAACTGCGGAGATCAAGCAGTCGTGTTCCTCCACCCACGATAGGATGCGGTGGACTTCGGCGAGGGCCTGAGCGCTTCTGGTCCCTCCCTGATGATTTATGTAGGCGACGGCCGTCGCATTGTCGGACTGTACCCGAATGGGTCGTCCTGCCAGGAATTTCTGAAACGCCAGGAGCGCCAGATAGACCGCCTTGATCTCCAGGACGTTGATCTGCAACGTCGACTCCGCCTGAGTCCAGAGGCCTTGAGCCCTGTGGTGTAAGAACACCGCGCCCCAGCCCTTCAGACTGGCGTCGGTGGTCACCACTAACCAAGAAGGTTTGAGGAAGGACCTTCCCCGTGACAAGTGACGTGGCTGGAGCCACCACTGCAGGGAGTCCCTGGTCGGTTGTGACAGTGTCACCAACCGATTCAGAGAGATCGCTCTCTTGTCCCACCGGCGAAGAATCTCCAGCTGGAGAGGACGGAGACGAAACTGTGCAAATGGCACCGCCTCTATTGCCGCTACCATGCGTCCCACCAGTCTCATCAATTCCCGAAGGGATGAGTGAGGCGACAGGAGAACGTGTTGTACTCCTGAGTGGATCGCCAGCTGCTTGGCCTGAGGAAGAGACACCAGAGCTGAGTCCGTGTGAAAATCCATACCCAGATATGTCAATGACTGGGTCGGAACCAGGGTCGACTTCTGAGTATTGAGAAGCCACCCGAACTGTTCCAGAGACCTCATGGTCGCTTCCAGGCTCACCCGACAACGGTCTTCCGATGGCGCCCTGACCAATAGGTCGTCCAGATAGGGTATGACGGCGTGACCCTGCACATGCAGGAGAGCCATCATAGATGCCATCACCTTCGTGAACACCCGTGGTGCAGAGGCCAACCCGAAGGGAAGGGCCACAAATTGGAGATGTTCGTCCCCCACTGCGAATCGTAACCAGCGTTGATGAGCCGGCGCAATGGGCACGTGAAGGTAAGCGTCTCGGATATCTATGGACGCTAGGAAGTCCCCCTGTGACACAGCTGCGATCACGGAGCGCAGGGATTCCATGCGGAACTTCCGAACCAACACGTGACGGTTGAACAATTTTAGGTCCAGGACCGGCCGAAAGGAGCCGTCCTTCTTTGGGACAATAAACAGGTTGGAGTAAAAACCCCTGAACCTCTCTGCCGTGGGTACTGGGACCACTACTCCGTCTCTGCGGAGTCCCTCCAACACCCGGAGAAAAGCCGGAGTCTTTTCTGGGGAAGGAACAGACCGATGGAATCGGGATAATGGCTTTGACGTCAGCTCTATCCTGTAACCTCGCGAGACTACGTCTCGAACCCACTGATCTTGAACGTGAAGCAGCCACCTGTCCTTGAATTGAGACAGGCGGCCCCCCACCTGTGGGGAGGCAGGATGAGAGAGCGAGTCATGTCGAGGCGGGCTTGGGGGTGGCAGCAGCTGCCCCCGCCGGCTTCTTCTGACGACTCTTTGAGCGCCACTGAGAAGCGGGCTTGCCCCCTCGGTCCGTGCGAGCGGACGGTGCTGATGACTGTGAGCTGGACCGAAAGGACCACTGCTTCGGGTTCCTCTTAACGGTATACCGTGGCTTAGGCTTATTCTGCGGTATCTTAGACTCAGCAGAATCCTTGATCAGCTTGTCCAGCTCTGTGCCAAAGAGTCTGTCACCAGAGAATGGAAGATTCTGCAAAATCTTCTTAGATGTGGCATCTGAGTCCCAAAGACGCAGCCACAACAACCTGCGGATCGCTATCGCATTGGCCGAAGCCACAGCTGAGCGAGTGGCAGTTTCCAGAGACGCCGTCCTGGCGTAGTCCGCATAGGCCCTTGCTCTCTCAGTGAGTGCCAGGACCTCCGGACTGGACTTTGCCAGGTCAGTGATACCATCCAAGCAGGTAGTAATCGCTTGCAAGGTCCAGACCGTGGCAAAATTAGGGGCAAATGAAGACCCCACAGCCTCATAGGAAGACTTGGCGAGTTGCTCGACCTGTCTATCAGTAGCATCCTTCAGCGAGGAGCTATCAGAGGCAGAGAAAAGGGAGCGTGCAGCAATTCTAGTCATGGAAGCGTCCACCTTTGGAGACTGAGACCATTCCTGAAGCACCTCCTGGGGGAAGGGGAAGCGATTGTCCTTAGGTTTGCGGACATAGCGCCGCCCAGGATGTAACCTGGGTGCTCTAACCACCCTTCCAAAATTAGTGTGGTCCATGAAGGAGCCACTTGGCCTAGCCTCAGGCCGCAGCCATTGATAGACCTCCTTCGGGTGCACGACCACCTCTTCAGGGGGAGTCACGAGACGCAAGGTCTCATTGATGGAGGACACCAGATCCTCCACCCCGTCTGGAGGTTCAGACACAGACACAGACCCGAAGTTTGAACCCCCATCATCTTCCTCACCATCAGAGGAACGCTCCTCCTCAGAGAGAGCCTGGAGCTCGGGTGAATCCTCACGACGAGCCCGCTTAGGGGGTCTCACAGCAGAAGAGGGAGACACCCGGGGGTAACTGGAAGGAGTAGCTGGGCTTTCCAGTCTCCTATGCAGTGCCTCCAGTGACTGCGACATGGAGGACATCTGGGACAGCAAGGATTCATTGATCCTGTTCTGTGCTTCCCATGGCCCTGGGATCACCTGAACCTCAGGGTACAGCACCGGAGCTGCTGCTGCCTCAGCTGAACCAGTCCGGGCTTCTGGGCGTCCGCAGTTATTGCAGGACCCCTCCACCAAAGTTCCCTTGCAAGTAGCACAGGTAGTGGTGTTATCCGCCGCCTTAGCAGCATGCTTCCTTACTGAGGACATAGCCACAGTAGGGGTTGTTGAGGCCAAAGCCAATAGACAAAACAAACCGGGATCCCCGGCGGCTTACCGACCGCAGTAACGCGGTGGGAGGAAGCGGTGTGCGTGCGTGACCTCCGCGAGTTCCGGTCTCCCTCTGAAGTGCAGACACGTGCTGCCGTAGAACCCAGCCGGGAAGTGAGGGAGAAGATGGCCGCCGCCAGCACAGAAGTGGGCGGCGCCGGGAACCCGCGGGAGCACACGCACACGCCCCCCGGTGACGTCATCGTAAGGGCTGCTTCTCCTCCTCCAAGCAGCCTCTGTAATGGAGGTGCTGGAGCCCGCAGCGCGGGAAAAACAGTGCGGATCATCACACACCTATACACAGACTGTCAGCACACACAAACATGCACAGTCTACGGCCTCAGCCCCTGTCACACACAGGGCGGTCAGCCAAGGTGACCCCAGCACAGGGTACACCACCAGATCCGCGGACCCGAGGGTAACGCGCGGTCTGAGTGTCAGGACACAAAGTGACAGACACTACCCCCAGGCACACAGGAGACACAGAATGCCTCAGTGCCGGTCCGGTCTGTAAGCACCATTTAGGGAGGCCTCGGACGGGGGTTCAGCCCAGTCCGGAGTGTAAGCACCATTTAGGGAGGCCTCGGACTGGGCTGGCTCCAGTCCGGTCTGTAAGCACCATTTAGGGAGGCCTCGGACGGAGCGGAGCTGTGCAAGGCTCCCATCTCCCACTCTCCAGAGCCCCCCAGAGAGGGATGGAAAGGAGCGCAACAGCGTACCGGGAGAACACAGAGTGTCCAGGCTCTAGGCCCTCCGGTACCTCCACCAGCGTGTGCCACAAAGGGTGAGCGGGGAGGCTGTCGCAGGTCCCGCTAGGACCATATTACCTTGTCTTCAGACGCCATCACGTAAGTAGTGAGAATGCAGTGAAGTGCAAGCAAAGCGTGATCCTCCGAGCACACTAAGTTTAAAACTGAGGATGTTCCCTGCGGTAGGGGTTTATAAGCGGAGGAGGCGGTGTCTACAAACTTGTAGTACCTAGTGTGACCTCCGGAGGGCAGTGCCCTAAACCCCATTGTCTGGGTCTCCCATTATGATGACCAGAAAAAGTACATTAAAGAGGACCTGTCACCCCCTGGTGCATGACAATCTAAATGCACCACTGAATGCAGCATGTCTGCTGCATTCAGGGAAGGGGCCCCCATGGCCCCTAGTTCCCCCGTACCCAGAGATATAGACTTTAGAAATCTTACATATAGTGAGTCTGGAGGGCCTTCCCGAGTGATGAGTCATCGCTGGCACAGAAGTTCTCCCCGCCTCCAGCCTTCCGTGTTCCACCTCCAGCCCCTTTAGTAACGCCTCCTGCCCTCCCTTGTTCATTCTGATTTATTGCGTCGCCCCTCCTCCCTGCTTCAGCAGAGTATAGCACCCCAGAACACCAGAGCTGCAGGGCATTGCACCCCAGGACAGCAGAGCTTTGCACCCCAGGACAGCAGAGCATTACACCCCAGGACAGCAGAGCTGCAGGGCCTTGCACCCCAGGACAGCAGAGCAGCAGAGCATTACACCCCAGGACAGCAGAGCATTACACCCCAGGACAGCAGAGCATTACACCCCAGGACAGCAGAGCATTACACCCCAGGACAGCAGAGCTGCAGGGCATTGCACCCCAAGAAAGCAGAGCTGCAGAGCATTGCACCCCAGGACAGCAGAGCATTGCACCCCAGGACAGCAGAGCATTACACCCCAGGACAGCAGAGCATTACACCCCAGGACAGCAGAGCATTACACCCCAGGACAGCAGAGCATTACACCCCAGAACAGCAGAGCTGCAGAGCATTGCACCCCAAGAAAGCAGAGCTGCAGAGCATTGCACCCCAGGACAGCAGAGCATTACACCCCAGGACAGCAGAGCATTACACCCCAGGACAGCAGAGCTGCAGGGCATTGCACCCCAAGAAAGCAGAGCCTTGCACCCCAGGACAGCAGAGCATTGCACCCTAGAAAGCAGAGCATTGCACCCCAGGACAGCAGAGCATTGCACCCCAGGACAGCAGAGCATTACACCCCAGGACAGCAGAGCATTACACCCCAGGACAGCAGAGCATTACACCCCAGGACAGCAGAGCATTACACCCCAGGACAGCAGAGCATTACACCCCAGGACAGCAGAGCATTACACCCCAGGACAGCAGAGCTGCAAGGCCTTGCACCCCAGGACAGCAGAGCTGCAGAGCATTGCACCCCAAGACCTGCAGGGCATTGCACCCCAGGACCTGCAGCACTGCAGGGCATTGCACCCCAGGACCTGCAGATCATTGCACCCCAGGACCTGCAGATCATTGCACCCCAGGAAAGCAGAACTGCAGTGCATTGCAACCCAGGAAAGCAGAGCACTGCAGCCGCTCTGCTCCAGATTATACTGTATTCATACAGCAGGGCGAGATCTGCCACTTACATCACCGGCAAGAGGGTTCGCAGCTGCCGTGACCCGCTCCAACACATTGATAGCTCTGCAGCCCTGGGTGGAAAGCTCTGCATGAGCAGGGAAGAAGGGAGACACAATAAAGCAGGATGAACGAGGGAGGGCAGAAGACGTTACCGAGGGGGTTGGAGGCATTACTGAGGGGGCTGGAGGCGTTACTCGGGAAGGCCCTCCGGACTCACTATGTGTAAGATTTCTAAAGTCTAGATCTCAGGGTACTGTCACCGGAAGATCTGCACTGTGCACAATGTGATGATTCACTAGTCTGCAATCACAGACTAGTGACTGTACAAGCCCCCCATCTAGCACTGCAGACCCCTTATAGAGATGATAAGTGGAGGTTTCACAAGTCAGTATATATTGGCAGATCCTTATAATATGGCCTCACACTACAGTTAGGGTGCTCACATTCAGGGGCTACTAAGTGTGGTTGCATTTGGAATATGACAACACTTACCACCACAGTCTGCTCCCAGTGTCAACATTAATCGAATCGGGAAAACTTTAGCCCACGGCACCTCCATTTTCAGGATGATAACCCCACACAAGAAAGAAGTGTCCGGCACAGGCAGTCCGCTGAGATCCTGGAAGGTAGGTGTAAAAAATAGCAAGCCACCATGATCCTTACTGCCCAGAAAGCTTTCAGTAAAGGTAATATTCTCCAAATTGCCTATATATTTTCCTGTAAAAGAACAAAAAACACTTCAGTGTGATATAATATGAAACCATATATTACTCAATATAGTAAACAAGAATGATCATTTATCCTTTAATACCATTAATATTATCCTTAACCCCCTTCCCGACCTATGACGTAGGAGGACATCATGGGTCAGGTCCTGGTGTTTGATGTGAGCTACGGCGCAGCGCTCACATCAAAACACCAGACATCTCAGCTGATCTCATCAGCTGAGATGTCGGGCTACCAGCAAATAGGATCCGCGATCCGATCAGTGCAGTTAACCCCTTGGATGCAGCTGTCAATCACTGACAGCGGGATCCAAACCCACCGCAGCGGGAAACCTGCTGTTCCTCACCTGCATCGGAGATTCCGCAATAGTATTGCGGGATCTCCGGTGCTCACGTGACAGCCCGGGGTCCTGGCTTGACCCCGGAAGCTATCAGGGATCACGTCCTGTGAGTGGTTGGCAAGCGCTGCCAACCACTCAAAGTACGCATTTGTGACAGATCCCGATGTGCTGCAGATCATCGGGACCTGTCACAAGCGATCGGATAGTGCAGCACTGTGGCGCCCTATGGGCAGTGTAAAATAAAGAATTGTAAAATAATTGCCGCCAGAACCTCCCTTTCTATATCCACAATCTAGACTTTCCCTTACATACTCAACCAAAATAGGACTGAAGGGATGTGATGAGAAGTATGTGCTGTAGTGATGCTGTGGGCAGAGCGCCCACCATGATGCTCCGCTCACATTGAGATACACACAGACCAAGGAGCAGTCATCACTACGTACCTCTCTGAGCGTCCTTGTAGATGGTTATCATCAGCTTAAATACATCTTTTGGAACAGAGTCTTCATTCGGTAAGCAATTCAATATTATTACAATTTCAGCTTGGCCTAAGCCATGTAATCCATTTGTTGCGAAGAACCAGCACTTTTCTGAGGCATCTATGGAGAATACAAAAACGATGAACATATTGCACCAAGGGTATCGGGAAATCTCAGACACACACGCTTACTTACAAGTCACTAACTTCACATTAACAAGTAAATTAGCATTTAGGATGAAGGTTATTGGGTCAGGACCATCTTCTTCTAAGAGTAACATGACTCCTTCATGGGTCGGTCTGTTTTCCACCAGAGCATCTGCAACACAAAATATTGAAGAGGGCAATAGCTCAAGAAACACATGAGCACTAGGTATAACAAGGAAAAAATGCAATTTATTAATACTAAGTTATTAAATAACATTTCAAGGATCTCCACTGACTGACATTATATGCAAATACATTCAAGGACAATGGAGGTAATGGATGAAAAACTGGCACAAACATTACACAGGCTGAGCAGATCTTCCAACTGATCTTTTTGTACTGTTTCACTTCATTAAAACATAGAATCAGCTAAAACATTTGCTAAATAGGAAGAAATAGCGGGATGAGGAAATCGGGCACAACACTGGAAGATTTGGAATAGGCAAGGACAACCGTGACACTTTGAAGAAACCTTTTTCATATCAATACATCACCTACAATCTGCCTGCTATCCAGAATGGATTTACATTGCACTAAAAGTAAATCTATGGCATTAGATTTTGGTCCTGTACAATGGTAGGATATTTTTTGAAAATGGTATCCATATATATTAAAAGACTGTTGTACATGTAACACTAGAATCAATAGTTTTCACTAATGTGAACATCAGGCTTTAATCATTATGATGATACGATAATTAAGATACTTAGAACATAATAATATTCAGCAAATATTGCATTGAACTACTGTACCCAATTTATTATATATTTTAGGAGTCGGGGTCAGTCCATTTTATACAGACTACACTGCCCTGCTTTAAACTAAAGGGTAAACACACTGGCGGCAAAACAAACCGAGAAGGCGCCGACGAAGAAGCATCAGAAAAGTGTGCAGAATTAAAGGGAATCTGCCAGGTCAAATATCCATATGTAATTGATATCCGTTTCTAATTCCTCTAGTGTAGCTCTTCCTATCGTGTATTTCTTTTATTTATACTCACCCCCCCCCCCTATTATCTGTAAACTTAAAAATAAAAAATTCCATCTGTCAATAACAGTGAGTGATCACTTGCTTCTCTGCTGCCCTGTCCCCAAGGAATGAATATTTATGCATCACTACACTGCCCTGCCTTCCTCTGGTCTGTATCCTATGTGTGCGGCTCTCTAGGCGTAAACACCCATTGCAAAGGAGAAAGGAGGGGAGGTGCTGTGTTCTCTTAGCAGAAGCAGATCTGACATCTTCATTGTGTGTATTTGATGTATGTTTGTAGTGTGTGCTCTGAGACATTTCTAATTGTTTATATCAGAGGTCCCAAACTCCAGGAATCAAGGGCTGCCAACAGTGCAGGATTTCAGGATTTCCTTAGCATTGTACAGGTGCTAATGTGATCATCTGCACAGCTAATGATTCCAAGCCCTGTGCAATACTAAGGAAATCCTGAAAACCTGCACTGTTGGCGGCCCTTGAGACCTGGATTTGGGGACCTCTGGTTTATATGAACGTTTGATCATTTTCTCAGCAGATACACACATTACATGTATACAAGAAAACAAGTGTTCATATAAAAATAAATCTCTCACAGGCAGCACAGGCTAGTGATGTTACTACAAGAGTTGTAGCACATAACACTTCCCCCCCCCCTCGTTCCCCTCCCTAGCAGCCTGAAGAAGCTTGACATTCAATGTAACTTCAGCACAGAGGGGAGGGACAGAATACCAGCCTGGATATGCATGAATATTTAAATATGATTTACATACTGTGACTATTCAATAGTCATGTCAATTACTTTTACGGCTGCCTGCCGGGTGTGAAGGTCCTTAAAGCAAGAGAACTACAAAGAGTACAGTAATGATTTTTACATACTCTGAAAGGTCTACCCGAGCACTATTCAAGGTACTATTTGCATCATACCTAGAAATGACCTGACCGAGCCCCTTTAAAGATGTCATATGAACATGCCCTTACTAGTTTTGCAAGTTGCAAAAAAAAAAAAAAAAAAAAAAAAAAAAAAAGGAGATTTTTGTGTACTCACTGTAAAATCCCTCTTCTCTTAGCCTCTAATTGGGGGACACAGGACCGTGGGTGTTATGCTGCTGTCCACTAGGAGGCGACACTAAGCAGAATCTACAAAAGAGTTACAGTGGCTCCTCCTCTGCAGTATACAACGCTGGAACAGGCACTGCCTCAGCAGTTTTGTGCTTAAAGAAGTAGGAGAAGAGAATAAAGTCAACAAGACAACAAAGCCTGCAAGAAGGCAACAATATAAGAGCTCATGAGCAACATGACAAATCAAGAAAAGCCCGAAAAACAGGCAACAGGGTGGGTGCTGTGTCCCCCAATTAGAGGCTAAGAGAAAAGGATTTTACGGTGAGTACACAAAAATCTCCTTTTCTCCTTCACCTCATTGGGGACACAGGACCATGGGACGTCCCAAAGCAGTCCCTGGGTGGGAAATGGCAATGGAACTAGTAACACTGAGCATGGTCAGTGAAGAACTATGCATTGACAGGCGGACTGCTGGCACTTGGAGGCCACATCTACCTAGACCTGCGTTTGCCGAGTACTGAGTGTAAATACTGTATTGGCTAGCGTATGTGTGTAGGCCGACTGTTTGGCTGCCTTACACACTTCTTGTGCTGACACCTGGTGTCGAACGGCCAAGGAGGCTTCTACGGCCATAGTAGAATGTGCCGTGACACTGCTGTAATGTGTGGAATGGATGAGGTTTCGATGGTAGAAGCGCCTTTTATGTTTAGACGAATGTATGTGATTAGAGCAGCCTTAGAGACTGACCTGTCCTTATTTCTGTCTACTGGCAGAAGGAATAAAGATAATCCAACCTGTATAATGGACACTGTCCTGGATCCTAGCTGCGTCGGGTCACGACCAGCTATTGTATCTGTAGGTCCTTTGAGACCAGCTGAACTGGAGGCGGGCGCAGCCATGACAGCGAGATGTCTTACTTCAGGTGGCAGGAATTTACTACTCTGAGAATAAGGATGGAACTAGCTATAGTGTAATCTTGTCTTGGTGGGAGACTAGAAAAGATGGTGTACCTGAGCGTGCTGCAAGTACCGATCCTCTGCAGAGCACCGTAATTGTTCCCGAAACATACTCTGGTTGGATGAGCCTAGTTAAGGTAATATTCTATAGAGCATTGAAAGGTGGTTCCTGTAGGTCCGCGAGGATGACGTTCCGGTCGTACTTCTGTAGTCCTGTCGTTTGAAGACCTTACATGGCAGACCCTGTGAAGGAAGAGTTTTCTAGCCGTCTGGTGGCAAGGCGTTTTTGGAAGAAGGTGAAATGGGCTGACATGTGCTGCGTGCGAGACCCTAAGGACAGACCTGAGTCTAGGACTGTGTGGAAGAAGCGTACAGTTTTTGGTATGAAATAGGGCCAAGGGAAATGACCACTAGAGGCTACTCAAGGAATCAAACAAAACGACTACACATTGTGATGGTATGTCGTTGACAAGTCTGGTTTCCTTGCTGTGACTATGGTTGCTACAATATCCTGGACAAAACTTCCTGAGTTAAGTTCTAGGTTTCAAGTGCTACACCATTAATTTCATCATTGAGTAACTCTGAGGGATAAGTGTCCTGAAGAGAACATGTCTGGCCTGTCTGTTAGTCGTCTTGGTACTGCTACCATGGGTTGCACGGAATCTGCGTATTAATCGCATTTGGGTGCATGTCTGGCGACATTCTTTCCGGATATTGTTCCCTACCTTGGTAGTGGAGAACGAATATAGCAGAGGCGGATACGGGTCCAGTCTTGGACTATTGCGTCTGTCGTATTGACTGTGGGTCTTGGGACTTGACTAAAAGGGTTAGAGGCTTGGTATTGAGACGTGACTGTGTCAAGTCCACACCTGTGATTTCCTGGCGCTGGCAGCCTTGCCTGAGGCCCTCTGTATGAAGGGACCTTTTGCCTGAGTCCATCTCTTGGCATGTTAGGCAATTCCGCTTCCGAAATGTTTACACCTGGTATGAGACCAGCTAACCTTACCGTGTTCAGGGGCTCCCCTCGTGCCGGATGCAGCGAACGTTTGCCTCGCCTGGCGAGTGTAGGTTCTCCCTTGTTGGTTGACATGTGCTACATCTGTGGCATTATCTGACTGTACCTGTTGAACTGCTAGAATGTGACTGATTGATTTCAGCACTCGACATACTGCCTGAATTTTCGTAACTCGATGGACCTCTTCGTTTGTGGCCACGACTACTGTCCTATTTATTGTGATGAGGTTACATCGTCTCACATGTTGCTCTCATGCTTTCTCTGAACAGTTATAATTGACAAACAAAAAAACAGGTGTATGAGCCAATGTCACTGCCTCGCATGCTGCCACTATCCTGTCTAGGACTGTCATGGCCGTTGTGAAGAATTGAGAAAACCGCTAAAGGAGACTGCGGATTCCCAGACGAAGATGGTAGACTTGTGGGGATCGATCCGCTAACCGAGTCTTCCTAACGTGCCCCCGTGACAGTGAGAATGTGGTCTTTGAAACTCCCAGTTTGCTGACTAAAACGTCTAATTCTGGGCAACTCCTAGCCTGCAGTATAGCCTCTGCTATCTTCAGGCTGGGATTCAGTTCTTCCGAGAAGTCGAGAAGGAACTGAATGAGTCGAGAAGGAACTGACTGTGTGTAAGAAGGTTCGGGCCACGGCCAGACGGGGCACAGAGAACCCTTCTATTGGGTTAATGCCGACGGGCACCTGCTAGGTCCTGCTTCGGAGCGGACTGTGAAGAGTGCTTGTGCGGATTATCTGCCCATCAGTACCCATCATAGGTGTAGTGATGAGATTAGCAGATGGTCTCGTGTTCCCCGTTCTGCGACCCAGAGATTCGTTTTTGTCGTCTGGGGAGGACGGCCGGTTAGGCCTCGTGCATTCACAACTACAACCCGAGCCTTCAACAGTGAAGAGTCGAGGAAGGAGTCAGCCTTGGCTACGACCCAGCGCCCCCAACAATGGGTAGCTGAGGAGAGAATATGCTATGGTTCGTATAGGTCAGAGACCTTTTGTAGCCTTAGCCATGCAGCTGCGGATTACGGTGTGTCAGCCTGCTTCTTTTGAGACTTTGCTGTCATCCCCACCCACCAAAACTTCCGCTGTGGGGTCTGGGTGGGATAGCGACCCATCCTGGTACACCGTATATTCGTCAGATAATTGCAGGTTACCTTACCCTTCACTGGTCTCTGCAACAGTGATGTGTCGAGGAAGGCCCTGATAAACTCGTAGTAAGTCCACCAAAATCTATTTGGCCTAGGTGTGTGGTGGCCCGGTCAGGGGTATGTCGGGCGAGTATTTGATACGTTTGAATATGACTGGTCTTAGCCAACTTTGCAGGATCGAGGAAAGTGCATGTCGGTGTCTCATTGCTACCTAGCTCCTTCCTATGATCAATCCCAAAGAATGGATAGGTGTATCCACATGTACCTACATGTGGCCCTGCGTCCAGGGCTGAATGTATTAGGTAACCAGTTATGGTGGCTGCTTGAGTAGTCTGTGCAACCTGCATTACCTATGCCGTGATATCTTTCGCTGTTAAACAAAGAGCGACTGTAGGTGATAGACACAAACTTGAAAACTGCCTACTCTGATTTGGTCAAAGGTGTTAGATGTCGGTCGGTGTGATCAACTGCGCGACTGAATGAAAAAAAGTGACTCCATAACCCTACGGTTGCTAAACCGGTTTTCGGGTTGAGAGCGGTCTTGAGAATGATGTAATTAAGGACAATATGCAAATTACATGAGTGTTTTATTGCACAAGTAAATGTGGAATGTAGATGCATATATACTGACTGACCATTAAATGCTATATTCTGTTTACCTGTACCGCCCTGAATTTAAGGTTATTATTACCGGTGTAGGGTGAGCTAATGCCAGACTATCTGACATGGCTGCACTGCACCTCGTAGTATATGTTGTTCCGTGTATGGTGCACATAGTGATGATGCGAAGCTGCATCCGGATATAATACTGCTGTTTGTCCTTGCGATAGCGATTTTTGGCTATAGCCTGGGGAAGTTGTGCTTACTGTACCTCTGGAGGCCTTGTTGTTGTATCCTGGACTAGTGGGCGAACAGTTCGGTAGTCCGTGGAGTTACCGACCGGCGCAAAATTACCTAGGGAGGTTGGGGGGACCTTGCAGTGCACCCCATTTTTCAGAGTATGTGCACTCGATGGAGCCTGTACGTAATGTATTAGTGAGGTATCCGACGCTCAACATCCATATGGAGGTCCTGGCAGGAAGTACTGCTGTTCTCGACATAATGGATAAGAACACCAAGAAATTGTTGCGCCACACTGTGCAAATTAGCCGAAGCAAGGGGTTATATTTATATGTCACTCACCTTTTCTAGTTGCGCCCCCTGCACAACTAGGTTGATGATTTGAGGTGAGATTTAACCGCAGGCATACATCCGTTGCTACTTGCTACGTGTAGAGAAGCCTTTCCTTATGGAACTCAACGTCTCTCCCAGAGATCACGAGCCCAGGGAAGGGCAGCTCCTCTGTGTTGACCAAATCCTGTCCCAGAGCTGCTCTCAAACCACACTCCCCAAAGGGAGGATTTGAGCACAATATGAAGTAAAAAAGGTATGATAAAATGAGCGCTAGGGACAGAAACAGGCACTGGGCTCTTATCGAATATTACCTTTCAAATTTATTGTGAACAGTAGATGTTATAGGTCTCCTCGCCACAACATGTTTCGACACTAAAGGTGTCTTTCTCAAGTGGATCCACTTGAGAAAGACACCTTTAGTGTCGAAACATGTTGTGGCGAGGAGACCTATAACATCTACTGTTCACAATAAATTTGAAAAGTAATATTCGATAAGAGCCCAGTGCCTGTTTCTGTCCCTAGCGCTCATTTTATCATACCTTTTTGCTTCATATCGTGCTCGACATAATGGATGGAGGAGTTTGGGGACAACTCGACTTCAAATCAGTATTCACAGGGGGTATGGGGAAGGAGGATGGCATATGAATTGGACTCTGTACCTTACTCTGCACCCCTAACGTGAGGGACAAGGAGGGAGCCTGTCAGTGTCCGTATACTACCCCCGCACAGCCTATGCTGTGATACGTCATCTGCTATTGTGTGGCACTGCAGACCCTGCGGACCCTCCTCACATTGGAAGTCTACTTTATAGGCCTTTTTCTCTGCGTGCCTGACTTCTGCCGCAGGGAAGCTGCCCTGCGGGATTCCCAGTTATAGTGACGTGACTATGTTTAGCCCTGCACTTGCATGTAAAGTGCAGCTCCTAGTGCCTGCAGGCCGTGTCTATGGCGCCCATTACATACAGTCAGTGTCCCTGTAATGGCCGCCGTGAGATTGCTTCATTTGTAAAAGGCAGGGGGCGAAGTGTGCAGGGGAACATAAGCACATAGCTTCACTGTGCCTTACAAGCTCTGGTCCGCCCCCTGTATGACGCTGGCCGTGTCAACAGGGGACGGGAGCGTATAAAGAGGCGGCAGCTTCGGACTAGGCCGAAGCCACAACCTAAAGCAGTTACTTACTGCCGAAAACGGCTCCAGGCCGGCGCAGTGCCGGAACTGCCCCGAACCTCGCCAGACTCCCTGGGCCGCTAGATTGCGGCATGGTAGGGCCCCCACAGGGAAAACCAGAGCCCTGGCTCCCCTGCTAAACTTTCTTCTCTGCAGCTTTTTGCCTGCTGCAGAGGTACAGGCAGCATGTGTACCTGAATACACTATGTCTGCCCCTTTCCAAGTCCCCCGTCCACATTAGGACTCCACAGCTACATTGTTCCTCCTGGGGCTGCTGCAACTGTGTGCTGCAGCCTAGCCTATAGCTGACGTAACCCTCAGCATGGCTGCAGTTTCTGGTGTGGTGCTGCAGCTGAAATGCAGCACCTTCTGCCTATACCTGTATTGTCTCCTCTAAGTGCCTCCTGTGAGGTGCTCAGGGAGTGATGCTGCCGTCCATCTGAGGGCTCCTGCTCATCCTCGACCTCAACCCAGAGACCCCAACAGTGAGGACCAGGGGAAGGAGGACCATCGTCTCGACCTCAACCCAGCACCCCAACTGTGGGGTGCCAAGGAAGGAGCGGCATGTGGTTCAACCCCTCAACTTCAACCAGGCACCCCCAAAAGTGGGGGGCCGAGGAAGGAGCATGCCGGGAGTCACTTTTCTTCATCTTTAACGAAAAAATAAAAAAGTAAAAAATTTAAAGAAAAATAAAATGTAGTGTTCCTCCTAACGACACTAAGCAAAAACTGGTGAAACAATGCCTGCTCCAGGGATGTATACTGCAGAGTAGGAGCCACGGATACTCTTTTGCAGATTCTGCTTAGTGTCGCCTCCTAGTGGACAGCAGCATAACACCCATGGTCCTGTGTCCCCCAATGAGGCAAAGGAGAAAAGCAATTTTACTGAACTAGAGATCTCAGGAATTGTGGATCAGAGTGGCCAAATGAGCTTTAAATAGACCATATAGATGCAGGAATACACAAAGAATCAGACTCCAAAGGATCTTCAGGAAGTGGAAAACCTTATGGCAACTCATACTCCAAAAGAGGAAAGTGACAAATGTTGTGTGCCAATTAAAAAACACTAAATGGTAACAACTGCTGACCTGTCAGGTTCTTCAGTAATCTTGAAAACAAACTAAATCAGTTTACGACCCACCTTAGCCAAGAAGAGACAGGGTGACATTGTCAGATTTGAGGCCACACAAACATCTACTTTTGGCTGAAACCTAAGTTATTTGTACTGTAATGTCAGAACACTGGAAGAAAACTCATCCCTCAGAGAGCAAATACTACTGAACTCCTCTAGTCTTTCTCCATACCTCTTCTCTATGCTATGCTATCTTTCTGGATTAAAACTGACATATTAAAAGAAGGTTAAAAATGTACAGAATTGGCAATGTATTAACACAAGCATGAAGTGCCTAACTCCAGAGCAATTACCTTCACTTTCTCCAATTGTCATTAATAGAGGGGGCAGGCCGGCATCATCGTCAGGAACCAGACTGACCTCTCGGCTCACACATTTCTCCGTGCAGCACAGCATTCTGTAGTCGGATGCTGAGGACACTTTGAAGACACTGCTTGTTTCCTCCGTAGCAGATACCTGTGCTGGGGGCTCTTCATGTGGGGTCTCTGGCTTTTCTAGGTCATCAGATTGCTTAGCACTATCCTGAACGGGTCCAAAGGCCTGTGAGGAAAAAAAATTGCATTTTCTGATCGGATTCTTTCTAATATCAATAACATAGCGAAATAACTCCAGTATTATGCCTAAAGTTTTAGATCAATAGTTCTACTACAAGGCTTATTCTGATCTATTATCTTCTAAAAGTCGTAAGTTAGGCTGCATTCACACATCCGTGGGTCAAATCAATGATTCACAGACCGCCTGCAGGTATCCTGGCCCGAGCTCAACAGCAATCAAGTTTGGGTCAGGAGACCTGCGTATTCAGGCCACAACTCTGAGTGAATTCGGCCTTTCTCAGGATTAGAGACCAATGAAAAAAAAAAAAAGTAACAGAACCATTCATTTCTTATAACCATAGAAAGAAAAACTTCACTGTCATGTGATGGACACACGGGGACATAGCTCAACACAAGTACAGTATTGATCGCCGTGATTTGGTCATTCAGGTTCAGAGCAACGTACAAAATAAAGATCTGATAATTGTACTGTACTGAGCCTCGCACCTGTGTGTGCACCTCACCACCCAGATCTTCATTCTACAGAAGTAACAAAGGTTTCTTTTCAGAGATTACAAACCATCCTAACCCAACCTTTATGGGCTAACTTTCAATTGTTTCTTCATAGGAGTACAAATATGGTGGCTTTTGGAGGATTTCAGTAGGCCCTTGGCTTCCATTGCAACATATTGACACCCTGCAATATCATTGCGTGGGGAACCTTGGACACCGGAACAGACGCCGCACCAGGATTGTGCCACTTAAATGCCACCACTAGAGATTGACCGCAGAATTGAAAGATAATCTGTCAGCAGCCATGTAAACTGAGGACAGCATGCTGGTAGCATTAAACAAAAATCAACTGTGCTTCTCTTATCAGGCTCTGTGATACTGTTTACTTAAACTAAAGGCTTTATTACCATTACAGGACTATTTTATCATGTGCACAGCGGTCAATCACGCCCCATGCTGTGATTTTGCATTGACTGTGAGGTGTCAATCTCAATATTGAGTGACTGGTGTGGTGGCAGACAGCTATCTCAACTCTGCTGTGTTCCTAAAACGAAATTCTTTGATAGTGTGACAATGGTTTCAGACAGTAATCTATATGATTCTTCATTGGTTTCAGGGTTTCTTTTCCTACATTATATAGAACAAAGATATATGCGACAACCAATATCATGCAAATTTAGATATTTATTAAGGTTAAAACCAGGGAGAACAAGGGAGAGGGCAGAGGAACCTGGGTCCACAACCTCAGGTGGAGGGTACCCACACCAAACGGACTATGTGCCAGTACAAATTGTACAACCAGATGTTAAAGTACACAGATTTTAGTAACAAAGGCACTAGGAATATACACAGCCATTAAACGCAAAATTCAGGGTTATAATGTAATTAATAGGATGTAATAGTAGATAACAGGATATTATGAGAACTATTATAAAGTTCTACAAACAGTCTAACAGACAATAAGCATCCTGCCTGTATACCCATGTGCAGATAAATAGCAGGAATCCTAGTGAACTTAGCACGGAACAATTTCTGGCAACATTAGACAGAGGGTACCCCAACAGCCATTTCGGGCAACCTTCATCAGGGGGTCACTTCACTCTCCGTCCAGAGTGAAGTGACCCCCTGATGAAGGTCGCCCGAAACGGCTGTTGGGGTCGGTACCCTCCACTCAGACACTACTACCACTAGGTATGTGACATTGGAGCATTTGCTCCACTGTCTAATGTTGCCAGAAATTGTTCCGTGCTAAGTTCACTAGGATTCCTGCTATTTATCTGCACATGGGTATACAGGCAGGATGCTTATTGTCTGTTAGACTGTTTGTAGAACTTTATAATAGTTCTCATAATATCCTGTTATCTACTATTACATCCTATTAATTACATTATAACCCTGAATTTTGCGTTTAATGGCTGTGTATATTCCTAGTGCCTTTGTTACTAAAATCTGTGTACTTTAACATCTGGTTGTACAATTTGTACTGGCACATAGTCCGTTTGGTGTGGGTACCCTCCACCTGAGGTTGTGGACCCAGGTTCCTCTGCCCCCTCCCTTGTTCTCCCTGGTTTTAACCTTAATAAATATCTAAATTTGCATGATATTGGGTGTCGCATATATCTTTGTTCTATATATGATACCTTACGGTGCGAGTCTATCCCCATAGTGTCAGCTCCCCACTACAGGGGTTATAGATAGGCATTTTGATGAAGCTTGCTAACTTTTCCTACATTATGTTGCGGTCAGATGAGGTAGCAAAAAACCTGCTGACAGATTCTTTTTTATTGACTAAGCTGCAGTGATCCCAGCTAGATGCTGGGCCCGCTTCATACGCACGCACACGATATTCATCATACATGAAGCGCGGTTACAGACTGCTACAATGGGTCCTAAAGTGAGGCTGCAGGCCGTTATTGTGCCACGTGGCAAAACGGTTTGCAATCAAGGTATCACAGCAAGTTAAGCTATATATATAATAATCTGCAGACGGTGTGGGTGAACATGTTTTTTTATGCAGGTCTTTGGCCACACAGGAGACTGCTTCCACAACAAAACATAAAAACACAGCCTAAACGTACATAGGAAACTTGTAAGACGTTTCACAAAACATGGAATAATCTTAGTTATGACAGTAATGCCAGTTTAAACAGAAAATGTGTTACGATCCAGAAATAATTCCTGCTAAACAAAGAAATATAAGACACTTATTACGAGAGGCAATCTCACCACGGCAGAATCTGGCGACACTGGACACGAGTCTTGAGGTGTTTTCTTGCCAACAGCTGCAAGTTTACTTGTGTCTGCAACTTCTCCGTTAGGCAATAAGCCATCGGCAAACCACACTCTCTTCTGTTCCTTCACATTCATTCCTGAAAATATGAGGGGAATATTATCACAATGAGCACAAATCCGATCCTTGACCCTATGAGCCCCACACGCGATTCAATAACTTAAAATGTACAATCCGGAAAGGAACAAATAGAAGAAGTCACCGTTACGGACTTGTAACTGCACAACCATCCAGAGGTGTGTGTAAGATCTCCTATGTCACATAGTGGTAGGAAATGTATGAAGGTGGAAGACGCAGAGTGAAGACATTGCAGAGTCTGCTGGAATAGAGGTTTCCCCTATGACATTTCCTCACCTCAGACCTGTTTATAGTAAACCTGGACCCTGATGAGGGCGGTGAAGTCAGTAAGATCTGCTCACAGCCTGTCAGTAATCACAAAGGTCAACAAAACCAAGCCTGCCCCAACCTCTGACTGAGACACATTAATGTAGAGACGTCTTTTCTTGTATACACATTCACCTAAATATACATTTTGGAAATCAGGTTTCATTAACAAAGTACTGCCGGGAAATGACGCAAGCACTAAACCTGTGTAAGGATATGTTCACATGTTGCTTCTCTGCTGCAATCAAAACCTGGTCTCTTGGCAGCAAGGCTGTGTGCACACATTGAGTATTTGATGAGTTTTTTTTACCTCAGGATTTGTAGACAAAATCAGGTGTGGATAATTAAATACAGAAGTGGTGCAGGTGTTTCTATTAGACTTTTCCTCTGATTGCTCCACTCCTGGTTTTGTCTACAAATCCTGAGGTAAAAAACTGAAATACTCAGCGTGTGCACGTGGCCTAAATAAAAACTGCAGCCAAATATCAGGTTTTCCTGACTATAAGCATTTTTATTGCATTTTTTTCAGGAATACAAAGTCATCTTTGCTTTCACCTTGCGAGAATGCACGATACAAGATGTTATACCTTCAACACAACACGTATGTGAAACCATAAAATATTATTGTAAAAAAGGGCAACTAGATAACATTATATAAAGGAAAAAGTGTTCTATGTCTGTAAAAAACAGAGCCTACTCTGAATAAAATGGCCAGATTGATGTATGAAGTGTGGTCATGAGTTCATGAAAGACAGCAAAGTGGATAATAGAAAAAAAAATTGGAATTTTGTACGCTCTATATTTTCTTTTGAAAAGTAAAAAGAAAGGAAAATCCAGTCCTGTTGAGTCGGACTCCAATTTTTTCTATTATCCTCAGGGAGAGATCGGTGTCTGAGCCTCAGGTGGATGAGCATAGAGCAACTGGGTGAGCTGAAATCAAGTGTCTATAAGGCCTCGTGCACACGTTCAGTATTTAATGAGTTTTTTACCTCAGGATTTGTAGCCAAAACCCGGAGTGGGTGATTAAATACAGAAGTGGTGACGTGTTTCTATTAGGCCACATGCACACACTGAGTATTTGATGAGTTTTTTACCTCAGGATTTGTAGCCAAAACCAGGAGTGGGTGGTAAATACAGAAGTGGTGCAGGTGTTTCTATTATACTTTTCCTCCGATTGCTCCACTCCTGGTTTTGTCTACAAATCCTGAGGTAAAAAACTCATCAAATACTCAGTGTGTGCACATGGCCTAACAGCATAGGGGAGTTGAATTGATTGGTCCAACATGGTTTGCTTTTATGGTGGGTTTACACGTTGCGATATCGGCGTCCAACTACGACCAAAAGTCACGAGGTTCGTGCGTTGGACCAGATATCATTCGTGCGTTGTACGGTGTGAACGTCCAATGCGATGCAGGAACGATGGCAAACCAATATCGGGGGTCGAATGAGCGTGCTTATTCAAAGGCCCGATATCGGATGCCGGTTGGAGCCGGATCGTGCTGTGTGACAGCCCAACTCTGATGTGTAGTACAACGTCCTCCATTGACTCACATGTTAAATGGTCGTTCCTGGGTCGGGAGGGCGTAGACATCGTAGGGACGTTGTATCCAGATATCGCGCTGTGTAAACTGCTGATCCGATTCTTGGAAAACCGGGCACAAAATGTGCGCTCCCGCGCCGTTGGATACAATATCGGAACGATATCGCAACGTGTAAACCCACCAATACACATTGGTAGGGTGTTCAGTTGGTCAGCCATTGTTTACTTTCACACATTGGTAGGGCATTCAGTTGGTAGTGCATTGTTTAGTCTAGCAGATCAGTAATTTAATTATCACTTATTTAAATTCTACAGAGGTCAGGAGAAACATTTATGGCCATGTGAGAATCGCAAAACATTATGCTCTAAACTTGGGAGGGAACACAAAAATCATTGGGTTTTACATCCTGCTTTACCTGCGAGGTTTTTTTTCCCCACTCAAAACGTTTCAAAAACTGAGAGCAGCATTCTTGCATTTACTCATTGCTTTCTATAGATGAAAAAACACTGCAAAAATGGATATACTATTCCTTTAGAAAAACGCAATTTTCCATTTCAGTCAGGAAAGAAAAAGCAATCATTTGCATGCGATTCCTGAAATATTATAACTTTTGCTGGTACTGTATAAAGCAGCTTTTAATTTGAATAAATCTCAAAAAAACACTGCAAAAATGCAAGGTGTTAACATTTACTACATTACATATAATTTAGGCTAAGGGCCTTAACATAGATACCGTTCATCTTCCCTGGTTTCCAGCATGTTATCTTTCCTTGCTGGATCACCCTGGGATCTCTGTGTGAGCTGAAAATCACTAAGGTAAAGGGTATGTCACAAGCGTCGATATCGCTGTCAATGTCGCTCATGCGTCACGGATTTTCAGTCGCTCAAGCGACGTAGGAGTGATGTAGGAGCGACATTGAAGCGTGTGACCAAGCGATGCAACCAGCGATATGTCGCTGATCGCAGGTTTCACTGCCAGAGTAAAACCTGTCGCTCATCGCTCAGTTAGACCTTGTGCATCGCTGCGTGTGACACTAAACTCAGCGACGTATTTTCTATTTTGACACCGTACAAGCGACTAAATAAAATCGCTCGCTGGATCGTCCGCAAGATGGCGACATCACCGCATCGCTGGGTCATATTGACGCGTGTGACATCTTACCTGCGATAATTCCACATCGCTCAGGCGACGAATAATGTGTGACGCATGAGCGATATCGCGGGCGACATTGACAGGTGTGACAGGCCCTTTAGTCTATGATGCCTTGTTCTGACGACCCATAGACTTGAATTGTAAAAGTCACTTTCAGCACACACAATTGCAGTCACATGTGTGTCAAGTGGACCAGAGCAGTGCTGAAAAATGAGGAAGATGAAGATTGGTAAATGTATTGAAGCAGCACTTACACTACAATACAAATACTTTTACACAGGTTTAGAGGCATAAAACGTTTTATGGGAGTTTCTTATTATTTACAGTAGAAAGCAGGTGGCAAATGAGTTAACAGCAAGTCCATCAGTGAGCTCATCCGATGGCAAGAGCTGTAACTCTTCACTCTCTTCTGCTGATCAACTTTTTAAGCTGATTTATCTTCACATAAAATCTGTGTTTTGGACACAAATAAATTTCTGGTTCATCTAACTGTGCCAATTTCGGTCTGGATATGCACCATTAACTACAGCCGTTCCACTGGTCATTTTCAAACTAATAATGATGGAGCCAGAACGATGCCAATATGATCGATGTCCCCAGACACTACCATGTTATCACTCATTTAACCTTATTCACATTTACGTCACTAGACATATGGAAAGCTTTTAAATGTAAGGATGTTAAGACCGTCCTGATACGGGTCACCTTAACATGGTGGGATCGCTTTTACATTTTATTGACCAAAATAATGTTAACCAAGTGCACCATTTTATATGCACTATTTGTTATTATTTACTTATTTCAGATTATTTGCTAACTTTTGCTTTTTTCTTAGGGTACTGCTGTATAATGGCTAGTGCGAACATGCTCCTAGACATTGGATGTATACAAACTTATATTCCGGTTCATTTCTTTGGGTTTGCTTTATACAGGACAATGCACAGTCGATAATATTTTTAATGCATACATAGGATGGCCCAATCACCTGTCAAACAAGCATCTTGCTCGTTCACTGGATGATTAACAGCACATTTACATGACAATCAAGAACAAGCATTTCCTCCAGTAGCTTGTCCACCATTTATCCACTGGTGTAAATGTACTATTAGAAGAGGTTTCCAGATTAGATAATATGGGAAGGGTATGAAACCCACCAGGTCTGTTGGGACACAAGGTGGTGCATCTTCTGGGGTAACTTTGTTATGTTGATCACTATATAAACTATGGCCTTGGGTATCTTTGGCTTCAGTAAGTCTGGTAATACATGGAACAGTCCTTGTAACTGTTGGTTGTACAGATGGACGTTCACTGTGTCCTATTCCTGTTTTCCTGCCAATGAAGGACATCCAGAAAACGACTTGATATAAGATATTAAAGTTCTTCACGTGACACAGAGATTGTTGTGTGGTCACTATGTGACTTCAGACTAGTGAATCCTTACATCACGCACTGCAAGGATTCTCCGGTGTCAGAGTCGTGAACACTAGTCATTTTACTGTGAGTATGCAATATGCATCCCCGGCCAGAATTCGACCAGATTGGTGCGGCCTCACTCACTGAACGAAGTCGCTCCTATCTGGTCGGAGGATGCATATTGTATACATGCAGCCACATAACAAGTGATGAGGATTCACAGGTCTGATGTTACATAGAGACACAGTGAATGCACATTTGTGGATTTAGACCAGACAACCCCTTTCCTTCTATATACTACATGACTTCAGTAGGGCTAAAGGCAGCATATCATGGTAACTCAGTTCTAACTCTGCAAAAAAAAGGTCTACAGCTGCAAACGAGAAATGTAAAGTAAGATGAATACAGACAACATGGATATGAAAGACCACAAGCACATGACATCAAAGGATCAAAGCATTTAAATATCTTTTATCAAATGCCCTGAGCTTACCAAATTTACATAGCTATAGGTTTCTTCAAATCACTGATGGATAACAGCCAAGTCCTACTGATGACAAGTCACATACATCCACAATTTGAGGGTATGGTTTTTGCCATTCCATATGTAAAATCAAGGCATTTTAATTTTGTTTTTGTTTTTTTTTAGCTGCAATTTTCCAAACCTTACTGTAAAAATAGCAACGTGTGGTTACACATTCATATCTGTCAATAGATGAACACATCCTGCACTTATTCTTAATGACTTGATGATTTATTAACTTATTGTAGGGATTCCCTGAAAAGCATTTTAACAATCCAGAGGGTGAAGGGCAGCATTATATATCATGGCTACAATGGGGTGTAAAGTTTGCATTCCAGGCACTCAGACACCACACATATCCATAGGACACTGAAATGGTAATAGGATATGGACAGATAGTAATCCACAGTCTCCACCGTGTCCGGCAGCCGGCTCGCAGCTCCTGCAGCTGTAAGAACTCAGGCAACTTTTTACTCTGCAATCACTTTTAAAATGTCAATGCAGAGTAATATGGGATCCTCAAATAGTTAAAAGACATTAACAGCTTACTGGTCTTTTTTTTTTTTCTTCTTAAAATGCATGCATTTAGGACCAAAAATTGTGTTTGCAACTTCACCTAAAAGTGTACTCCCTGGCTCTTGCCAATGCCAACTCTAGACTATGCCCAAAGCCACCCTGACCACACACAGGCTTACTGCATGCCCTTATCTCAGTGCTGCCCACTGCTCTCAGCCAGCCTCAGCTTAGACACTTCCCCGATGTCTTTACGAGGTTCGTGTCAGCAGAGTGCTTTTCCATATCCAAATCACATAGGTTTCAAGGCTCTTTAGCATGCTGAGAGAGTCTTCAAGTCCCTCAGAGAACACTTCTCATTCGGGATTGATCTCAACAGGTCAAAGTAATCTCCTATTCCGAGCCAGGGTGTAATTATCTGGAGCACAGCTTCAATCCACACGTGAAAGCGTCCTTCTCCCTGTAGACAAGTTCTCTACTTCTACTCCTGGATTTCAATTACTCTGTTTTACGGCTCCATGTTCTACTTCTCCCAAGTGATTCCCTTGGTATAACAGACCCCTCACCAGTCACATATTATTCCCCAGGTATAATAGTGATGCTTGTATCTTCGGGTGGCCTACCCAAAGGTGTTCACAAGAAGCAGGATTGGCACTCACTCAAAATTTACTTGATGTTCATTTATTCAAAATAAGTCAATAAAATGCAGAATGACGCATTTCTGCTAATGTAGCTGATTCAACCAGAGCTAAGAGATGGGGTACTCGGTCACCGGGTCTGCTGAATAGGGAGTCACGGGTGGACGGAATCCCGGTGCCGTGCCCTGGGGATCATTTGAAGGGGTAGATGTTGATGATGAGGGATAAAGGGGTTATTTACAGGGGATCGTGACGCCAGCTGTAGTGTCCGGTAATTTGGTACCGGCGCTGCCAGCCGGCCGCTGAGGTGATGGATAGGGCAGCAAAGTGTGGTACAGCTCCCCACAGGTGGAGCTTTACCTCAGGGCAGCAATAAAGGAAGATGGTGAGGGAGGGCAGTGATGGAGGATGATGGTGAGGGAGGGCAATGATGAAGATGGTGAAGGAGGGCAGTGATGAGGTCCTTTCTGGCACAATGGTGAATTATAGCTGTTAAACAGGCACACAGACACACAAGGATGGTTGTTTCGGTACCTTTTACTGGTGGTCACATAACAAGTACAATCCAGAGTACTAACCAGGTCCCTGGTGCAATTTAGGACTAACACCTTGGAAAGTTATGAGGCCTCCTCTATCTCTGTGCTCTGCGTCGTGGGATGAGTCCTGCCTGAGCCTGAACCCTCCACTTCTTTATTATCTTAAACTGACAATGAGGTCCTTCTGCGGGGTCCCTGTTCCTCCTGCGGCCCCTGGTCCTGCGTTTGGTTAGTTTAATGTCCTTTTCTCTATATCCTCAGGGCTGAACTCCTCCTGAGATTACTGGGCTTTCCTGCTGCGGCTCTGCAAGCCCGCAGCATCGGACTCCAGTGTCCGGTTGTGTCCTGGCTCCCTGTCTCCTCTACTTGCCTCCGGCCCCTTCCCTGGGGTATGAACAGCCGACAGATGTCCCTTGGTCCTGGCCTGTGTCTCACACCAGAGACCAACAGCTCTGCCTCCTCCTTTCTCTCTCCTCACAAAACTAACTGACTAACTGTCTCCTGGGACTAACTGTCTCCTCCTCTCAGCCTGGATCTTCTTAAAGGGGAAATGACTTAATGCCGCCAGTAGAGCTCCCCCTTCAGGTCTGGAGTGGTAGGTGGTGTGTGCTGAGCAAACCAAGGCATCAGTCCTTCCTTGCACCAGTGTAACCTGTGGCAATCCCCTGCAGGGGTGCCACATAGCCTTTTTCAATTAGTGCATATAACAAAAAACTGGACTTAAATAGAGGGCAGGATGTATTACAATCATCCGAACATCCTTTCCATAATTAACTTACAACCTTTGAAAAATGCAACATTAGCCAAAATGTGTCATATGCACTTTATTGATGGATTTTGAACAGAAGAACAAATAAATTTGAGGGCGTGCCGGACGATCCTACCTCTTATGGCATGGTGTCAGTGTTCTACCCTCATTCTTTACTTGGGACTCTGCAAATCATTGGAGATTGTAACGATGGATTCCAGTCTCCTCAGTTTGAAAACTTTATTCCGTATCCACAGTTAAGGATCACTGGTGTGCTGCTGAGTAAGCCTCCTCTCCTTTCTTCATCTGGAACTCAGACATTCATCGCCACTCATCTCGGTCATGACCAAATGGGATAAGGTTCCACCTGGTAAATGATGAATGTTGGTGTGTTGTCGATTTAGATGTAGAGGGTGTCTCGATTAGAGATACTACCAAAGGATATCTAGTTATGGACTGAACAATATGTGTTAAGGTTTTCATATCCCCAGTGTAAGCTCCAGACCGGTTACTTCCTGAAAAAAACCTCAAACACTCAAAATGGATGCCTCACACGACAGCTCTCATCCACTTCCATTTATGACAGACATTATCTGGTGGCATCCAAGGTGCATTACAGGATCCATCAGTTTGTATCTAGGTCCAGCAATCCTCCACGGTGGTCTCCAAAGCCTCAACGGTCTCCTGAGTTACCCATACTCCTTTTTCCTTCCACGTTCTCTGGTTCCAGAAAGATCAAATGATTCAGGTCTACGGAGGCATTCTTCCACCTCATTTAGTCTGCTTTTTAGCAGACACCTCATGGAAAGTTGCATATCGGTTTCCCTGGTTCTTTTTTCTAAGACCTTCCGGCTTCTCCAATCAGGTCACTGATCACTATCAAAGCGTGGAAGCACACTTTGTACCTATCCTCATTTAATGTCCTTTTGTCTCCTTTCCCCTGGATGTTGAACCTCGAGTCCAGTCTGTTAATCAGTTTTCTTTGGGTTAGATATCCCTTTCAATGAAATCAGTTTCCTGTTCACGGAACAGGATTTCCCATGAGGTGGACACGCTTGGTAAATCTCTAGTGGCTTCCCGTGGATCTCTGGGAACTCATCTGGTGTTAAATGCTCTATAGCACTCTACTTGCGAATCCATTTTAGTCCTTCTTTTCCTTGTTCCTCAAAATGTTTTTCTTCCGCGACAATCACGTCCGAGGTCGAGACTCAGAACTAACAGCCCTGTCTTGGTGTCCATCCTTCCAGTCCCTTACATGAACAGGGATGTCCTGCTTCCAGTTTTCCCTGTTCTAAGGAGTGAGAGTCTTTCCTGGCTCAGTACTATTCCTTTTTGTCCTCTGACCAGTCACTACGATATATTGTACCTGGTACGAGTGAATATCAGCGCCTTCATCAGTCTACGACAGTTTCCTTAGACGCACGGATTCCTTGTTCATGATCCAGAGAGTCAACATAATGGTCTTCCGTTCTGTGTTCACTCCACCATTCTGGACACCTATGGAGCAAGTGACACTGTTGCTCCAGCTCTCTTCACCTGTGACTGGGAACTCCTGGACCATACATCATCAGGCTTCTATTTCACAGCTCTCTAGGCCGCTTTCTGGTTATTTTTACTTACCATTTCCAAGTTCTTCAGAGTACACACCTTTCTTATCATTTTCCTTGATGGTTCAGGCCTAGGCAGAAAGACTTTGCAACTACAATGGCTGGATTTTGTTCCGAGACTCTCGCCTCTGATCTTCCTTTTATTTCTCTTCCCATCCTTGGGACAGTTTTGGTTTCCAGTGTCCCCAATGAAGTGAAAAAGAAAAGAAGATATTTGTGTATTCACCGTAAAATCTCTTTTTTGGAGCTTTCATTGGGGAACACAGCATCTGCCTTTTTAGATACCTGTTTGGCTAGTCTGTATTTTATTTAGGTTGTTTCTTCTGGTTTCACACTAACTGACCATCTTGGCTACTGTTGGGTGGTGCATACCACCAACTTTTTTTTTCCTTGCCTAGTGTCGGCCTTCTAGTGACATCAGCATACAACCATTGTTTTCAGTGTCCCCAATGAAAGCTCTGAGAAAGATTTTAAGGTGAGTACCCAAAATGTTTCAATTGCTGTCTGCAAAATCAAATAAGTTATATACAAGAGCTGTGTACAGGAGGATAAACGTTGGCGCTTTGCACACATTTTGGAATTGCCAATATGTGTAGTGGATTTTTTAAAATGTATATAAAGCTTTGGAAGATTGCTTTTGTTATGTGTAGCCATAGACTGGCCTAATTCCATGCGCTGGGTGATATATAATCTTGCCATAATCTGAAGCACGGGACGCACATAAACCTATCTGGATTTATACAGCATGAAATTGCTGACGAAAGATGGTATCATTTTCCTGTCATCTGATTTATGAGCATATAAAAGATGAACTGAATATTGTGGTCATGAATCATCTGAAAGAATCAGAGAAGAAAAATTATTGCAGTTAGAAACCAGCGACCTTAGAATAAGATCACTTTAATAGGCAGCTGTAATCTGATACCTCAGTGAGAGGGCTGTCCATTTTGTTTTGACCAGGATGGATTTGCACATTTTTTACCCCCCAGTGAATAATAATACTTCAGGAGCTAGGAGAATATCCGCTAAGATATATTAGATCTTCTAATACTTCCTTGCCTTATTGGGTGGCAGAGTTTTTCCTTTCCTCACTGAAGAGACAATGTGCACATTTCCCAGAGGAGCATTGCGGCTATCTGTCTCCTTATGGTGGCAGACAGATTCCTCTCCATAAGGTAGAAAGCTAGTTCCCCATTCCTTGACAATAGGCATTTAACCACTTCATCCCCAGCCTGTTTTGATCCTACAAACTAGACCATTTTTTTTTTTTTGTAATTCTGACCAGTGTCACTTTAGGAGGTAATTGCTCTGGAACTCTTCAATGGATCCCAGTGATTTTGAGATTGTTTTTCTTAACATATTGGACTTCATGTTAGTGGTAAATTTAGGAAGATCAGTTTGGCGTTTGTAAAAAAAAATTGGAAATTTGACGAAAACGGTGAAAATTTAGCGATTTTCACACTTTCAGTTTTTGCACCGTTAAATCAGAGTTATATCACACAAAATATTAATAAATAACATTTTCCACGTCTACTTTACATCAGCACAATTTTGGAAACAACTTTTTTTTGTTAGGAAGTTAGAAGTTCAAAGTTAATCAGCAATTTCTCATTTTTCCAACAACATTTACAAAACAATTTTTAGTGACCACATCACATTTGAAGTGACTTTGAGGGGCGTACATGACAGAAAACACCCAAAAGTGACACCAGTCCAAAAACTGCACCCCTAAAGCTACTCAAAACCACATTCAAAAAGATTATTAACCCTTCAGCAGGTGCATCACAGGAACTAAAGTAACATTCAAGGAATAATTAAAAGGTTACTTCTTCCAACAAAAATGTTACTTTAGCCTCAAATACAGTTTTTTCACAAGGGTAAGAGGAGAAAATGGACCATAAAACTCATGCAATTGCGCCGATACCCCATGTGGCCGAAAAGTCATGTCACGTTTGGAGAACCCCTGATGTGCCTAAACAGTGGAGCTCCCCCACAAGTGACCCTATTTTGGAAACTACACCCTTCAAAGAACTTATCTAGATGTGTGGTGAGACTTTGAACCCCCAGGGGCTTCACACATTGAGCCGTGAAAAATCCAAAAAGTATTTTTGTTCGTACAAAAATGTTCTTTTAGGCTCAATTTTTTCATTTTCACAAGGGCAACATGGTAAAGTGGATCCCAAACTTCCTTGGGTAATTTGTCTTGAGTCCGCCGATACCTCATATGTGTCAGAAAACCACTGTTTGGGTGCACGGCAGGGCTCCCGAAGAGAAGGATGGCCGTTTTAGAGCACAGATTTTGATGGAACGGTCTGCGAGTGTCATGTCTCGTTTTGTTTAGGTTTTGATGTACCTAAACAGTAGAATTTCCCCACAAGCGACCTCATTCTGCAAACTAAACCCCACCCTCCCTCAAAGGAATATATCTAGATGTGTGGAGAGCTCCTTGAACCCATAGGGGTGTCAGAAAAGTATAAAGCGTAGAAATGTTTAAATAGAAAAAATACATATATTTTCCTCACAAAAATTTTCTTTGTAACACATCGTAACCGATTACATTACTGATGAGTAATGATGAGCGAATAGTGAAATACTCAGATTATTCTAACCAAATACTTTTTACTCCGGATATTCGTCTCAATACTGAACCTCACGAAAGTCAATGGGGAACTTAAATATTTTTCTAGGAGATTCCCCAGAACATATTCGAGTTTCCCACTGACTTGCATGAGGTTCAGTATTGAGACGAATACCCGGAGTAAAACGTATTTGGTTAGAATAATCCGAAACTGAATATTTCACTAATCATTACTCATCAGTAACGTACCCGGTTGCCCCATACTGACACACTTCAGTTTTGTGCACTTATGCAGTTGGCATACGTGAAATATCTGTACAGGTTTTAATATTTGTCTGATTCCACAAGTGGACTAAAAGGTTACCCATCAGTGATTTCTGAGTCTAGCAATAAAAGGACAAATAAAGCATTAAAAGCTATGCAAACAGATGTGAAGCTGGGCGCAGGTAAAGGCTACAACAGGGACATTGCACAAGTTGCAGGGGAAAAACATTGTGTGCTACGTCTTGTGCAAGGCCTAAATTAGTGTTGCATGTTTTTTTAATCTCCGTTATGTTGTGGGTGCAATACTCTGCAAAGCTTTCTGGCCGCTCATTTATTTCCACATGTAATAAAGATATTTAAGTGCAGATTCCTCCTTTGCATTGCTAGGTGCTCGTGTTTCCCCAACTACTTATTTTCCATCTACTCAGCTGTGATTTACCTTCAGCTCCTGGATGCTTACGTACTGAGCCAGGCACCAGGATAGTGGGCGGAGGAGAGGTAAGTGTACCTGCTGCCTGTGCCTGCGCGAGAGGAGGAATGGTAGAACAGTACTCAGGGGGGGCAGTGGGGTTTGGACTAGGAGCGGTTGGGCTCATCATCCTCTTAATGGCCTGTACTAAAGGAAGGGAAACAAAACAGAACACTTTTCATAGGGATGCACTAACTTGCAGCAGATTGCATAAAAGATCTGAGGAGAAGGAGGAAAACCTCACCCAAAAAGAAAGAAGTACCAGGAGCAAACACAGATGTTTCTAAGGACAGTAGGTAAAGATGAGGGTTCTGGAAGAAGAGCTAGCACTCACTGACATCCTCTAAGGGACAAGTTAACACATATACCTACAAATCATGGGTCTGAAAATGATGGACTGCTGATAAGAGAGGCCTTTGGCTGCGTAAATAAGATTTATTAACCAGGAGAAAGGTGATAAAAGTAGGATTAGCAGGGGTCTGGCACCTGGGACCCCGACCAAACTCAAAATATAGAACACAAACATCAAAAGGGTTTGGCTACTACTTTATTTTTTTAATTAATGGCCTAAGGATAGTCTATCATATCTGATCAGAGAGAAGTACAGGGGACACTGCTGAGTACTGCAGATTCACCTTTATTCATTTGAATGGGGGAATGGGCTGCAGTACCAGGCTGCGAACACTATAGAAATGATAGAGCTGCCATGTTCCAGCATCATTCGAAATGCTTCAGCCCGTTGCTGGTGTCGTACCGGGTGCAGCATCCCCAGCAATCAGATATTAATAGCCTATCCTAAGGATATGTCATCATTAAACATAAAAAGAAGTGGCTAACCCCTTTAAGGACCTGCCACCCGGTGCACTGTTCAACATTTATGGCCCATTCATTATTTGTAGGATTAATGTCGCCATTTTAGGATGTCAGTAAGCAGGACGAAGGTTAGTAAAGAATGAAAAATATTAAATCACGAGATGCCACATTTACTTATTATCTCCCAAGCCTAGTGGCCTGGGAAGACCATAACTAATAAATGTGGTGACAGCGTGTAAAGTATAAAGGGATCCTTACCTTTAGTAATGGAGTCATAGCAAACTACACAGACTCTGGCCTCTTTATCCAGATACTGCAGCCGGCACCTCTGACTGCAGCACACGGCACAAAACACCTATGGAAACCAAGCACATCGTAAATGAGGAGGCGCTGGACGGGATCACACAGCTCCGCCTATAAATACATGGAGATCATTTACCCGATGACTAAACTGGAGCTACACCCAGCGCGCTGCAGGTTAAATACACTTAAAGAGGTTTCTCATTTCTTGTTCTTTTGATGCAGGTTCCTACAATTTTCTCATAGGTATTAGTGAAAGAGGACACAGAGCTCACAATCTAAAAGACCAGTTAGCATATATATTACATGTTATCAGTCAGAGCTCACTGCTCTAATGCAGATCTCTGTCCAATTCAGAAGTCATTTCTCTCTGATCTATTGGAGAACCAAAAGACAATAGAAACAGAGGTGGATGCAGTAGAGAAATACATGACTGTAGGGTCCAGACATGACTACAAGGGAGCCGTTTATAAGCTTAGTATGCTGTCTGGAACCAGCGAGACAAATAATCCTACCTAAAAGCTGTGTACCGAATATGAGATAAGTGCATCTAAAATAAAATGTCCTGAAGAAGTACACTAAGTCTTACCAGAAGTAATGTAGCTTTTATGAAGGTAGTTTGTGGGGTAAAATATAAAATAACGACAAGAAATGTAGGGTCATACTTTAAAGGGCTTTAGAAACAACCTTTTTTTTTACATCCGATAAGAGATTGAGTGAATATGGGGTCCCCTTTCAGGAGCTCATGTTTGTTAGTACAGAGCATCACTGGAGGACCTGTCCTGGCCTTAGGTTTTCTGGCTCAGGGCAAAGTTTTGTGCAGCATTGTAGCATGCTGAATTCCCTATAGTGTGCAAATTGGCATGCAACAGTGTAATATACACACTGTGAGGAGATGGCATGCTACAGTATAATATACAAACTTTAGGAGTTGGCATGCTACAGTGTCATATACACACTGTGAAGAGTTGGCATGCTACAGAGTCATATACACACTGTGAGGAGTTGGCATGCTACAGAGTAATATACACACTGTGAGGAGTTGGCATGCTACAGAGTAATATACACACTGTGTGGAGTTGGCATGCTACAGAGTAATATACACACTGTGGGTGGAGCTAGGTCATGGCTACATAGCAATAATAAACACACTGTTAGGAGTAGATATGCTATAGTGTAATAAAACACAATGTTAAGAGTTGATATGCTACAGTATTGGCCAAATTTTTGTCTCATCTGGAAAAATTCCTTTAAAGAGCAGAAACACCCTTCTGTGGGATAATATCCCCTTTAAATTAGGGGAAGCATTCCATACACCCAACTTACTTTTCCACACGCTCTACAGTGGTGTCTCCGCTTGGTGAATGTGAAGCGAGTGCTGCAGTTCATGCAGTTTGGAGCCTCAGAGTCGGGGATCCAGGTCGGCTGCCTCTGACCCAGCACAGGATTCTCCATGGCTTCGTTCTCGGGTCTTTCCACTGCTTCTTTCACACTGAGCTCCGGACTCTCATCAGTATCTTCAATCGCCAACCCCTGCATTATACTGTGGGAGTACCCACCGTCCGGTCCAGATTCTTCAAGTGTTTGGTCAGTAGGGTTTCTATCTAAGTTCTGATTGTTCAGCTTTTCAGGCTGGCTAAGAGTCAGAGTTCTCGGCGGCTGATTAAACTGTTTTGGTCTCGCACCTCCAACATGAGAGACCATAGCAGCACCAGTAAGAGTCTCTGGACTTTGAGGCAGCGGAGTGGAAGCAGCTTTATTCTGTGATGCATCCACCGTCTTGCTTTGAGCTTCGTCTTGATCCATTACCTGAGAGGACAACTCATCACCACCTGTGCGAGGCCCACAAGATTCAGACCCAGTGACATCACAAGCTTTGAGGTTTTCTTTACTTAAAGTGGCACCCTCCTCACTAAGAAAAGCATCCAGCTCCGTATCACTGATGTATGTGTCACTTAACACCAGGTCATTATGGTCACTTATGAAATCACATAATACAGCGTTTTCAAAGTCCGGGCTATAAATATTGTCTGGAGGAGCCGAGCTCGGAGCAATGGGCTGACACATTTCCACTATAGGTAATTTGGTAACAGGCTGCGGTGGGAAATTGTCGTTTGCTGGCTTCATCTCACCGGATTTACATTGCTCTGCAGGTACAGATGGTGCAGGGGGTGAAGATGTATTATTAGAAATAGTCATCTCTGGGTCCAAATGTTGTAAGACGACAGAAGGTACTTCCGAGTCTTGGCTGTAAAGATCCACCGATTTGGGTTTCACAGGCAGAGGACTGTCTTGGGTATGTAACATAGGATGAGGGAGAGATCCAGTGTCAGGGTCAGCTCATAGGGTGCAGCAGAAGCCTTGGGTATTTCAGCATTGCAGTCGGCCATGATCTCCTCCGTTTGGCAAGCTCCTAAATTACTATAAATCTCACTTTTCAATGCAAAGTCCGAATTTTCTGTAGATAACATTGAAACATCTAAATGTCCAATCGGTTTTACTTCCCTAGGCTGAAACGTTAGAGTGTGGACCAATTCACTGTCCTGTACTTTAGGCTCCACATCAGTTTGATCTTCAGTCAAGGCCTCATAACAGAGATCATCGCTCACGTAGCCATCAGTACTGGAGGAACTTGACGTACTAGTGGAGTCAATACTAGAAGCCATGTCAGAAGCTTCTCTTGCATCGTCCAGGTCAGCACTAAAGTTGATATTTGTACTTCTGGCTTCAGGGCTTAAGTCCAGCAGGTTGGACTGGCTCTCGGGTAGCCAGGCTGGTTTATCCATAGACACATCTGCACAACAGAGTTCCTCATTTCCTAATGAAATAGTCAGATCTGAAGTTGGAACTGTAAAGAACCCTGGATCGGAAAGCAATTCAAGGTCAGAGACAAGATTTCCACCTGTCTGGAGAGCATCCGGGATTAATGACTCATTGCTACTTGCTGTATGAAGCGAACTACCTGTGTCACTGACAAGGTCACATATAGGAACACTACTCCTCCCAGTACTGGATTCATCTTCGTTGGATTTTCCTTCTTCCACACATGATAAGAGATCTGGGCCAGTGACATTTCTTTCACAGTGTGAGACAGGAGTTACAATTTTCAACTCTTCTTCATTCAGACAAACGGAAGGTGAAGCTTCTTCCCGACAGCTGCCATAGGGCTGCTTAGTAGGAGCTGCAAAGTCTGGCTGCAGGTAAAAGTTCCCGGAAGAAAGAGTACTTAGGTTTGGGTTGAGAGGTGCGCCACCTGTCTGGCAACTTTCTAACTCATCTGTAAGAAATAGAATGAATGTAAATTTCTTTAACAATGTGCTACCTTTCTGTATATGGAACTACACACATCTTCTATACTGATCTGCTCCCGCTATAGGTCCAACATTAAAAACACAGCCTGTACATAATTTTATATCCCCTGCCTTATGACATGGCAATGTAACTATCTGTATAAACCTCCCATTCTGAAGTCGTTAGGAGCAGAATACACAGAGATGATCGGATTCCTGCAGAACGGGTCACACATGCAATCATGACAGATCTCCTGAATGGATGACCTGTAACGCTTCCTCTGTCATCTCTGTATCCCCAGCTCATACAGCGATGGCATATCGCTAGAATATACCATCACTATATAACCGATGAGGGTCCAATCAAAAGATAAAGTTTTCTTTAAAATCGGATAAGACTTTTATTGATAAAAGTATCAGATACAACAATTTCCAATGAATTATTATAAATCAGTTGCTACAAAACGCAGTATTACAAATCTCCCCTTAATACCGCCCCTAAAGGATGAAGTTAAGTTCTGATGCTCCTTTTAATCATTTCCCTGCACAGAAATTTGCATTCTATATGACTTAGCGAAACATAAAGATGAAGCCGCACTCGTCCTCTGGGTTTACTTACTTTAGTAAGGCCCCTTTCATATCAGTATTTTGGCTGATGTGCGGCCAATGCGGTAGTTGGCGCCGGATTGGCCGCCTAACGGCCTACCTGCGGCACAGATTCGGCAAGCCCCATGCATGGTCTATGGGGCTTGTGGTCCGGTGCGGCAAGTGCAGTTCTGTCGAAAGCGGCAGGTCAGGCACTTGTGGCCGCGAAAAAAACAAACAAAAAAACACTGCTTCCAGCTTTTTTTTTCCTTCGCGACCGCAAGTTACAAATCCGGCGTAACAGCACTTGCCGCAGCGGACAGCAAGCCCCACAGAGGATGAATGGGGTTTGCCGGTCCAGGCTGCAAGTAGGCCGTTAGGCAGCAGATGCAATAAATCCGCCGATTCTGCCGCACATCAGCGAAAACGCTGATGTGAAAGGCCCCTAAATCAAATGGACATCAGGTTTTTACAGTGGGGTTGCGGGTGGGAATATTCAAAATACGACAGCCAGTTATTTCCCTGAATTGCAGCCACATGAAATGATAAGTGATAATATGGCATTTTCAACCCATCAATGCCCGAAGCATGTGGAGCATGAAGACCTGGGGCGCACAACCTCCGGCCAGAGCACCACATGTGACGCTCAATACCCTTCTATGCAGCCCTTAGCTAACTGTATAGTGTCTGACTGAGTTTATGTTCCGTGTCGTGGAGTACATCAATGATGCATAACACCAAAAGAATGGGTAAGTCCTGACTCTTGTAGGTCTAAAAGGAGTAGGTAAAGGGGAAGTGGCTAAGCACGAGTGCTGGTATATTCAATGTGGGTTATGGGAGAAAGTAAACACTCAACGGATTCACCATCTATTACATGGAGAAGGACCCCTCTATCCCTGATAGGTGGGAGCCACATAAATGGAATCAGTATCTATTAGATATTTATGGCCCATAATTTCAATATGTAGTAAATGTCTCAGAAGTTACCGTATATACTAGTGTATAAGCCGACCCGTGTATAAGCTGACCCCCTACTTTTGCCTCCAAAACCTGGGGAAACCTATTGACTCGTGTATAAGCCGAGGGTGGACCCCAGCACAGGTATACAGCCCCCAGCAGTGTGGTATACAGGCCCCCCCCAGTGGTAGTATACAGCAGCCTCCCCAGTGGCATATACAGGCCCCAGCAGTATATACAGCAGCCCCAGTGGTATACAGCAGCCTCCCCAGTGGTATATACAGACCCCACCAGTATATACCGCAGCCCCCCCAGTGGTATATACAGACCCCACCAGTATATACCGCAGCCCCAGTGGTATATACAGACCCCACCAGTATATACCGCAGCCCCAGTGGTATATACAGACCCCACCAGTATATACAGCAGCCCCAGTGGTATATACAGACCCCACCAGTATATACAGCAGCCCCAGTGGTATATACAGACCCCACCAGTATATACAGCAGCCTCCCCAGTCGTATATACAGACCCCACCAGTATATACAGCAGCCCCAGTGGTATACAGGCCCCACCAGTATATACAGCAGCCCCCAGGGGTATACAGCAGCCCTCAAATGCTGGCACTCGCCCCCCCTCCTTGTAAGGCCCCCCTGCTGCTTAACTTACCATCCCTGGTCTTCTGCACAGCGCCGGTTTCTGTGCTCCGTCCTCCATGCTCCCGTCCTCGCTGCATCCGGGATCCCCGGCCGTCGCACGATGACGTCATATGCCTGCAAAGGCCGGGATCCCGGATGTAGCCGGACAGGAGCATGGAGGACGGAGCACCGAGGACCGGAGCTGTGCAGAAGAGCGGGGATGGTAAGATAAGCAGCAGGGGGGGGGGTGGCCCTTACACAGAGGAAGGGGGGGGGGGCAAGTGCCAGTATTTGGGGGCCAGATATGCACTGCTTCACCCTGCCGCTGATTGACAGGGGGAAGCAGTGCATATATAATGAGCGGCCCCACGTGACGGGGCCGCTCATACAGCAGCCTCCCCCCGCCTCCTCCAGCCCACACAGCCCCCAGCAGCCTACCGTATTGACCAGTGTATAAGCCGAGGGGGAGACTTTTCAGCCCAATTTTTGGGCTGAAAAACTCAGCTTATACACGAGTATATACGGTAATACTTTGGTAAAATTGAGGCCCATGAGGTTGGTGCCATCTTATAATATGGCCCTTGGCACCAAAAACATTGTGCACCTGTGATGTGCACTAACAAGAGGCAAAATCCTCTTATATAGTTAACTAAGATATTCCAGACATAACAGGGCAAATGATCAAAAGATGACAAATCTCACCTGTATTCTGCTCAAAGTCATCAAGCAGTTTATCTAAATCCACAACTGCTGCTTGAAAGTAAGTGTCCATCTTCCTCTGGATCCACAGTGAGTTTTCTTTGACACCTGAAATATCAAGACACTTATTAGGAAAAACACAAAGTAGTCAAGATTTACTAATCTTCTATCATTACAGGGGTTGTCTGGTGAAAACAAGTTATTACTTATTCACAGGATGGGCAATAGCTTGTTGATCTCTGATGGTTCAACCGCTGCCCCCAGCACCGATCAGCAAAACGATGGGAACGTTTATGCCAATTATGCAACAGTGCCACCTGGGAGACCGGTGTTCAACTCATCCTCTATGGGGCTGTTGAGCAGCCAGCCTGCTGCACTAGAAGTGCATTGTTGGGGATTAAAAACATTCCTTCTCTTTTTGTGCCCTCAGGTCCAAAGGATGACTTTAATCAGTGATTGACAGCTATCTCTGTCAGCTCTAATGCAGGGAAGCAGTGAATTAGAACTGTCAAGAAAGAGCTGGAACTGCATTCTATAAACTAGTTAGGGCTCTTCTCAGATGTCCGTTATGATCGCTCCAATCTCAATGCATGGACCAGAATCTCAGTGTGCAGCATCCCTGTCAGTCCTCTTCATGGATTTCCCCCACATGGTCTCCAATCTCCAGGTAACATTGTATCCAAGACAAAAGCAAACTCATCACTGAGGACAGGGCCCTACACCATGAGATGCTTCAGAGCTGTGATGACAGTCATAACCCAACACCATGGAAATGCCCTCAGTGCAGACACGGACACCTTGTATGTGACATCCTCTGGATCAACTGTAGTACCAGCAACTGTAGTACCAGCAACTGTAGTACCAGCATACCTCCCCTCCAAGGGTTATAGCACAAGACAACACCAGGCCACACACTGCTGGTGTTACTGTGAGCAGCGTGGACCGCAGCACCCTATAGAGCCCAGCCATGTCAGCATTGCAAAGGAAGCTGCCAGCAGAGGACTTTGAGGATGGCTTTGCCCATTCAGCATAGAGAACAGTTCAGCGTATCCTGAGTGACAGCAGCTGTGTGGGCACAATCTCTGCACTCAGCTCATTCTCCAGACTGGACACAGCCACAGGAGGTCATCATGGGGGGGACATTATGTGCTCAACACTAACAGGACTGCTCTCCTATCAGTGGTGAGGAGGGTCTGTGAGATATATGTACATACACACACACCTCCCTCCCCGTACATCACTACGTGTCTCTGCCCACAGATGCCCCTCACACCCGGGGGTAACACGTACTGATGACCACCTCACACTGCACACATCCCCGCCGGTATCCCTGCGTCCTCCCCTGGCACACAGTCCATCCCCCGCCGGTCTCCCTGCACCCTCCCCCGGCACAGGCCGCTCTCACCTCCGCAGTCACCCTGGCCTCATCCTGCCCCTCTCTCTGCGTTTCTACCTCCCAGAAGCCTTTCACCTCTGACGTCACCAAGCCCCGCCTACATCATGTGAGGTGTCACATGACATCAAGGCGTGGCCTATGTTCGTCATGTGACCTAGAGAACGCCTCCACTGTATTTCGTGCTTCTTGTTGCTATAATCTGTCCGTGTTGCCGTCACATACAGCCAGCATTCAGTGTATAACGATCCGCCTGCAGCGGGGATCAGGTGCGGCAGGATGTGCGGGCGCAGCCGGTGAACACGCTATGTGCGCGCCAATAGCCAACGGATCCACATTCCACGGCCAGAAAGGGGGCGGAGCTAACAGGCTAGGACTCACCAGCACGAGCTGGTCAGCAATCACGTGACCGTGTTACCTTTCTTCCTGATTGGTGCTTTTTTAAATTAATGCGATTCATTGGCTAACTTCAAAACCAACCAATCACAGGCGCAGGCTGCTGTATATAATGGAGGCGGCGGCAGCTCGGGGTCATTGTTGAGAGGATTTTCTTCGAAGCAGTTTCTTGAGATTAGAGCATCATCTTCACCATGTCTGGACGTGGAAAGCAAGCTGGCGGCAAGACTCGGGCCAAGGCCAAGACTCGCTCATCCCGGGCCGGTCTCCAGTTCCCTGTTGGTCGTGTTCACAGGCTCCTCCGGAAGGGGCACTATGCTGAGCGTGTTGGTGCCGGCGCTCCTGTGTATCTGGCGGCCGTGCTGGAGTATCTCACCGCTGAGATCCTGGAACTGGCGGGAAACGCCGCCCGGGAAACAAGAAGACCCGCATCATCCCCCGCCATCTGCAGCTGGCTGTCCGCAACGATGAAGAGCTGAACCGGCTGCTGGGAGGCGTCACCATCGCCCAGGGCGGCGTCCTGCCCAACATCCAGGCCGTGCTGCTGCCTAAGAAGACCGGCGGCTCCGCTACTGCCTCCGGAGGGAAGAGCGGGAAGAAGGCCTCCCAGCAATCCCAGGAGTACTGAGGCGAGGACGAGGCGCTGACAACACAAAGGCCCTTCTAAGGGCCACCCACCCCGAGCAGAGGAGAGCTGGGACCGCGGGACAACCGCACACGTGTCGGGGTCTGGAGGCGGCAGGGTGTGCACTGCACATTGTGGGGATGTGAACCATGTGGGGGGACAGCAGGGAGGGGGCCACAGGATGAATGTGTGCTGCATATAGTGGGGGTGGCAGAGCATGGCCCTGCACATTGTAGTGGGGGGGGGGGGCGGCAGGGTGTGTGCAGAGCTTGGTACTACACATCTAGTGGGCTTCCCGCCATTTGTAAGGTGACCACCTTGTACTAGTGTATACCAGTGCCCTAGAGACACATGGGACCACCAGCTGCGGTCCTTACAATTGTATATTCATCCCTATAGTAGTGATGATGGTAAATTACTTGGGGGTCGGTATATATAATAAATATATTACACTTGTAGGTGTGTATGTATATTTTGCATATCTGCCCCTGGCCTGTAGCAGTGAGCAATGTCTAGGAAGATAATTGCCTACATGTATCTTGATCCATCAATACACTTACAGCTAGATATGTGCATTAGTGATGGCCAGTCCGGCTCTTTTTGATGAGCCGACATTCGCCTCAAACGGCTCTTTTTTAGAATAATCCTCTGCTACAACCTGTCATGAATACAGAACCTCTCCTGTACAGTGAGGACATCATTCTACACCTTCGTATGTATCTAGTGAAGCAGTAAAGAGTGCTTTAAGCATTATTGATGAGCCACAGTGTGAAATTTAGACCTGGGCTCCTCCACCTCTCACACTCCACATGTACAGACATTGGTCAGATGTATGGGCCCCGCGCATATGTCTCTAAGGGCCCTTTCACATCAGCGTTTTTTCGCGGCCGCACCTGCCGCAAGTGCAAAACGCACCTGCCGCAAGTCCGCCTATACTTTGCATGGCAAAAACCGCAACCGCCCGCAAGTGCAGCGGTATGCGTAATCGCGGCAATGCGGTTTTTTCACTACATCTGCCGCGATTTAAAAAACTGATGTGAAAGGGCTTAAGGCCCCTTTTGCTGATCGCGGCAGTTGCGGTGAAAAAATGCAACTGCCGCGATTACCGCATAACGACCGCACTTGCAGTTCACTCACGCAAGCTCCATACAATGTCTATGGGGCTTGCGGAAAGTGCAGTCTCGGCACTTGTGGAAGGTGCGACCGTGAAAAAACCACAGCATACCACAGTTTGCACTTACCGCAAGCCCCATAGACATTGTATTGGGCTTGCCGTGAGTGAACTGCAAGTGCGGCTGTTTTTTTCACCGCAACTGCCGCGATCAGCGAAAACCGCTGATGTGAAAGGGGCCTTAGGGCTACGTCTCTGGTTGCAGTGAAATCATGGACACAATGTTCCATTTTGTGGCTGTGTATAAATGGTACAATTTGTCCATGATCTCACTGCAACCAGAGATCTGCGAACAATATCTGCACAAATATGTGTGTGAGACGTGTCCCTTAGAGACATATATGCGCGGGGCCCATACATCTGACCTATGTCTACACGTGGAGTGTGGGAGGGGCCAGGTCTAAATTTCACACTGGCTCATCAGGCTGGGGATCCGCAAGCTGAGCGCAGGCACCGTGAGTCCCTATGTTTAACATGGGGACGCGGGTGCCTGCGCTCTGATGCAGATTGGGGTGTGCTCCCATTCAATGACTTGTACACAGGCGGATGCATGCGCACAAGTCATACATTCTCGTCCGCACCAGGAACGCAACATGTCACGTTCCTGGTGCGGATGAGAGTGTGATTTGTGCGCATGCATGCGCCTGTGGACAAATCAAATATAGCAGTGAATGGGAGCGCACCCCAATCTGCATCAGAGCGCAGGCACCTGCGCCCCAATGTTAAACATAGGGACTCGCGGTGCCTGCGCTCAGCTTGCAGATTCTCTCCGCAGGACGCTGCGGAGGGGTCCACAAGTGTGAAGCCAGCCTTAATGCTGACTTCCTATATATACTCTATACAATTATTGAAGCTGCAGCTACATCGGCTCCGCATTTTGCATAAAATCCTATTCCTTACCCAACAAAAGCTCTATTCTCCCGCTGTAGTGTTCCTGAATCCTAATACTCTGAGGTGATCATTGATTATTACAACCTGCCTGTCCTCTGACCCACACAGACCATATATGCCAGATGAGGTCAGGAAAGTTAACCCTAGGACGTCATTCATGTGTCCACTGCCCTAAGGAAGAAACAATGTGTGTGTATCTTTAATTAGGAGAAGGAACTTCACAGCTCTGTGTACACGTCACTTATCTCCTGGCTGCTCCCCCCAGACAAGAGTCACACTCAGGAGCTGCCAGCAGAATAAAAAAAAAGCAAAAAACAAGGCCCTCTGGCTCCTTCACATCAAAGAGGCGGCTCAATGTGTCGGCTTGTTCGCGAACGACACATCACTAATGTGCATTACTAGTGGCAGCACTGTAGCTGTGAATACTGTAAGGCCCCCTTCACATCACGACTCAGGGAACCATGGCTATCTGTTGTAACGATCAGCGATCTAATCTCACAGCAGGGGCCTGATCGCTGCTAAGTGTCATACGTAGCGAGATCACTGTTACGTCACACAACCTGTTGAGCGAACCTGGGAGGATGTCTCAACTGTTGACTATAGAGTCTATAGGTCTCCAGAATTTCTTTGTAGAGTGGGAGTACGCCCAACTTCGGAATGTTCGAGCTGTATGTCTGTCTGAGACGGCGGGCTTTCTACATATGATGTGGGAGTGCCCGAGACTAACATCCTTTTGGGTTGTGGTTGTTACATTCACATATCCCTTCAATTAAGGTATTATCTCAAGAGAGCCGGTGGGATTTGTTGGGATATGTGGAAAAAATTACAGTGGACACAAGTAAAATTGCAATTGCGAGGCTTTTATACGCGGCTAGAAAATTAATAGCCAAATATTGGATTGGGACCAAACCCCCTTCCAGACAAGAGTATATCAGGCAGGGGGACTATATTGTACAATTAGAGGAACTTATTTATTGTAGGAGAAAAAATACTAAAATGTTTGAAAAACTCTGGTTGCCATGGAGGGGTATATCTTAATGGTAAATAGATGGAGAGTACAACAAGGGTAAGGCTGCCTTCACACTACGGATTTTTAAAATCCGATGCTGTCCGATAAAAATGATTTTTGCACCGAAAATCGAATAGCATTTAGTGCACATCCGATTCGGTCCGATCCCTATAACATGGGGCCCTATGGAGAAGGGTCCGAGGAAACATCTGATGTCTCCTTGGACTTCTCCAAACAGGAAGGAAGGGGTTAAAAAAAAAATAAAAAAAAGTTTATGCTCACCTCACCCCGAGCCCCCGCCGTCTTCCTGCAGGCTCCCGGTGTCTGCAGAGGTTGTCTTCTGCTGTATAGGACCTGTGGTGATGTCAGTCATGTGACCGCGGGTTACCATGGTGGAACCTGCTGTCACGTGACTGTGACATCACCGCAGGTCCTGTACACAAGAAGAAGACCTCTGCAGCCTGCAGGAGCCTGCAGGAAGACGGCGGGGGCTCAGGGGAGGCGAGCATAAACTTTTTTTTTTTTTTTTTCTTTTTTATCAGCCCGGAGGCTACAATTTAATGCCGGAATCGGATGCCTATTTGGCATCCGATTCCAGGCATCAGAAGGGAGCCGATGCTGTCCGATTTATATCGGACAGCATCGGCTCCCTAAAAATCGTTATGTGAAAGTAGCCTAAGGGTATGTGCACATCGGCGGGTCTGCATCTTTGCAGACCGTCCTAAAACCGGTGTAGAATTGCAGAAACTGAGTTTTCTCCATTCGCCTTCCACGACAGCATTGGAGGATGTCGTCCACGCCCTACTGGGGGACAGGAACACAGAGAGGTTAAAAGCCCCTCCCCTTCCTCAGTACTCCAGTGTCTTCCTGTCCCCCTTGGGGCATGGAGAGGTTCCAGTGCTGTCAGGCCGGCAGGGGCAGCATTGGAGTGTACTTACAGCCGGGCCAGGGATGGACGTCGGGGGCGGCCTCCTCCTCCTTCTCGGGGCTCCCGTGGTGGGACCATCCGGCCTTCCTGCGTCCTCCGGGGCAAAGCAGGCCGTGTATTGCAACGCCGGAGGCCTGTTCAGCTCTCCGGCGTCTCCCTCCTCCAGCTGCGGTCCCTGGGGTATGCATCAGAGGTGCCGCGGAGGCACTTCCGGTTTCGGGTGTGGCACTTCCGGGGTCGGGTGTGGCACTTCCGGTTTCGGGTGTGGCACTTCCGGTTCCGGGGTGGCACTTCCGGTTTCGGGCGGCGGCTCCTGTAAGGGCTGTGGCAGGCTGGGCGCGGCTCCAGGGAACCCAGCAGGACTTTCGCGCGCTACTGCCCGCGGCCGGTGACCAGGAGGAGGGAGGGAACAGGTGTTCCTCGTTGGGGGCACGGTACTTCTGGATAAGTACCCGCCGGAAGCTACACCCAGGTAAGGCTGATCCCTGACACATGGAGGGTGATAGGCTTCCACCTCTGCTTCTGCAGAGCCCAGCGTTCCCCCAGCTCATGTAAGTGTTTCTGGGGGTGGTCACAAGGGGTAGAGTTATTTAAGCCCTGCATTCACACTGGGACCCCCTTCTCTTCCCTTTTTGTCTATAGGGAGACGAGGGCCGTCTGTGAAAGGGAGCAATAATGTGGCTGCGGCACAAAATTTCCCTCCTCCTACAACAAGGTGTCGGCCATGACTGACAGGGTTGTCAGGATGGACTCCCCATCCTTGCTTGAGGAGCTCCAATCCATTAGGGAAGAGGTGCAGGCTTCTATCTCGGCACTGCAGGGTTTTGCTGCGGTTTCCGGGCCTTCCCCTCTGTAAGAGAGGAAGCTCCAGGATTGTGACTCTGTGGATCTCATGGAGGCTGGCCAAAGCGCAGCGTTAGAGGACGGCGAGGATATTGCCGCTGTTGCCTCTGTCCAGACACGAGAATCTGGACACTACTATTTTTCCACGGAGTCCATGGGTGCATTGGTGGACACTGTCCATTGTACCATGGGAGTAGAGGTGGTAGAATCCCCTTCTTCTGTGCAGGACTAAATGTTCAGAGGCCTGACGGCTAAGCGCCTCACCCCATCCGAGTGGATTGGAGGGTGATGACTTTGTCTGGGAGGTCCCGAAGGTGGACATCCAGGTGGCCAGGGTAGCAATCAGCTGCTATTGTAAACCCATTGTGCATGCCCTTGACACACTGTTGAAGCTAAGCAGCAGGAGCCTCAGTCACGGGCTGGATGGGAGACCTCATGAGAGACCCAATGGGAATCTCTATGGAAGTCTCTATAAAGACAATGGGACTTCTAACATGAAGGTCTATGGCAGTATTCCATTTGGGAAGCTTAGCCTATAAGACCGCGTTGCCTTTTGAAGATTCCTCCCGGTTGAAGGACCCCCTCGTTCGTAAAATGGAGTGTCCTCAAAAAATCCTGGGAGGCGGCAGCTATGTCTTTAACGGTGTACATTTCCTTTACATGTGAGCAGGTCTCTCTTTAAGTGGCTCACCCAGCTGGGAGTATTCATCCTGCAGGGTACTCCCAGGGAGGAGCTTTGGACTCCATTCCACTTCTGAGACGTGCTGCGGGCTTCCTGGCCGATGCCTCTGCTGAGTCGTTCCGCGTTGGCGCCAGGTGCGCAGTGTTGGCTAACACAGCTCGCAGGGCAGTGTGGCTTACAAGGTGGAATGGGGAGGTCACGTCTAAGCTCCAGCTGTGTGGCCTCCCCTTGCAAAGGACATTGGATGACATCCTGGAAAAGGTGTCAGACCGGAAAAGGTGTCTCCCGGAACAGGAGCCCTTTCGGAGGCAGTCCTTTTGGCCTGAGCGCAGCCAACCCTCCCAGTCTAAAGGGAAGGGTAAGTCTGGTCGCTGGGCATTCCAGTACGGGAACAAGACCCGTAATATCTTGCTCCCCCAGCAGCGGCATCACCAGCCGCCCCTAAACAAGGTCGCCTTCCCCATTGCGGGGCGGCTCCTGCGGTTTCTGCCACAGTGGCAAGCAATCTCCTTGTGCCCTTGGATCCTCTCGACCATTTGGGAGGGTCTACGCTTGGAATTCGAGAGCCAGCCCCTCCGTGTCTTCGAGTCCTCTCCCTTCCTCAGGGGGACTCTCACACGGTTTTTCTTGTTGGGTCTGCGACACCTGTTGGATTCGGGTGTGGGGTCCCCGGTTCCTCCTGGAGAGAAGGGACAGGGGCGCTACTCCAGGTTGTTGTGGACCTCCAGAACGCGTATTCTCATGTCCCCATTCACCCGTCCCACAAGCGCTTTCTGCGATTCACGATCTCCGGGGCAGGCGGGACGGTCCATTCACGGCTTAATGTGCTGCCCTTTGGGATTTCGTCGGCCCCAGAGGTTACCAAACTCATGGGGGAAGCGATCACATTCATCCAGACCCAAGGGATATGTGTGCTTCCCTATTTAGACGACATGTTGGTGGTGGCTCCTTCGGCAGTGCTTCTGCGCACAAAGGACTCCAACACATTGGAGATTCTTCAGTCCCTGGGATGGGTACCCAATCTTCGGGAATCGGAACGGGTGCTTGCAACCCGACGTCAATTTTTGGGAGTCTTGCTAGCCTCCTCCAGACAGACCTCATTCCTTCCTGCGGCATATCAGCTTTTGCGCCGCGTGAATCTGACCTGCTTCCGGGCAGGGAGGTCGCCCTCCTTGCGGGAAGCAATGTCCCTGTTAGGGGCCATGATGGCCTGCATTCAGTCAGTAACATGGGCTCAGGCTCCTTCCCGACTGCTCCAGGAACACATACTGAGTTCCTGGGACAGACGTCAGGATTCCTTAAACTCGCGGGTCCGGACCCCGGGGCGGGTGGTAACCTCGCTTTCCTGGGGATGAATCCCAGACACCTTCCTGTGACCTCCGTTCCCACTGATGCCAGCGGTTCCGATTGGGGCACGATGGTAGTTCGCACACCGTTCCAGGGGATTTGGAGTCGCTCGGTCAGTCGCCAGTCTTCAAACTTCTGGCAGTGGAGGAAGCACTTCTTGCTGCAGCTCACGTTCTCCGGGGTCATCATGTCAAGGTCCTGTCAAACAATGTGACTACGGTTGCTTTCTTGCGGTACCAATGCGGTACTCGTGGCTTTACACTTGCAGGGGCTGGCAAGACTGTTCTTTTTGTGGGCAGTATGCCATCTTCTCTCCTCCTCGGCAGTACATCTGAAGAGAATGGCCAATGTACAGGCAGATTTCTTGAGCCGCACGGAGGTCCATCCAGGAGAATGGTGCTTCCATACGGAAGTATTTCGCTCTCTTACGGACAGGTGGGGTGTCCTTTCGATCGACCTGTTCGCTTCGGGCTCGAATACAAAGGTGCCAACCTTTTTCTCCCTGACGCGGTTGGACCATCCTCGGGGGCTGGACGCTTTTGCCCATCCCTGGGACTTCCGGTTGGTGTATGCATTTCCTCCAATCCCGCCACTTCCCAAGACGTTGCAACGGATTCGGGCGGAGGGGGTGACACTATCCTGGTGGCTCCCCTGGGGCCCAAACTGGCGTGGTACGACGCCATCTGAGACCTGGGCCTGGAGGGACCGATTATGTTAGCCCAGTCTTAACCTACTGTCCCAGGGTCCTCTGTTTCACCCAGGCCCTCAGTGGCTCATTCGGGCGGCCTGGTTGTTGCGGCCGGGATCCTGAGGACCAAGGGTCTCTCCCAGGCAGTGATCCGCATGCTTCAGCAGAGCAGGAAGCCTGTGACAAACGCTATTTACGGGAGGGCTGGAATCGGTTCCTGTCCTGATGTGCTCCTTCCATCCCGACCATGCATCATCCTAAGGTGGCCCAACTCTTGGATTTTTGCAGCGTAGCTTGGATTTGGGGCTTCGGCCGAGCACTCTTTAAGTCCAGAGGTCGGCACTTGGGGCGGTTTTTGCCCAGGATCTTGCTTCCCATCCATGGCTCAAGCAGTTTTTTCTTCTGCTTGGGGGTGGCGTCCCCGGATTCGGCCTTCTGTCCCTCCCTGGGATTTGATGCTTGTTCTCCAAGGGCTTGCTCAAAGTCCCTTTGCACCCTTGTCTGCTGCATCCCTTACGTCTCTCTCTCACAAGGTGGCGTTTTTGGTGGCCATCACTTCTGCTCCCAGAGTTGGAGAACTGCAGGCACTCTCTGTCCGGGCTCCGTGCCTCATGTTGTCCGTTGTTCGCATTACGCTTCGGTTGCATTCATCTTTTTTTTTCTGAAAGTTGTCGGCTTTCCATCGGTCCCAGGATGTGGTTCTGCCTTCAATTTGCCAATCTCCTGCTAATGCAGCTGAGGCCGTGTTTCACTCCTTGGATGTACGTCGAACTGTCCTCCTCTATCTCCGAGTGTCTGCTTCCTGCAGGTTAGATCAGAACCTGTTTGTTCGGCTTTTGGGAATAATACAGGGAAGAAGACTTTCCAGGCTACCATCACTTCCTGGATCACGAAGGTGATCTGTGAGGTCTACGTCGCTCCGGTCCTTGCTCCTCCGGTGGGGTTGAAGGCTCCTTCAACTCCGGCTGCTGCTACTCCCTGGACGGAGCAGGCTGGAGCTTGATCGGAGCTGATTTGCAGAGCGGCTACGTGGTAGTCTCTCCTCGCTTTTCTCGCCTCTATAGGTTAGATCTGTCCTTCAGTCGGGATCTGTCCTTTGGTAGGAGAATCCTACAGGCAATAGTCCCACCCTGAGGAGTATCGGTGGTATTCCTCCAATGCTGTCGTGGAAGGCGAATGGAGAAAACTGAATTAGTCCTTACCGGTAATTCCTTTTCTTGGAGCCTTCCACGACAGCATCAGTTCCCCCCCTTGTTGGTGTTTGATTCCGGTTTGTATCAGGTAATCCATGGCTAAGTGTGATCTTGGTAAACACTGGAGTACTGAGGAAGGGGAGGGGCTTTTAACCTCTCTGTGTTCCTGTCCCCCAGTAGGGCGTGGACGACATCCTCCAATGCTGTCGTGGAAGGCTCCAAGAAAAGGAATTACCGGTAAGGACTAATTCAGTTTTCTGAGCTCAGCAGTGTCCCTCGTTTTGTTAGCGTTTTGCTAACGTTTTGCGATCGGTTTATTAGCGTTTGTACAGCGTGTTCTTGGCTATTTCCCCGGCGTTTTTCTTAGCGTTTTCCAGACTGGTTTTTGGTGCACTTGTAAGCTAGATCCGCTGGAAAAACGCTAAAAAGAAGTCACTTGCTCTATCTTTGAAAACCGGTGGAAAACCGGTGAAGAAACTGGAAACGAGAAAAAAAAAACCGTTCTAATGTACACAGCGTTTTCTAAACTCCATTGACTAGCATGTTAAACCAACCGGTGGCTAGGATTAACATGAATTAACATAAAACTCAGCGGAAACCGCCGACGGAAAACACTAAAAAACAGCCTACAAAACGTCCGATGTGCACATACCCTAAGAGGTCTGGAAGATTTTTTTCAAAGCAAGGAAGACTCTGGATGTATTAACTGGTATTGAAGAAATCTAATATATAAAGCTGTGTGTGTATGTATATCCGGGACTGGCATCTACACCGTCGCAATTACAGCCACAAAAGTTTGCACAGTCACACATCTGGACCCCGAGAGCGTCATAGACTATGTTGTGAGGCGACATTTTAACCCTGCGTGTTCCAGTTCACCAAACAATTTTGCCCCTATCAACATAATGGGGGAAAAGTGTTGGAGGAAAATCAACAGCTGTCAGCTATAGCCACAAAATTTTGCACAGTCACACGTCTGGACCCCGGGAGCGTCATAGGCTATGTTGAGCCACCGTGCTCACAAGTGGTTAGCATTGCAGCCTTTGCAGCACTGGGGTCTTGAGGTCCTGGGTTCAATTCCCACCAAGGACACGAAGGACAACATCTGCAAGGAGTTTGTATGTTCTCCCTGTGTTTGCGTGGGTTTCCTCCCACATTGTAAAGACATACTGATAGGATATTTAGATTGTGAGGTCCAAGAGAGACAGCATTACTGATGTATGTAAAATGCTATGGAATTAATAGCGCTATATAAATGAATAAATATTATTATTGTGAGGCGAAATTTTAACCCCGCGCATTCCAATTCAAACAATTTTGCCATTATCTACAAAATGGGGAAAAAGTGACAGTTACCAGTTGAAAGTTGTGAATGAGACTGGCTTAATGATAGCGCCAAAGACACACACAACACAGACACGCACACCCCCAAGGGGACACACACCCTATAGTGACACATGCACTCACCCCATAGGGACACACACACACCACACAGACCCCCCCCATAAGGACACACACACACATAACCACCCTATAGCGACACATGCACTCACCCCAATGTACACAGACCCCCCCCCCAGAGGGACACACACACATACACACCCTATAGGGACACATGCACTCACCTCACAGGGACACACACACCAGACAGACACAGATGTGCACAAATCACCTCACACAACTCACCTCATACGTGTGCTGTCTTTAATTTCCAAACATAAACATCTGATTAAAAACAGCCAATGTGCAACACATGTGCCATATAGGGAATTAAGGCAGATGTCAGTCACATGAGCTGTCTATTATGTGTATGTGTTGGGTAACATATACTGCCCGGCCAGGGGGAGGGTTTACTATTGGCTGAAGATTTATTAGGCTGCCTATAGCAATCAATCACAGCTCTGTGCTGTTTCAATCCTGTTTTATAGTTTAAAGCGAACCTGTCACCCCCCCCAGACATCAAAAGCTAACCTATGCACCTTCTGCAGCACTAAGGCTGCATTCAGAGAAGGTGTATATAGCATTTTGTGAGGCTATATTCACTGAAATATACACTTTCATAAAATTAGGCAGTTACCAAGACCGAAGACTGGGAGGCGGGGTTTGCAGTGTCTCTGTGCCGCCCCTGTGTTGTCCATCATCCCTCTTTCACGTCCATTGTCTGATGCCTACACCCCCTCCACGCTCCGTAGCCCGCGCCTGCGCTCTGTTAGGTTGCCGGGCATGCGCAGTGCGCGCTGCCCGACAACTTCCTTGTGACTTGGGACTTGCGCAGTCCGCCGGCCCCGCAGTGGATTATTCATCATCCTCACTGCGGGGTGGCAAATACGGCGCCTGCGCATTAGCACCGCTGCTAATCCCCACCTGATCCCCACCCTACTCTCTTCGGTGCCAGGTCTCTCCGTTTCGATTTCTATTTTGTGACCCGGATATATGAGGTGAGGAGGAGAGAGGCAGTGAGAGGTGGGGATTAGCAGCGGTGCTAATGCGCAGGCGCCGTTTTTGCCACCCCGCAGTGAGGATGATGAATAAAGTTTTCGACCTACAAGTAGCGACTCCAGAGACAAGCTTCATACAAGATCTCAATGCCATGTTTTGGATCATTCATCTACGAAATAAACCAACATTGTTTTCATCCTAACGTGTGTACGCTTATCTGAGACGCTGCTCCGGGTCCTGTCTGCCCCTCTTACTGGAAGTACAAAGGTAAGAACTCCCCATTATACACCAGCGTGCCTTTATCGCCTTTAAGTGGGAACAGAACAGTCGAAAACTTTGTTTAAAAGCTCCTAGCAAAAAAAAAAAAAAAAAAACGCCTTACAGCCCAGCATCCAGCTATAGATCTCCATGTGCCCTGTTCCTCTGTGTGTAATCTGCCCAGCAACAAGCCGAACCCTCGTCAGGCGACGCCGCGAGCTTACAATCTGTTATGGAACGGCTGAACGCCGCCCATGAAGGATACAAGAGACTGTCAACAAGGTACATTGCCCTTCTAAAAGACTTTTATTCTGATGAATCTCTTTCAGACCTCAGTAAGGCGCTAGAGACGGACAAAGAGAGAGATGCCAAGGTCCGACACGCCATAAACAAGGCCGAACACCGTATCTCCCACCTATAAGAAACCAGATCACACCGATCGACCTCACCTAAACGTTCCTCTCGGGCATCCAGGTCGTCATCCTAAAGAAGTTCAACCATGAGCAACAGGATACTGGAGGCCCGCATAATAGCAGAGGAATCCAGGGTGAGACGTTCTTTCACTGAGAGAGAAGCAGAAGAAAAAAGGACAGAAGCAAGGACAGAGGCAAAAAGGGCAGAAGCAAGGGCGGAAGCGGAGATAGAAGCAAAAAGGGCAGAAGCAGAGGCTAAAAGGGCGGAAGCGGAGATGGAAGCAAAAAGGACCGAAGCAGAAGCGGAGGCTCGAATACAGATCCTTTGGTCACAGATGGAAGAGGAGGTTGCGCTAGCTAAAGTGAGACTACTTGATCCAAGGTCCCGATCCAGCTAACTCGCCACCACTGGAAACGGATGATCCAGTCGATCGCAGCAGAGACTATGTGCTAAACCGGGTACCTGTAGCGACCCCGGTTTACAGTACCGTCCAAGTCGACGACACCAAAACCCCCAACATACTTCTAAAGGCGCCAGTACCCTCGAAGGCGCCCGAGCTAATTAACTACAGTCGCCGAGAGATACCCTCTCAAACACAGTCACCACCACAAGATGGCAACCCAGCGTTTCCTGGCCCACCTTCACAGCTCAAGCGGTATTCGTCAGATTCTTCAAGGACTAAACCACAGCTCAACCCTGCAGCAGCATCATTCTACCCGGAAACAGCTCATCCATTCACGCCAGGCGGCCCATACGCCCCAGGGGCATCACGAGTCGTGGTGGCAACAAGTGGTGAGAAGTCGGACATGTCCGAGTTTGCCAGGTTCATGGTGAGCAGAGAGCTAATCAATACTAGTCTTGTGAAGTTTGATGATCGTGCAGAGAACTACAGGGCCTGGAAAGCAACCTTCAAGGCAGCCATCGCCAATCTCAACCTAACTGAAGAACAGGAACTCAACCTCCTGATCAAGTGGTTAGGCCCAGGCTCTTCAAACCATATCAAGAGCCTCAGAACCGTCTATGTAGGACAAGCAGAAGCAGGTCTCGCCGCCGCATGGCAAAGGCTGGAACGCACCTTTGGCAGCGCGGAAGCAATAGAGAAAGCCCTATTCAAGAGACTTTTACTAACTGAGAGAAACCAAGGTCTCAATCAAGGAATGAATTTTTCCAATCAGATCAAGATATTATCAATAATTGAATCTTTATTATCAAAAAAGAGTAAAATCAAAAACAGAGCTACATTACAGGAAAAACCACATAGCACAACAGACAACCTTCAACAATACAGGTTCCGTACAGATATTGCACATAAGATCACTGTAGACAAGGAAACACCTCAAGCAATACATCCATATATATCACAAGCACCTTAGATTGCTTCTCATACGATCTATATATGGTGCCTATCACCTCCCTAAAGTTAAGGTTTAAATCTCAACAGGGGGCAGAACTTATGGAGTACATGTGGCTATCAGAGGTACCCTGATCACAGTCAGCAAAGAAAGTGTTAGTTTACCTGTTTTGAAGGGACGCTGTGCCTGGGCTTCCCACCCCTACGCCGTTTCGCTATAGAGCTTCTTCCGGGGGCGTGCCAAAATGAGGCAACATGGGCTTTTTATATCCCCCAAATGTTGTACGTCATCCAGAAAGGCTCACTGCCATTGGCGCGGCGAGATCGAGCCTCCAGACGTAAGACGCGCCCTCCGGCGGCAGCGTGTGTAAACACGCAGTTTCTTCCGCCGGAAGAAAGGCGCGTCCCGTCATAGGAGCCCGATCGCACACGCGCACTAGTGAGACTATGAGGAGAGGAACAAGGTTATTGCTGTATCCAGGGCGACCGTCACGTGATACTAATCACATGACCGGCACTACCACTATCAAAGCCCGGGTTCTAAACTACTGGCTGCAGTTGTCATGGTAGTTGTAAGAATATATAAATCTATAGAAAAGTGCTTTATTAAGATTAACTACTTCTAAAACAGAAGTAGACAATGCTAAATAACTATATCAGTTCTCAAAGTGCTTAGTGCTGTGAATTAAATTGATCCAAAACCTATATAATATAACTGGTGCAATATATACGACAATATTTCAATATAATAAATACAATAAAAAATAATAAATACATACATATGACAATATTATAATCCCAATGTGAGGTGATATATTCTTACAATCTCATAGAGATAAAGCGAATACTGCAGCATATGAAAATTAATAAAAAAAATAATAAAATACAGAAAAATATGTATACAGCAATAAATCACATTTTCAATAAATTCTTAATCATAAAAGCAGCCGATCTTCCTTTTCATGATCTCCAAATTACTGCCAACATCTCTCTACTGGAGAAAAAGTCAACCTATATAAAAATAAAGAAATATTAAAACAACATTAAAATAAAAACATATAAAATGAAAGCCCGATCTTCATCCTCATTAGCAGCTGATTACATCTAAACTAATCTGGACCAATATTTTTTACAAAAAAACAACCACAAAAACCTTTTTACTACAAAAAAGCACCAAAGCCCTGGTTTTCGTTCAATCCCAGTTGGCTCAGATTGAAAGACGCTGGATATATAGATTAGGTACTATGGCACCCCTGGGATTGAACGAAAACCAGGGCTTTGGTGCTTTTTTGTAGTAAAAAAGTTTTTGTGGTTGTTTTTTGTAAAAAATATTGGTCCAGATTAGTTTAGATGTATCAGCTGCTAATGAGGATGAAGATCGGGCTTTCATTTTATATGTTTTTATTTTAATGTTATTTTAATATTTCTTTATTTTTATATTTTAATATAGGTTGACTTTTTCTCCAGTAGGGTCATTCCATGTCAAGTGAACCAATGATTATTACCTCTATATTTTTAATTCTTTTGAGATTTGTGTATTTGATAATAGCATGTCAGACAATGCAAAATGTGAAGAGAAAAATTTTTTAAAAAATTTATTTTTTTTTTAAATGATTTTCAAAGTTCGGAAAAAGTGTGAATTTCGCTGTTGCCTGCCTTTACGTTTCTCCTCATAACTAAGGCTAGGAATAAGATAGAGAGACAAAATAAACACCATTCTACTCAGAACTATACAGGCTTTCACCAGATATGTCACAAGAGGATCTTTGTTAATATTTTACCCATGTGATCGCAAGCGCAAAACTTTAAAACGTATTTCCGAAAAATCGGCGCGCTTTAAATATTTCAAAAACTGCCCATGTGTCTGCTTTGCTCTTAGCCACATCTGTACCAAATTTCAAGTTGGGATCGCAATGGGATCATATTTTAACATATTTTACTATTAATAGCGTCAATGGGTCATTCCATATCAAGTGATCTAAATATGAATATTTTTTTTTACCTGACGTCTTTAGATTTTTTTTTTTTTTTTCCTTTATGAAGTACTACTTTAGTTAATTACAAATTAAAAGTTTGGAATTTTTTTCTTCATCAGTTAATTTTTTACAGATTTTTAAAGTTTAAAAAAAGGGTGAATTTTGGCCTGGTATGACTTTAAATTTTTTTATCTCGGGCTAGAAATAAGATAGAGAAACAAAATAAACACCATTCTACTCAGAACTGTCCAGGCTTTCACCAGATATGTCACAAGAGTATATTTGTTAATTTTAATTTTTTACCTATGCGAATGCAAACGCAACATTTTGAAACGCATTTCCGAAAAAAACATTTTAATAAAAATTTTCCAAAACTGCCTATGTGTCTTTTATGCTCTTAGCCACATCTGTACCAAATTTCAAGTTGGGATCGTGATGGGATCATATTTTAAAATATTTAACTATGGTTAATCTCATTTTTATTAAATTTTGAAAAACATATGAAAGACATACATTCAATCTTTTAACAAAATCTTGAGACATATAAAATATACAAAAAGAGAATTCACAAAGTTATTAGTAACTTTAAGATAAGCTGCAAATTTACTTTTGCGCTTATCTCTGGTGCAATATATACTACAATCTAAATATAATTCCAAACACTCAAGTATACAACCTTTCTCAGGGTTTTGAGATGTTCTGATGTCAAGGGGACAAGCAGCCCCAGCAGAATGATTTTTATTACTTGGCCCCTTCTAACAGGTTGACCACGTAAGTGGGTCATTACCCGTTGAGGCCTAGTTGGAATAGTCTATCGACTGGTGTACCGGAAAGGAAGGCCGAAATATTAATGATCTACTCACAGCTCAGAGTTTTCGATCCCTGTCTAATGTTCACTAGAATTCTGAAGGTATAGGTATAGAAAGGAAATACCTAGACTGAATGTATCAGATGGGAAGAAAAGAGAGATAGAAAAGAAGAGAGAGAGAGAAGAGAAACAAAAACCATTAGAAAAAGTTATACTGGGAAAGAAAAGCCACGTAAGAAAAAAAGAAAAAAGGAGGGGGGAAGGACGGGTGAGGTATGGGAAGGAGAAAGGGTACTCATCCCACTGGCTCCCCATCAGCCAGAGGTCGAGCCATATTATCTGTGCTGGAAAAGATACTCCTAAATTCTGCAGAGTCGTGAAAAAGAATCCATTCAACCCAAATCCCTAAGAATTTGTTCCGAGATCCCGACGCATCAGCTGCGAGCTCCTCCATTCGATATATGTCCATCAATTCTTTGAACCAATCAAGTAGAGATGGAGCCCGGCTTGATTTCCAGAACCTCGGGATCACAGCACGAGCAGCCGAGATGCAAAAGCGGAGAATATCCCTCTTCTGTAGCCCAATAGGACCTGGAAAAATGGATAACATTGCCGATTCTGGGCAGCATTCGGCTTGTTTACCTGTTATCCGGGCGCATGCATTGAAAACCTCAGACCAGAACCGCCGGATTTTCCCACAACTCCACCAAATGTGTATCATTGTACCCTTCTCTTCCCCACAGCGCCAGCAGGTATCAGGGGTTCCAGGGAACATGTTCCGGAGTGTCGTCGGGCACAAGTACCATCTAGTGAGCAGCTTATAGCTTCTTTCTTGTGCAGAACAAGCGCTATCTAGTGAGTGAGTAAATATAAAGCATTTCTGCCAATTAGCTTCTGAAATGCTACACCCCAATTCCCTCTCCCAAGCACGTTGGAAGTAAAGGGTGCCCTGCTCTCTCATGGACCCTAAGGCCTGGTATAGAAATGATATTTTGCGCCTCGGTGGAGCCTCCAGTTGGAATAACCTCTCCAATACGTTGGGCGTCAATCTTACCCTGCAAGAGTGGTCCGCTGAATATAATTATGCTCTGTATTGGAGAAATTCGAATCACTTAAGAGGTCTCGTAGGTTCTTTGAGTTGTAGCTCTGCCATCGGGGGCAAACCACCACTGGACAGAGTCTGTCCTACTCGGGTGTCATCCACAATCCGCCAACATAAAAATCTCTGCCTGTCAAATCTGGGTGGGAAAGATGGGTTGGAAAAAAGGGGAGTCAAAGGGCTAAGTCTGTCGTTTAAGCGGAGGGTTTTCGTCACTAGGTGCCATACCTTCAAGGTGTTTCTGGTCATGTCTGTCAAAGGTACTAGGTCTGTGGAGTCTTTAGGGGAAATCCAAAGCAGGTGTTTCAGCGGAATCCCGAAACCCTCTTGCTCCACCCCTACCCATTTCTTGGAGGACGCATGATAATGCCAATCTAGAGCTCTAACAAGAGAGGAAGCCTCAAAGTACGCTCGTATGTTGGGTAGTCCAACCCCTCCTCTGGTCTCGGGCAAGGATAGGATATTCATTCGCAATCTGGACCTGTTGCCCCCCCAGACAAATCTAAGGATCATAGATTGCATTTTGTAGAGGAAACCTCTATCCAATAGAACAGGAACTGTCTGAAAAGTATATAAGAGTCGGGGCAAGACATCCATCTACGTTTATTCTCCCGAACCAGGATAGCTTTAATTGTCTATAGGAGGTAAATGCCGATTCCGCGTTAGTCAAAAGGGTTGATAATTTAAATTGAATATTTGTTTAAGATCTTTTGGTATAAGGACTCCCAAGTACTTAATGGCTTCTACTTTCCATTTAAATGGGAACTGTTTAGATAGATGAGAAACCAATTCTCCAGGCAAAGAAATATTGAGTGCCTCGGTTTTGGAGCAATTCACTTTAAAGTTGCTCAATTGTCCGAACCGTTCAAACTCCATTAAGACCGAAGGGATGGAGACCAGGGGCTGGGAGATGTAAAGTAGCAGGTCATCTGCAAATAAGGCTAATTTGTGATGACTCTGTCCCAGCTTGACCCCATGGACGCATTCATTGGACCTAAGTGCAAAATATTTAACTATTATAGTGTCAATTCAAAAGTCACCAAGAACACAGTCATTTTTTCACAATTGCCCGTCAATAGTTTGAATTTGATATAAAGAAACATAGTCTTGTAACATCTCAAATGAAAGCTGTTACCGTTCTGAGTAAAATGATGCCTCTCCCACTTCATTATCTTATTTCTAGCCTGAGATAAAAAAATTTAAAGTCGTACCAGGCCAAAATTCACCCTTTTTTTAAACTTTAAAAATCTGTAAAAAATTAACTGATGAAGAAAAAAATTCCAAACTTTTAATTTGTAATTAACTAAAGTAGTACTTCATAAAGGAAAAAAAAAAAAAAAATCTAAAGACGTCAGGTAAAAAAAAATATTCATATTTAGATCACTTGATATGGAATGACCCATTGACGCTCTTACTAGTAAAATATGTTAAAATATGATCCCATTGCGATCCCAACTTGAAATTTGGTACAGATGTGGCTAAGAGCATAGCAGACACATGGGCAGTTTTTGAAATATTTAAAGCGCGCCGATTTTTCGGAAATGCGTTTTAAAGTTTTGCGCTTGCGATCACATGGGTAAAATATTAACAATATATCCTCTTGTGACATATCTGATGAAAGCCTGGACAGTTCTGAGTAGATTGGTGTTTATTTTGTTTCTCTATCTTATTTCTAGCCCGAGATATGATAGAAAATGTAAAGCCATACCAGGCCAAAATTCGCACTTTTTTAAAACTTTAAAAATCTGTAAAAAATTAACAGATAAAGAAAAAAATTCAAAACTTTTTTTTTGTAATTAGATAAAGTTGTTCTTCAGATAGAAAATTTTTTTTAAAAATCTGAGGACGTCAGGGAAAAAAAAATATTCATTTTTGGATCACTTGACATGGAATGACCCAGTAGAGAGATGTTGGCAGTAATTTGGAGATCATGAAAAGGAAGATCGGCTGCTTTTATGATTAAGAATTTATTGAAAATGTGATTTATTGCTGTATACATATTTTTCTGTATTTTATTATTTTTTTTATTAATTTTCATATGCTGCAGTATTCGCTTTATCTCTATGAGATAACATAAATTTGTAAGAATATATCACCTCACATTGGGATTATAATATTGTCATATGTATGTATTTATTATTTTTTATTGTATTTATTATATTGAAATATTGTCGTATATATTGCACCAGTTATATTATATAGGTTTTGGATCAATTTAATTCACAGCACTAAGCACTTTGAGAACTGATATAGTTATTTAGCATTGTCTACTTCTGTTTTAGAAGTAGTTAATCTTAATAAAGCACTTTTCTATAGATTTATATATTCTTACAACTACCATGACAACTGCAGCCAGTAGTTTAGAACCCGGGCTTTGATAGTGGTAGTGCCGGTCATGTGATTAGTATCACGTGACGGTCGCCCTGGATACAGCAATAACCTTGTTCCTCTCCTCATAGTCTCACTAGTGCGCGTGTGCGATCGGGCTCCTATGACGGGACGCGCCTTTCTTCCGGCGGAAGAAACTGCGTGTTTACACACGCTGCCGCCGGAGGGCGCGTCTTACGTCTGGAGGCTCGATCTCGCCGCGCCAATGGCAGTGAGCCTTTCTGGATGACGTACAACATTTGGGGGATATAAAAAGCCCATGTTGCCTCATTTTGGCACGCCCCGGAAGAAGCTCTATAGCGAAACGGCGTAGGGGTGGGAAGCCCAGGCACAGCGTCCCTTCAAAACAGGTAAACTAACACTTTCTTTGCTGACTGTGATCAGGGTACCTCTGATAGCCACATGTACTCCATAAGTTCTGCCCCCTGTTGAGATTTAAACCTTAACTTTAGGGAGGTGATAGGCACCATATATAGATCGTATGAGAAGCAATCTAAGGTGCTTGTGATATATATGGATGTATTGCTTGAGGTGTTTCCTTGTCTACAGTGATCTTATGTGCAATATCTGTACGGAACCTGTATTGTTGAAGGTTGTCTGTTGTGCTATGTGGTTTTTCCTGTAATGTAGCTCTGTTTTTGATTTTACTCTTTTTTGATAATAAAGATTCAATTATTGATAATATCTTGATCTGATTGGAAAAATTCATTCCTTGATTGAGACCTTGGTTTCTCTCAGTTAGTAAAAGTTTGTTTGGAGTGACATATTATAATTGAGGACTAGTTGTTATCTATTCAAGAGACTGCAGGATTTCCCAAAGATCAACCTTAAAGAAGTCCACAAACTTCAAGACCTAAGTGATCTGCTCATGGAGCTGGAGCTCGCCAAAAGAGACCCTCGTCTGTCCGGGCTGTGCTATCTGGATTCAGCCCATGGAGTAAACCCAATCGTGGTGAAGCTGCCATACAGTCTGCAGGAGAAATGGGCAACGTCAGTCTCAAGGTACAAAAGAGTGAACGACGTCACCTTTCCCCATTTATTCACTTCTGCAGGTTCATTGACGAGCAGGCCCAGATGAGGAATGACCCAGCCTCGACTTCTTAGAATCCAACACTTCAGCAGCTGCAACTCCAGCATCAAGGTATGAAAGTGCTATACCAAAACGCAGAGACACTAAGAGAGCTGTGAGTGTTAGAAAGACTGAGCTACCATCACCTGCAACGCCCACAGACGAACAGAACACTGTCTCACCACGAGATAAGTCTTTCAATCGTGAATGTCCCATCCATAAAAAACCACACTCACTGACCAAGTGCAAGGGGTTTAGATCCAAAACCTTACAGGAGCGCAAGAAGGTCCTCACTGAGCTTGGGATTTGCTTCAAATGCTGCGCATCACTTGAGCACATGGCCAAGGACTGTAAATCCACAGTCAAGTGTGGGGAGTGCCACAGCGAAAAGCAAGTTTCAGCCATGCATCCTACCCGGCTAGCTAGAGACACACCGGCTACAGTCACCACCGCTCCTGCTCCAAGTCATGGCGGGGAGCCACAGAATCAGACTGACACCGCCACAACTGTTTCCTGCTCATGCTCAGAGGTATGTGGAGAGGGCCGAACGGAGAAATGTTGTGCCCGAATATGTCTCATCAAGGTTTATCCCGAGGGACGCCCAGAAAGGGCAATGAAGGTGTATGCCATCATAGACGACCAAAGCAACCGGTCCCTGGCAGGAACCAAATTCTTTGAAGCCTTCGGAATTAGTGGACCATCAGAACCCTACACCTTGAACACCTGCTCAGGCCGCATAGAGACTAGCGGCAGAAGAGCCGGGGATTCATTGCTTCTCCTATCAACGGGAAGACTGAAATACCTCTACCAACGCTCGTTGAATGCGACCATATACCCAGCCGCAGGAGTGAAATTCCTACCCCAGAAGCTGCACTTCATCAACCACACCTGAAACACCTCACAAGCGTCATCCCACCTATAGACAACAACGTGGAGATTCTACTCCTGCTCGGCAGAGACAACCTGAGGGTACACAAGGTGCGACAACAGTGCAATGGACCCAACTATGCACCATAAGCCCAGAGACTGACTTGGGATGGGTATTCATAGGAAATGTGTGTGTTGAGCGATCAGAAATCGACTCCTTCAGGACCTACGTGCATGGAGATGGGCGCACAACCTGCCTAAGACCATGTCCTCATCACTATGAAGTGAAGGAGAAGCCCCCAGACTCAATACAGCTACCCGACGTCGCTTCTTCCCTGCGTACCGACAATTTAGGAAGATCAGTCTTCCACACGACCAAGGACGACGATAAAGTAGCCTTGTCAGTGGAGGACAGAGAGTTCATCGAGATAATGGACCGTGCGTTCTCTAAAGACGAAACCGACCACTGGGTCTCTCCATTACCCTTCCGATCCACCAGGGTAAGACTCCCAAACAACCGAGACCAAGCTCAGACCAGATTTAACTCTCTGCAGCGTTCGATGAACAACAAGCCTGAGATGAGGGAACATATCGTTGCCTTCATGGACAAGATATTTCGCAACAACCACGCGGAACCCGCTCCATCCTTAAAGAAGAATGAAGAGTGCTGGTATCTGCCTTCATTTGGTGTATACCATCCATGGAAACCGAACCAGATCAGGGTTGTCTTTGACTCCAGCGCCAAACATGGAGGCGTATCCCTTAACGATGTTCTCCTCACCGGCCCCAACCTAACAAACAACTTAGTAAGAGTGTTGCTGAGGTTCAGAAAGGAACTTGTCGCCATCACTGCTGATATCGAACAGATGTTCCACTGTTTCCTAGTCAGGGAGGATCACCGGAACTTCCTCATATTTCTGTGGTACAAGGACAATGACACCAATAAAGAGATGGTGGAATACCGAATGAGGGTCCACGTTTTCGGGAACAGCCCTTCACCCGCCGTAGCAACCTATGGTCTACGAAGAACCGCGTCAGAAGGAGAGTCCGAGTATGGCACAGACGCGAAAGACTTTGTTGAAAAAGACTTTTACGTAGATGACGGGCTTAAATCACTACCCACCGAGGAAGCAGCCATTGATTTGCTCAAAGGGCCCAAAGTATGCTGGCCCAGGCAAAACTTAGGCTACACAAAATCGCTTCAAACAGCCGGCCGTAATGAGAGCCTTTGACTCGGGCGACCACGCCCCTGGATTCAAGGACATTGACTTGGGGCTAGACAGACCACCCGTGCAGAGGAGCTTCGGCATCAGATGGGATCTCGCAGCCGACTCCTTCGGATTTCAAGTAAATTGCTCAGACAAACCGTTCACGAAACGTGGTGTCCTTTCCATAGTGAACAGCTTATTCGACCCGCTCGGATTCGTAGCGCCTATCACTATACAAGGCAAATCCTTGTTGAGACAATTCTCTGAAACCGTCAAGGATTGGGATACCCCACTCCCTTCCGACAAAGAGCGAAAATGGGAAGCTTGGTAACAGTCGTTGTGCGGATTGAACAACATTCACATCCCGAGATGTTACACCAAAATCTCCCTTGCCTCTAGCGGAAGGAAAGAACTCCACGTCTTCTCAGACGCCTCCACTGAAGCCATAGCAGCGGTCGTATACCTGAGGTGATGGACGCCAACGGACAAAGCTACATTGGATTGGTATTCGGCAAGGCGAAGCAAGCCCCGAAGCCCGACCATACCATTCCCAGGCTCGAACTCTGTGGAGCCGTCTTGGCAGTGGAAATTGCTGACTTCATACTACAAGAACTGTGCATCGAAATGGATGAGGTCCACTTCTACACTGACAGCAAGGTCGTTTTGGGTTACATCTACAATCAATCAAGACGATTCTATGTGTATGTCAGTAACCGCATCGAAAGGATCAGGAGATCCTCCAAACCAGAACAATGGCGTTACGTACCATCGGAGCTGAATCCAGCAGATCATGCAACTAGATCCATGTCTATATCTTCCTTTGCTAACTCTTCTTGGCTTACAGGTCCAGAGTTCCTGCTGAGACAGTCGGAAGAAGGTGTCCAGGAAGACTTCAGCATCTTAGATCCAGATAACGATCCAGATGTCCGAACTGAAGTCAACACCCTGGCCACCAGTGCAGAGGAAGCTTCCAACCTCGGCTGCCAACGTTTCGAACGTTTCTCCAGCTGGACAAGACTCGTCCGGACTGTTGCCAGGTTAGTGCACATCGCCAGATGCTATCGTACAGACCTGAAAAACAGAGACTGTCATCGCTGGCATGTGTCCCACAAACCCCTTTCTGCTGAGAACATCTCCCATGGTGAGTCCCTCATAATACGCCACTCCAACAGAGCGAATTCGCCACCGAATGGAACTGCTTACATAAACAGCAGATTCCACTAAGAAGCCCTCTCGCCAATTTAAACCCGATTATGGACAGTTTTGGCTTACTTAGAGTTCGGCGGTCGTTTAAATCAGGCTCGTTTCGGAGTCGCAGAACAAAATCCTCTCATCATTCCCAACAAACACCACGTTACAGTCCTGCTGATCCGACATCACCACGAAAGGACTGAACACCAAGGCAGGCAGATCACAGAGGGCACCGTACGGTCGGCAGGCCTTTGGATCATTGGGATGAAAAGACGTGTAGCACAAATACTCCTTGATTGTGTGCACTGTCGTAAAGCGAGAGGAAAGCAACTGTGCCAACAAATGGCTGATCTGCCTACAGACAGACTTTCTACGGAACCGCCTTTCACCTACGTGGGCCTAGACGTTTTCGGACCATGGATTGTATCCTCACGCAGAACTCGTAGCAGCCGAGCAGACAGTAAGCGGTGGGCTGTGTTATTCACCTGCATGAGTGTTCGAGCCGTTCACATTGAGGTGTTAGAATCCATGGATACTTCCTGCCTGATCAATGCCTTAAGGAGGTTCTTTGCCATCAAAGGACCAGTAAAGCAGCTGAGGTCCGACCGTGGCAGCAACTTCGTCGGTGCATGTAGGAGCTGGACATCGACACCAAGCCAATCCAAGACCAGCTATCAGACAATGTTGCACCTGGATCTTCAATTCTCCTCACAGTTCTCACATGGAGGCTCCTGGAGAGGAGATCGGGATCTCACGCAAATCTGAACTCCATGCTAAAGGACGTTAACTCCTCAAGACTCACGCACGAGACTCTAGTCACTCTTTTAGCCGAAGTCTCAGCCATCATCAATTCGAGACCCCTCGTGCCGGTGACAATGGATCCAGAGGTACCAACCATGCTGACTCCCACCATCCTTCTTACTCAAAAGATTGACAACGCAGTAATTCCCAGCGGAGACTTCACTCACGCGAACACCTACCAAAGACACTGGAAACGATCCAATATTTGGCCGACTACTTCTGGAATCGATGGAGAAAGGAATACCTCACCATTCTTCAAGGAAGAAGGAAGTGGCGACATCCCAAGCCGAATATCAAGGAAGGAGACCTGGTCCTTATGAAAGACCAGACCACTGAAATAACTGATTGGCCTCTGGGACTTGTTACTAAGACACTACCTAACCAGGACGGCAATGTGCGGAAGGTGGAGCTAAAGGTCTTCAGGAAAGGTGACACGAAAGACTTTTGCAAGGCCGATCCACGAACTCGTTCTGCTGTTACCTGTAGAGAGCGCCGCTACAGGATGAACACTTCCTGACCTGAACTTTAGCCGTTTTCTTTCTTCCTCATTTTTGGATTTTTGAATTTTGAATTGTTGTAGTTAACATGCCCTTTGTTTTAGGTATTGTTATGGACTAATAGTGGAATCCCCAAAGTGAATTCCAGACGGGGAGTGTGCTGTTTCAATCCTGTTTTATAGTTTAAACTGCTATTATCTCTGATGCTTGCTCTGCTGCCACATGCTGGCCAGACCCTTCATTCTTTCCCCCTCTTTTTGTCCAGCCTATGGGGGTGTGGCTCCTGTACGTGCTGTTTTTGGTCTCTTCCTGTTTGCCCAGTCATTGGCAGACATTTTTCGGTACAGAGAGTTCATTCCCCATGGAGCTGAAGAAGCAAAGTTTTCGACCTACAAGTAGCGACTCCAGAGACAAGCTTCATACAAGATCTCAATGCCATGTTTTGGATCATTCATCTACGAAATAAACCAACATTGTTTTCATCCTAACGTGTGTACGCTTATCTGAGACGCTGCTCCGGGTCCTGTCTGCCCCTCTTACTGGAAGTACAAAGGTAAGAACTCTCACCCCATTATACACCAGCGTGCCTTTATCGCCTTTAAGTGGGAACAGAACAAGCTCAGCTTCTATTTTCTTACAGGCCATTAATATGACATATTCAAATTTATTTTTGTTATAGCTAACATCAGTTATTTATTAACCCGGGCGTAGCCGGGTACTACAGCTAGTATTTTTATAAGATACAAAGAACTGGTGAAAGGTTGCTGTCGACGGGGAGGGGGGCAGGTTTCTTATAAGAAATGTAACTTGTTGTCTAGTTGATTTTATATGTGAACAAATTGTGAATTAATAAAAATGTATTCTGATTCTCTTCTTTTTTTTTTTTCTCAATCAGATAACCTGTGTATTAATTATTTAAACTTCTGCTCTTTCAGGGATTTTAGGTCCAGTGGGCAGTGCCATCAGAGATGACAGCTGTGTTTATATAAGTGTGCATACAAATATAGCTGTCAGTCACTGATAGGACCACCTACTGGACCAAAAATCCCAGAAAGAGCAGAGGATTAAATGATGAAATCACAAGTTATACTGAATCTTTTCTCACAAAACTATATATCAGTCATCTCTACTAGCCCTGTTCTATAACATGATGGCTGCAGATTAGATTACCTTTTCATGGCGACAGGTTCCCTTTAGTGTCTGTATGTTTGACATTTCTGTAATGAGGGCAGCCCGCTTAATTTAAGAGGTGCAGGTTTCCAGAAGCACAAGCTGGGCACAATGTTTAATTCTGCAACATTCACTGTGTTTGACTCCATGGGTGTTTTCCAGAGACTACATGGTGGCTACACTGGTAGATGAATTCCCATATCGTGTAATTTCCAAAATTTTGTCACTTAAGGGGATATCTTCTGTTCTGACACTTAGGGTATCTGCAAGTGGAGTCTACAAACTATTCTAGAAAAATCTGCTACAAAAATCAAGTGGCGCTTCTTCCTTCCCAAGCCCTGCAGTGCGGCCAAACAGTACTGAACAGTCATATGTGGGAGGTCTTTTTTTTTTTTTTTTTTTACCTATTCACTTTGTAAAAATTAGAAATCTGGGGTTTAATTCACCACCCAATAGTATAAAATTTTCCTATCGCCATGACAGCACCCACATGAAGGGGATCCGCCCACAAGGACAGGAAACCTACAGATGAAAAGGGGCAGGCCCCTTCGCCTCCTCACTTGGTTTCCTGTCCTTGAGCGGAACCCACAGATGAAGAGGATTACCTGTGGTCCTGACGCTCCTGTGGGTGCTATAACGGCAGCAGGATCCGAGGCAGAGGTAGCAGCGTTGGGGGAGCCTGGGGTTCCACTCCCTCTTCCTCTAGAGAGCTTCCCAACAGCCAGGTGGCGCTGCCATGGGTTGTGGGAGGCAGGCTGTGCTGGAGCAGGCGGCTGCGGTGCAGTGGGAGCTGCCACCCGGTGACTGGTGCAGCCGGCTTCCGGGAGCGCATGTGCGGGATAACGTGCGTGCACCCGGAAGTGCCAATGTAGACTTCCGGTGCCTGGAGGAGGACACCGGCGTGGGAGATTCAAATGGCGTTGCCTGCCTAGAAGGTTTGTGCGATGCCTTTCCCCACAGGAGAGGAGCACCAGAAAGGTACTAGGCATACTGACAGCCTCAGCAGCGGTGGGGGCAGCAGTGGAAAGAGAGATGCAGGCAGGAAGAAGGAGGAGAAGTCTGCCAAGTCCAACAGTGTGCCGGCTCCTGCAGTACCGGTACCTGGGGTTAGCTATAGGGATGTGAAGGTTTGCTCACCTATAGTCTGATGTACGTTCTCTGTCTTTTTTTCTCGTTCTCCCCGCGCTCTCTATTCAATTCTGTCCGGAGGTCATTGTGGCTGAAGGAATGGAAAGGCGATGCTCACACAAAAAGTAAGCTTTGTGCCATCCCTTGTAAAGGGAAGTTCATCTTCGGCTCTGTTTTAGATGACATCCTGACAAAGGCTGGAGAGGTAAGGAAGGGTTTACCAAACCAGTCTCTTCCTAATTATAGGCGAGCATTCAGAAAGAAGCAGTTTTCTCGCCGGCAGTAGGATCCAGATAGGATACATCCGCAAAGCAGCAGAAAGGTGTCCTACTCTGGGGTTCATCGGACTCCAAACAGAAGCCCGTTACCGCTGATGTAGACCCTCCAGTAGGTGGTAGATTATTGGCTTTTTCCCACAAATGGTCCCTTATTACATCTAGTTGTTGGATCCTCTACCTGGTGTCATCAGGGTTAAAGCTGGACTTTGAGAGGGTCCCAAGGGACTTCTTTCTTCAAACTTCTTTGTCTGATCTGGGTCGTCAGCATTATTGGAATCTGAGGCGGTTCCTGTGGGCCAGGAAGAGAGGGGCTTTTATTCCTCTGTTTCTGGTACCTAAGCCGGATGGCTCCTTTAGGACTATTATTGATTTGAAAAAGTTACATGGTGGATTCCATCGTTCAGAAATGTTTTCTTGCCGAGGACAAGCTACATGTTCTCCAGAAGAAATTCGGCAACATCATGGCCGATCCTAACCTATCCTTAAGAGACGCTATGTCCCTCCTGATTCTGACTTCTTACATTCCGGCCGTGTTGTGGGCACAGTTTCATACCCGGGCTCTCCAGCAGGATGTGCTGAGGGCAGATGAGGCCTTACAAGGTCGCCAGATGGCAGGCTTTGTCTGTCACTTTCTGCAATCAGGTCACTCTCTTGGTGGCTGGATCAGGTCACCTAAACAGGGGTGTGTGTCTTGAGTGTGTCCACCAGATGTTGTCATCACAACCGATGCCAGTCCCTCGGGGTGGGGGCCAATCTAAGCAAGCTTCTAGCCCAGGGTCTGTGGACAAGGGAGGAACAGGAGGGCTCCTCCAATCTAAAGGACCTGCGGACAGTTCTTTATGCCCTTCGCAGGTTCCTGCTTCATCTGCAGGGCTCCCATGTTCGTGTTCAGACCGACAACACTACCGTGGTGGCATACGTCAATCATCCAGGGGGCACTCGGTCATCTTCTCTGATGACTACCACGGCCGCCATTTTTCTGTTAGCAGAGGAGCATTTTCGCTCTCTCTCATCAGGGCAGACTTCCTCAGCCGTCACTCTCTCCACCAGGGGGAGTGGATGTTTCACAGGGTTCAAACAGATTGTGCAGTTAAGGGGGTCACCAGAAATAGATCTCTTGCAACCAGGTCCAACCAATAAGTCTGTCGGTTCGGCTCTCGGAATCTGACACACAATCCGGAGGTATTGGACGCCCTACAGGTTCCTTGGACTTATACCCTGGCCTATGCCTTCCCCCAATGTGTCTCATTCCACTGTTACTCAGGAAGATCAAGGACGACAGGGCTCGGATGATTCTGATTGCGCCTTTCTGGCCCAAGAGGCCATGGTTTTTATGGCTGAGGGCATTGTCCATAGCCGACCCATCGATTCTCCCAACAGATCGAGAGCTGCTTTCTCAAGGGCTGTTCCTCCACCCCCAGGCGGAGGGGTTACATCTGATGCCTTGGTTTTTGAGAGGCAGCTGTTGAGCCAGAGGGGTTTCTCTGATGCTTTAATCTTGACCCTTTTGAACAGTCGTAAACCTGTTACTACGTTACTACCAACCTATCTTTAAACATACTGATTTGGTTTTTGGAGAGTTTCTATACCAATGATTCAGAGGCACGATTCTAGCTGCTTTTTATAAAGATGCTTTTATTAATTCATCAAGGAGATTAAAATTTGCAGGTACAAAGTGCTCAAAGATTATATAAGATAAAATTATGTATGGATCTGGATTAGGAGGACACTAAGGGGTTAGGGTCTCTGTGTCTCCCACTTCAGGACATATTCATGGTAGCTAAATCAAACAAACGCCATTGTGCAGTTCTAGTATACATATGGTTGAGAGCTACAGCTTATAGTGTATAGAGAGTTCAGTAATATACCCCCCTCCCAATACAACAACACACTGATTATTATCTCAAATCCATTGTACATCATACTTAGCAGCATAGAGATTGTGCCCAGGCTTACCCATGTCAGATGCCAAAGTGTGGAGATGACCACTGGAGGACGCCCCAGCGCGTTTCCCTGAATGCTTCCTCAGGGGGCATGTTTGGCCGTGTCTCCCCCGTCCTAATATACCCCCCCACCACCCCTCTCATCACCTGTCTCCACTTCGCGCTGCTCCCCGCCGCAAATGGGCGGCCCGCGCCGTCCCGAGCAGCGGCTTCCGGCACTCACACACCGGAAGTGCGTCATTTGACGCTCCTTCCTGTGCTACTGAAGCCTTGCACCGCAGCCCGAGGCCGCGCGACCGCGCATGCGCGGACCGCAAACGCCATATTTGAAGAGGGCAAAACTGCCCAACTCTCTTGTATACACTCTCTAGGTTTAAATATATATGTAGTGGGCACTCAGACATCTATGGCATCTCATTATAACCCGGATACAACCCCATAAGTGAGTCCACATGTTTAACTTCTATATACATATACATGGATACTATATGCACAAAACATCTTGATACATACTGGATTATACATATACAAATACAAAGTGTTCATATATGACGCTCTCATTATCCATATATCCTGATGTCCTCCTTCATATAGCCATCCATAGAAGTAATTCAGGTTACAATGTCCCGTCGCCACTGTGAAGGTCCGAATCAGAATAACATCCAGAGAGTGAACGGACGGGTGTAGAGTGGGGGGGAAGGGGAATACAGAACAGCTAAAAACACAGACAAAACAAATAAAAAACAGTTAAAACCATAATACAAAAATACCTAAAGGGACCCTCAGGGAAAAACTGGGGGTCCACAGCATAGTCAACGGCTCAGATCCCACCTGTACAGCCAATCAAAAGACAAGAATATCTATCCTCATTATGGATAGGATACAAGTCCTCCTCCAAAATTTGGAAGGAAGATCATATCCACATCCTTCAATTCACAAGCCTGATAGTTGGTTTCAAGGTCAGAGATATGACACAAAACTTAGTTTTTCATTAAGACCATCTGGGGACTGCATCCCCAGACGGACTATCCATTGGCATTCCCTCCTTGCAAGAGATTTCTTATAGTCTCCCCCTCTTGCTCCCAAATGGCACACGTCTATAGCTTTAAATTTTAAGTTGGTTGGGTCACTACCATGTTTAGATTTAAAGTGACGGGGTAGGGTTTTTATATTAGGATCACCAGGTTCCATCTTTTTAGCCGCCTCTATGTCCCTGATATGCTCCCTTACCCTAATACGGAACTCTCGAGATGTAAGGCCGATGTATATCAGGCCACAGGGGCATGTGGCGTGGTATATCACATTCTTTGTGGCACATGTCAGGTAGTGTCGAATATCATATAGCCGATCACTGTTGGCTGCCCTAAAGGTCCTTGTCCTCTCCATATTACGACACGCCAGACATGAACCACATGGATAGAATCCCAACGTCCTCCTTACTCCACTCACTACTGGTTTTGATTCCCTTACATAGTGACTATGTACCAACATGTCTTTTAGGCTGTTGCTCCTTCTCGCAGTCAACAACGGTTTTTTCCGTGACCACGTCATTTAGTCCAGGTACCAGTTTTAAAATCCCCCAGTGTCTCTTTAGGATTCCCCTAATCCTGTTCCATTTGTCATTATAGGTTGTTATAAAACGAACCATCTGGGTCCCTTGATTTTCCTTCCTCTCCTTATGCCGGTCACTCCCCAGCAGAAGGGTGTTTCTGTCCCTCCTCCAGGCCTCGGTATACCCCCGCTTAATGCAACGCTTACTATAGCCCCTCGCCAGAAAACGATCCCTCAGATCTTTTGCCTGTCCCTCAAAAAATCCATCCGTTGAGCATACTCTCCTTGCTCTTAGATATTGACCTACAGGGATCGCGGAAATCGTTGCTGGGGTATGGGCCGAAGAAGCGTGCAACACTGCGTTTACTGATGTAGTTTTCCTATACATATCAGTTTGTATAGATCCGTCGGGGTGGATGTAAAGTTTAATATCTAAAAAATCCACCGATGATGTGTGATGTGTGTAGGTCAGTCTAATATTATATTCATTAGAATTTAAGTATCCCAAAAAAGTCTCCAATTGAGATACTGTTCCCTTCCACAACATCAACACATCATCGATGTATCTCATCCATGAAAGCACATGGGTGGCGGCCCGGGCGCCCCCCCCCCCCGAAAATCTCTCTCTCCTAATAGCCAAGAAAGAGATTTGCGTAGGAGGGCGCGCAGGCCGCCCCCATTGCTGTCCCCTGCTGCTGGAGGAAGAACCGGTCTTTAAAGAGGAAAAAATTATGTGTCAGGATATACTCTAGGAGATCCAGAATCAAGACACTGAGGGATTCCTCCATACTACTGCTTTCCAGATAAAAAGCTACAGCCCTAAGCCCATCATGATGACAGATAGATGAATATAGAGATTCAACATCTGCCGTGACTAGACGTGTGTCCGAATCCACAAAGATCCCATCAACTTGCCTCAGGACGTCCGATGTATCACGGACATAGGAGGGCAGCGTTTCCACAAGTGGATGCAGGTAAAATTCGATAAACCTGCACACTGGGTCACACAGCCTCCCTATCCCGGACACAATCAGACGCCCCGGGGGGTTGAGGGGATCTTTGTGGATCTTTGGGAGAAGATAAAAGGTTGGGACTATGGGTTCTTTAATCAAGAGTCCTTCCCAAATCTTTTTTGAGATTATACCATCCTGATAAGCCTTGTCCACAATCTCAAAAAGTTGAGACATGAAACTCTTTAACGGATTATAAGACAAACCTGAATAATTTTCTTTATTTTTTAACTGTTTGAAGGCTTCACGTTCGTACATTTGCACAGGCCAGATAACCACATTCCCCCCCTTGTCCGCAGGTTTTATAACTACATCTTGTAGTGCCCTCAGCTCTCCCACAGCTATTCTTTGATGGTATGATAAATTGTCAGCTCCTTCACGGTGACCAGACAACTTTTTTAAATCTTGTGCCACCAATCTGTGGAAGGTCTCTATTTCTGGGCATGCGGACAGAGGGGGGAACGTGGTTGATCGTGGATACAGTGACCTCGGGAAATCATGGGAATTACCTTCTACGTTATCCTCCTCTCCTTCTTCTAAATCCTCCAAAATCCCAATAGTGTCCTGCTCCTTCCCTTGCACGTCAACATCTGTTTTTTCTCCTTTTTTGTGAAGTTTTTTGAGGATTAACTTGCGGGTAAAGAGGTGCAGATCTTTTAAAGCTACAAAAAAGTCAAAGTTATTCACAGGTACAAAAGATAACCCCAATCTCAGCACTTCCAATTGGTGCGATGTAAGTACATGTGAAGAGACATTGACTACCTGCAAATTACTTCCCCGGCTCTTCTTGCCCTGTGGTTCTGGGGGTGTTCTACTTCGTTTCCCTTTCTCTTTACCCACGTTGAAATCATCTCTTGGTAGAGGTGGCCAATTTTTACTACCTCCTTGCGGTTCTTCCAGTGACGATAATGAGGATACGGAGCTCGGACTCATAGGTGGGTCTACTGGAGGATCCTTAGATGGCATTTTGGGTGGACTTTTCGGTGTATTCTTAGGGGAGCCATGCGGCTTCTTTCTCCCACTCTTCCATCTATACACCATATGGTTTCTATAGTCTGATACATCCCTTTTATATTTTTTAGTTTTCATAGTTAGTATTTCCTTTTCCCATTTCAAAAAACTATTCTCAAGGTCACCATTTAGTTTTGCCAGTGCATCCCCAGACAGTTCCATATTCAGTTTGGCTTGAATTAGATTTATCTCTGTTTCAATAGACTCTAAGGACCTTTCGTTCAATTTGACCAAAAGGCCCATATATCCCTTTGAGCATTTAGTGGACAAATCTTCCCATTGACTCTTGATTTCAGAATCTTCCACCTTAAATGAAGGGAAGACTTGTATTCTAAGTCCTCTAGGTATTAAATCTCTAGTAAGATAGCGTTCCAAGAACGCCTTGTTCCACCATATTCTCGTCTTTTGATTAAGTAACTGCTTCAATCTTGCCGTCTGACCTGCTGTGGCCCTTAAGTCGGGATTAACTGGTATCCCTATTGTGTCGTCAAATACCAAATCCAGTTTAGAGCGCCAGGATGTCTCCCTGGCCTTATGATCCATGTTACCTAGAAACACCGCTGTGATAAACAGAAAAATATATGTTTTATATATCCAGGATAAACATGAATAATATTTGTAAAGTATTAGGACTCTCCCACATATTACATTAAACATACTGATTTGGTTTTTGGAGACTTTCTATACCAATGATTCAGAGGCAGTTTTGCCCTCTTCAAATATGGCGTTTGCGGTCCGCGCATGCGCGGTCGCGCGGCCTCGGGCTGCGGTGCAAGGCTTCAGTAGCACAGGAAGGAGCGTCAAATGACGCACTTCCGGTGTGTGAGTGCCGGAAGCCGCTGCTCGGGACGGCGCGGCCGCCCATTTGCGGCGGGGAGCAGCGCGAAGTGGAGACAGGTGATGAGAGGGGTGGTGGGGGGGTATATTAGGACGGGGGAGACACGGCCAAACATGCCCCCTGAGGAAGCATTCAGGGAAACGCGTTGGGGCGTCCTCCAGTGGTCATCTCCACACTTTGGCATCTGACATGGGTAAGCCTGGGCACAATCTCTATGCTGCTAAGTATGATGTACAATGGATTTGAGATAATAATCAGTGTGTTGTTGTATTGGGAGGGGGGGATATTACTGAACCCTCTATACACTATAAGCTGTAGCTCTCAACCATATGTATACTAGAACTGCACAATGGCGTTTGTTTGATTTAGCTACCATGAATATGTCCTGAAGTGGGAGACACAGAGACCCTAACCCCTTAGTGTCCTCCTAATCCAGATCCATACATAATTTTATCTTATATAATCTTTGAGCACTTTGTACCTGCAAATTTTAATCTCCTTGATGAATTAATAAAAGCATCTTTATAAAAAGCAGCTAGAATCGTGCCTCTGAATCATTGGTATAGAAACTCTCCAAAAACCAAATCAGTATGTTTAATGTAATATGTAGGAGAGTCCTAATACTTTACAAATAATATTCATGTTTATCCTGGATATATAAAACATACCAACCTATACTGCAGGGCTTGGCGGAAGTTTTGGGATTTCTACCCTGGGGTACTCTGATCACCCGCCTATTTCGGCTATATTGGAATTCCTGCAGAAGGGTTGGGAGTTAGGTCTGGCAGTTAGTACCTTAAAAGGGAACACCTCAGCTCAAGGGGCCCTCTACAACTAACATCGCTGGTGATAGATGGGTCGCTAGGTTTGTTCAGGCATGCAAACGTAGTAGTCCAGTTCACATTCCCTGTGTGGTCCCTTGGGATTTGAACCTGGTCCTGGACGCACTCACAGGACCTCCCTTTGAGCCCTTGAATCGACTTCCCTCAGGCATCTGACCTTGAAGACGGTACCGCTAGTTGCACTAACATCTGCTAGGCGGGTGGGTGACGTCCATGCTCTGACAGTTGACCCTCCATTTTTGTTAGTACTCCCGGATATGTTAATTCTGAAACCTGACCCAGCATATCTCCCTAAATGGTCTAAATTTCACCATAGTAGAGAAATTATCCTGTCGTCCTTTTATGCTACTCCATCCACCTCAGAGGAGGCTAGGTTTCATTCCTTAGATGTGCGCAGGGCAGTCCTGGAGTATGTCGATAGAACATATCCCTTTAGGAAGAGTAGGGCTCTCTTCCTCTCTTTCCAGGGTCCTAAGAAGGGGTCTGGCACTACAAGGAACACTCTGTCTAGATGGATCCGAGATGCTATCTGCTTGGCCTATTCCTCAGCAGGTGAGCAGCCTCTGGATGGGGTAAAAGCCCAGTCTACTAGAGCTGTTTCTGCCTCTTGGGCGGAACGTGCCAACATACCTTTAGAGGTCATTTGTAATGCGGCCACCTGGGCCTCTCCTTCTACCTTTTTTCATCACTATCGTCTTGATTTGGACTTCTTCTGCCCTTGATTTCAGGAAAGCAGTTCTTAATACTGTGGTCCCTCCCAGGGGATACTGTTTTCTGCGAATCTCTCATGTGGGTGCTGTCATGGTGATAAGTAATCCCGGATTTTCCTACCGGTAATCATATTTTACGGAGTCCATGACAGCCCCCACTCACTTCCCACCCTGTAGATTTTTGTCACGCTTTATTGATATTGTCTTTGCCTTATTGGCATTGCGTTTGCTTTTTACACTCAAGCGTCACGGGTGGGCACTTTTTTCCTAAGGGTGTTTTTTGCATGCCCTTTTCTCACGCCTGAGGGTAATGGTTTCTGATGTATTTATACGATTGGTGGTTCCTTCAATGTCTCTGTAACCAACTGAGGTGGCCGCCCCTTTTTATCTGTAGGTTTCCTGTCCTTGTGGGCGGATCCCCTCTCTCATGTGGGTGCTGTCATGGACTCCGTAAAATATGATTACCGGTAAGTAATCCCGGATTTTGACACACTTGTTTCAATATGCTCACTGAACCCCTGGATGAATTCATTGAGGAATGCAGTGGTAAAATGGGATCACTTGTGAGCTTTTTTTTGCTGACTTAGCACCCACAAACCATTCCAACTAAATCTGAACTGAAATATGGTGCTCCTTCTTGTCTTCACTTTTTACTGTGCTTCAAAAGTAGTTTTTGACCACACTTTGGGTATTTGCGCACTCAGAGGAAATTACAGTACAAATTGTATGGTCCATTATCTCTTGTTACAATAGTAAATGTGAAAAATGTGGGGTCAAAGCAACATTTTCATGGTTAAGAATGTGTCTTTTTTTTAATTTTCATGACTCAATGCTATAGAATTCTATGAAGCCACCTGGGTGTTCAAGGTGCTCACCAAATATCTAGATAAATTCCTTGAGATGTCTAGTTTCTACAATAGGTTCACTTGTGGGAGAGTTTCACTGTTTACGCATCTCAGGTGCTTTGCCAATGTGATATGGCACCCGCAAACCATTCCACTAAATCTGAACTCCAATGCGGCGCTCCTTCCCTTCTTCACGTTGCACTGTGCCTCTAAAGTAGTTTTCGGCCACATATGAGGTGCGAATTCAGGAGAAATTTCACAACAAATTTTATGGTGCATTTTCTCCTGTTGCCCTTGTGAAAATGAAAGATTTGGGGTTAAAGCAACATTTTTGTGGCAATTTCTTTTTTTTATTTTCACGGCTCAACATGTAAAATTTGTGAAGCACCTGGGGGTTTAAAGAGCTCACCACACATCTAGATACATTTCTTGAATTGTCTAGTTTCCAAAATGGGGTCACTTGTGAGGGAGCTACACTGTTTAGGCACCTCAAGCGCTCTCCAAATGCAAAAGGTCGCCCACTAACGATTCCAACCAATTTTCATTCAAAAAGTCAAGTGATGCCTTTCCTCCGAGACGTACCGAGTGACCAAACAGTGGTTTTCTTTCACATATAGAATATCAGCGAACTCAGGAGAAATTTCACAACATATTTTGAGGTCTATTTTCTTCTGTTTCCTTGTGTAAATGAAAACAATTGAGGCTAAAAGAACATTTTTGTATAAATATACTTTTTCATTTTCACAGCTCAATGTTATAAAAATCTGTGAAGCACATGGGGGTTCAAAGTGCTCACCACACCTCTAGATAAATACCTTGGGGGTCTAGTTTCCAAAATGTGGTCACTGTTTAGAGTCAGGGGCTTTAAAACACTACATTGTTTAAAACACGATTCCAGCCAATTTCCATTTGAAAAGTAAACTGGCGCTCTTCCCTCCCAAGCTCCCAGTGGTTTTCCACCATATATAGGTATCCGTGTACTTAGGAGAAATAGCACAACAAATTGTATGATGCAATTTCTTCTGTTACCCTTGTGAAAATTACTATATTTGGAGCTAAGTACGTCAGTGTTGGTAAAAGTTAAATTGCATTTCTTCCTTCAACTTTGCTTTAGTTTTCTGTAAACCCTTGCTGTATGTGGTTTTGAGTAGTAAAGTACCTTTATAAAAGCAAATGCCACACTGAAGTAGCAGGGGAGGGGAGAGAAGTATGAACAGGTGAATATATTGAGACGACTGCTATTTCGCGCTGCCGTGCTCTTCTATATGTTTCAGATCTGATACTGTTGGAATGGTCCACATCTCGATATATTCACTTGTTCATCCTTCACTCCCCTCATTCACCTGCTACTTCAGTGTGGCATTTGTTTTGATAAAGTTTCAATAAAGGATTGGTTTTAATACTTGCGCTGAGTGCCACTGACTTTGGTCCGCTGGATCACTCTGTCTCACTCGCTGCTGGGATTTAGTAGCAGAGCAGCACTGGATCCATATGAGGTGCACTGGATTATGAACATGAATGGTCAGTGACCACGCCTTCGGTGGGATAGTGCTGAGCTAGTGTTTCTTTTTGGATGTATATAGAGGCTAGTAATTGGCTGCAGCGATAATGTCCAGGGAGAACCTTTGGCAATTTGTTAAAGATAGGATACAAATATCCTAATACACAGAGACTTTGTGCAAAATGTGATAAACTGAAGTCTGTTTTTTTTTTAATTTATAAACGACAGTTCATATTCTCTTAGTAACTATTGAAAAAGCGTGAACTACAAATTGAATCCATCAAGCTGCTAAAATATACACAGATAAAATTATAAATTTAGAACAATGATAATTAAAAAAATTCCATTTCTACAGATCAGGTTTGAGAATGTCTTGAACTTCAGGAGGGGTCTCCTGGTTTATTGCAGTCTCTTCTGTATGTTCTCGTTGAGGATAGTCGTCATTTAGCAGCAAGGAATATAAGGTTTCCAGAGTCCCAAGTGTGCCCTGCTCCTGGCACCCACTACCATGTGACCCATGGTCCGTCAGGCAGTGGCACGCACTCACAGCATTCACCGTCATCCCTACATCAGAGCTTTTGTGTTGGTCACTGCTCACAGGGGGCTCTGCATTACTTTCACCATGGGCTCTTGATGCATCGACTTTGCTTTCTATAGTTCGTGCAAGCATGTAGCTTACTTTCCTTTGATGAGCTAAAGCCTCTTCCTTATCATTAAGCTGCAAATACAAATAAGAGAAATATTAGCCTTTACAACATATATGGCTATATCTCCTGTCCAGAGTGAGTGTCCCTGTCATGTGGTGACGTGCTCCTGTATTTCTTCGGGGGGGCGTTATCACGTCATCAGAAGTACATCCTGTCATTTGACACACATTCTGATTATCCGGAAATACTGGGTTGTAGGTCATGTGCACTGCATTTGGAGATACAATCTCATTGAATACTATACCCAACTATATAAATAACTTGAACCCTATAACATCTTTATGATAATCTCTGATGAAGCTGCGCGAAACTCACGACAGGGGGCCTTTCTTCTATTGGTAATATGGACATTTGATAATGTACTTTTCCTAACCATGTGACATTCTTGTGCATATAGGTGTGTCATCTATTCAGTTTTTTTTTTTTTTCTCTATGTCCTTGTAGCAATGATTAATATTGTCTCACCACTGTGTATATATATTTTATCTTCTCTCTGTGACTTCGCAGCATTGCATAACATTGTTTTAATATAACGTGTTTACATTTATTAACACTTCTAATATTATTTATTAGACGAGGGCAATATTCCAACCAGGAGGAATATGAATACAGGTCTGATGCTATGGCCACTTTGACTCTTTCTTAACTATCACTGTGCATTTTGTCTATGTGAATGATCTCTACTAGGCTACTAATATTGCTAGTAGTATGTAGCGGTCTCTATATAAAGTTTTTTTGTTTGTTTTTTTTAAAGGGAAACTGTCAGGTCCCCTGTGCACCTAGAACGATGACCAGTTCTGGGTGTATATCTGAAATCCCTACCTGATAGTCCCAGCATCTAGTAGCATACATAAACAGATCTTTAGAAAAAGTATTTCTAAAGATTGTTTATGAGATGCTAATTAGGGTTTTGAAGTACAAAAAACTTTCAATCAAGCGTGGTGAGCCGCTCTGAAGACAAGGGGACACTGAATGATGAGGGACACACAGCCATGGACACATGCTGCTTAATATAGCGACTCAAATGACGATGCTATGCAATGCATGTCATCAGCTATGTGGTCCGACTATATGCAAACTGGTCCATGATCCCTGGTATGTGGTAAATAGGCGCAGCACCATAGTAAGGTAGGCTTCATATTTGCATTCGGCACTGCAGCGTATGCTGCGCATACCCATACACAGTGCTGAACGCAAACACTTTCATGTGAACGCAGCAGTGATTGTCAGCATGCGTTCACATGAAATGGCACTGTGAGTGTGCCCGGCCACCCAATCAGCGGCGGCGGCAGTGAGGCTGAGATCAGCAGCGGAGATCTCCTCCTTCCGGACGCTGCTAATCTCTTCCTCCCTGCTGCCGCCGCCAGCGTTGCCGCTGGTTTAAAATAGCCGGCAGGAAAGCCAGTGGTGAAAACACCACTGCCCCGCTAATTCAAATGATCAGCTGATGCGGCAGCATTATCTGTTCATTTGAATTAGCGGGCGGGAAAGCCGACTTCACCACCGGCTTTCCTGCCCCGCTAATTCAAATGATCAGCGCAGATAAAGTGGCCAGCTACTAGTTGCCACCCCCAGCTGCCTGGCAATCAAAAAATACAGGGAAGCCCATTATTTTTTTCAAAATTATTTAAATAAATAATTAAAAATAAAAGTAGATGGGCTCCCGCCGTATTTTGATCGCTAGCCAAGGTAAAACCCAGGCTGCTGAGGGGCTGGGATTCTCAGCATGGTAAGACCCAAGCATTCTGGATCCCCCACGCTGAAGACCGCAGCTGCCCCTGGAAATATCGCTTTTATTGTAGCGTCATTTCCAGGCGCTTTACCTGGCTCTTCCAGCGGCCCTGGTGGGGGTGGTGGTACACTGGGTAAAGATGGGGTTAATACCAGCTTTGTATTTTCAGCTGGCACTAAGCCAAATTGGACAGCGACCATAAATTTCTAGTAAATATTAAAAAAAAAAAATTGCAACACAGAAATTATTTTGTATTACAAATAAAACACAAAACACATTTAGGGGGTCCATCTTTATTAGAAAAAAAAACACAGACTGCCACCCGGCCATACAAAAGGTTATCTGAGTTCACATGGACTCAGATAACCCCAGCATCACCCAGCACTCGGAGCCCAGCCATAAAGTGAGCGCTTCTCTCACTCACAGCTGGGCTCCGGATGGCGGGTGATGCTGGGGTTATTTGAGTTCACGCTCATGTATGAACTCTGATAAGCTTTTACATGTTACCCAGGTGCCAGTCTGTGCCTGCTCTCTCTGTCTGCAGACATGTTTGTCTTCTGGCAAAGGTGTAGCAGAGTTGAAGATAAGAAGACCTGGATTAGGTCAAAGGAAGGTTTTTTTCTTGTAAAGATGGACTCCCTAAATATGTTTTGTATTTTATTTCTAATACATTTTCTCTGTGTTACATTTTTTTGTTGCATTTTTTTTTCAATGTTTACTAGAAGTTCATGGTGGCTGACCAATTTGGCTTAGTGCCAGCTGACTATACAAGGCTGGTATTATCCCCATCTTTACCCAGCATGCCACTCCCCACCAATGCAACTGGAAACTGGAAGAGCAGGGTAAAGCTCCTGGAAATGGTGCTTTGATGTTGTGCCATTTTCAGGGGCAGCTGCGGTTTTTAGCATGGGGGGGACCCAGACCACTTGGGCCTTACCACACTAAGAATCCCAGCCTCCAGTTTCCTGGGTTTTACCTTGTCTGGCGATCAAAATACAGCGGTTAGCCCATGCATTTTTAAAAACATTTTTTCCAAATAATTAACAGCCAATCACAGACGCCCATTCTGTGTGACAGCATCTGTGATTGGCTGTTGGAGCCAGTGCAATAAATATCTCTGGAAGTTAATGAATGGCCCCAGAAGTAGATGCGGCAGGACCCGGTAAGTATAATGATAATCACATAATTAATAAATAAATATTAATAAAGATTATGTAATTTCTTTTACAGAACTAACCTCCTACCCCGCCCACCACCCCATCCCATAACTGTAGAGTCCGAGTTGGGGTTTCGGACTCAAGTTTGTGTCATGCTCGGCCCCAAACTCAGACTTTAAAAAAAGTTTGCATGAGTCTGACAAATTTCGAACACCGGCAGGTTTGCCCATCACTATTGAACACCACATAGAACCATTGAGTATGTCCAATTCTGATCCTCAAGATTATAAGTTCATGCTCATAGATTTCATTGTTGGATCTGTGATATTCACAGACATGTGAATGGATCTGTGACACATCATGCTGTCCGATAAAAAAATAAAAATCAAACAGTACATGGACATTCCACACAGCTGTGTGACTGCGCTCTAACACTGAAGAGGATACAGAGAGTCATCGTAGATGCCAGGACTGCTGCTCAGTTCTAAAAATTATTAAAGAGAATCTGTCAGCAGATTTTTGCCACTGATTGGCAGCTTACTGGCAAACTACAGTGTACACAAAAAGCTGCCAGTCAGTGGTGGGGAGGAGTTACACTGATTAGCTGGACGACATGGCACGCAATACCTAGTCCTGTAGTCCTAGTCCTGCTGATACAACATTGATCATACTGAAACTAAAGCATGCTGCTTAGTAAGTGACACATTCCTGGAATCAGTGTCTCAAACCCTACATTATGCAGCTCCAAGATTAAAGAGCAAAAACCTGTTGTCAGATTCCCTTTACTCTAGGCTATTTAGAAAGTTGAATGACTTTGCATTTAGGAAGTCCATTTTTGTTCAAATGGTGTAACAATAGTCATAAAGCTGCCCCAAAGCATCTAACATAATATGTAAAACTAGCAAATACAAAGCTACAAACTGAAAATTAAGACTTTGCTGCAGAGAATGGAAAAACTAATTTAATTATCTATAGCTATGGGCACACAGTGACTGAAGAATGAGGGTGAAGTAAGGATACCAAAAGTATGTTAGTATTTGCAGCAGATTTTTTTGTGGCAAAAAGAGGAAAAATGCTGCCAAAAATACATGCAGTTTTGTGTGGGATTTTTAATGAATCTTTAGGCTACGCTCACACATTTACGTATTTTGTTGCGCTTTTTTGCATGATTTTCGGCTGCACAAAAAAGCGCAACAAAACACGCCGGTGCTTTCACACAACATGCTTTCTTCACCCCATAAAGCGCAGGTGATGTCACTGAGGGGAGGAAGAATCCTGCTTCCTCCTCCCCTCTGTGACAGCCCCCATAAGATTTTGGAGTGTATAAATATACACTGCAAAATCTAAATTAAATAAAGGCAAATGTATGAAAAATAATAAAGAATCAAATACTTACCCTCCGACGCCTTTTCTCCGATCTCCAGTGCAGAGGTATCGTCCTGCCGTGATGTCAGAGTGACGTCACGGGCGCTGATTGGCCGCTCACAGTCATGTGATACATATCAAATAGCCATGATGTCACTCTGACATCACCACAGATCCTAGCAGGTCAATTCCTGCGGCGGTTCCTGGCTCCTGGACACAGGAACACCCCCCGGAGAGTAAGTATTTCATTCTTCATTATTTTTAATAAATTTGTCTTTATTTAACTTTGATTTTGCAGTGTATATTAATACACTGCAAAATCAAATGGGCTGTCACAGGTGTCACACAGAGGAGGAGGAAGCAGGATTCTTCCTCTCCTCTGTGACGTCAGATGCAGCAGCGCCCGCCCTTGTAGGAAAAAGCGCCGGCGCTGCTGCGTAAAGAATTGACATAGTTATTCTTTTTACGCAGGCGCTTTTTCCTATGAAAGCGCAGCATATTTTTACGCACTGTCTGCACGGCAAAGTGAATTTCCCATTACGCAGGTGCGTATTGTCTGACAGCAAAGTGAATGTAAAATTCACTTTGCCGTTCAGACAGCGCGTATTTTCACGCCGCACCTTTCTGGGTGAAAGCGCCGGCGTAAGAAATATGACCTTGTCAATTCTTTTTTTTTTTTTTATTATCATTTTTTTATTGCTTTTTCAAGATTTGACAAAGAAAAAAAGAAAAATACATTAAATATGTTCAACATACAAATATATATAACATAACATGTCATAAACCAATTTGCTTAATAGGTCATATAACAACTAGAGTGTCCAGTCTTATTCAGTTATTTCTTATAAGGTTGTTCTTACTAAAATTTTTAAAGTTTTGTTGATCTTAGTAACGCCGTGTCGAACCTTTTCATAGGTTTTTACAAACAGTCCCACCCTCCCTCCCTCCCTCCCCTGATGCAATTTTATATCTCCTGTAAATCTCGATGTCCTAAAGCGATATTCTTCACATTATTTCTTAAGCATTTCCTCTCAGTCTACCTAGTGTGCCCTCAAGCTCTGCCATAGCATACCAAGCTGTCTTTCTGAAAGGGGAGATAAACGTCTCCATTTCCGAATCGGAAAGTTCTCTTTCTGCAAATATTCTCCATTTGCGAAAGAATTTTTCTACAAGACGAGTTGGGTTTTTCCTAGCCTCAGTGGCTTCGAGGTGTAACACTTTTTTAACGGTGCTGCGCAATGTCTCTATCCCCGGTAGGGTCTTCTCAAGCCAATGCCTCAAGATCAATCGTTTAGCCACTATGGCTATAGTGTGGAATAATATGTGAGGAGAGCCTTGGTTATGTGTGTCTCCGTGATAGTGAAAGAGCCAAAGCATTGGGTTGAGTCGCCCCTCATTGACGAAGTGTCCTCTGGCCAGGCATCCCACTTCCTCCCAAAACTGTGTTGCTTTCTGGCATGACCATATACCATGTTCTAAATCCGTCATTGCATCTCCACACTTGGGACAATTAATCCACCTATTTTGGTTGGCTGGTGAGGGTGGGATGTTGAAACCCTGTATAGCTCCATGCATTAATCTAAATTGTGTATCCCTCCACATTTCATTTGTAACTGCTTTCCTCATTGACTGCCATCCCTGTATTATCTTGTTCGGCAAATCACTGTCTCCAAAGTGTTTTTTCCACCTGGAGAAAGGCCCTCTTGGTCCTGATGGTCGAAGTGCATCTCCCAAATTGTTGTATATTGTACGTATGGACGTGTCTTCCACCCTTTCACATATCAAATCCTCCCATGTTTCATTTGTGAATTCCCCTGAAATGTCATGCAAGTTAGTCAAGAGGTGGTGGTAGAGCTGTTGGTACTGTAGTACATGTAATCCAGGTAGATTGAATTTAGTCAGAACCTCTGCTCGTGTTAGCCATCTCCTCTCTCCCACATGCATGAGATCAAACAGCGTCTTTACCCCTCTAGATTTCCAACTTTTAAATAGAGAATTTTCACGTCCCAAGGGAAAGGATGGGCACGCCCAGGGATTAAGTCTCCCTGAGATCTTCCAAGAGAGACCCAATTTAGAACGGACATTTTTCCAGGTCATAATTGTGTCTCTATAAATCGTGGTGTGTTTCAAATGGCATGGTATCATAGAAAGTGGTGTGTGTAGAAGTGACGCTAAATCCCACGGCCTTGCATATTCTCTTTCCAGGTCTATATCCGAGAATCTAAATGACCCCTTAAGCCAGTCCAACACATGTCGCATAATGCATGCCAGGTTGTACCCTCTGACATCAGGCAACCGTAAGCCTCCCTTCTCCGTGGGTTGAAGTAAAAAGTTAAGGGCGATTCTAGGTCTTTTACCCCTCCATAGAAACTTAGAGAAGGCATTGTTCAACTTCTTAACGTCTAAATGTGTCAGTAGTAAGGGGATTGTCTGAAGTGGGTATAGAAGTCTGGGAAAGCTAATCATCTTGATCAGGTGGGCACGTCCCAATAACGATAAAGGCAATCCTTTCCACCTCTCCAATTCTTGCTCTATTTTGGCGATAATAGGGACAAAGTTATATCTATATATCAAGCCCATCGTCCTGGCTAGCCGTACTCCTAGATATTGTATATTTTCCTGTGCTACCCGAATGCCCCCCAGTAGTTCAACCCTCCGCAACGGACAGTTTTTTTGTATGAAGAAAATCTCGCATTTATCTCTGTTTAGTCGGAAACCAGAGAAAGCACCCACTCTCTCGATGACATCCAGGACATTAGCTAGGTCTCTCCCTGGGTTCCGCATAAAGAGCATGATATCGTCTGCGAAGAGAGATATCCTCGCCTCCTTTCCCCCACCTTCAAGCCCTCATATAATTTGTGTGTGTCTAGATATATTGCCAACGGCTCTATGGCTAGGTTGAAAAGCAGTGGGGACAATGGGCATCCCTGTCTCGTCCCTTTTTCTAGCACAAACGTATCTGATAGAAAACCTGGTGTGTTCACACAAGCTTTTGGAGTATTATAAAGGGATCTTATATATTTTCTGAATGGGCCGTCAAGACCAATAGTGTCTAGCACCTGCTCCAGCCATGACCACCTCACATTATCGAACGCTTTTTCTGCATCCAAGGTGATCACGGCTGGATCGGCGTCTCCTCCCTCCCCTCTATGTCTTGCTACATCTATTAGTAACATTGCTTTACGTATGTTGGTAACTGTAGAGCGTCCTTTTACGAAGCCCGCTTGTCGGGGATCAATTAGTCTAGGTAGAATGGTGGCCAATCTGTCCGCCATGATTTTGGAGATTATCTTTAAGTCCTGGTTTATTAATGATATTGGCCTATAGCTGGCGGGGTCAGTCAGTGGCTTCCCTGGTTTCGGAAGTAATTTAATGTGTGCCAGATTCATTCTGTCTGGTATAGGCCTACCCTGTAGGAAAGAGTTGTATAGATCTGTAAGTACCGGGGAAACCTGTTCCTGAGGGACTTAAAAAAGGCTCCTCCAAATCCGTCTGGGCCCGGTGCTTTACCTGAGGACAGTTGTCTTATTACCCCTTCAATGTTTTCCACGGAAATGGGTGCATTTAGATATTGTTTATCCTCCTCTGTCAACCCTGGCATGTCAATGTCTTTTAACCAGTCCATGCCTCTCAAATTTCCTCCGTTCTCATCCTTATAGAGGGATGCATAAAACTTTCCCAATACCCTGGTGATATCCTTGGGTCCCGACCAGACATTCCCATGTTTATCTTTGATTTCTAGTATGGGTGTCGCTGGATGTCTCCCCTTCGCTAGGCGTGCCAGGAGTCTACCCGCCTTGTCTCCATACCTGTGAAGTTCCATTTCCAATTTGCTTCTATACATACATTCTTTCCTATTTGCCCATATGTCAAATTCTTTTTTTGCTTCTATCCAATTTAGTTTGTCTCTCTCTGTCATTGTCTGTTTGTAATGCTGATATGCTCCCCTTACTGTCATACTGGATTTCAGATATTGGTCTTTGATTTTGTTTTTCAGTCTTGTTTGATATGCCATGACATGCCCTCTCAACACCACTTTAGCGGTCTCCCAAAAGAGCCCCGGGTCTCCCCTGTGTATCTCATTGTTTAACGCGAAGTCAGCCCACCATTCCTTCAGCATATTATTGAAGTCCTCTTCCTTTGTCATGTTGTCAGGAAACCTCCAAATGTAGTCCGTTCCCTTTTGATGTGTCTCCCTGGTTTCTACCACCACTGGGCTATGGTCGGAAATGACCATGCTCTCTATATCTGTGGTGGCCACTCTTTGAAAAAGTAGTGGTGAAGTAAGGAGCATGTCAAGTCTCGACCAGGACCCATGTGGATGCGAAAAGTGCGTGAAATCCCTCTCTAGTGGATGCATTACCCTCCACGTGTCTATTAGGTTACAATGTTGAAACAGCTTTTCCAAGAGGCCTCCCTGGAGTGTACCCTCCCCTCCCCCAGCTCCCAGGGTCCGTGTGTATTTGGTGCGTCTATCCTCCTGTTCGTGTACCACCATATTGAAATCACCCCTATTATGCGAAGGTTGATATGATCTGTCAATAGATCATTCTGGAGGGATTGGAAGAATGGCTTTTGAGCGGAGTTCGGTGCATATAAGTTATATATACTAAAAATGTCTTCTTTGATCTGCAAATTGAGGTGGATCAGTCTACCCTCTTTGTCCTTTTTCTCTGAGATTAATGTGTGGGCCAGTGATCTCCGCACTAGGATAATAACACCTGCTTTCCTTCCCATTGCCCCCGATCCATATACCTCCCCCACCCAAAGCTTTTTGAGGCGAAAGAAGTCTTCCTGTGTCAGGTGGGTCTCCTGTAGGAGGGCAACATCAGCATGTAATCTGTTGAGATGTCTAAGGACCATCATGCGCTTAGAGGGAGAGCGCAGGCCCTTGACGTTCCAGGAGACCCACCTAACCATATTTGGTGAAGGCTATCGATGAGACATAATGGAATGTCTGCCCGCTTCTCCTCAAGCCCTCATCAAGACACCTCTGAGCAACCCTTTTGCTGATAATATCTGAATATGCTTCGCCGGTACAGCTGAAAATGAAGATACAACCCCCATTGTTACATTGCATCAACCCATATCTTACCATAATATACCATCCCTCCCCCTCCCCGACATTTCCCCTTTTTCTTATCTTATCCGTTCTATTGACTTCTCTTTCTTCCTCCATGTCGTGCGTCGCCCCAAGGATGGGCCGCCAGAGATCCGCCTTACTTCAGAAACTAATGATGAGTTCACATTTTCAAGTCCCACCCCTTAGGGAAAACAAAATAAAGAGGGAGCAACAAACAAGTGAATAACGCAATCATGTCCAAACATTAAGCTTTCCTTTCTGTGTACTTTCTCTCACTTTCCCATTTCCCTTTGTCCCCCTCCCCACCTCACTACAGCCCTTTAATTTCTCCGTATTCAACTTGATCTCAATATAACTCGCTAAGTAAACACCTGAGTACACACGTTCAAGTATCTAGACAGTACATCCAGTGATGGTTTTCATCTCGCTTTCTTCCTAGGTGCCGACTGCCGGTTTTTCCGGGGTGTAGTGTACCTTTGGTGATCTCCACTGTAGTTACCCTCCGAGCGCAGCTGGTAGTGTCTTAAAGAGTCACGTGGTTGCTCTCCAGCTTCCGTAGGATTCTGTGAGCTTCCTCCGCCTGAGTTCTTCTCGCGGTCTTTAGGACTGTGTGCTGTTGAGTCATTACTGGGAGTCTGTTCAGGGGTTTTGTCCCCCATGTTAATTAGTGCCATGGCTTTTTCTGGGTCAGTAAAAGAAACCGAGGAGCCGTCCCTTGTGCGAAATCTCAATATGGCGGGATACGCTAGCTGGAAGCGTACATTTCGTTTATAAAGGATAGTGCATATTTCGCTAAATGCTCTCCTCTTGTTGGCAACTTCGATAGAATAGTCTGCATAGACTAGCACCCTGTGTCCCCTGATGGTAAGGGGTATTTTTTTGGCCTTATACGCCCTCAGGATCTCCTCTTTGTCTCTATGGTTCAAATATCGCGCTATAGCATGTCTTGGCTTGCTCCTGCTCCTCCTCCCTCGACTCCAGGGTTTTCGGCTCCACGTGGTGGGGGGTTTCTAGGGGGGCCAATCCTGTGTGTGCGTTCTGTTAGGCACCTATGTGTCAGGCCCAAAGATTTTGGGAGGTCAACTTCAAAGATGTCGATCAGCAAGCTTGGTATAATGGATTCTGGCAGACCGACTATTTTGAGATTGTTGCGTCGGTCTCTATTTTCTATATCTTCTAATTTATTATAGGCATAGTTTGAGTGGCGCTGCAGGTCCTGTAACTGTTGTTCCAATTCTTCCACTCTTCCCTCAGCTGCAGCTATTCTGCTCTCTGCCTCCAGTAACTGCTGGTCATGGTGGCTCAGCTTGTTGTTTATGTCCTGGGTAGTGGCAGCCACCAGTTCTGCTACTGCAGATTTTAAGTCAGGAGCCAGATAGGCTGACATCTCTTTGGCTAGGAGTTTATAATCCAGCCATGGGAGCCCTTTTCCAGCACTGTTCTCTCTGCCCCCTCTCTCTCCAGCTCCTCTGCCTGCCATTGTCTCTCCACCCTCCAGTGTACCTGGGCTCGTGTTATTCTTGTGTCCGGCTCATCCCAGTCCTGGCTTCCCTCCTGTGCTTCCGCTGAGTCCTCTATCTGTGCTGTCTCCAGGTCAGTTTCATCCTCCTCCTCCTCTGTCCTCCTCGCCTCCGGAGTCTCGCCTGCTCCTGCCGGCGCCATTAGGGAGGGGGGAGGGGGCGCCATGTGCTGTGCTCCACTTGCCTCCGTCCCTCCCGGGCGCGTGAAGTAGTGATCCAGTGTGGCAGCCATCTCCTCTCCCTCTCTGGTATGTGTGTAGCGATTTCTGATGTTAGGGGTCGGGGATGTCGGCGGATTCCTCCTGCGGTCCCGGGAGCCCTCTCAGCAGCGGCCGCTCATGGAGGCGCCGGAAACGGAAGTCGACCTTGTCAATTCTTTACGCAGCGCTTTTTCCCACAGGGGCGCCGCTGCTGCATCTGACGTCACAGAGGGGAGGAAGAATCCTGCTTCCTACTCCCCTGTGTGACTACTGTGACCACCCATTAGATTTTGCAGTGTATTAATATACCCTGCAAAATCAAAGACAAATAAAGACAAATGAATGAAAAATTATAAAGAATTAAATACTTACCCTCCGCCGGGTGTTCCGGTGTCCAGGAGCCAGGAGCCGCCGCTGGAATTGCCCTGCTCACATGACCGCGAGCGGCCAATCAGCGCCGGGAACGCCCCCTCTGACATCACGGCAGGTCTTTTTCCATCAGTACATGGCCTTCGCATAGCTCCAGATGGCGCGAACAAGCCGGCTGAGAGGTAAGTATGAAATCTTTATTATTTTTAATACTTCTGGCTTTGTTTAATTTTGATTTCGCAGTGTATATTAATACAGTGCGAAATCAAATGGCCGTGGTCACCAATGTCACAGAGGGGAGGAGGAAGCAGGATTCTTCCTCCCCTCTGTGACATCACTCCTCCCTTGGCCCGTGAAAAAGCGCAATGTCTGAACAGCACTGCTTCTTTTTTTGCGTGGGTAAAAAACGCTTGTAAAAGTGCCGTGCAAAAAAGGCGCTATGTGTGAATGTAGCCTTAAGGTACCATTACACACATCTGTGCAGACATTGCTTACAACTTCCTGGTTGCAGTGAAATCATGGACACATTGTTCTATTTTGTTGCCGTGTACAAATGGAACAACGTGTCAATGATTTCACTGCAACCAGTGAGTTGCAAGCAATGTCTCCAGAGATATCTCTGTGTGTAACGGTACCTTAAGGGGATGTGCCCACAGGTTGATTTTGCTGCGGTCCACAACACAGCAAAACCTGTAGTGGTTTCAAAGATCTTTAGAGTCCTTGACAGGAGATTTGCTGCATTCTGGACATGTGTTTTTTGCGCGTTTTTGCCATTGTCTGCAGCAAAAACACAGAAAAGATAGGACATGTTCATTCTTTCCCATCCGCAGCAAAAACTGGGGTATTTGACACTTGCAAAACCAATGTCTGGGCACGGCGTTTCTATGAAACACACTGGTTTTGCTGGGGAGCCCAAACACAGAAACAAATTAGCATACATTTGCATAAAACCATAGCAAAAATGCATGCGGAAAATGCAGCAAAAATCCACTGTGGGCACATAACCTAAACATTGTGTTTTCCTCTGTGGCAAAATCGCGCAGAAAAAAAATAGAATTTACAGGTGCATCTCAATTAATTAAAATAACACCAAAAAGTTAATTTATTTTAGTAAGGGTGCTTTCACACCTTGGTTTTGCGTAAAATGCAGCAGTCGCGGTAAAAAAAACGCATTTGTCGCATTTACCGCATTGCGGTCAGCGGCGTTTTTTTCGCAGCCGCAACTGACGCAACTACCGGAACTGCACTTGCCGCACACTTACCGCAAGCCCCATAGACAATGCAGGGGGCTTGCCGCAAGTGCGGCTGTTATGCGGTAAATGCGGTTGTTTTACCGCGACTGATGCATTTTACGAAAAACCCAGGTGTGAAAGCACCCTTAGGGCCCCTTTACATGCGGCTACATTTCTAGGGTGGGTACAGGTAACTTACTGGTTGCAGTGAAATCATGGAGAGATTATTCCATTTGTACACAGCATCAAGATAGAACCTTGTCTCCATGATTTCACTGCAACCAGTAAGTTACCTGTAGCCACCCAAGAAATGTAGCCGCGTGTAAAGGGGCCCTTATTCAATACAAAAAGTGAAACACATATATTATACTAGCTGTGAGCCCGATGCAAATGCATCGGGATTCTAGAACGTGGCAATATTTTTTGCATTAATAGCATTATTATTACCATTAATAGCATAATTATTAGCATTAATAGCATAATTATTAACCATTAATAGCATAATTATTAGCATTAATAGCATTAATAGCAATATTATATGCATTAATACCATTATGATTACCATTAATAGCATAATTATTAGCATTAATAGCATAAATATTAGCATTAATAGCATAATTATTAGCATTAATAGTATTAATATTAGCATTAATAGCATAATTATTAGCATTAATAGCATAAATATTAGCAATAATAGCATAATTATTAACATTAATAGCATTAATAATAGCATTAATAGCAATATGATTTGCATAAATAGCATAATTATTAGCATTAATAGCATAAATATTAGCATTAATAGCATAATTATTAACATTAATAGCATTAATAATAGCATTAATAGCAATATTATTTGCATTAATAGCATTATTATTACCATTAATAGCATAATTATTAGCATGAATAGCATAATTATTAACATTAATAGCATAATTATTAGCATTAATAGCATTAATAGCAATATTATTTGCATTAATACCATTATGATTACCATTAATAGAATAATTATTAGCATTAATAGCATAATTATTAGCATTAATAGCATAAATATTAGCATTAATAGCATAATTATTAGCATTAATAGTATAAATATTAGCATTAATAGCATAATTATTAGCATTAATAGCATAAAATTACATTATAATAGCATTATAATAGCATTAATAGAAATTATTTGCATTAATAGCATATTAATTATTACCATTAATAGCATAATTATTAGCATTAATAGCATAATTATTAACATTAATAGCATTAATTATTAGCATTAATAGCAATATTATTTGCATTAATAGCATTATTATTAGCATTAATAGCATTAATTATTAGCATTATAGATAAATATTAGCATTATAGCATAATTATTAGCATTTATAGTATTATTTTAGCTTATTAATACATTATTATTTGATTAATAGCATAAATTATTACATTTATACATATTATTTTGCTATTATTAAATTTATTTATTATTATTTAATATTATTATTATAATTATTAATATTAATCATTAATATATTAATAGTTTATTAGGCTTAAGCATTTTTAGCGCTAAAGGATTATTATTAGCATATATTAATTTTTTATTATATATTTTATTTATTATTTATTATTTTTTATTTATTTTTTTATTATTTTTTATTTTTTTAATTATTATTTTTTTTATTAAATTTATTATTTATTTAAAGTGAGCCTGAGGCGAGACCCAGTTCTCTTCAGGTCCGCTGAAAGGGCTGATATAATTAGCATATATTTAATTTTTTATTATTATTTTTATTGAATTATTTATTATTTTTTATTTATTTTTTTATTATTTTTAATTATTTTTTAATTATTTTTTTTTTATTAAATTTATTATTTAGGCTGAGGACCCAGTTCTCTTTCAGGTCCGCTGAAAGGGCTGATATAATTAGCATATATTTAATTTTTTTATTATTATTTTTATTGAATTATTTATGATTTTTAATTTATTTTTTTATTATTTTTTAATTATTTTTTAATTATTTTTTTTATTATTAAATGTATTATTTAGGCTGAGACCCAGTTCTCTTTCAGGTCCGCTGAAAGGGCTGATATAATTAGCATATATTTAATTTTTTTATTATTATTTTTATTGAATATTTATTATTTATTTATTTATTTTTAATTATTTTTTAATTATTTTTTTTATTATTAAATTTATTATTTAGGCTGAGACCCAGTTCTCTTTCAGGTCCGCTGAAAGGGCTGATATAATTAGCATATATTTAATTTTTTTATTATTATTTTTATTGAATTATTTATTATTTTTAATTTATTTTTTTATTATTTTTTAATTATTTTTTTATTATTAAATTTATTATTTAGGCTGAGACCCAGTTCTCTTTCAGGTCCGCTGAAAGGGCTGATATAATTAGCATATATTTAATTTTTTTATTATTATTTTTATTGAATTATTTATTATTTTATTATATTTATTTTTTTTATTATTTTTTAATTATTTTTTTTATTATTAAATTTATTATTTAGGCTGAGACCCAGTTCTCTTTCAGGTCCGCTGAAAGGGCTGATATAATTAGCATATATTTAATTTTTTTATTATTATTTTTATTGAATTATTTATTATTTTTTATTGATTTTTTTATTATTTTTTAATTATTTTTTAATTATTTGTTTTATTATTAAATTTATTATTTAGGCTGAGACCCAGTTCTCTTTCAGGTCCGTTTATTTTTTATTTATTTTTTTATTATTTTTTAATTATTTTTTTTATTATTAAATTAATTTGTTCCCATTGAAATACATTAGCGGTGTGTCGGCGATTTTATGGCCGCCGACCTGGTTCTATTTGTCGGCCCTAAAATCGCGGACACACCGCTAATGCATGTCTATGGGCAGTGAGCTCGAGAGAGCGACCAATCAGAAATCGGGCTGACTGCCCATAGAGATGCATTAGCGGTGTGTCCGCGATTTTAGGGCCGACAAATAGAACCAGGTGGCCGGCCATAAAATCGGCGAGACACCGCTAATGTATGTCAATGGGAAATGAGGGCCTCTTCTGATTGGCTGAGGGCAGTAGACAGCGACCAATCAGAAGAGCCCCTCACATCTCATTGACATAGAATGGTGGATTTGTCGTCCATTCTATGTTAATGATAAGTGAAGAGGACGTCGGAGATGGAAGTTGGCGGAAAGAAGACAGAAGATCCCCGGGGCCGGACGAAGAGGCGGAGATGGCGGAAAGAAGAGAGAAGACCCCCGGGGCCGGAGGAAGAGGACGCCTGGCCGGACGGAGGACTTGTGGATCGGACGGACGATCAGATGACTAAGAAGGCATGTAAGTGATCGACGGGGACGTTAGGTTAGGGGACGGCGAGGGCTTCGGGTGTAGGGCTTTAGGTGTTAGCGACAGCGGCGGGGGAAAGCGACGGGAGCTTAGGAGGCGGCGGGGCTTAGGGGATAGGGGGTTAGGTGCGGCGGGGCTTAGGGTGTAGGGGCTTAGGTGCGGCGGGGCTTAGAGGTGCGGCGGGGCTTAGGGTAGGGCTTAGGTGCGGCGGGGCTTAGAGGGTAGGGGCTTAGGTGCGGCGGGGCTTAGAGGGTTGCGGCGGGGCTTAGGGGGTAGGGGCTTAGGTGCAGCGGGCTTAGGGGGTAGGGCTTAGGTGCGGCAGGGGGTAGGGGCTTAGGTGCAGGGCTTAGGGGGTAGTGGCTTAGCTTAGGTGCGGGTTCGGGGATAGGCAGTGGCTTAGGTGCGGCAGGGGGTATAGGTGCGGCAGGGGGGTAGGGCTTAGGTGCGGGTTAGGGGGTATGCGCGGGGCTTAGGTAGGTGCGGCAGGGGGTAGGGGCTTAGGTGCAGGCAGTGGCTTAGGTGCGGCAGGGGGTAGGGGCTTAGGTGCGGGGCTTAGGGGGTAGTGGCTTAGCTTAGGTGCGGGTTGGGGGATAGGCAGTGGCTTAGGTGCGGCAGGGGGTAGGGGCTTAGGTGCAGGCAGTGGCTTAGGTGCGGCAGGGGGTAGGGGCTTAGGTGCGGGTTAGGGGGTATGCGGCGGGGCTTAGGGGTAGGGCGGTAGGGGCTTAGGTGCGGGGCTTAGGGGTAGTGGCTTAGCTTAGGTGCGGTTCGGGATAGGCAGTGGCTTAGGTGTGGCAGGGGGTAGGGGCTTAGGTGCAGGCAGTGGCTTAGGTGCGGCAGGGGTAGGGGCTTAGGTGCGGTTAGGGTATGCGCGGGGCTTAGGGGGTAGGGGCTTAGGTTTGGTGCGGCAGGGGTAGGGCTTAGGTGTAGGCAGTGGCTTAGGTGCGGCAGGGGGTATGGGCTTAGGTGCGGGGCTTAGGGGTAGTGGCTTAGCTTAGGTGCGGGTTCGGGGATAGGCAGTGGCTTAGGTGCAGCAGGGGCTAGAGGCTTAGGTGCAGGCAGTGGCTTAGGTGCGGCAGGGGTAGGGCTTAGGGGGTAGTGGCTTAGCTTAGGTGCGGGTTCGGGGATAGGCAGTGGCTTAGGTGCGCAGGGGCAGGGGGTAGGGGCTTAGGTGTGGCGGGGCTTAGGGGGTAGGGGCTTAGGTGCGGCGGGGCTTAGGGGTAGGGGGGTAGGGGCGGCGCACTGAGGGGGCTTAGGGGTAGGGGCTTAGGTGCGGCAGGGCTTAGGGGGTAGGGGTAGGGCGGCGCACTGAGGGGGTGGCTAAGAGCATGGGGCTGTAGTGTACAGCGCTATGGTATATTACAGTCCCATGGCCATACGCCTGTCAGGCATAAAGCGTATGTGCATGGGACTGTAGTATAGCATAGCGGTGTATGTTAGCGACTCGCCACAGCGCCATGCTGTTAGCCACCCCCTGTGGCTTTGTTAGCGACTCGCAATGCCCGCTTTGCGGGCATTGCTTCGCGAGTCGCCGTGGCCGCTACGCGGCCACGGACAGAGTCCAGGAGAAGCACCCTGGACTCACTAACAAAGCCACCGGAAGTAGCGCCGCTCCGACGGAAGTCAGTTACGGACAATTATATAATAGATAGAATCATTACAAACAGAGTGATCTATTTCAAGTGTTTATTTCTGATAATGTTGATGATTACGGCTTACAGCTAATGAAAATCCAAAGGTCATTATCTCTGAAAATTAAAGTAGGGAAGATGAAGGGTCTCATAGATAAAATATTACCTTCGTAATCAAAGGCTTCACCTTGTGTGGTTGTGAGAGTCACAACCACTATAAAAACATATCACAGCTGCTGCAGTCCCCAGTGTGGTGCATATAGAGTAGGGAGGATGAAGGGTTAAAAACCGCGCTGCCGAATTCCCCAAGACATGAAAGGGTGAATATTATATTGATATATTAGTCAACGCATTTCAGGGTTCCCTGGCCCCTTATACAGGACAAATCAATATCATATTCATGTTTTGGGGTGTTTCAGGAAGCCCTGAAACGCATTGACTAATAAACCAATATCATATTCACCCTTTGATGTCTCTTGGAATATGGCAGAGTGGTGCATATAGAGCAGGGAGGATGAAGGGTTAAAAACTGTGCTGCTTTATTCCATAAGACATCAAAGGGTGAATATAATATTGATTTATTATTCAATGCGTTCCAGGGCTTCTTGTCCCCTTCTTCACGTCAAATCAATGTAATATTGCCATGTTTCCGGAAGCCCTGAAATGCATTAACTAATAAATCAATATGATATTTACTCTTTGATGTCTTGTGCAATATGGCAGCGTGGTTTTTAACTCTTCATCCTCCCTACTTTCATTTTCTGAGATAATGACCTTTGGGTTTTCATTGGCTGTAAGCCATAATCATCAACATTAACAGAAATAAAAACTTGAAATAGATCACTCTGTGTGTAATGACTCTATATAATATATGCGTTTCACTTAATGTATTGAATTTCTGAAATAAATTAACTGTTTGATGATATTCTAATTTATTGAGATGCCCTAGTATGAGTGAGACCTAAAGGGGTAAACTAGCAGAGGCTTTGTATGGATTACCCTCGTCATTTCTTACCATTTACTGTATACCCCTCTATCAATAACAATAATATAAAAGAAAAATAATGTTTTATTTACCCTTACCAGGTCAATCAATATCCTGACAACTTCCTGTGGGTCATCCGCAGCAGCTAGATTCATACTATCGGCTGACGATACCAACATGCTCTTTAGTTTTTGACCTAAACTTCTGCTTCTGTGTCTGTCTCTTGAAACAGATTCTTCTTAAAGAAAAAACAGACAAACAATATGTACATATATACTAAAACATTATATTTGAGTGCAGTACAAATGTAGTAATTTAATACATAACTTCCAGTAAAATGCAATATGACGTTGGTGTGTATTTTGCACATCTGTAGGGAAACTCTGAAGGAAGAATGTATTGTTACATGATGCCCACTTAAATGATAGGTCATGTAAGTTATAAAGGATCGACCAGTGCCTGACACTGGCAACAACTCCCTTTAAGTTTTATGCTTTAGGTAATAGAGCGGCATCCTAAATGGGGCACTAATACAGCAGTTGAAAAGAATGGGGTAACCCATTTTTAGACTTTATAAAGCTATATTTATAGGGCAGCATGGTGGCTCAGTGGTTAGCACTGTATGGTGGCTCAGTGGTCAGCACTGTATGGTGGCTCAGTGGTTAGCACTGTATATGGTGGCTCAGTGGTTAGTACTGTATATGGTGGCTCAGTGGTTAGCACTGTATATGGTGGCTCAGTGGTTAGCACTGTATAGCGGGCTCAGTGGTTAGTACTGTATATGGTGGCTCAGTGATTAGCACTGTATATGGTGGCTCAGTGGTCAGCACTGTATGGTAACTCAGTGGTCAGCACTGTATGGTAACTCAGTGGTCAGCACTGTATGGTAACTCAGTGGTCAGCACTGTATGGTAACTCAGTGGTCAGCACTGTATGGTAACTCAGTGGTTCAGCACTGTATGGTAGCTCAGTGGTCAGCACTGTATGGTGGCTCAGTGGTCAGCACTGTATGGTGGCTCAGTGGTCAGCACTGTATGGTGGCTCAGTGGTCAGCACTGTATGGTGGCTCAGTGGTCAGCACTGTATGGTGGCTCAGTGGTCAGCACTGTATATGGTGGCTCAGTGGTCAGCACTGTATATGGTGGCTCAGTGGTCAGCACTGTATATGGTGGCTCAGTGGTCAGCACTGTATGGTGGCTCAGTGGTCAGCACTGTATGGTGGCTCAGTGGTCAGCACTTTGTATGGTGGCTCAGTGGTCAGCACTGTATGGTGGCTCAGTGGTCAGCACTGTATGGTGGCTCAGTGGTCAGCACTGTATGGTGGCTCAGTGGTCAGCACTGTATGGTGGCTCAGTGGTCAGCACTGTATGGTGGCTCAGTGGTCAGCACTGTATGTGGCTCAGTGGTCAGCACTGTATGGTGGCTCAGTGGTCAGCACTGTATGGTGGCTCAGTGGTCAGCACTGTATGGTGGCTCAGTGGTCAGCACTGTATGGTGGCTCAGTGGTCAGCACTGTATGGTAACTCAGTGGTCAGCACTGTATGGTAACTCAGTGGTCAGCACTGTATGGTAACTCAGTGGTCAGCACTGTATGGTGGCTCAGTGGTCAGCACTGTATGGTGGCTCAGTGGTCAGCACTGTATGGTGGCTCAATGGTCAGCACTGTATGGTGGCTCAGTGGTCAGCACTGTATGGTGGCTCAGTGGTCAGCACTGTATGGTGGCTCAGTGGTCAGCACTGTATGGTGGCTCAGTGGTCAGCACTGTATGGTGGCTCAGTGGTTAGCACTGTATGGTGGCTCAGTGGTTAGCACTGTAATGGTGGCTCAGTGGTCAGCACTGTATGGTGGCTCAGTGGTCAGCACTGTATATGGTGGCTCAGTGGTCAGCACTGTATATGGTGGCTCAGTGGTCAGCACTGTATGGTGGCTCAGTGGTCAGCACTGTATGGTGGCTCAGTGGTCAGCACTGTATGGTGGCTCAGTGGTCAGCACTGTATGGTGGCTCAGTGGTCAGCACTGTATGGTGGCTCAGTGGTCAGCACTGTATGGTGGCTCAGTGGTCAGCACTGTATGGTGGCTCAGTGGTCAGCACTGTATGGTGGCTCAGTGGTCAGCACTGTATGGTGGCTCAGTGGTCAGCACTGTATGGTAACTCAGTGGTCAGCACTGTATGGTAACTCAGTGGTCAGCACTGTATGGTAACTCAGTGGTCAGCACTGTATGGTGGCTCAGTGGTCAGCACTGTATGGTGGCTCAGTGGTCAGCACTGTATGGTGGCTCAATGGTCAGCACTGTATGGTGGCTCAGTGGTCAGCACTGTATGGTGGCTCAGTGGTCAGCACTGTATGGTGGCTCAGTGGTCAGCACTGTATGGTGGCTCAGTGGTCAGCACTGTATGGTGGCTCAGTGGTTAGCACTGTATGGTGGCTCAGTGGTCAGCACTGCAGTCTTGCAGCTCTGGGGTCCTTGGCTCAAATCCATCCAAGGACAGCATCTGCAAGGAGTTTGTATGTTTTCCCCGTGTTTGTGTGGGTTTCCTCCAGGTTATCTGATTTCCTCCCACACTCCAAAGACATATTGATAAAGAATTTAGATTGTGAGCCCAATGGAGATAGAGATGATAATTATCCGACTTGAACAACTATCATTGTTGAATCGTGAGTTTACATGCTACGAGCAACAACGATGTAGTTTCAACATAGTTCCTGAAGTCACTTTTGAACATCGGAAACTATGTTGAAAGGTGTGACGGTACCTTTAAAGTCCATGATAAACTGAGAGACTGCTCGGTTTTTATTAATAATGAGCAGTAAAGTGCATTGCCCAGGAGCTCAACAGCTATATAGAATCTGGAAACAGCTGCAAACAGAAGTGTGTGTTCCAACAGGGTTCGAGCTGCCTGCTCGCTAGCGGGAAACACAGAGCCAGTACTTGTCTGTCTTGGATTCCTTGGCTCCAAGAAACCTTTTTCCAGAATGGTGATTAGCAGCAGGAAGACTACTCTACATCACAGCAGAGAAATGTAACCATTATTGGGTGGGTCAGACTGAAATCCTGGTGTGAGTTGTCTGGAATTCTCTGGAACTGTTTGCAATAGAGTTTTTACCAGGCTATTTGCGCTCCCAGAGGTCTATGATCCAAAACTTCTTGTAATACATAAAGGATTTTACATAAAGGGTCCAAAACGTCTGGGACCTCTGGGAGCGCAAAAAGCCTGGTAAAAACTCTATTGGATCTATACTCCTATGGTAACTCGGTCTAAGCTACATACTAGCTACCAGGGATTTGCAACATACCGAATACTGAAGAAATCTACTCCTGGATACTTAATGGTCCCTAGTGACCAATGCGCAAGTTAACAAGACCTAAAAAAGGTGAGTGCCATCTACATCCACCTACGATCTGATTATACATTTACATTTAGATCGGTGTGCTTTCTTCCTTTGCTTTCCTTCTACCAGAAACTGGAACTGTTTGCAGAACCTTCAGTAAACATAAAGACTTGATTGCCCTGTCTCTGCTTCTCCATTCTTGCAGAAACCTTTCAATCATTTTTCTTTTTCTTTTATTTTATTAACTCCGCAATTGACAGACTGTCATGTGCACGCCAGGTCAGGCCTGATCAACCCTCAGATCACTGTGCACCAGCACTGTCACATCAGAGACTGGCCGGGGCAGCACAACTGTATCGGTGGTAGAGGACAAAAAAATGGTTTCCCTACCCCTCCATTGTGCACGCCGCAGGTTGCTTTAGACCTGTGATCTACATAACTGCAAGGTAGCAAACAGGATGTCGATGTCCTATCATGGGCGGACCTACGTGGCGAAACCCTGTGTGTGCCCCAGAGCTTCACCATGTCAGTCAGCCCTTAGACTCACCAGGATCAGGATTAAGCAAGGTTTTTTTTTAATAATCAGCACGCAAAAGGGAACTGTGAGGCCATTATAGAATATGTGGCGCCAGTATACAGTACTGTGTGGAGACTATAATAGGGCCGTCATACTGTGGGGAACGTAGCTTGTGTTGGAGGCTGTGCCTGATCATATTATATATTTATTTTCTCTGGCACACTATTAAATTTTTGTGGGGGAACTCAGGAAGCTAAGTTACTGTATGGGGGGGGGGGGGGACTCAGGCCATCATTATTTTATGTTGGGAGGACTCAGGGGGCATTATTAACGAATATGTGGGCACTCAGTATTGTAACAATCAAAGAGCCTGACAGAAGGCATTAGAATATTTTCTAGGAGGTAATTTTACCATCTAGAGGGTACAAAGGGGGCATTTTATGTTGTAAGGGGCACGGTGGTGGCATCATGTGGGGCAGTAAGAGGAGCATTGTCACCATGTCACACAGCAGGTGCAGTAATAAAGACAAATGTGACAGCACCGACTCAGCATGGGATGAGGACGTTGCGCAGTTGGGATAATAATAATAATACAATTTATTGATATAGCGCCAACATATTCCACAGCACTTTACAATTAAGTGGGGGCAATGTACAGACAATAACAATACCAAAGTAATACATAGTTCATCAGTTACATAAGGGGTGAGGGTCCTGCTTGAAAGCTAACGCGTTTCAGTTTCAGAAAAGGGATAAAATGGTGAGAGCAACAGACAGTTCTTGGTATTTTGTATTAATGTGGGGGTGATGTCAGTCATGAAGTGTATATTTGGGTGTCATCAGTGTAGAGATCATATTGAAAGCCAAATCTGTGAGGATTTCATCGATAGGGGCAGTGTATAGAGAGGAGTGGAGGGCCTAGGACTGAACCTGACAGGGAGAGGAAGAGTAGGGAAGAGGAGCCGACGAGAGATACAGTGAGAAGCGGTCAGAGTAGGAGGAGACCCGGAGAGAGGGGTGTCCTTGAGGCCAAATGAGCGAACATGGTAAGGAGCGTGATGATCCACAGTGTTGAAGACGTCAGAGAGATCCAGGAGGAACAGCAGGAGTAGTGACCACTGGCTTTTGCAGTTAATAGATCATTAGAGACTTGGTGAGGCAGTTTCATCGAAGTGTAAAGAGCGGAATCTAGATTGTAAAGGATCGAGAGAGATAGCGGATCAGACGGGAGTGGACCAAGCACTCCAAGAGTTTAGAGAAAACGGAACATTACAGAAGGTCTGTAGTTAGCAGCACAGTTCTGGTCAAGGGATGGGTAGGGGGACTATGATGGAATGTTTGAATGAAGAGGAAGATTCCAGATGAAAGAGAGAGGTTAAATATAAAGATAGGCAGTGACAGGGACTGAATGAGATGTGAGTGAATAGGGTCGCTAGAGTGGATTGTGACTTAGAACATGCAAGGAGCTGGGTAGCTTCTTCTGAAGTTGGCTCAAAAATGGAAAATGAGTTTGATGTGCAGGAGGGAGGGGAGCCAGGCTCTGAGGATGATTGGGCAGAAATATCCTGGCAGATGTGATCGATTTTTGTAAGAAAAAGTGCCAGATCATCCGCACTGAGCTTGGTGACAGGGACCTGTACTTTAGGCCTCAGGAGGGAGTGAAAGGTTTCAAAGGTCATTTTGGGTTGTTAGCTAGTGATGTGATGAGAGTGGTAATATATGCTTGTTTGGCCAGATGGAGAACAGAATTGTAAGTTTGAGCATGAACGTATAGTGATGAAGTCTGCTGCTGACACTGATTTTCTTCCACAGACACACCTTGAGCAGGCTGCAGGAAATGTGTTTGTAGCATGTGCCATGGATGCGTTGCCCGTGTCGGGTCTTTCTCGTGTAGTGGTGCAGCTTCTTCCAGGCACTCTGTAATGTAGTTTTTATAATGAGACATGCAGAGTCTGGACAGGAGAGGAGGAGATGGGAGGTAAAGATGACTGAAGATTGTTATGAGTTTCTGGGATAGATGGGGACAGTGCTGGAAATCTGAGGAGTCAGATATGTCTTTGTTGTAATCTCGCAGAGGAGTCGTGGTTGTAAGAAGTTGTCATGTTGGTCTGGGCCAAGTGGAAAAGCCAGGAAAAGTGAACAACTCCATCAAAAAGAACATCAGCTGTAAGTCCCTTTCCATAAATGTGCTATAATCTCTTATATGTTCTCCAGAACTAGTGACTATCACCATATTGCCACCATATGGATGTAATTGCTGTTGGCCTTTGCATAATAATTTTTTCTCAGTAATAGCACGGTCATCAGCTGAAGTCCCCCTTTACCCACTACAATTAGGGCACGTATTTCTAGGTTAGGGGCTCACCAAGATGCCTCCCGCCCCCACCTTATCTGTGTTGAAGCTCTGTTATGCCTCTGTTGGAAAGCATTATTAATGAGCTGTTGTAAACTCTCCATCCACAAAAATTACCACCATCCTCTTTAAGTCGTCTCCAGCTGTTCAGTCTCTTGCTTCCTTTCTTGCAGAGTTGCTCAATTTCACTTAAAGGCAGAGTCGCATCATTCCTGCGCTTCAGTTGCTGCTCAAAGGCAATGCGAAAAAGCGTCGGCCATTATATAGGCTTCTTCTTTGCTCTTCTTCTCCACTTCGAACTGCACAAAACCATCGAACAGTTTCAGCATATCATACATGACTATCTGTATTCATTTCATTCAATGTTATACAAAAGGTTCATCTAAAGCACTGCACAGGCCCTCAACAGTCATATATATGGGCATATAGTTAATAGAAAGTTGAATAAAACTATATATAAATAATTACAATCTGATCTCTTATTTCAAAGAAATACAAGTTATTCGTAATATGTAAATGAGCTGTTCAGGACTATGGGCCGGACACTGATCTCCCTGAGGATCTGACTACAAAGCCTATTTTAAATAAAAGACGTGAGACATGTAGATGAGGAGAGCAACTGTCAGTGATTACATGTCTCACACTGGTAACACCTCCTGTCATTTTAAGTGAGCTCAGGAGGCAGATTCTCAGGGAGATCAGCATCCGGCCCATAGATCTGAACAGTTCATTAACATATCAAGATAAATGAGGATTTCTTTGGAATAATACATTGGATCGCAGGTATCAACATATTGTTTAATTTAGCTTCCTTTGACCGGCAATCCGTGTAGATGACTTAGGAGAGGCGATTCTACTGACAGATTCAGTTTTTGCTTTCCTATCATTTCTATGACTATTTAGCACTGTGTAGATACAAACCATCATCTTCATCAATTTCCTGAAAAATGGCTTAAACAGACATGTGAATTTGGTCTCTTTATCAAAGTTGACATATAAACGGAGTTTGTCATGGGAACACTGAGTAGAGAGCAGCATGGGTCAGCTCAGCACGATTACATGCAAATAACAGATTTGGCCCTTTCACATCAGCGTTTTGCACTGATGGGCAATGCGGTGAAAACCGCATTGCGCGATACACTAAAGGCTGCATTGCGGTGTATTGCGCAAGCCCATACAATGTATATGCGGGCTTGCGGCAGGATGCGGCAAGTGCAGTATCGGCATTTGCGGCAAATGCGGCGCGAAAAAAACCGCGACATGCCGCGGTGAACACACAGAAGTCAAGTCTATCTGAGGACGAAGCAAGGACAATCCTAGAGACACCACAGGGAGTGCCAAAGCAAGGAGTTGCGACCCATACAGAAAGGGGAGACCTAGTGCCAAACTGTCCGAGTAAACGGTCTGGGGCAATCTCGGTCCATAACGGGGTACCTGCTTCAAGTTGCGGTGTAGGCGAGCCCAACCCTGAGCCGCCAATACCGGTGGGTCGCAGGTCTGCCAAGCAGTCCCCGACCTCATCCACAATGTGCAGCCCCACGAGGTATCCTCAAACTGGGTTGAGCCCCTTAGAGAAGAAGGGTCCCCTCATCACAGCTGACGGGCCTGGTATCAAGTGGGTCTGTACAAGGCAGCGCACGGATAGAAAGGAGACGCAAGAAAGACACAGAGGACAGTGAACATAAAGTTAAAGGAACACTTGGGGAGCCTCAGAGAGAGTTTGTACCCTCCGGTAACTACCCGGCCAGCTACCCGCAAAGACTGTGTAACTGTGTACTTGAACTGCCGCGAATTGTTGCCAGTAAAGTACCAGTACAGAGTCAGCAAACCTCCTGTGTTTTATTCTGCTAAGTTAAGAAGTAGCTGCTGCCACATCGACCAGCTCAGCAGCAGCACTGCCCTGGTAAACCCGCTCCACCTGCTGGGAGCGTTGTCAATTGGCTGCAATACCAGCATCCCCGGCGGTCTGACGGCGGCGCTGGTGAGATCACCAGAAACTGCAGGTGGCGTCACGAGACTTTATTCTTTTACTTTTATTTTTCCCTTTTACCCAGTGACCCCAGGGTTACGGGCCTGGGCACCGGCCACCGAGACATCACCCCAGCACTAACGCCCGGGTAACGAGTTCCCAAAGACCCCTGGGCAGGTCATATGTCCCCCATTCTAGTATATATGATCCCCTTCTCATTATTTATGTCCCCCATCATGGACCCATCCTGGTATATATGTCTCTCATGCCACAAACAAAATAAAAAAATTAAACGATTCTACTCATTATCCCTCCGCTCACCCGATACGCAGTGTCCTCTTATTAAGCTGGCAACTGACTTTGGTGTGTAATCAGGAAGGCACATGAAGTCACTGCCATGTGCTCCCAGTTACAAGCCAACGTCAGCTGCAGACTAATCCAACATTAATATTCACTGCTCCCCATGCCGGGGACCATGGGGGAGAAAAGCAGTGATATTCATTTTCTTTAATAACAGACACGTGATTGCCCCAGTCACTGCTGTAAACTGGCAGCTGGGGCAATCAGTGTTTCCGCTATTAAAGGGAACCTGTCAGCTTCTTTTTTTTTTTTTACCAATTAACTTTTTATTGAACATTAATCATAATATACAAAACCAAACAAATGAGGGTCTGAACAGACCTTCGGGGAACATACAAAAGAAAGGAAGGAAAAGGGGGGGGAGAGGGACCAATTCAGGTACAGACAATGATTATACAGTATGTAAATGAGTTCAAATAAGTTCAAAACAAGACCACGATTTCACAAAATTATAACAAGTGCAATGGTTCACTGTAAAAGATGGGTATGAATATCCGAGGCGAGGGCAGAGGAAGTCCAGGGGTCCACCACGTAAGAACCCTATTCTTTTTAGAAAGAGAGGGCGCAGAGAGAGATTCGTAGCAGTAGTGGAGATTGAGTCTAGCAATCAACTCTTCTCTAGATGGCACCCCCGGTGACTTCCAATGCGCCGCCAGGCATAGTCTAGCAGCAACCAGAATATTAAACACAATAGGCTGCAACGGGGAGGGAACTTCTGATAGAGATATACCCAGGAGCGCGAGCGGGCCTGACAGTATCAGGGGCAGACGAGTAATCTCACATAGGAGCTTTTCTACCTGGACCCAGAAGGGCTTGATGAGAGGGCATTCCCACCACACATGTGCCAGGGAACCCGACATACCGCAACCCCTCCAGCAGGAGGCAGATGAGGAGAGATGGAGCCGGGCCATGCGTGCGGGGGTCAAATACCATTGTAATAGAATCTTTCTCGCCTGCTCCATGTGTCCAGACAAGAAGAAAATTTTTTCGGGTGGGACAAGGCAAGGGACCAGTCCTCATGTGTAGCCGAAAAGGATAGAAGGGACTCCCAAGATAACATGAACGGGAGTTTATGGGGGACCTCATGGAGTAGCAGTGAGGCATACAGCACTGAAACCCCGTGAGAGCTATGAGTGCCGGGCTTACTGTCAGCTTCTTTTTGCCCCCAAACCTATCACTACCTGTCACTGCACCTTCCAAGTACATTCGTAACCATCTCTATCTGAGCTAAAACTGTCCTATAATGGTTGTATAAAATGAGTTTGTTGCTTACATCGATGTATGCTAATTAGTCTTCTTGACTACTGTATGTAGTCACGCCCCAGTGGGCATGATCATTCATTCTGAAGCGTGGTTCCAATTCAAAATTCAAGGTTCCTCCTACTGGGTCCTGCACAGTGTGGGGGTGTATTGGCATACAGGTTAGCTCCGGAACATGTACAGTGTGTATTCTGAAGCTGGCCTGTACACCCAATAATCCCCCCCAACAATGCACCAGACCAGAAATTATGCGCAGCCGACGCGGCATACACGGAATGCGGAACCTTACACTTTCAATCAGGACCGTGTTTCAGAATGAATGATCTCGCCCACTGGGGCATGATACCAGCAGCAAGGGGGAAATGGAGCCATGGAGAATGCCCAGTGTGACTACATACAGTAGTCAAGAAGACTAATTAGCATACGGAGATTAAGTAACAAATTCATTTTTTACAACCATAATAGGACACTTTTAGCTCAAACAGGGATGGTTAGGGATGTACTAGGAAGGTGCAGGGAGAGGTGGTGATAGGTTTGGGGGCAAAAAACGAGCTTACAAATGGATATTCACTGCACCCCAAGTCATAGCCCACAAGACCATCAAAAGGGATGAAAATTAATTCTCTTTAATAGTAGGCACACGTGTTCGCCCCAGCCGCCAGTTTCCTGCAGTGGGGACCCTGCTCCTGCCTCCTGTGACCATGCCACAGCGAACCAGAGACACCCAGACTATAGGATGCACCCTTCACTCTCCTCCCAAATTTGGTTGAAAGGTTCATCTTATAGTCCCAAAAAATACAGTATAATTAATTGTCATAATTCACTTGAGTGTTTGTAGTCAGACAGGCATTGTCAGCACAGATCACACAGTGTCAGGGAGTGCAGGGACAGACCTTGATTACAATTTAGTAATTTCCAGGAAGAATAACCGAGGAACAACAAATTGCAGGATTGTATCGAAATACTCAGCAAAATTAGTATTTTCAAAGGAAAACAAATATTCATGAAGGAGCGCTGACTGGTAATGACTAATGTCAATACAAAGTACACAGAGGACACATTTAAATCTCTTTAATGAAACATTGCAAAGTGGCAATTCGTTATTTTCGGGGCAGCTATATATGGTAGATTACTTTCTTGTCTTTTCTATCTTCTGTGAGAAAATCTAGTATGACTAAAATAGAATTACAATAAGTTACCTCTTGCCGGAGCTGAAGAAGTTGTTTGCGAGTAGCAGCGGAGATCGTCGCACAGGAGCAGGGCTCTCCTCCAGGACAACACGTGCAGGCACCGAGCACGGCGAGCTAAACCCAAGTATCCAGAGTGTGAGAATAGGACGCCATGTACACCACTAAGGTTCAGCTGCAGTTCTCATTGTAGTATGTTCTGCCTTATTTCTACGTTATTTTTATACGCCATGATATATTACAACACTATACAATTCAGAGGTAGATGAACAAACAATATCTGACATTACAGAATATTACATTCAAACAAGAGGAGTGAGGGTCTCGTTCATAAGAGCTATAATGGTTATAGGGGTGACACCAGAAGTAAACACTGATTCTTGTCTACAGTCCAAACAGTTTTATAATAAATAAGGGAAATTACAGTGTTGGCCAAAAGTATTGACACCCCTGCAATTCTGTCAGATAAGACTCAGTTTCTTCCTGAAAATGATTGCAATCACAAATTCTTTGGTATTATTATCTTCATTTAATTTGTCTTCAATGAAAAAACACAAAAGAGAATGAAGCAAAAAGCAAAACATTGATCATTTCACACAAAACTCCAAAAATGGGCCAGACAAAAGTATTGGCACCTTCAGCCTAATACTTGGTTGCACAACCTTTAGCCAAAATAACTGCGAACAACTGCTTCCGGTAACCATCAGTGAGTTTCTTAAAATGCTTTGCTGGAATTTTAGACCATTCTTCTTTGGCAAACTGCTCCAGGTCCCTGATATTTTAAGGGTGCCTTCTCCAAACTGCCATTTTTAGATCTCTCCACAGGTGTTCTATGGGATTCAGGTCTGGACTCATTGCTGGCCACCTTAGAAGTCTCCAGTGCTTTCTCTCAAACCATTTTCTAGTGCTTTTTGAAGTGTGTTTTGGGCCATTGTCCTGCTGGAAGACCCATGACCTCTGAGGGAGACCCAGCTTTCTAACACTGGGCCCTACATTATGCTGCAGAATTTATTGGTAGTCTTCAGACTTCATAATGCCATGCACACAGTCAAGCAGTCCAGTGCCAGAGGCAGCAAAGCAACCCCAAAACATCAGGGAACCTCCGCTATGTTTGACTGTTGGGACCGTGTTCTTTTCTTTGAATGCTTCTTTTTTTCTCCTGTAAACTATATGTTGATGCCTTTGCCCAAAAAGAGAGAACATTCTTCCAAAACGTTTTAGGCTTTCTCAGGTAAGTTTTGGCAAACTCCAGCCTGGCTTTTTTATGTCTCGGCGTAAGAAGTGGGGTCTTCCTGGGTCTCCTACCATACAGTCCCTTTTCATTCAGACGCCGACGGATAGTACGGGTTGACACCGTTGTACCCACGGACTGCAGGGCAGCTTGAACGTTAGTCTGGGTTCTTTATTCACCATCTGCACAATTTTGCGTTGAAATCTCTAGTCAATTTTTCTTTTCCGTCCACATCTAGGGAGGTTAGCCACAGTGCCATGGGCTTTAAACTTCTTGATGACAACGCGCACGGTAGACACAGGAACATTCAGGTCTTTGGAGATGGACTTGTAGCCTTGAGATTGCTCATGCTTCCTCACAATTTGGTTTCTCCAGTCCTCAGACAGTTCTTTGGTCTCCTTTCTTTTCTCCATGCTCAATGTGGTACACACAAGGACACAGGACAGAGGATGAGTCAACTTTATCCATGTCAACTGGCTGCAAGTGTGATTTAGTTATTGCCAACACCTGTTAGGTGCCACAGGTAAGTTACAAGTGCTGTTAATTACACAAATTAGAGAAGCATCACATGATTTTTCTAACTGTGCCAATACTTTTGTCCATCCCCTTTTTTATGTTTGGTGTGGAATTATATCCAATTTGGCTTTAGGACAATTCTTTTTGTGTTTATTTCATTGAAGACAAATTAAATGAAGATAATAATACCAAAGAGTTTGTGATAATACTCAGTTTCTTCCTGAAAATGATTGCAATCTGGCAGAATTGCAGGGGTGTCAATACTTTTGGCCAACACTGTATGTAAAGTTACATGACCCAGTCAACTACCAGCTACTGAGATCATGGAGGGTGAGGGAGACATACTAAAGGGACCAGATTCTAAGTTAGAGAGAACAGACAAGTGATGCACACTTAAGTATGGACGCTGGGAATTAACCAAAATTATCTGGGGTAATGCAATCCAGTAAACTGGTGCTACGCAAAAACAATATTGTTGGCCTGCGGCGTTCTCACTACTCCGCCTGTGACAGGTGAGTGTGCAGCAGTCCAATAGTGACCGCTGATTGTCTGCAGGGCGCCTGTGACATAATGTCACAGAAATCCAAACAGGAGTGGTGTCTCCGGTCCGCGCTGCTGCCCGAAATGATGCAGAAGACGACGATGGTTGTATGTGCTGCTCCTTTATTCGACCTCTCACCAACGCGTTTCGGTGCAAGCTTTGCACCTTCCTCAGGGCTACATTACATATACCAGAGATAATTGCTTTATATACATTTTACAACGGATGTTGATTTCCAAAAAAACACATCAACGTCATCTGTGACATCAGAGGGGAGGACCACTGTGACGCAGATCGTACAAAACATGTAACAAAACCTTCTTATTATTATAGGCATTTACAACTCATTGCTACATTAATCTAATATTAAATTACAATTATATACATTTAAGGCGCCCTTCACATCAGCGGTAAACGCTGACCGTGGCAGTTGTGGTGAAAAAAACACAAACTGTCACGATTACCGCATAACGGCCGCGATCGTGGCACACATGCGGCAAGCCCCATACAATGTCTATGGGGCTTGCGGTAAGTGTGCGGCAAGTGCAGTTTTGGCACTTGCGACAGTCGCGGCATACCGTGTTTTTTCCGCGGCCGCACCTGCCGCAAGTGCTGAAACCGCAATTACACCGCACCTACCGCAAGTCCCATAGACATTGCATGCGACTTGTCGCAGGTGAACCACAAGTGCGGACATAATGCGGTAATCGCGACAGTTGCGTTTTTTTCACCGCAACTGCCGCGATCAGCGTTTACCGCTGATGTGAAAGGGGCCTAAAACAGCTAAAAATGTATAATTCGATCTCATCAGTTAAAAATGTTGCTGTTAGATGGCTTGTAGAATGTAAGCCCGCAAGGGCAGGGTCCTCTCCCCTCTGTACCAGTCTGTCATTGTTAATTTGCTTACTGTAAACCATATCTATAATTTTGTATGTAACCCCTTCTTATGTACAGCGACATGGAATTAATGGTGCTATATAAATTAATAATAACTAGCTGTGAGCCCGATGCAAATGCATCGGGTGTCTAGAATATTTTTAATTTTTTTTTTAGATTTTCAAATAATAATCCAATTATTCCAATGACATCTTTACACCAACCTGCAAGTGTAGCGACTCGCAATGGCCTCGCGGCCATTGCTCGCGCTACACAGCGAGTCGCAATAGATCCCCATTGAAAGTATAAGGGGAGTTGCGACAGGTGCGGCGACTGAGGTAGCGACTCGCAATGGCCTCGCGGCCATTGCTCGCGCTACCTCAGCGGTAAATCGCTAAGTTTGTGGCCGAGCCTCTGGTTCTATTTTCGGCCAGCGACTCGCAATGGCCGCTTCGCGGCCATTGCTCGCGCGTGGTGACGTCACAGTGTGACATAGCCACGGCGTTTTCGGGGGCCGACACGATTTTGCCTACGGCAATTATAGAGTAGATAATACTCGGGTTTAGAACCTGATATCAGACTGATTTAGATTGTTTTTTTCTATCTCATTTCAATAAGTAGGTTTTGTTACATGTTTTGTACCATCTGCGTCACAGTGGTCCTCCCCTCTTATCTCACAGATGATGTTGATGTGTTTTTTTGGAAATCAACATCCGTTGTAAAATGCATATAAAGCAATTATCTGTGGTATATGTAATGTAGCCTTGAGGAAGGTGCAAAGCTTGCACCGAAACGCATTGGTGAGAGGTTGAATAAAGGAGCAGCACATACAACCATCGTCTTCTTTAGCATCATTTTAGGCAGCAGCGTGGACCGGAGACACCACTCCTGTTTGGTTTTCTGAATCTTTTCCCACGGTGTGGGTCCTGTGGCAGCTGTAACTCAGGCGTACAAGCCGGTTGTGGGTGATCACAACCTTGACCAGGTGAGCAAGCAACCTGTGAGGCGTCATAAGTGATAAGGCACAATCTGCGCCTCTTTGTCTCCTTTGTTTAATTTTATAATGTCACAGAAGACCCAGTGCTGATATCTCTGGAAGGGGTAAAACTTATTTTAAAAATGTGTTATCCAGGTAAGCTTTATGGTCTGCAGTCACTCTATGTAAAAGAACAGAAAAAAAATATATGCTTGAGCAAAAGTTGGTATACGTGCAATATGAGCATGTTCACACCATGGCCATTTCACAGGCAAATCCAAGAGAAGAACACAAAATGAGCATATACCCTATAGTAAGTAAACAGCAGTCGCACATGGAAATAACTGAGTACTTGGTTAACACCGTTTAATCAAAAAGCATAAAATCCATCCCACAGTGACAAGCGTACGTTGGCTCCTACTCTAGTATCTCTAGTATTCCAACCTTACCTTGGGTCAAGGATATTAATATGAATAAGGGCACACTATGCTCAGACTACAACCACCTGTTCATGGAAAGCTATCGAGCCTAGCTCAGAGGCAAGGGCTGCAAAGCTTACTTCAAATGCCAGAGCAATGTGTCAGAGCAAACTATCGACAGACTTACTTCGAGAGCAGTGACTTCCCCTAGACTGCTTTTATCCAGAGACGCGTTATCCTTGAACATCTTCTGCTGCTTCACATCAAGCATTGCTAACAGCTCCTGGCACTGCTGGTTTATAACTGGACAGAGAAACGATGAAAAAAACAACATTGGCCATAAACTATAATAATCCAGAGTATGAGAGGCAGATATATACTTGGGACAAGTCTGGCCACCCTGATTTTAGGAGCTAAAATATTTTGTAGAAACCCTACACTAGCTGCCAAGTAAAATGGAAGCCTACTGCAAATAACAAGACAATACATTTTCAAATTCTTAAGAAATCTTCGCCCCCTTACAGCAGTATGTTCTGTATATCTGGCCCCCTGCGGGGGATTGCCACAGGACCCACTGGTGCAGGGAGGGATGTACACTTTGGCACACACTGCACACAACACCTTCCACCCCAGACCTGGAGGGGAGCCCTGCTTGCTGCCTTACAAAGATCCCCTATAAGGATCCAGGCCTGAGGGGAGGAGTCAGTCAGTCTGCAGTGAAAGTTAGTTCCAGTCAGTGAGTGAGTAGTAAGTGGAAGGACTGGAAGGAGCTGGTTGCTGGAACCAAGCCAGGCCCAGAACCAGGAAACCTGACCCAGCTGTGCAGCGTCCTAGAGAGAGGGACTGGAGGCCAGTGGAAGAGGTAGGAAGACAGAAGAAAGGAACAGATCTGAGATCCCTTTAGCCCACCCGGACACCGGAGTCCGAAGCTGCTATTAATCTAGTGGTAGCAGAGAAACCCAGGACCAACCAGGAGGATCTAGTTCCCCTGAAGTTAAAGAAGCAAGACACCAAACCTGACCAAGCATAGGACCAGGGGCCCAATAGGAGAATAAGGATCCCCACAGAAAGGTCCTCATTGTCGGTTGTGGAGTAGCATCCTGAGAGGAAGAAGGAGAAAGAGCGGCAGGTTCAGCTCCAGGCAAGACTTACCCCACTTACCGCACACACTAACAAACAGAGGAGGCCTCACAACTCTCCAAGGTGGACATCCCAAACTGCACCGATAACCTGGTTACCCTCCTGACCGTGCCTGTTACCGAACATCTTTGTTTCTGTACCTTTTTACTATTGTGTGTGTGTGCCTGCTTCACCGCCGCTGCCATCAGCATTCACAACAGAACCGCTACTACTACTCCCTCATCCACCCGCTGCCCTGAGGTAAAGCTCCACCTGTGGGGAGCTGTACTGCCAAAGCTGCATTCCCATCACCTCAGTGGCCGGCCGCAGCGCTGGTGACCCTATTACCAGGTACCACAGGTGGCGTCACGTTACAAATCCCCCATCATCATCACCCCCACCCAGCCACTGAGGGTCCAGAGCACGAAACCGGCAACCGACCAGCCGTGATCCCCACCGAAGTGAACCCCCTATCCCGGTATCCGAGTATCCCCTACCCTGTCGACTGACTCATATACAGTAGCTCGAATTCTTACTGGTGTTTTCAGACTTCAGGACCTTCACTTCATTCGTCTGCTGCTCCAAACTTTCCTTCAGTGCTGCATTTTCACACTGTACGCTATGAGGAAAAATAGGAATTGTCAATATCCACTGAAAACATTCAGGCTATGTGGCACATTGAGTATTTATTTGGTTGCAAAATATATATATTAGAATAAGAGTCCCCAGTGGTTGATACCTTTTAATGGCTAACGAAAAGGTAGTAAGAACACGCAAAGGACTATCTAGGACCTGTAGAAGCACTCTCAGGGTGAAACAGTCATCGTAGTCCGAGGATTCTGCTCCCCCTCCCTGCACCGTATGTAACCAGTTTGTTACACATTAAAATGACGACTTCATTCATCCACCGGTGAGTTGCGGCTTTTCTTTCCTTGCTTTTGGATCGTGATTCTACTTAAGCTGCAGCTCACAAGGACTGATATAAACTCCCTGTATCTATTATCACTACTTATAAAGGCAGATATATTTGCATTGGTACAGAAGCTGTTCTAGAGGGGTCTTTCTTGAAGTCTTTTTCTCAAATTTTGACTTTTCAAAGCTTTTTACGCCTGTTTTCTGTCGAGAAAACTTGATTAATTGGGGCCATAGGCTGAACACTGTGTACAGCACAAAGGAAACTGTGAGAGTATATACTGCTCCTTGTGCACAAAGCCAGGCTTGTTAAAGAGAATCTGTCACCTAGTTTTTGCTGCCCCATTCGAGAGCAGCATTATGTAGTGGTAGAGACCCAGATTCCAGCAATTGTCACTTACTAAGCTGCTTGAAACAGATTTGATAAACATTTTTTTCTGTTATCGATCTACCAGTTCTCGGAATTATCACAGAGGACTAGTAAACCTGCTGTCATGTAGTCCTCAGTATTCATGAGTTCTGTATAACCCTGCTCCCACCGCAGATTGCCAGCTTTCTGTGTACACAGTGCATAGGCAGTAGTGGGGGGGGGGGGGCGCAGTAGCTATGAATATGGAAGACTGCTTGACAGTAGGTTTACTAGTCGAATAGTGATAATCCCTTATCAAAACTACAGCAAGCAACACAGTAAGTAATACATCAATGGAATTAGGATCTCTCTTTATTATTCCGTTTCTAGATTAGGTGGCAAAATCCTGGTGATCAAATTCTAGCAATATTGCCCATGTGACTTATTTTCACAATACCATAAAAGATATGTAATATTATAAGACACGCACCGTTCATACTTCTCCTTCCAGGACTCCTCCAGGTTCTTAAGCCTCACCTGATCAAACTCAAACTCCCACTGCAAAACATTTATCTCCTGTAGGGAGACACACAATAAAGGCCAAATAATAAACCGCCATACTTAAATATTGTCCTTTATATGCAGGTATGTCACACAGCGTCCATACACACATTGTTTGCTTTCCCTGCTCATTACCCATACGGCATAGTAAGGGTGACAGCGGTGACTGATGTACTGTGAAGGTCCTGCCATATTACTAATTGTCAGATATGTACTGTGGTTGTGTAAAAAAGGTGACTCTCGTAAGGACAATATTGGATAGTGAAGAATAGAGATTGTGATTACCATGTGCCGGGAGGTGACCGGTCAACAAATGCAGCAATTAATCTCGATAGCCATCGTCAGAAACACCTTCTACAGTGACGTCTATAGACAATGAAGAACTTGACCCTGACACAAAAATAAACAATATATTTGCTGCCAACTGGGTAATAGAGCAGAATGTGCAATTATATAGAGCTGCCAGCCATTATTCAGGGCTGTGGGAAGTGCACTTCATTCAAGGGAACCTGTCATGTTGAAAATGGCATCTGATCTGCAGGCCGGATGTTACTGAGCAGGGGGAGCTGATGGACATGTGAGAAAAGTTTCAGTAAAACGTTTATTTTTGTCACGCGTTTAGATTGCGCTGACTCTGGTGGATGCTGCTGTGTGTGTTTATATGTATGCATTTCTTCAGGAGCTGCATGAAGTTCAGGTGTGAAGGTCTTGCTCAGCTGCTAGTTGATGTGAGGCTTGGGTGTGACTCACCTTCAATCCCCTCTCCCTGGCTTTTAAATAGCCTTCCCTCTCCCCTGTCAGATGCCGTTATTAGAGTTATTTAAGGTACTGTTACACACAGAGATATCTGTGCAGACATTGCTTGCAACTCACTGGTTGCAGTGAAATCATGGACACATTGTTACATTTGTACACGGCAAGCAAAATGGAACATGTGTCCATGATTTCACTGCAACCAGTGAGTTGCAAGCAATGTCTGCACAGATATCCTGTGTGTAATGGTACCTTTACTCTTTGTCTCTGTGCTGTGACGTTGCTTTGCTGCTGACTGAAGCCCTTCTAGGAGTTGCCTTGCCTTGGGAGTGGCTGTTGTTCCTGATCCGTGGGTGGAGGTAGGGGCCCTCAGTCTAGGGCTAATCAGGAGCTTAAAGCGAAAGGGTGGTGACTCGGACGTCCTCACCATCAGAGGTACCTCCCGAGATCAGGGTGAGCCAGGGACCCCAGTTCCAGGATCAGATTAGCTCCTTCTGAATCCCTTTGCCCATCACACCATCCAGTCACCTGATGTCTTCACCTCCTAAGCGTGACAATTTTATTCACTAAAATCCCCCAGTATCTTAGTTCTGGGGCTCTCCCGCCCTCTATGCGAGAAGCTATCGTTATTGTGATACTGAAACAGGATAAGGACCCGACACTCCCGGCGTCATACAGGTCTATTTCCCTATTAACGGTAGATATTAAACTCCTGGTGAAGGTCTTAGCCATTCGACTTTCGAAGGTGGTTGAGCCTCTGATTCACCCGGATCAGACGGGATTTATGCCCCGTAAGTCAACGGCCTTAAATATCAGGAGGCTATATTTAAATATGCAGGCGGAAGACAGATAATACGGGGAGAAGGGTGGTCCTGTCTCTTGATGCCGCTAAAGCATTTGACAGTGTAGAATGGAAATATCTCTGGGCTACGCTTCATGGGCTGTGGTCCAGGCTTTATTGGATGGATCAAATTCCTTTATTCCGAACCGAGAGCATGGATAAGGGTGAACGGGTTGCTACCTGATTCCTTTCCCCTTTTAGGGTACGAGACAGGGCTGCCCTCTATCCTCACTACTTTTTGCTTTAGCAATAGAGCCTTTGTCCTCGAGAATTAGACTTGACCCGGGCATTGAAGGGTTTAGATACAGGCGACAGGAAGAGAAAGTAGCTCTGTACGTAGACGACCTACTCGTGTTTCTAGCTGACTGATAGATCACTAAGTAACATGATGTCGCTCCTTACATCGTTCAGGGCGGTCACAGGATTATTTATAAATTAGGAAAAATCTGGAATTCTCCCTTTAGATTCAAACCACAGTGAACGTCACACAGGTGCCAGTTGTAACACGCTTTAAGTATTTGGGCATCACGGTGTCTAATACATTAACGGACTATGAACACTTGAATCTCTCAGCATTGATGGCTAGGATTAAACAGAAAGTCAAAGCCTAGGCTAAGCTACATCATTTCGGTGGTGGGGAGAGTGAACTTGCTGAAAATGGTGATCATGCCGCAACTTTTGTATGTCCTTCACAATTCCCCAGTCTGGCTCCCCCAAAATAGATTTTTTAAAATTAATGCGCTATTTAGAGAGCTTATCTGGCTCAAAAAGGGCGCAAGGATTAAACTGGAACACTTACAAAAGACCTAAGGAGGAAGGGGACTGGCATTGCGCAATCCATGGCTGTACTTCCTATCCTCTCAATGCCAGCATCTGGCGAGGGGAGTGGAGGGTATCCCTGTAGAGACGGTGGGTAGTCGGAGGATTCTTGTGGGTCGGGGATCGCTACTGTCCAACCTGGAGGCGGGTAGATTTAAGCCCTTGGTGTCCAAACTTCACACAGTGCTGCTTATGATTAAAGTGTGGAACAAAGTTAAACAGTTACCGTGAGTGGAATCACTGGTTTCACAAAATACTCCCCCATTTGGTACAATCCATATCTGCCGCAGATGAGATCGCTTAAGGGCTTTCCGCACTGGAGGTGAATAGGTATTTGGTGGCTGTCACAATTGGTGGAGAACGGAGTCTTTATATCATTTGATATCCTACAACAGGACTTCCCGCTTCAGCACTCTAAATTTTACCAGTATTTGCAGCTACGGCACGCCTATGCAATGCAGAATCAAATGCATAATATCTCTGTACACCAAGATGCTATTATCAATAGGCTCGGTATACAAGTGTCTACGAGGGGGCTAATTTCTTTTGTGTACAGGGGACTTCTCTCGATGGTTCTGTCGGGGCACCCGGTGAGGGCACTGACAAAATGGGAGCAACAATTGAGTACGATATTAGGATGTCAATGGGAGTCGATATTACAAATGGTCCCCAGACTGTCACTTAGTGAACCCAATCGTCTGTCTCAATTGTATATTCTTTATAGAGTTTATAGAACCCCTAAGTGATTCTTTGATCTGGGGCTGAAGACAGACTTGAGATGTCCCAAGTGTACACTTGAGAATGCTGACATTTTGCACATGTTCTGGATGTGCCCCTGCCTGCAAATATTTTGGGTCATGGTTCTCAATCTGGTGCACATGGCCACAGACCAAGATATCCACAGGAGATCCTATTGTCTGTGTTCTGGATTATGTGGAGGATGTGGGGGGTGATGAACATCTACAGGTCGCAGTTGCTTAAATGCTCTATGTCGCTATGAAATTAATAGCGTATCACTGGATTACAGATCAAGTTCCCTCACGTAAAGAATATATGAAAAAATTGAACCTTACATTATACAGAGAAAAGGTCATCTTAAAAGGGGAAGACCGTCTACCTTCGAAAAAATTTGGGCAGGCTGGTTAAATCTTCCAGGCCTACCGTCTGTAAATTTGTTCACTTAATAGCTGACTTCGTCATTGCAACTGTGAGTTAAGTTTATATTTCTGTGCCACTTGATTCTTGACGTGCGCTTTATTTCCAATTCTTCTTTTTTTATATATATAACTTTGTATTTTATGCCATCGGACCTGGTTGGGGGTGGGTTGGGGTGGGGATTGGGATGGCTGGTGGATTGCTCCTGTAATTCACTTGTTTGTTGAGCTGAAAATGTCAAAAAATAATATCTGACCTAAAAAAAAAAAAAAAAACCCCAGTATATTTGTATTTATCGGTGTCTAGCGGGCGTCCGTCCAGTGAGGAGTTGAATTTAAACACTGAAATAAAACTTTGGTTTGGATACAGCATAACAAAGTGAATGTTCTGGAGTGGCCATCTCAGTCTCCTGACCTCAATATCATTGAGTCACTCTGGGGAGAACTCAAGTGCGCACTTCATGCAAGAAAGCCCAGGAATTTACAGGGACTGGAGGCTTTTTGCCAAGAAGAATGGGCAGCTTTATCATCTGAGAAAATAAGGAGCCTCATCCACAACTACCACAAAAGACTTCAAGCTGTCATTGATGTCACAGGGGGCAATACACGATATTAAGAACTAGGGTATGTGAACTTTTAATCAAGGTAATTTGGATGTTTTTGGTTGTCATTGATTTAAAAAGAGAAAACACTGACAATAAATGGCTTCACCCAACCACTAACCATGAGTGGAAAAAAGTTATTGTGTTATGTGAGGCAGCAACCGGGGAACCCGCTTGCAAACGACAACAACACGTGTTTATAAGTTTAACCAATGTCTACCCGTTTATTTTTCACATATAATAACATAACCCGGGTAGCATGTTTGACACATAGCACATTGATTATAAACACTTTACATAAATACACCATACATTTACATATAACATTACATAACACTTATATTGCACATAACATCTTATAGTAACCCGGGACCTGTAACCATCTCTGTCCCCATTGGAGCTCTACTAACAGCTCCCGTGGTGGCTACGGCCTCCGGCCTACTCACACTATACATACGTTACAGTACGACGATGACCCCTCCGGGTTCATAACAGGGATTGAGCAACCTGAGTACCGGGTATGTCATGTATCCCCAAGGGGCTCTTTCCTGGACGCATCTCCGCCTACGTCCCGGTCAGAGTCCACCTGGTTCAACCATGGTGTCCCCACTCTAGGAGCCCTTTTTAACCCCTGCTTCTGACCTTCGTTACATACGGCTCAACGGGCCCTGTGGGTCCCAATGGCGGTACCTGCCGCCTGGCTTTAGTCCCCCAGCATGATGATATACATTCACCCGTAGTCAGGATTCCTGCCTGACCGGGACCTTACATACCGTATGTGATCCATCATTCAAACGTCCATGGATCACACACCTGCTCACAGCCCATCATAACACATCCATGGACTGTGGCCCCTCCATGGCCCATTACAGGGACTGGCAAACCATAGTACACGGGAACCTCATCCGATACCTACTAGGAGCCCTATTACCCCTGTGTCTGGCACCACAGGCACACCCACACCATTAGAGGTCGTGGTTGAGGGACGGGTACCCTCTGCAAGCAGCAGGGCAAGCCTCCCTCTCGTCCCACAGGGACGGAACGCCTCCAACATCATCCATACTAGCTGGGTCACTCTCTCCCCACATCATTATACATGGGTCTTACACATAGGCCATCATCTCTCATTCAGGGCCATTACCTAAGCCCTCATACACATAGTTAAACACGTTCTCTTTCATCAGGTCCTTTAACCGAGCACTCTGACTCGGACCCAAAGGCAGTCTATGCCCGCCTGGCACACTACAAACGATTGCGGCTACATACATTCGCCTCCCGAAGGGCTACATTCATTCCGGTTCATCAGGACCTTTATGTGACTCCACTGAGTCGGTCCCAAGGGCGGTCGATACTCGCCTAGCATGATTTACACACACGGTGCACAGTTCCCACAATCATTCAGGAACTGCTTTTCTTACCGGGCACGGATCCGGGTCTCGCTACCTGTGTCACAGGTTCCACCAGGCATCCCCACAGGCTCCTTCCCGGACGTGAGGTGAACCACGTCCGGTCTAGCGTCCACGGGTCAACCACGGCTTCCCCCTCCAGGTGCGGACACGACCACGGACCTCGGCACCGGCATGGAGCTAGCATCCTCCCGTGTCCACACACAGAGCCTTGGACTGCTCTGCACTCAGGCTGCTCTCAGCCCACATGCTCTCAGGCTGGCAATCTCTGGATGAATCTCAGCAGGATCTCAAGCTTCCAGAATCAATCCCAATCTGAATGACTCTCAAACTCAGCTGGCTGCCTCTTATCGTGCCAGCCACTCCCACATGGACACACCCCCTTAGCTGCCGGTAATCAGCCTTTCACACAGCTCAGGTTAACTCCCTGTGTTCCGGGTTGTCAGCACTCAGCCCTTACATTCCTTAGGGCTTCCTCGATCTCATCCACTCTCACTGCTGCTCATTAGGCTCATGAAACCCTGTGTCTCACAGTTGGTTCACACAGCATTATCAGTCAAACCGGCCAGTGTGCACAGGATCATACCTCAATCCTGCATGTGACGCGCCCCGGCCATGAGGATCATGCCGGCGGTGCCTCACAGTTATCATTCATATTCCTTGAAAAAAGGCCAAGAAAGCAAGAAATCTGCCGAGGTATGAAAACTTTTCAGCACAAATGTATGTTTCTTGCTATGTACTGTGTAATGTATGTGTCTAACCATACAGGGACATGGCCTGATCATACCACATCTCCTGGGCAGGGGAGTAAGTAAAAGAGTATACAGACATTACAGCACAGGATTGCAAATTACTATTTTCATGAGCTAAAAAAACGTAAACAAAAAAATAGGCATCAAAAAGCTTTAGCTCACAAAAAATAATCTGCTGTTATCCTGTGCTGTAATGTCTGCATACTCTTTTGCGTCCTCCCCTGCCCAGGAGATGTGGTATGATCAGACCTTGTCCCTGTACGGTCAGACACATCCATTACACAGTACATAGCAGGGACACATATATAAGATTATCTCAGCACAGGAGATGTGGTATGATCAGACCATGTCCCTGTATGGTCAGACACAGCCATTACACAGTACATAGCAGGGACACACATATAAGATTATCTCAGCACAGGAGATGTGGTATGATCAGACCATGTCCCTGTATGGTCAAACACATCCATTACACAGTACATAGCAGGGACACATATATAAGATTATCTCAGCACAGGAGATGTGGTATGATCAGACCATGTCCCTGTATGGTCAGACACAGCCATTACACAGTACATAGCAGGGACACACATATAAGATTATCTCAGCACAGGAGATGTGGTATGATCAGACCATGTCCCTGTATGGTCAAACACATCCATTACACAGTACATAGCAGGGACACATATATAAGATTATGGTATCTCAGCAAAGGAAACTATTTTTTTAAACATCCAATTGTGAAACTTATTATTCCAAGATCCAATGATTAAAACCAACTTTAAAATGAACTTTGTAGGGAAAACCCTTTTCGTTCCTCCAGTGGGTCAGGTAAGCATTCTGTACTCCAGCTCCCAGACAACTGTCCGGGAGGTTAGAAATTGTAGTGGCATAATAGCTTGAATGCCAAATGTTGCTGACCCCACCCTGGAGGTCCACTATGTACAGTATCTGTTCGGTACTGACCTTTTCTAGGGCTCTGCGATGATCTTCTGCTTTCTGAAGCATGACCTTAGTGTGACTCGTGGCTTTATCAAACATCGCCTATGAAAGACAAAGCATCACGAATCATTCAGTAAATTACTATCCAAACACATCTGAGGGTGTTTCATCAAAGCTTTTAGGCAAGAAAAATGCTTTTAAAAATTGCAACAATTTTGTGCAATGTGATGTCGCGCAAAAAATTGCAACTTTTGGCATTTTCACAGCTGTTCACAGCAGCTCCCCTGAAATGGGCTAGAGCAGGGGAAAAGTAAGGATACGATGTGGCCACCAAAAGTGTCAGTGTTTCTTTCACTAAAAATGCAGCTATAGCCCCTGAGGTCGGTGTATTGTACTCCAGCAAGCACTTCAAAAAGATGGCATTTGTAGCGCTATTCCTAATCGACCTCCTAGTGCATATCAATTCGTTTTTCTCAGTTATTTTATAGAGACAAAATAAAATACAGAATTCTGACACAGGTGCCAGGTCCTGGAATACAATACTCGACTAGCCACAGGTCCTGCCCAGGAGGAAGACATCACCAGGGCTCACCGTGGGATCACGGGTAGGGTAAGTAATTGGATGTTAGTGGTGCTGCCACGTGTTCAGTCTCTTTGTGTTACTTTGAACCACTTCGGGGTTCTTAAATCATGAAGATAAAAAGAAGCATGCTCACTCTCCAGGTTTCTGCTCAGAAACCAATTGTAGTTCTAGTTATATTATAGGGAAAAAAAGCACTGCAAAAATGATGGCAAAACTGACAGTGAATCAACTTAAGGACAAAAAACACTGAATTTTTCCTCAAGCAGTTTTGCCTATGAAAATATTAGCGTGTGTGTTGGTTTCTTAAACATGATGTCTGAATATACCCTACAAGGTAAGTGAACATGAAGTTTTTCTCAGTTTTCAAAGCATAACGTCAATGTTTTTGAGACAGATTTGGAGAGTTTTTCCTTAAGGCCCCGTTACTCTTAGCGACATTCCAGCGATCCTGACAATGATACGACCTGGCAGGGATTGCTGGAATGTCACTAATTGGTTGCTGGTGAGATGCCACACAGGCAGATCTATTCAGCAATGCGGCGACCCCCGACGGTCGTTGGAATCTGTCACAGGAGTAACATGGAGATCGTTGGTCATTTCCCCTGTCACACACACCGATGCAGCATGCCCAGCGGGAGACAGACTATGAAAAAAATGGTCCAGGCCATTCCATAACGATCAGTGATCTCACATCGGGGGCCGCTCGCTGCTACGTGTCACACGTAGCGATATCGCTGTCAAGGTCACCGCAACGTCACAAAGCCTGTGACTTAGCAGCGATATCGTTAGTGATATCGATACGTGTAACGGGGCCTTTAGTTTCTGCTCCACATAGTTTTTGGGGGGTTGTTTTGATCACATAACCCATGGATATGTGCACACAACTTTTTTCAGCAAATTCCACAACAGAAACCACCTGAAAAAACCTATCCAAAAATGCTGAAAATAATGAACATATGCATTTATTTAATAAAAAAAAAACAACATGCTGTTTATAGGTTCAGGCTTTTAAATGTCTTTTAGGTGCTTTAGAAAATGAAAGCCGTTAACAGACATAAATTTTGTGGTGTTTTCTGCTTGAAATTCAAGTCAATGGAAAAGTTTATAAGATGTCCAGAAAATGCCCAGGAGTGTTTTGTAGCATTATGAAATAGTTTCTGCCTATAGGACTGCAGTTTATTCATGAATAAAAGTTGCCATTCCCCTCGAAGTTTGTTACTACACCATATAAAAAGGTGCTTTGCAATAAAATTACTAACTTTCTGGTCATGTGAAAAAAATACCAAATAAATCAATACAGACGTTTCAACCAGAACTTCATAAATTAGGAATACATAATTGATGGGGCATTCACAGAAAATGTGGATGATTAATTTATCGTATATTAACTTTGCTCACTGATTTTTCCTTTCCTTGTTTGCCGTGTTAAATTCTCTATATTTTGCTAAATGTTAGGAAAATCAAGAGTCAAAAATTATGGCAAAATTTCTTTTCTTTAGAAAGAACATGTTTGTTTGTGAAACAATTCATATTTTAATATGTTCTTATAGCACAGACAAAAGAATGTTTACAGATTTGTACTTATCAAGCACCTGTTTCTGAGATGTGACTATAACCTCAGATTTGAACAGAACTTGTGTTAGTAACATCTGGGAGTTTGATAAGCTGGTGTATTCAGGGGAAGATAGCGTCTAACTTCAAGAACCTTTTGTATACTAACTAACATTCCGATAAGTTATTTATTTTTGTCGCACAATATAGAAAGGTGTGTTTTTTCATATACTGCATGGCATATATAGTGACTTTGCTTTGTATATACGTAGTGCAAATTTGTAGGATAAACTGGCAGTCTGGATATTATTTATTTTGTTTGCAACTATTTAGTAAAGGTATGTTTGTTGTCTTCAACTGCCTATTTGTAGACAATTTGCTGAAGCCTTTTGACAGACTGCGTTTTTTTCTTTTTTTTTTTTTGCAAAAGCCAATTTTCAAATTTCTAAATCTATCTTATACATAAAACCCGAAGGCCACTTCCGCCCAAAATCCGCTCAACTTCCGTGACGGCCTCCCTCCTGTGTCAAACACAGGAAGTACCAGACCCACAGAGCCCCAGCCACATCCGGGAACCGGCCCGGCCCACAGCCCTGCAGCTCACCGCCCACTCTCCTCCTCCATCAGGCACAGCCCGGTGTACGCCCACCAACATCCAGCAACCGGCCCGGACCGAGTGTGGCGCCTCCGCCGACACAGCTCCCAGTCCTGCCACGCTCTCTCCACACACCCGCTGAAGCTCCTCCATCACGGAGCTAGCCCCGCCCACACTCCGCCCCCGGCCTCCGGAACCGCCGCCAGCACTGCCGCTCACCGCCGCCCGCCAACAGCCCAGTAAGTGTTCCGCCCCCCTCCCTCCGCTCTCCTCTGGCCTCTCCAGCCCTGCTCTGGCCTCTCCAGTCCTGCTCTGGGCCCTCCAGTCCTGCTCTGGCCCCTCCAGCCCTGCTCTGGGCCCTCCAGTCCTGCTCTGGGCCCTCCAGTCCTGCTCTGGCCCCTCCAGCCCTGCTCTGGCCCCTCCAGCCCTGCTCTGGCCCCTCCAGCCCTCACTGCTGACCACTGAGCCACCGCCCTCACTGCTGACCACTCAGCCACCGCCCTCACTGCTGACCACTGAGCCACCGCCCTCACTGCTGACCACTGACCCCCTGCCCTCACTGCCGACCACTGAGCCACCGCCCTCACTGCCGACCACTGAGCCACCGCCCTCACTGCTGACCACTGAGCCACCGCCCTCACTGCTGACCACTGAGCCACCGGCCTCACTGCTGACCACTGAGCCACCGCCCTCACTGCTGACCACTGAGCCACCGCCCTCACTGCTGACCACTGAGCCACCGCCCTCACTTCTGACCACTGAGCCACCGCCCTCACTTCTGACCACTGAGCCACCGCCCTCACTTCTGACCACTGAGCCACCGCCCTCACTGCTGACCACTGAGCCACCGCCCTCACTGCTGACCACTGAGCCACCGCCCTCACTGCTGACCACTGAGCCACCGCCCTCACTGCTGACCACTGAGCCACCGCCCTCACTGCTGACCACTGAGCCACCGCCCTCACTGCTGACCACTGAGCCACCGCCCTCACTGCTGACCACTGAGCCACCGCCCTCACTGCTGACCACTGAGCCACCGCCCTCACTGCTGACCACTGAGCCACCGCCCTCACTGCTGACCACTGAGCCACCGCCCTCACTGCTGACCACTGAGCCACCGCCCTCACTGCTGACCACTGAGCCACCGCCCTCACTGCTGACCACTGAGCCACCGCCCTCACTGCTGACCACTGAGCCACCGCCCTCACTGCTGACCACTGAGCCACCGCCCTCACTGCTGACCACTGAGCCACCGCCCTCACTGCTGACCACTGAGCCACCGCCCTCACTGCTGACCACTGAGCCACTGCCCTCACTGCTGACCACTGAGCCACGGCCCTCACTGCTACCCACTGAGCCACCGCCCTCACTGCTGACCACTGAGCCACGGCACTCACTGCTACCCACTGAGCCACGGGACTCACTGCTACCCACTGAGCCACGGCACTCACTGCTACCCACTGAGCCACGGCACTCACTGCTACCCACTGAGCCACGCCACTCACTGCTACCCACTGAGCCACGCCACTCACTGCTAACCACTGAGCCACCTGTACACACACAATTAATTTCACCGCACTCCCCTAACTATTACTAAATAAACTATATATACATTCTAGACTACCCGATTCTTTAGAATCGGGCCACCATCTAGTTAATTATAAGGTCGTTCTAGAGTCTTTAGAGTCTTGGCTCAGTTTGTGGAAGGTAATAAAATGGTCATGAGACATCATGGTCTTCTCATTACGCATGTTTGGAGCTCACATGAGGTTGTAACCTCACAAGAGCCTCGTTCCCAAGCACTGAAAATAAGACCTACCCTGAAAATTAGCCCTATTGTGATTTTTTTACATTTCTGTGGATGCTCGAAATATAAACCCTACTCCAAAAATAGGCCATAGTTCTTGAAATAATGTCCATACAGGTATAGATGTAAAAAAAAAAAAGTAAGATCAATTGGCAATAGTATGCAACAGGACAGAAAAAACCCTCAATAAAGGAAAGCTAACACCCCCCCAAAAGAATCTCACTCAAAAGACCCCACGAGACACAAAGCAAGAAGGGGTTGGCAAGTGCCAGGTTCTCACACAAACTTTATTGTTTGGGGTCTTTTGAGAGTAAATCTTTTGGGGGTCTGTTTGTCTTCATGAAGAGTCTGTCCACCATATACTGTGGTACGCTACCTTATATAAACAGACAAACAAGAAATATACCGTATTAATATACTGATCCTCAGACAACAAGAAGGGAAAAAAGACAGCTATTCCATCAAGTACAATAAAGGAATTCGTGGAGGACTATAAGGTTAATAATCTTACTGCAATCTGCAAAAATAAGATGTTGGCTATCCAAATGGTCTAACAATTGCGAACAGAGTATGATAACCTCAGTCAACAAGCTACAAGGAAAATAAAATACTAAGAAGCACAGGTATGGATCACATCAGCAACACCTATTTACAGAGCTGGAAAACATGATCTGACATAGAGAGGTAAAGGCTTTGGTCATGACTTGATTTGAATAAATGTTGATTTTTTTTTTTTTATCAAGAATTAATATACCATATTTATCAAACTATAAGACACACTTTTTTTCCCCCAAATTTTGGAGAAAGTGGGAGGTGTGTCTTATAGTCCGAATACACGGACTGTGTGGCTGTGGGGCCGTGCTGGGGCGAGCAGTGGCTCTGGAGTGGGCTAAGGCTGGGGTCACACATGCCATCTGTTTTCTAGGCTTTGTTTTGTGCCTCCTGTGCCCCTGAACAGTTTTTGCACTTTGTCTTTTTTCTTAAAAAACACATATGCGTCAACGCATGGTACCTATAGTACCATGCGTTAACAGATGCATTTCCCATAGGGCCTCATGTTTAAAAAAATCCTGCACCCAAAACGTTGCATGCAGCGTTTTTTGGGGGCAGGAAATAAAGGCATAGCGTTTTTGAAAAACCCAGTGACACTTAAGTGCCCCCATCCGTTAACGGAATCCGTTTTTGGATTTAGAAAAAAAAAAGTCCAAAAACTGATTCGAATAACGGATCCAGGCAAAACGGATGCCATGTATGACCCTAGCCTAAGAGGAAGCTGCCACGGGCTGCAGAGGCAGCGGGAGGTCACGTGCCCCCACTTATTATGCTCATTTAATATGCACTGCATCCCGCTGTCCATCACCCCTCAGTGCTGAATCTGCCACTGAGAGGTGGACGGGGGAGCAGCGTATATTAAATTAGTCTAAGTGTACATCCCCCATCACTGTGTATGGCCCCATGCTTCCGCACACGAAAATAATAACAATATAGCTTACCTTTCCGGTGCTCCCCTCCGTATCTCCCTGCTTGCCGCAATTCACGTCCTGAGTCCTCCTGTGTCCCCAGGGCATCCAATCATGTGACCGGCACGGCACAGTGACATCTTCACTGCGCACCCCAAACATATGATCAGATACCCCAGGGCACAGGAGGCCTCAGGATACAAAGTGCGGCAAGCAGGGAGAGATGGTGGGGGGAGTGCCGGAGAGGTAATTTACATTGTTTATTATTTTTGTGTGTGGCAGTATGGGGGGCCACATCTAAGATGGATGTGGGAGTCATATCCAGCATGAACGAGCTATGTACCATGATGGGGGGGCCATATCCAGGATGTGGGTAATGTACCCGATTGGGATGGGGGGGGTTATATGCCAGGTCAGAATGCTATATCCCAAAATGGGGGGCCATGTACCAAGATGGGGTGGGGGCTATATCCCAGGAAGGGGCATAATGTACCCAGATGGAAGGGCTATATCCCAGAATGAGGGCCATATCCAGGATGGGGGCTATATCGCAGAATGGGGGGCTATATCCCAGAATGGGGATTATATACCAAGATTAAGCGCCCCATCCAGGATGGGAGACATATTACCTTTAAGGGGCACAGGACGGGGACATTACCCCCATAAGTGTCAGCAGCAGATGCTCCTCCATAAGACTGCATTATAACCACATTTTTTGCTTCATTTTTTTCCCTATTTTCTTCCTCTAAAATCTCGGTGCGTCTTAAGCTCCATTCAAACAGTGCATTTTTGGTCCTGCTTTTGCTCATTAGTTTTTGTAGCCAAAACCAGGAGTGGGTGATAAATCCAGAAGTGGTAACGTGTTTCTATTATACTTTTACTATGACTTGTTCTACTCCCGGTTTTGGCTACAAAAACTGATGAGCAAAACAGACCAAAAAAACAGAGTGTGAATGGAGTCTTATGGTCTGGATCGTTTTGTAGTCTGAAAAATACAGTAGATTGTTATTGAAGAGAACAGGAGCTTATGCCTGACAATTGGAATGGGGACTGTGCCATCATAAAGGGTAGTGAACCCATGTCATATTATACAAGTAAATATGCGGCACTCAATCCTGTCAGTGAAGGTGCCATCTTAAACACAATTCCATTTAAAATACAGTAAGCGGCACACGACAGTGACATAAATTTAAGTAAAGAAAAATGAAAAAATTAGATACTTATGAGTGGCCCCTATTTACTTGTATAATATGACATGGGTTCACTACCCTTTATGATGGCACCGTCCCCATTCCAGTTGTCAGGCATAAGCTATTGCTCTCTGGTATCAGTCTCTAACACGCCTAAGGGGTTAACTTCTTTTCCCAAGGAATAGATTACATATATTGAAGCACCTGTCCTTGTCCATAAGACTACAATCTCTATTACTCTCTTGTATCAGCCGGCACTAGAGGAGAAACCCAGCAAGACATAGGCAGTGACTAGTGTTAGGACCCAGTTAAGAGATACGCCTCAACGTTGGCAACTGGGTGGATTATTGATTTGGCCATTTCCATAATGCTAAGGGTCTCATTTTTCCATTTTTCTTTATTTAAATTTATGTCACTGTCGAGTGCCGCTTACTGTATTTTAAATGGAATTCGTGTTTAAGATGGTACCTTCACTCATAGGATTGAGTGCTGCATATTTACTTCTACTCTATGTGACTGCAGGCTTGTGAATACTCACATCATATGCACTGTGTTCTATGAGGATTCTCTGGTATCAGAGCCAGGAACGGTGGTCACATGGCCACGGGTATGCGATATGCATCCCCCGGCCAGAATCCCATTAGATGGGCACAGTCTTGCTTAATGTGACGATTTATAAGTCTGCAGTCACACTGAGTAGTTTTAGAGTTGTCATTTCAGACTGGATATCCCCTTTAAGTAGACTGTAACTCTATGGCTCTGTGCCTACATTGAGTTTTGATGCTGCATATTTTTGCTGTACATTAAAACGCAGCATTTTTCAGTTTTAGTAAAGTGGATGGAATTTATAAAACTTTTGTGGCCACTGTGCATTTTTCTTTTACTTCGTTGTTAGGGAGGATTCACACTGCAGCGTATGTTGCGCATACCCTTCTGCAGTGCCAAACGCAAACACTTTCATGTGAACGCAGCGGAGATTGTCCGCATGCGTTCACATGAAAATGTGATGTGAGCCGCCCTGCCATCCAATCAGTGACAGCGGTCAGGAGGCGGAGATCAGCGGCGAAGATCCCGGCCGCTGCCGTCTTAATCCCTGCTGCCACCGCCGCTACCGCTGGTTAAAATAGCCAGCAGGAAAGCCAATGCCGGTTTTACCACCCTGCTAATTCAAATGATCATCAGCTGATCATTTGAATTAGCGGGGCGGGAAAACCGGCGATGGCTTTCCCGCCGGCTATTTTAACCAGCGGCAGCGGAGGCGGCGGCAGGGAGGGAGAAAGAAGAAAGAATAAAGAAGAAGAGGAAAGAATAAGAGAACGCAAGAGAAGAATTTCTTCGGATGACCTCTTCGTCCACAGCGTCTGTGTGCTTGCCAGCAGATAGCAATGCGAACAGATGCACTCTCATTCATTTCTTGTGTGCAGCTGTCTGCATGCGCATAAAGCAAGCACACAGCTATGCACAAAAAATGCAACATTTTGCATTCAGCATGCACATAAATATTAAACACTAGCTGGGTGCCGATGCAGATGCATCGGGATTCTAGAAGAGCGAGTCTGTGACTCGCAATGGCCGCTCCGCGGCCAATGCTTCGCGCTGCTAAGGCGACTCGCCATGCCGCTGCGCGGGCATAGCGAGTCGCCTTAGAACTGCTCGCAATGGCCGCTGCGCGGCCAATGCTTCGGGCGTATCCACATGACCACACTGACTCGCAGCGTGAGTGGACTCAAAAGGGGCAAAAAACCCATTCGCAATTATATAATAGATAGGAGCGCATAGTGCCTGGGTCTACCTGCGCTCAGATATGCTGCGTTCACAGCGCACGTCGTGCACAAATGTGATCCCAGCCTTAGTGAGTTTTCACTGCAGAAACGGACAAAATGTATATGACTTTGTCAAAGTCAAATACCTGAAAGCATCAAAAACAAAGCAGCTTTAATTAAACATAACATACCAAAAAGACAAAAGCCGCTACATAATAAAATCCAAAACGCAATGAGCCATTGTCGGCACCGATGGAATGGCACCAGCACTGGAGAAGAATACAAGTGTTACTATTTTACAAGGCGGGAATACACTGATTCAGAAAAGTTGTGAGAGTAGCGGACAACCCCTTTAACCATATAGTCATAGTCTTATCTTCACTTTGTACATAATACCCAGATAGCAGCTTTTACAACTTACCATGCTTTGTAACATTTTGAGCGCTTCTTCCTTTCCATTACGATGTCTTTGGGAAGCTTCTAGTTCCACTCTTAGAAGCTCCACTTCCTAAAACAAGGGTAGTTATAAATTCTATCAATTCAAATTTTGCAAAAATTAATTACAGAGCATATCATTTATTATTATTATTTTTTTTTTTTTTTTTAATCAGGAGGTCAGATAGGGCTTAGTGTGTAGTAGAAGCTGACCTAAGGTCTGACTAGTGAGTAGAGCCACATTATGTTGGTGTCACTAACATAAGACGTCTGAGACAGTCGATAGTCTAATCTAGAGTAGAGAGAAAGAGAAACAATTGACCGAAGAACAGAGTGATCGACCCGAGATGGGACCTGGGATGGGTAGCAGCAGGGCCTTGATTTTATAACACAGAAAAATCACAGGCAGGAAGAAACAGTATGTGAGACGAATAGAGTGCTCTGGGTGGAGTCCAAAGCATCAGAAGTAGAGAAGCTAAGTACCAGCCATATTGGCAAAATAATCCTTTTAAGAGGAAAGTATATACAGAGTTGCGAGTTAAGGACAGGATAATAAGGAGGGAGATTATTCATAAATGGTTATAGTAAACAGGAGCTTACTTCTGTCAAGGCTTGGAGACGTTGCCTTAGATCTTCATTAGAAATTTCAGAACTTGAATCTAAAGAGAACAGACAAATATTAACTACTGCACTTACAACACAATATAGTGCTTAATAACTAATAAAATTACTTATAAAACTTTAATACACAAGAATGTTTGCCCATGATGTTGAACTGAAGAACAAAATCACATTGATCACATTGTTTAAGAGGAATTTGTCCACAAGTTTTTGCTATGTAACCTGAAAATAGCAGGAGGTAAGGTCTGAGAAAGTGATTTGAGGGATGTGTCATTTATTAGGCTGTGTGCTATTTGCTTAAAATTATTATTTTATCAGCAGGACATTATCACTACTGGAACTAGGTTTCATAGGGCTGATAGAATGACCAGGCTCCCTCCTCTGATTAGCAGCTCATGTTTACTATACAATGTACATAGAAAGCTGTGGTTGGGGCAGAGAAAGCTTATTGAGATATGATACATGTAAATACTCTGTGCTGAGAACCCAGTGCATCTGTACACATTTCAAGCCCTGACCAGAATGAAGAGCACTCAGGGGCCAGATTTAGGCTCTGACTCATCATGTCTGGCTGGGGAAGGGTTAGTGTATTGTGTGATTGTGCGAGCAGACAGGGAGAGAAGCCGGAGAAGGAAGCTGTGTGAGAAGGAAGTTAGTAGGAGATCTCCTCAGCAGACCACACTGTAGCAGGGTAACAACTCTTTGGATCACTTGGGTATTTCAGACCCCGAGAACAGAAGCTGGAGATTGGTGGATTACAGGTCCATTGGTCACTGGTGTGGACCCCAGAAGCACTGTGATCCAGAGAGCTGAGGCAGCATACAGGACTCGCATCACTTATTTAGCTAGCAGAGATCCACCCCGAAATAAGGGAAAGAATAGAGGAATGCAGGAATGTTCACAGACCCTGAACTCTATAAATTAAAGACGTTCCTCTTAGACTGGCTGGGCCATGTATTCGGTTCTCTACACATGTCCTGGATTTGCTGAACTGCACAGTAAAAGGTAAAGAACTGAGAGACTGACTCCTGTGTCTTATTGCCCCTGCACTTCCCATATATCTCTCTGGACTATCACTTCCATCATCCATCTACACCTTAAGGGCCTGCCTTTGCTGTGGGTGGTAATCCATCTCACTGCCATTACATCTATCCCTAGAAGCTACCTATGCTGTGATGTCCACCTAGTAGCCACAATATGCTCAGCTGACGTCACAAACACTTTTCTTTTTCTTTTCATTTCCTCAATTTTTCTTTCTTCTCCTTTTTATGTGTACAGCACTGGGTCAGCTACCGTGATACTGACTGACCAGACCCTGATGCTGAGTACCCCGACCCTGCGACCTCCACATACTCACCTCTAGTGCTCACACCTGTCCCATGAAATCAGCGCCTGATTTCTGAGGGCTCATGTGACGTTATTATGCCACGCGAGTTCTGCCACCAATCAGCAGCAACTTCATTCTAACTTCCTTTGTAATGGACATTTGGAAGAAGTCAGAACATCACTCCATTGTCAGTTTCATATATTCTATATGGGAGAATATAGGAATTGAGAAGGGATTTTACAAGTAATGGACGACCCCTATAAGATGGGATCATAATATCTGTTAGTTTTCAGGAGAGTAATGAAAAAGAAATGTGTGACCCACAGCAGCCAATCATTTCCAAAATATCATGAGCACCAATAGTCATCAATATCAATAGAATCATTAGATTCATGCATTTACAAGTCAGCAAATAAATGGCATAAAATCTAATAATTTTATAAAGATGGAGCACATGACTTTATATAAGGAACCTGTCAACATGAAAAGAGTTCAATCTGTAACCAGTTAGAGGGCAGAAGAAGCTAAACAGATTAATATACAACCCTGGCAAAAATTATGGAATCACCTGGCTCGGAGGATGTCCATTCAGTTGTTTAAAGGGAACCTGTCACCTAATCTATGGCCTCTAACCTATCACTACCTGCCCCTACAGACCCTAACTAGCTCCCTAACCACACATGAAATATGCCTAACCAAAGTGAATATATATATATGTGTGTGTGTAATCCATATGTACATGTGGATTACACACACATATATATGTGCAGTTTTGGGAGGGAGGGGGCCGCCGATACTCACCTTCCGAAGACGCCGGTCGTTGCCTAGCGACGCTGGGATTCCGGTCGGCTTCACCCGCAGCACTGCGCATGCGCGGACCGGAAATGACGTGGTCCCCGGCCTCGCGTCATGAAGAGCGGGGCGGGATGATTTGAATGGGCTCCCCCTCTATTCAAATGGATAATGCCGCCCATTAGGGCGTTAGGAAGGGAGCGAGGTGGGGGGAGCGCGGCTCTGGGGACCCCGCCCTGCAGACAAGAGCAGACAGGAACGCCCCACAGACGAAAAAACTGTAAGTTTATAAAGTGTTTTATTCACCTTATATAAAGCCCTATTAGGACAGGCAGGGATGGTTAGGGAGCTAGTTAGGGTCTGTAAGGGCAGGTAGTGATAGGTTAGAGGCCATAGATTAGGCGACAGGTTCCCTTTAATGTTGTAGAAAAAAGCAGATCCCAGACATGGCACAACACTAAAGTTATTTCAAATAGCAACTCTCTGCCTTGAAGAAACACTAAAAGAAATGTTGAAAAAAAAATATGCTAGCCAGTAACAGTTACTATTGTAGACCAAGCAGGGGGAAAAATTATGGAATCACTCAATTCTGAGGAAATAATTATAGAATCATGACAAACAAACAAAACAACAGTCAAATACATTACTAGTATTTTGTTGCACCACCTCTAGCTTTTATAACAGCTTGCAGTCTCTGAGGCATGGACTTAGGTTGGGTTCACACTTGCATATGTGTCTGCATGCTTATGGCATGCAGACGCATACGCAGTGCAAACGCAGCCATACTGATGTGAACGCAGCGGAGAATCTCCACATGCGTTCACATTAGTATCAGCCCGGCCAGCCAATCAGCTGTCTTGGGGGCAGCCGGGAGGAGGAGATCAGCAGCAGAGATCTCCTCCTCCTGGCACAGCTGATCTCCCACCGGTGCATAATTTTGCCCCTGCTTGGTCTACAAAAGTAACCGTTACTGGCTAGCACATTTTTTTTTCAAGATTTCTTTTAGTGTTTCTTCAAGGCAGAGAGCTGCCATTTGAAATGACTTTAGTTTTGTGCCACGTCTGTGATCGGCTTTTTTTCTACAACATTAAACTGAATGGACATCCTCTGAGCCAGGTGATTCCATCATTTTTGCCACGGTTGTAAGGATTTGTGGGAAAATATTCAGTACAAGTCGTATTTAAAACACCACTTCAGGTTTGTTTTATGCGGGTTTAAATTTAAGTCCCCTGCCCTTTGTGCTATACTCACCTTCCATTGTTTTCATCTTTGATCACCATCGCTCCCGTCGGTATTCTGCAGTTTGTGACCTCCAGTGTTTCATGGATCTCGCTGCAATTCTTAACTATAGAAAAGTCAATGAAAGCCTGGTTGTGGCTCTCATAGACTTGTATTGAGACCTTGTGAGGTAACTTCTAAATTCCGGACAGTTAGAAGTTACATTGAAGCACAAGATGGCGTCGTGGGATTGAAGAAAAAAATAAGTTGAACCACCAGGGGGTGAGTATTAGAGACAGGGTACTAAGAGCTAAAGCACCACTTCAGTGCTGAAATACCCCTGGTGTGGTACTTGAACTTATTTCTATCCTTACTCATTCTATGCTTAGGAGAGTTTACCCTGGTCTCCGTTTCTGCAATGTCCATCTTTTAAGCCGACAGAAAAACATGGCTTTCTCTTCGAGGGAGAAAAATAATAATTATTCCCCTTCCTTTAATTCTTAGCAAAAATAGAAAGACAATTGGCCTACTGGGCAGGAACTGTTGGAATGTAAGCAGATCTCCGACTCTTATGATAAAGCAGCTGGATAGACTTCAATTTGTCAAAGCTGTACATGCTCCATTTCTTGGAGTATGTGAATAAAGAGTTCTTTGAGCAGGTCTGCCCAAAGGAAGCGTTAAAGAACCCCAAGGTTAAATTACTCTTATTAGTTTCGATTGTAAAACCACTATGCCATTCACATGCTTTTTGATTCATCAAGACCGGCATTGTTGAGGGGGTGTGCTGGAGTCAGATGCTGCAGATTCATGCAGAGGTGCACAACTCTTGATGAATTTGACTCGTTTTACGAGAGGCGTGCCCCCTCACCGCATCCCTTCCCACCCCACCTATCACCGCACCCCTTCACCGCACCCCTTCCCACCCCACTATCTTGTCACAGCTGGGAGGAACCTGAAACGCTAAAACAAAAAAAAAAACACACAAAACGTAGTGAAAACTCCCGAGTTTTTGCGACTTTTCAAATCTTTTCCACCAGAGTTCTGTTGTGAAAGCTTTTTAAGAATTGGGCCCTACATGTCTGCCAGTCTTACCTATGCTGTTCTGTCTGCAGCGGGCGTACCCCTCTTTCGCTGGCCTCACAGTCTCCCGTTCTTCGGAAATACCATTTTTCCCTACGTGATTTCTTGTGTTACAATCATCATCTCCTTTCTTAACAAGGTGATAGTGAAGAGAACTTGATCCTTTCCTTAGTTTGAATGCTTTCGTCCCAGTTTCATCAAGGGTTTCATAGAGTCCACCCGGTTTTCTCCCAAATCCTTCTCCCAAGTCTCCTCCAGCCATAAAGTCTTCCTCTTCTTCTGAAAGGCCGTCCGTCATCGCCAGCATGGGAAGGGATGGTCTTTCGTATCTGAAAAACAAGGAACATATATAACATGTTCCAAATTCTCAGCATAATTATAAATATTTACATTGCTCTATGGATCCCCACATTAGAGGACACAATTACTTTTGGCCGTCGCATAAAGGAATGTTTGTAGGACGTAAACTGAGTTGTCATTTATCAATATTGGACATAATCAGCTGCTGCAAAGCTTTAAGTTTTAGAGAACTTTCATATACAGCAGGAACACCGCAGGGATATCTGCAGCGTATTAATGTAACAGCAAATATGGTAGATTAATGTTTATGTGAAACAGAAAATGTCTCACATGGATTCATGCATTTTTACATCAATTGAAAGGGCATTTGGGTTTATCACTTCTTTTGTGAACTGTCTTGCACCGATTTATAGCTTTCTATACTCACTGAGGAATTTTCAGGTCTCCACCCACCACTAATCATAGAACAATAATACAATCGGTTCCTCTTATCTCTTAATTTTTATTTTACCTCCCCAGCTCCTCTCCTCCTCCCAAGACTGACTGTTTTGTGATTTATGTCACCTGTCGTATTTACTGCATCATCCTACCTTGCCTATGTACCGTATATACGAGTATGTATGGGTCTTCAGAAGTTGTGTCATTATCAGCCTGATGAAGAGGCCTTAGTGTCTTGAAAGCTTGGTATGTTTACCATCTTTTCAGTTAGCCATTAAAAGGTATCAACCACTGAGGACTCTCAGTTCCAATATTTTTTTTATCTACTGGCTAACATGGTATAAACATTTTTTTTACCTTATGTGAAAAAGAAAAATTCTGAGTAAAAATTGACCTGCAGAAATGTTAAATCATCAGCCTGTCAATTTATACTACAAAATACATAATGAATTACAACCTCTTCGAATTACACGTGGATTAAGTTGCAGATGTGTGACATAAGAGTCTTATTATGGTTTTTATATTGAATCAATAGCAAAATCTGCAAATGGAAAAGTTCTCCTACATGTGAACATACCCATAGGTGAGACAATTTAGGGACAAAAGGTCACAGACTCAGACTGCTCACATAGGTGAATAGTAAACACCTGCTGGATTTAAGGCCCCCATTACACACTACGATATCGTGAACGATATTGTTGCAACGTCACCGATTTGGTGACATTGCAGCTATGTCAAAACGACATCGTTGAGTGCGACACATATCAATGATCAACGATAAGTCGTTGATTTATGGCCAGGACCATAAATCTATCGTTGGTCTTCTGCTGGGCGCCCAGCATCAGAGCGTGTGACAGCGGGAGACCAACGATGAATGAGCTCCCAGCGCCGCACAGCAAGTGCTGGGAGCTGGTAACCATGGTAGGCAGCGGGTAACTACTGTAAGTGCCGCGCTCTGCTTAGTTACCCACTGTTTACCATGGTTACGAGTGTTCTCGCTGGTCCTTATCACTGGTGAGTCTGCCTGTGTGACAGCTCACCAGCGATCAGCTAACGATGTCCCAGCGATCCCAGCCAGGTGGGATCGTTGGTGGGATCGCTGGGACATTGAAGTGTGTAACGGGGCCTTTACTCCTCTGAAGATTGGGTTAATTCATTGCAATTAGTGATCTTGATACTTGGATCAAGCAGATTAGACTCTTGGACAGACTCAATATGTAAACTTGTATATAAGACAAAGCAAAAGAGGGGGAAAAAAAAAGCCTGCTCCATCCCTTAGTTTATGTTCATAATTTGGAAAAGCTGCACAGCACACAGCAGACCAGTGTGAACCGGTGCAAGCATAGGACGCAGAGATTAAACAAACTAAGTAAAAGTCCATGCAGCACACAGTTACACCAATGATGCACAGTGCTAACAAGCCATATGTGTTTGAGGAAAAAATTCAAAACTTACGTTTTTCAAAAAACTCAATAATCTTTCTTTTAATCTGGAGTTCTTAGTACATACATTGGCCAATGTCTGCTTGCTCATCAACTACGACAAAGTGACTCCAGGTCTGATGAGCCCTATCTGACATCCAATTGCACCCTCATTAAACCTACAGGTGATGGAGGGTATAGATGGTGCCTGCCCACCGCGAGGTGGGGGGTGGACAAGGAGGGCAGGGATGTCAGATAGGGCTCATCATACCTGGAGTCACTTTGTCGTAGTTGATGAGCAAGCAGACATTGGCCAATGTATGTACTAAGAACTCCAGATTAAAAGAAAGATTATTGAGTTTTTTGAAAAACGTAAGTTTTGAATTTTTTCCTCAAACACATATGGCTTGTTAGCACTGTGCATCATTGGTGTAACTGTGTGCTGCATGGACTTTTACTTAGTTAGTTTATGTTCACACGCATTGATTTTGCTCTTCTTCATTGCTTTCAAATGTTGAAAAACCGCCGCAAAAAAGCTGAAAGAATGGACATGCTGCTTCTTTCAAAAACTCCGCAGTTTTCCATTTCAGTCAAGGGAAAAATTATAATATGTGCATTAGATTTATGAAATCTTCTAGCTTTTAATTTGCATAAAACTCCTGAAAGAAACACAGCAAAAATGAATTGTGTGAACATAGCCTTAATAGCTGCACCATCTCTCACCGTATCGCTTGTCGCCTATGACTATAGTCACTCACATAGTGGAGGGTAAAATAAAACTACACCCACTGGTAAATGTAATTTTAACATTTTACTACCTTATCTGGGCAAGTGATGGATGTGGTATGGTCAGTCTCATCCTGTTAAATTTATGAAGGAGGGACTCTGTCCTTACAAAGCCTATGTGACAATACAAGAACTACCAAAAATTAGAGGGAAGATGAACCCTGATACACCCTGAATAGCTAGGTAGTCTCCTAGACTCATAAAGCCAATGCAGTAAGTGCAAGGGCTGTCAATAATTAGAAGGAGGTACTCAAATACAGCCTGGAAGACACGTAGAGAAAGGCCTCAAATGTTTTTTTCCCATTATTATTAAGGAATGGGACCCCTAGTCTGTTTAAGGGTGCAAGGGTAGCGATAACACTCCAATACACCCTGGAATACATGTGCAGGAGGGCCTCAGAAATATTTGTTTTCCCCATTATTAAGAGTGGGACTCCTAGATTAGTTAAAATTAGAAGAATGGTCTCAAATATACCCTGGAAGACACAAAGATATGACCTCAGTTAACAAAAATTTCTATTAAAGGAGTGGAACTTCTAGCCTGGTAAAGCATACGCACAACATCCAAGGGCTGCCAAAAATTTGGAGAAGACACTCCAATACACCCTGGAAGACACATGCAGGAGGACCTCAGAATTTATTTATTTTTTTATAGTATTCCCTTGCCTCTATTGGACCTGGTGTGTGTCTCTTGTCTCTATAGCTTGGTTGTCCTCAACCACCTGTGTTGTCAGATGGGAAAATTTTCACTAATTGTTCACCTAGGCCTTTTGGTATTGCACCATTTTAATAGTCCTCTATGCTGCATGACGGAGAGATAGGAAGATTCCTTGAAGTGTGGGTCGAGAATGGTGAACAACGAGTAATCTGTGTTGCCCACAATGTGTACCACACGAGGGTCACGGGAACGGCAGTGGAACATAAAGGTCATTTCTAAGGAGTGAAACTCCTAGACTCATAAAGCCTATGACACTATGTGCAAGGGCTGGCAAAAATTAGAAGCAGGGACCACGATACACCGTGGAAGACTCAGGGCCTCAGAATGCATTTTTTACAATTTTCAAAAGAGTCTGACTTTTACAATGGTAAAGACAATGCAGTAAGTGCCTAGCAAAAAATTAAAGGAGAGTTTGCAAAACACCCTGGGAGACACATTATGGAGGGCCTCAGAATAACTTTTCTGACAATTTTTAAAATTCTCAATTCTGTTTGACTCCTACAATGGTAAAGCCTATGTGTGGCGCCCCTGTGACTAGGCACCACAGGGTAGTATTGCACCTTAATAATAATGTATTAACCCTATAATGTTATCAGTTCAAGGTTCACCTTATGGAGTCTATTTTTACACCCACCTAGGACCACACCACTTACAATAGGGGGGCCGGTAATTTAGTAGGTCCCAAAAGGGTGGGGGTGGAGCCTAGGATAGAGTAGTGGGAGGGAAAGCTTTAGTTTAGATAGTTAGTGCTGGGAAGGCAGTCAGCTAGGACTAGCCTGACAGCAACTCTGCTGTGAGGAACCCCAACCTTCAAGGGGGGAACCAGGACATAGGGCAACGGGCTAGGACTGGTTGGAGCCGGCTGGTCACGTTGGGGAAGCATCGGCAGTGCGGGTAGCCGTAGCAGTCAGACGTTCTCTGGCTGCAGACCAACGAGCTGCAGGCCCATCACTAAAGGGATAGCTGACAGCACCACAGGGTACCTCGCCCCTCAGGACCAATCACTAGAAAACTGTGCCCCACCGTGGGAGATCAAGGGACTGGCAGGAGAGCTCTGCGAGGGTGGTAGACGTGAAGAAGAATAAGTTTAACCCAGAAAGCCATAGAAGGAAGAACATCTAGACCTGGAACTGGTGACAGACCCCCGGTAAACTAGACTGTACCGTGTACCATCACCATCTGCGGGTACCCATTAAAGTGGAGTAAAAGTTGAATCAATAATAATAATAATAATATAATAATATTTATTCATTTATAGCGCTATTAATTCCTTAGCACTTTACATACATGAGTAATGCTGTCTCTCTTGGAGCTCACAATCTAACCATCCTATTAGTATGTCTTTGCAATGTGGGAGGAAAGAGGAGTGCCTGGAGGAAACCCATGCAAACATGGGGAGAATATACAAACTCCTTGCAGATGTTGTCCTTGGTGTCCTTGGTGGAATTGAACCCAGGACCTCAGGATCCCAGTGCTGCAAAGGCTGCAGTGCTAACCACTTGAGCCACCATGCCGCCCAGTGGACTCAGTCATCCTTTTTGCGGTGCCCGGAGGGCTCAGCATCAGCAGCTGCTCAGCAGAGGGGTAAGAACTGCAACACCAAACGCAACCACAACTCCCCTCATCCCCCTCATCATCTACCAAAGCCCACAACTGCTGTCCTGAGGTAATAGCTACACCTGTAGGGAGCTGTCCCACACTCTGCTGCACCCACCATCACCTCAGCAGCCGGCTTGCAGCGCTGGTACCATATTATTGGGAGCTACAGGTGGCGTCACGATCCCCTGTAAATACTCCCTTCTCCCCCACTATCATCTACTCAAATGATAACCAGGGCACGGAACCGGGTTCCCATCCAACCGTGACTCCCAATTCAAGTCAAGTCATCAGCCCCGGTGTCCGAGTACCCCTAGCCCTGGCCACATCATATGCAAAAGTTTAAAGGAGAGATTGTAATACATCCTAAAAGGTGGGGATTGCACACCAAGAAAAGTAGTGTTTCATGGGGACCGAGTAACGAGGGATGGCCGCCACCATGAGGCTCCGAAAAGAATCAGTGACCACAAGCCCAAACAGCAACATTTCTAGGGTAAACAGTGTGGAAATGTGTCCGTATAGTGTTTGGGTGGGTGGCTGCATATTTCCACATAATTTCTCAGACCTGGGGTAGGGACATCTGAGCGCTTCCTAGAGCAAGTAAGTGGGTGTGGTTGCTGATGGTGTTTTCGAATGTGCAATGATAGGTGCCGGGTGGGAGGTATCTGCGCCTGCATCCTGGACAGGGGATTGGCAAGCACATAGCACAGAGGATGAGGCAGTGGTGTCACTTACAGATTGTGGACCCAGGCGTTCAGCCTACCTAGTTGGGTACATGGATGCTCTGGGGAACAGATGCCCACCTTCTCCAACTGGCTACTCCACCACCTCTTCCTCCCTGTGACAGTGCTGCAGATCCTTCCCCCTTTATGCTGCAGTGCTCGCTCTGTATGCCACCTTGCCAAGGTGGGTCAGTGACTTCATTGTCCACCACCTCCTCTTCCACAATGTTGTCCTCCAGATTTCTTGACTTATCAACATGACTTGCTGGCAACTTTGTCTCATTATCATTCACAATCACCTCTTGAGACATAATTGCTTTTCCCCACCATCATCTTCTTCTGACAGTGGCTGCTCAAATATTTGGGCATCACCACACACAATTTACTCATGTCTCTCTTGTAAACGTGCAGGGTGAGAGGCCAGAATAAAACATTTAAAGAGGACCTGTCACCAAACCAGGCATGGTGATCTAATTACAGCACTGGATGCAGCATGTCTGCAGCATCCAGGCAAGGGGTCCCCCAGCACTTGAGCAGTCCTGTACCCCGAGTAAATACACTTAGAAAACTTACATGCTGCAGCCATTAAGGAGGTGGCTAGGGGCTGCCGCTAAAGGGCAGATTCACACCCCCTGCATGTTTAATCTGCCCACCGCTGCCAATCATTTTCTCCCTCTTCAGCAGCATAATACAGAGGTTTTTTTTTTTTTTTTAGAAATTGCCGTTTGGCCAAACGGCAAGTTCTGGGGGGAAAAAAAGCTTGTTTAATGCTGCTGAAAATAAGATATTATCCTAAAATAAAACCTAGTGGGGGTTTTGTCAGGTTGCTAAATATAAGCCCTCCCCCAAAAATAAGACCTAGCAAAGTTTTATTGTTTCTTAAGCATGCCCGTCTCACAGGAGATCAGGGCATGCAGCTTTGTCTGTCTGTATGTATTACTGCACCGTAGCCTGACCGCCCGACGCACTTGTCCTGGTGACCGGCTTTGCATGTATTATGACACCTCTCTGCCTCAGCTGCGTAGATGTATGGGGAGCCACTGGCCTATCAGAGCCCAGAAGCCGCCAGCCAATCAGAGATGTTAAATGCGGGCTTCTAATTGGTTGGCATCTCCCCTTACATCTATGCAGCAAACTCAGAGTGGTGCCAGTAATACTACAACAGCAGACCGGTGAGAAAAGTCTGTGTGTGTCATAATGGGGATTATGAAGGCTGCATGGGGATAATGAGGGATATGGTATTGGGCGTTTATGAGGATGATGGGGAATACAGTATTGGGGGCTGCATGGAATGATGGGGGATACGTTATTGGGGGCAGCAAAGTGATGATCGGGATCATGGAAAAATAAGACATTCACAGAAAATAAGACCTAGCACATCTTTGGGAGCAAAAATTAATATAAGACACTATTATTTTTGGGCGAACAGGGTATAGTGTATAACAATAGTTTCCCTGCCTGTTGTAAAGTGCTGCAGAATATGTTGGCTCTATATAATATATATATTATATTATCATTATTTATTTATATAGCGCCATTAGATTCCATGGCGCTTTACATATGAAGAGGGGAGAACGCGGATAAAACAGAAAATTTGGACAATCTAGTTTACAGATACAGGAGGGGACCCTGTCCACAAAGGCTCACAGTCTACAGGGGCAGACGAGGAAGCCGTAGTAGGGGGAAGCGCCGATCGTGTGAGGGTGCTGCGGCCGGGTCTCAATGTAGGCCGTAAGCTTGTCGGAAGAGGCAAGCCTTCAGGTTTCTTTAAAGTTACCAAGGATAGGCGAGTGTCTGATGTGTTGGGGGAGAGAGTTCCAGAGTATGGCGGATGCACGGGAGAAGTCTTGAATGCAGTTGTGAGAGGATGAGATAAGGGGGAGTAGAGAAGGAGCTCTTGGGAGGATCTTAGGTTGCGTGCGGGCAGGTAGCGGGAAACCATGTCAGAGATGTATGGGGGGACAGGTGATAGATGGCTTTGTATGTCATGGTTAGGATTTTAAAATCGGGATCTCTGAGAGATGGGGAGCCAGTGAAGGGCTTGGCAGAGGGTGGAGTAGTGAGGAGACAGGTGGATTAGACGAGCAGCGGAGTTTAGGATATATTGGAGAGGTGCAAGGGAAGTAGCGGGGAGGCCGGTGAGCAGGAGGTTGCAATAGTCAAGGCGGCAGATAATGAGAGTATGAACAGGGGCTTTAGCTGTGACGTGGTCAAGGAAAGAGCGGATCAAGGAAATGTGGAGTTGGCAGGATGTGGCGAGGGCTTGGATGTGGGGCTTAAAGGAGAGGGAGGAGTCGAAGGTGACCCCAAGGCACTTGGCGTGTGGGACTGGGGAGAGTGAGCAGCCGTTGACAGTGATGGATAGGTCTGGGGATAGTGACTTGGGGGGGGGAAAGATGATGAACTCTGTTTTGTCCATGTTAAGTTTGAGGAAGCAAGCGGAGAAGAAGGATGAGATAGCGGAGAGGCATTGTGAAATTTTGGATAGTAGGGAGGTGATGTCCGGCCCAAAGAGGTAGATCTGGGTGTCGTCGGCGTAGAGATGGTACTTGAGGCCGTGGGACTCAATGAGTTGTCTATGGCCGAGGGTGTAAATGGAGAAGAGTAGCGGTCCCAGAACCCAGCCCTGGGAAACGCCAACAAATAGGAGGTGTGGGAGTGGGCGATGCTGAAAGTCTGGTCCATTAGGTATGAAGAGATCCAGGAGAGGGCTAGGTCAGGGAAGCCGAGAGATTCCAGGATCTGGAGTAGGAGGGAGTGGTCAACCGTGTCGAAGGCGGCAGATAGGTCAAGAGGAGAAGGATGGAGTAATGTCGCTTGCTCTTTGTGGTCAGTAGGTCATTGGCGACTTTGGTTAGGGCTGTTTCGGTGGAGTGATGAGATCAGATACCGGATTGTAGGCAGTCGAAGATGGAGCAGGAGGAGAGGTAGGAGGACAGTTCGGAGTGGACGAGCTGTTCATGCAGCTTTGATGCGAATGGGAGAAGAGATATGGGGCGATAATTGGAAACAGATGATGGGTCGAGGGAGGGTTTTTTGAGGATTGATGTAATCAAGGCATGTTTGAAGGATGAGGGGAAGACGCCGGTGGTGAGTGATAGGTTAAAGAGATGGGTTAGGGCAGGGATGAGGACTGTGGTGAGGTTTGGGATGAGGTGGGAGGGGAGTGGGTCGAGGGCAAAGGTGGTGAGGTGTGACCTTGACAGAAAGGTGGCGAGTTGATCTACTGTCATGATGGAAAAATTTCCTTTGGACGAAGTGGGGTGGGCGGTGATGGGGGCGCTGGGGGAGGGGGGCAGCGGGTTAAAGCTTTCTCTGATTTTGTCGATCTTCTGTTTGAAAAAGGCAGCAAAGTCGTCGGCAGAGATGAGGGGGGGAGGTGCAGGAGGACGTAGTAGGGAGTCGAAAATTTTGAATAGTTGTTTGGGGTTGCGGGACATTGCGTTAATTAGAGAAGAGTAGTAGGTTTGTTTTGCGGTGGTAAGGGCGTTCTTGAAGTTGGAGAGGGATTGTTTGTATGTGGCGAAGTGCTTCGTGTAGTGGGATTTCTTCCATCTGCGCTCGGCCACTCTGGATGCCCGACGTGATGAGGGTGGGGAGCCAGGGTTGCTTGTGTGTGCAGGTTTTGGTATGTGTGAGGGGGTGGCCTGATCGAGGGCTGTAGATAATGTGGTGTTATAGAGGGTGGTATCAGCGTCAACGTCAAGTGAGGAAGCTAGGTCTGTGAGAGGGAGAAGGGACTCAGTGAATAAGTGAAAGTCGATGAGATTGAGGTTTCTGCGGGAATGACTGAGTTTCCGGGGGGGGGGGGTGGAGTATGGTAGGGAAGGGGGGAAAAGGGAGGGGAGGGTCAATAGCTTGTGGTCGGATAGGGGGAGGGGTGAGTTTGAGAGGTCAGTGAGGGAACAGAGGCGGGTGAGGATGAGGTCAAGCATATGGGCATCCTTACGAGTGGCTGAGGAGGACCATTGGGAAAGCCCAAAGGAGGAGGTCAGAGATAGAAGTCTAAAGGCAGCGGGGGTGAGGTGTTGATGGGGTTGTTGAAGTCGCCAATGATGATACTGGGGACGTCAGAAGAAAGGAAGTGGAGAAGCCAGGTGGTGAAGTGGTTGAGAAAGGTGGGGGTAGATCCTGGGGGGCGGTAAATGACAGCCAGCTGAAGTTTGCAGGAGAGAAGATGCGTACGGGGTGCACCTCGAAGGAGGGAAAGGAGGTAGAGGGCGGTGGTGTAATTGGGGTGAAGGAGCAGCTGTCGGACAGGAGTATTCCGACACCTCCGCCGTGGATGTTGCTGGGGCAGGGTATGTGGGAGAGAGTAAGTACGCAATAGGAGAGTGCAGCAGGGGAGGCTGTGTCAGAGGGGATAAGCCATGTTTCGGTAATGCCAAGGAATGAGAGTTTGCTGGCGATGAAAAGGTCGTGGGTGAATGAGAGTTTATTGCATACCGAATGAGCATTCCAGAGTGCTCTGGATAGGTGAAGTGGAGGAGGGGGGGTTTGGGTGAATGGGTATTAATATTATTATTATTTATTTATATAGCGCCATTAGGGTATAAGGTTGTGGGGGCTGCAAGAGTTTGTGTTGTGGAATTGGTGTGGGTTAGATGAGAGTGTGGAGATGTGACGGGGGGGACCAAGGTTGGGGGTTATGTCATCTGCGAGTAGGAGAAGCAGCGAGAGGGTTAGAAGGTGGGAGCAGGAGAGTATACGTGGTGGGCATGTGTGCCTGGAGACAAGGGACTGTGAATGGAGGAACAGTTCAGAGGAGGGGGCGAGGTGAGTAGTCAGAATGGAGGGGTAGATGACCAGTTCCTTAGTGGGTGGAGGGATGAACGGGGTTAGAAAGAAGTGAAGTAGAATGGGGGTGAGGGTGAAAAGGATGGAAAACATTGTAGGTAGCAGCTATGTATGCAGCCCGTAGAGATTAAAATATGTCGGGGGTGGGGGGGCAGGTAGGGCGTGCAGCCGGGGGTGAGGCACAGTAGGGCCAGCCAGGGATGATGTCCATCCGGGGGTGAGGTGCAGCCAGGGGGAGGTTGGATGGGGATGAGATAAACCCAGGGGTGAGGTGCGATAGGGAAAGGGATGTTGCCAGAGGTTAGGAGGAGCGCGACAGTGAGCAAGGGTGATGGGGTCGTAGCAGGGTGCTGGCAGTAGGGATGAGGTGCAGACCCGATTGAGACAGAGCTCAAGGTGAGGTGTAGCCAGGAATAGGGTGCAGCCGAGGATGAGGTGCAGTCATGGATATGATGAAGTCAGGGACAGGATGCAGTCAGGGACCGCCGCCGCAGGAGGCCGCTCACCTGCTGTGCCTGCCAGGAGTCCCAGGAGCGGCTCATGGCGGCAGCCGCGGGATCGCCGTTGCAGGGGGAGGCAGGCCGGTGCTGGGAAAGCTGCTGGCAAAATGGTGCTGGGATCATGCGGCCTCCGGTTCCAGCTGCAGCATGCAGCGTTTGCAGGGTGCCGCTGGAGGTGGGCTTGCTGAAGCGGGTCCTCCGGGTAGGAAGAGGGGAGAGGGGTGGTGTAGTGCCGTTGGAGGCGCCTGGTTGCCGATGCGCTGGCCAAATGATCGGGCCAGCCACTGATTGGCGTATGTGGCCCAGATGGTCGGTGGGTTGCTTGGGGGTGACAGCGGTGAGGGTGTGTAGGGAGGACAGGCGAGCTTGAATGTGGTGGATGGTGTCCAAGTGCCTGGAGCCTCCTTACATGCATCCGTCACCCTTATTAGTATGATAAGAGCTACATATTATATAAATATTCTTGCCAATACCATAATATAGAAAAAAACATTTAAACAGATAGATAATAACTATTGTATTACTAAGCTGATGATAACAGATCACATAGCACATATCAATGTATATGACACCAGAACAAATCACCGCTATTCATTAGTCATCCCAATTGAGCAGCACTCCCCTGTCTTGTGTCTGGGCTTCTGACCTGAAAATGTGAATATTTGTAACATCACATACTAATGTCAGTACCAGACTTATAAAAAAGCGATCTGCATCTCTTCCTGCAGAAGTCGCTCGAGACTTCGATTTTTTTTAGGATCCGTGGCTGTCCGTTGTAAAACGGACAGCCACCAATCCGATTTGGCCCCCATGTATGCCTGTCTGATTTTTTGCTGTGCCCAAAATTGGAGACACAAATCCCTTTTCTAGGAGCATTATTACTTGAGCCAGCTACTGACTAACTGGTAGTAAAAGGCTACAATCACACTGTGCGTTTTTGGTCTGTTTTCGCTCATCAGTTTTTGTAGCCAAAACCAGGAGTAAAATAATCAGAGGAAAAGTATAACAGAAACACATCACCACTTCTGGATTTATCACCCACTCCTGGTTTTGGCTAAAAATACTGATGAGCAAAAACAGACCAAATATGCAGTGTGAACGGAGCCTGTGTGCGTGAGCACACTAAGTATTTGTAGCGAACATTCCTGCTGCAAATACTAAAGTGTTGGCTGCAAAAAAATCAGTGCTTATTTGTCTTGTATTTGCTCCGTGTTATGTGCGCGTTTTTCCCCTCGATTTATTAGAATAGTTCAAACACACTATAAGGCCATGTTCACACAAGTGTTTTTGCTGCAGCAAAACCTGAAAGTTGTGTTAGTAAATACAGATTTCTTGGCAGGAAAAAACCTGCAGCCTTTGCTGCGTTTCTGTACATTTTTACTACGTTTTTGCCAATAGAACACTACAAAATTACAGAAAAGAATGGACATGTTCATTCTTTACGAAACACCGAAAACCTGGGCAGGTTTCAGTTTCTGCAAAGAAATAAAACATTGTGTGTAGACAGCTTTTCCCTAATCATATAGGTTTTGTGGGAATCAAAAACACAGGTTTAGATTAGCATAAAACCATGGTAGAAATGCACCAAAAACACAGTGTGTGAACACAGCCTAAAAACGCTGAAAGAATTGATGATTGCTATGAAGATTGATATGATGTAGATATTAACCTGCTTCAAATCTGCAAGGTAAAGACAAGGAACGAAGAGATCTCATTCACTTTGCTGGCACTAGAAAATGCTTCAGTATTTGTGAGAAAACAAAAAACATTAAAAAATTGTGACAAAAGCACAGAAAATACTTAAAATGGTTCTTCAGTAGTTGAAATATGTAATATACAACACTGTACCTCAGCTGCTGCAGAACTGCATAATATGCACTTTCAGTACTACAGAATTTCACTAAATGGACAAAGCTTCATATTATTCAAAGAGTAACAAGAATATGTGATCTCTCATAAAAAAAGATGTTCTGCAGCAGTTAAGTACTATTACTGTGGTATCCCATAAAGTGGCCATCCCCATGGGATACTAGAAGAATAAAATTTCATTCAAATACTGTGATCTATTTGTATATTGTATACAATGTATATTGTAAGACAAGCGAACAGGCAGGCAGCACTGAAAGGGTTAATCACAACCTTCCCCCTCCATTTGTAGGGGTTTAAGCCAGCTCTGCTTAGCATGCAGGATAAGGTTAAAGGGATCCTGTCACCTCCAGAACGCCTCCTAAGCTATCAAAACATGTCCCTGCAGCATATTATCACTAATATCATTCTCCTTTTGTCTCCTAAAAGCATCCTGTGAAAGTGCATAAAAACGTTTTAATACTCACTCGTTAGGGATTATAATTAGCACGGGCTATATTCTTTAGTCACCAGGATGGGCTGTTTTGCAGCCTGAATGATCCACCCTCTCTCTGTCTTTGTGCTCTGCTTGTGCAGGCATTGCCCTCCCCCCTTTCTGTCACTCACAGAATGCAAATCATTAGTCCTGCCTTCAGCTCCACGTCACAGCAGCACAGACAGAGAGAGGCTGGATCATTCAGGCTGCAAAACACGCCCCTGCTAATTATAATCCCTAATGAGTGAGTATTAAAACGTTTTTATGCACTTTCACAGGATGCTTTTAGGAGACAAAAGCACAGATCACATATGGCAGTGAATGGGTGCGCACGGTCATGCGTAGCACCGTGCGCTCCCATTATAAAGATAGGGACTTGCGGTGCTGCGGTCACATTGCGGATCCCCTCTGCAGAACGCTGCGGAGGAAAACGCAAATGTGAAGGTAGCCTTACGCATAGGACAGCAGTGCTCTCTGTCCGGTCACTTCCATTACACCCAGTACAGCGGTGCTCTCCATTCAGTCACTTCCATTACACACAGGACAGCGGTGCCCTCCGTCCGGTCACTTCCATTACACACAGTACAGAGTTGCCCTTTGGTCACTTCCATTACACACAGGACAGCGGTGCCCTCCGTCCAGTCACTTCCATTACGCACAGGACAGCGGTGCCCTCCATCCAGTCACTTCCATTACACACAGGACAGCGGTGCCCTCCATCCAGTCACTTCCATTACACACAGGACAGCGGTGCCCTCCATCCAGTCACTTCCATTACACACAGGACAGCCGTGCTCTCTGTCCGGTCACTTCCATTACACACAGTACAGCGGTGCCCTCTGTCCAGTCACTTCCATTACACACAGGACAGTGGTGCCCTCTGTCCAGTCACTTCCATTACACACAGGACAGTGGTGCCCTCCATCCGGTCACTTCCATTACACACAGGACAGCCGTGCTCTCTGTCCGGTCACTTCCATTACACACAGGACAGCGGTGCCCTCTGTCCGGTCACTTCCATTACACACAGGACAGCGGTGCCCTCCATCCGGTCACTTCCATTACACACAGGACAGCGGTGCCCTCAGTCTGGTCACTTCCATTACACACAGGACAGCGGTGATCTCTGTCCGGTCACTTCCATTACACACAGGACAGCGGTGCCCTCCATCCGGTCACTTCCATTACACACAGGACAGCGGTGCCCTCAGTCTGGTCACTTCCATTACACACAGGACAGCGGTGATCTCTGTCCGGTCACTTCCATTACACACAGGACAGCGGTGCCCTCCATCCGGTCACTTCCATTACACACAGGACAGCGGTGCCCTCTGTCCGGTCACTTCCATTACACACAGGACAGCGGTGCCCTCAGTCTGGTCACTTCCATTACACACAGGACAGCGGTGCCCTCAGTCTGGTCACTTCCATTACACACAGGACAGCGGTGCCCTCAGTCTGGTCACTTCCATTATACACAGGACAGCGGTGCCCTCTGTCCGGTCACTTACATTACACACAGGACAGCGGTGCCCTCTGTCCGGTCACTTCCATTACACACAGGACAGCGGTGCCCTCAGTCTGGTCACTTCCATTACACACAGGACAGCGGTGCCCTCTGTCCGGTCACTTCCATTACACACAGGACAGCGGTGCCCTCAGTCTGGTCACTTCCATTACACACAGGACAGCGGTGCCCTCCATCCGGTCACTTCCATTACACACAGGACAGTGGTGCCCTCCGTCCGGTCACTTCCATTACACACAGGACAGCGGTGCCCTCTGTCTGGTCACTTCCATTACACACAGGACAGCGGTGCCCTCTGTCTGGTCACTTCCATTACTCACAGACCCATGCTCCTCTCACAGGCTCCTGCACATTGTGTACTCAGGAAACATTACAACCACTCCCTTCCATGATACTCCGCAGATAAGTCCGGCTGCTCCAGTATCTGCAGACTGGTTTCTACATATCGGGGCACACAGATGTGCCCTCCCCCCAGTGCACCCAACCTCAGAGCCCCCACTGCCTGGTTATCCTCAGTGCCCAGTGCACCCTGCAACTTCTCTCTATAACCCCCCAGATGACAGAGCAGTCAGACATGATCACAGCCTTGGTATATAGAGGGTCTCACCAGCTGGGCAGCAGGGGCTCCCTCCTGTCAGTCACTTCCTCCTGCAGATGTTACACTACACACAACTCTGGGATTTCCTCTACAGACGTGGCCTCCCCTCCCCTCACCGGTCACATGATCTGAGGGCTGGGACCTGCCTATCTCACCTGAGGGCACCTGTATGCACACACATTAGCACAGTATTATATATAACGAGTGTATATACACCTTATATACCGCAGTCTTAGGCTTTGTGTCCATTATGAGTTTTTAGTGAGTTTTTGACGCTGTGTATTTTCCTGCCCTCAGCAATGTGTATTGGATGTAAGATCTCCCTCTGGGCTTCTTTTTTACTGAATGTAAACTGACCTTGGGTTCATGCTTCAAATCCACATGTCAATATCTTTTGCGGATATAATGATTTTTTTGTGCAGATTTCCCCATAGGAAATGAAGCATAAAATCTGCAACATCAAATAATTATCACAAGATCATCATGGGAACATAGCCTTATATATAGCTAGTGTATATGTCATATATACTGAGGTGTTGTATAGAACCAGTGTATATGTCATATATACTGCAGTGTTGTATAGAAACAGTGTATACGTCATATATACTGCAGTGTTGTATATAGCTAGTGTACATGTCATATACTGCAGTATTGTATATAGCTAGTGTATATGTCATATACTGCAGTGTTGTATATAGCTAGTGTACATGTCATATACTGCAGTATTGTATATAGCTAGTGTATATGTCATATATACTGCAGTGTTGTATAGAACTAGTGTATATGTCATATACGGCAGTATTGTATATAGCTAGTGTATACGTCATATACTGCGGTGTTGTATAGATCCAGTGTATATGTCATATATACTGCAGTATTGTATATAGCTAGGGTATATGTCATATATACTGAGGTGTTGTATAGAACCAGTGTATATGTCATATATACGGCAGTATTGTATATAGCTAGTGTATACGTCATATATACTGCAGTGTTGTATAGAACTAGTGTATATGTCATATACACTGCAGTATTGTATATAGCTAGTGTATACATCATATATACTGCAGTGTTGTATAGAACTAGTGTATATGTCATATACACTGCAGTATTGTATATAGCTAGTGTACATGTCATATACTGCAGTGTTGTATATAGCTAGTGTATATGTCATATATACTGCAGTGTTGTATATAGCTAGTGTACACGTCATATACTGCAGTGTTGTATATAGCTAGTGTACATGTCATATACTGCAGTATTGTATATAGCTAGTGTATATGTCATATACTGCAGTGTTGTATAGAACTAGTGTATATGTCATATACGGCAGTATTGTATATAGCTAGTGTATACGTCATATACTGCGGTGTTGTATAGATCCAGTGTATATGTCATATATACTGCAGTATTGTATATAGCTAGGGTATATGTCATATATACTGAGGTGTTGTATAGAACCAGTGTATATGTCATATATACGGCAGTATTGTATATAGCTAGTGTATACGTCATATATACTGCAGTGTTGTATAGAAACAGTGTATACGTCATATATACTGCAGTGTTGTATAGAAACAGTGTATACGTCATATATACTGCAGTGTTGTATATAGCTAGTGTACATGTCATATACTGCAGTATTGTATATAGCTAGTGTATATGTCATATACTGCAGTGTTGTATATAGCTAGTGTACATGTCATATACTGCAGTATTGTATATAGCTAGTGTATACGTCATATACTGCGGTGTTGTATAGATCCAGTGTATATGTCATATATACTGCAGTATTGTATATAGCTAGGGTATATGTCATATATACTGAGGTGTTGTATAGAACCAGTGTATATGTCATATATACGGCAGTATTGTATATAGCTAGTGTATACGTCATATATACTGCAGTGTTGTATAGAACTAGTGTATATGTCATATACACTGCAGTATTGTATATAACTAGTGTATACATCATATATACTGCAGTGTTGTATAGAACTAGTGTATATGTCATATACACTGCAGTATTGTATATAGCTAGTGTATACGTCATATTTACTGCAGTGTTGTATATAGCTAGTGTATATGTCATATACACTGCAGTATTGTATATAGCTAGTGTATACATCATATATACTGCAGTGTTGTATGGAACTAGTGTATATGTCATATACACTGCAGTATTGTATATAGCTAGTGTATACATCATATATACTGCAGTGTTGTATAGAACTAGTGTATATGTCATATACACTGCAGTATTGTATATAGCTAGTGTACATGTCATATACTGCAGTGTTGTATATAGCTAGTGTATATGTCATATATACTGCAGTGTTGTATATAGCTAGTGTACATGTCATATACTGCAGTATTGTATATAGCTAGTGTATATGTCATATATACTGCAGTGTTGTATAGAACTAGTGTATATGTCATATACGGCAGTATTGTATATAGCTAGTGTATACGTCATATACTGCGGTGTTGTATAGATCCAGTGTATATGTCATATATACTGCAGTATTGTATATAGCTAGGGTATATGTCATATATACTGAGGTGTTGTATAGAACCAGTGTATATGTCATATATACGGCAGTATTGTATATAGCTAGTGTATACGTCATATATACTGCAGTGTTGTATAGAACTAGTGTATATGTCATATACACTGCAGTATTGTATATAGCTAGTGTATACATCATATATACTGCAGTGTTGTATAGAACTAGTGTATATGTCATATACACTGCAGTATTGTATATAGCTAGTGTATACGTCATATTTACTGCAGTGTTGTATAGAACTAGTGTATATGTCATATACACTGCAGTGTTGTATAGAAACAGTGTATATTTCATATATACTGCAGTGTTGTATAGAACTAGTGTATATGTCATATATACTGCCGTGTTGTATATAGCTAGTGTATATGTCATATATACTGCAGTGTTGTATTGAAAAAGTGTATATGTCATATACACTGCAGTGCTGTATAGAAACAGTGTATATTTCATATATACTGCAGTGTTGTATAGAACTAGTGTATATGTCATATATACTGCCGTGTTGTATATAGCTAGTGTATATGTCATATATACTGCAGTGTTGTATTGAAAAAGTGTATATGTCATATACACTGCAGTGCTGTATAGAAACAGTGTATATTTCATATATACTGCAGTGTTGTATAGAACTAGTGTATATGTCATATATACTGCCGTGTTGTATAGAACTAGTGTATATGTCATACAGTTGTGGCCAAAAGTATTGACACCCCTGCAATTCTGTCAGATAATACTCAGTTTCTTCCTGAAAATGATTGCAATCACAAATTCTTTGGTATTATTATCTTCATTTAATTTGTCTTCAATGAAAAAACACAAAAGAGAATGAAGCAAAAAGCAAAACATTGATCATTTCACACAAAACTCAAAAAATTGGCCGGACAAAAGTATTGGCACCCTCAGCCTAATACTTGGTTGCACAACCTTTAGCCAAAATAACTGCAATCGACCGCTTCCGGTAACCATCAATGAGTTTCTTACAATGCTCTGCTGGAATTTTAGACCATTCTTCTTTGGCAAACTGCTCCAGGTCCCTGATATTTGAAGGGTGCCTTCTCCAAACTGTCATTTTTAGATCTCTCCACAGGTGTTCTATGGGATTCAGGTCTGGACTCATTGCTGGCCACCTTAGAAGTCTCCAGTGCTTTCTCTCAAACCATTCTCTAGTGCTTTTTGAAGTGTGTTTTGGGTCATTGTCCTGCTGGAAGAACCATGACTTCTGAGGGAGACCCAGCTTTCTCACACTGGGCCCTACATTATGCTGCAAAATTTGTTGGTAGTCTTCGGACTTCATAATGCCATGCACACGATCAAGCAGTCCAGTGCCACAGGCAGCAAAGCAACCCCAAAGCATCAGGGAACCTCCGCCATGTTTGACTGTAGGGACCGTGTTCTTTTCTTTGAATGCCTCTTTTTTTCTCCTGTAAACTCTATGTTGATGCCTTTGCCCAAAAAGCTCTACTTTTGTCTCATCTGACCAGAGAACATTCTTCCAAAACGTTTTAGGCTTTCTCAGGTAAGTTTTGGCAAACTCCAGCCTGGCTTTTTTATGTCTCAGGGTAAGAAGTGGGGTCTTCCTGGGTATCGTACCATACAGTCCCTTTTCATTCAGACGCCGACGGATAGTACGGGTTGACACTGTTGTACCCTCGGACTGCAGGGCAGCTTGAAGTTGTTTGGATGTTAGTCGAGGTTCTTTATCCACCATCCGCACAATCTTGCGTTGAAATCTCTCGTCAATTTTTCTTTTCCGTCTACATCTAGGGAGGTTAGCCACAGTGCCATGGGCTTTAAACTTCTTGAGGACACTGTGCACGGTAGACACAGAAACATTCAGGTCTTTGGAGATGGACTTGTAGCCTATTGATTGTTCATGCTTCCTCACAATTTGGTTTCTCAAGTCCTCAGACTGTTCTTTGGTCTTCTTTCTTTTCTCCATGCTCAATGTGGTACACACAAGGACACAGGGCAGAGATTGAGTCAACTTTAATCCATGTCAACTGGCTGCAAGTATGATTTAGTTATTGCCAACACCTGTTAGGTGCCACAGGTAAGTTACAGGTGCTGTTAATTACACAAATTAGAGAAGCATCACATGATTTTTCTAACAGTGCCAATACTTTTGTCCACCCCCTTTTTTATGTTTGGTGTGGAATTAGATCCAATTTGGCTTTAGGACAATTCTTTTTGTGTTTTTTTCATTGAAGAGAAATTAGATGAAGATAATAATACCAAAGAAGTTGTGATTGCAATCATTTTCAGGAAGAAACTGAGTATTATCTGACAGAATTGCAGGGGTGGCAATACTTTTGGCCACAACTGTATATACTGCAATGTTGTATAGAACTAGTGTATATGTCATATATACTACAGTGTTGTATAGAACTAGTGTATACGTCATATATGCTGCAATGTTTTATAGAACTAGTGTATATGTCATATATACTGCAGCATTGTATATAGCTAGTGTATACGTCATATATACTGCAGTTTTTTATAGAACTAGTGTATATGTCATATATACTTCAGCATTGTATATAGCTAGTGTATACGTCATATATACTGCAGTGTTGCATAGAACCAGTGTATGTGTCATATATATACTGCAGTATTATATATAGCTAGTGTATACATCATATATACTTCAGTGTTTTATAGAATTAGTGTATATGTCATATATACTGCAGCATTGTATATAGCTAATGTATACGTCATATATACTGCAGTGTTGTATAGAACCAGTGTATGTGTCATATACATACTGCAGCATTGTATATAGCTAGTGTATACATCATATATACTGCAGTGTTTTATAGAACTAGTGTATATGTCATATATACTGCAGTATTGTATATATCTAGTGTACATTTCGGCAGCACACTGTAAATGCCAACTATATGCAGATAAAGGTGTTTTACATGGTATTAAAAGATTTTTTATTTGAGAAAAAATTAAAACTTACAAGTTTAAAAAAAAAACTCTGATGGAATTGTTTTTTTACTTTGTTTTTGAAATATACTTATCTTATATTGTAGAATAAGGTTCTTAGCACATATATTGGCCAATAGATGCCTTTCCATCAACTGTGACAAGGTGACCTTAAATCTGATGGGTCCCTAACGACACTAAAAACCTCTCTTGGACCCCTTGAGGTCTCTGTTCACATGTAGTGTAATTTGCGCGTATTTATGCAGTGGCACTGTTTTGCATTTGTACGACTCAAAAAAGCGCGACTGCATTCACACACTGTGCTTTTTTCGGCGTGCTTTTCCCGAGCCTATTTTATTATGTGGCCTATGAGAAAAGCGCGTGGAGAAAGGCGCAAAGAATTGACATGTCACTTCTTTTTGCGCACACACTTTTGCAGCAAAAACGTGTGTGTAAAAATACGCAGTAATACGTGGCGTGTGAATGCATTTCAGCAAAACCCATAGCTTTTGCTGGAATGTGTTTCACTGCTTTTACGCTAGTGTTAAAAAGCGCTGTGTAAATGCAGAAATAGGCGGGAATTACGCTACATGTGAACGCAGCCTTACAACTATGGTACTTTCTTTTCTCAAATTAGTTTCAGATGATGATTTTCTAAGGACGGTTTTCATTCATTATTATTATTATTTATTTATATAGCGCCATTAGGTTCCATGGCACTTTACATGAGGATAAGGGAGACAAGAACAAGTACACTAAATCTAGGCGATCAGGACGTACAGGTTCAGGAGGGACAGGGACCCTATCCACGAGGCCATTGACTTCAATTAAACATTTTGCAGCTATTCTCAGGCTCTAGGAAGGGTTCAAAGTCTTCTAAAGACTTTAGCCAGGTAGATAAGAGGATCCTGTATCATGAAGGGTAATAACAGGCAGTAGGTTCCTCAGCTCATCCCGCCAGAGATACATCTATGTCATGGGCAGAAAAAGCTCCAAATCCACATCATGTCATCTATAATGTCACATTCAGACTTTCCTCCTCCAGTTTTTGTAAAACAATATGGTCTTAACATGGAGTCTTTCGTGGGTTCAGCCATAGTGTTCAGGCAGCACTAATGGGAGTGCTTGAGACATTTCCTGCCCTTATATTTGGAACTTCATAATGTCGTTTGCTGCCTGCGGACGAAAAGGAAAGGAAAAATGTGTTACCTTTAATTTTCCTTTCCTTGAGTTCAAAGGCAGGACCTACTGGTCTAACTTGCGTGTACGTAATATATACTGCAGTGCTATATATAACTAGTGTATACATAGTACATAGCATAGTGTTAGATATATAACTTTATTACATGCCAAACACACTATATGTACAAAGGACACCTACTTTACACAGAAGCATTTATGATTTCCCATTGAAAATATATAGTCTTTAAAGTGATTGTCCACTACTAGAGAACTCCTTCTTAATCACTATAGTCTCTTGCACAACCAAAAATGATATTATATTTACCTTCTGAACTGGTGCGGGTACTGATATTCAGTGGCATAGGTTTAAGAACGTTATTCCTGGTCAGATGTATATACTAAATGCAGGTTAAATTCAGTATTTCCCCAATAATAGCTGGATTGACCTAGTTCCGCACATGCACAGGTGCCAAGTCACGTCATTATTTTTGCGCACAGGAGGCATGTACCAGTTTTCTGCTGGAGCTGGATGTGGATGATGTTGCAGGGCTTATCCATGTCAATCAACGGAACCAGAGCTGGCTCAGCGAGGAGTCGGTTGGACAGTATGATGGTCCTCATACAACCCATGGACACTAGAGCCTTCAGTATTTTACCACACAGAATTTGACAAATTAGCTTTTAATTAAAGACCAAAACTATTTCAGAAACAAAGCTAAATAAAACAGGGATTTTTATGTACTCACTGTAAAATCCTTTTCTCCGAGCCTTCATCGGGGGACACAGGACCTTGGGTGTTATGCTGCTTATCCATAGCAGGGTGACACTAAGTGGATACAAAAAATATTAGCTCCTTCACTGCAGAATACACCCACACACTGGCACCAGCTGAACCAGTTCAGTGACAAAGCAGTAGGAGAAAAAGAACATCATAGTAAGGTATAATACGTCAAACCTAAAGAAACATACTCAGGCCTATCAGGCCAACAGGGTGGGTGCTGTGTCCCTACTTAGATTCTCAGAAGGAAGGAGACAGGCAAACAGTCTGTTAACCCACAGAGAGGGAGAGATGCCAGACTAAACTTGACAAGGCTTGTGAGGGACTAAATGAGGTTGAGGATTCAAGGGACTTTATGAATGAAGCTAACGAATTGATGCACTGACCCTCACACCACTAACTACCAGAGATAAACACCGGAGTTTACAACTGGGGAGTTAGCAGGGGATGTTAAAAGAAGTGTCCTTCGTGCAAAACCAGCAGGTATACCTGACAAACAGTGAGGAAGGAGAGACCTTGAGGGAAAACCAGCAATATATGTGGAGTGAAGACCTATCTAGCAACAGGATCCAGATACCTCCCTATACAGGACCGGACAGACAAGTCCTCTAGGATTCACAAACCTGGGATACAATATATATGAGATGGCCATAAATATTTTTATATCTTGTATGAAACCAGGATGCCCCAGATGAGCCTCCCAAGAAAAGAGGGGTGGCTGAAAAACCACATTGTTGGCACATACCAGAAAAATGTATCTTTTCATTGAGATTGGACCTATTACAGGGTGGTAGGAGTGGACCACTAACTAGGAGTTGACTACTAGGTTACGAACCTGACTGAACAGTGGAGGGTTCATCTTTGGATGTGATCCTGGAGACAGGTTGTGTCCGGAGTTATCCTTGATAAACCTCCTATGACTGAACAAGAGACTCCGTGAGTCCTACCCAGAGATCCCTCGTATGGATACAAAATCAGTGAATATATGTTTGTATGTACTGTTGTTGGTGAGGGTTGGGTACTTTTGTGAATACACTAGCACATAGTCACATTCCACACAGGAATTTTATTGAAAATAAACAGAAGCTCATATGCGAGAAAGTTGATCCGTTTGTTTATTCATTGGGTGCTGTGTCCCCCATTGAAGGTTCAGAGCAGGGGTGTTGTTAGGGTCAGAAAAGATCTGGAGCCCAAGCCCCAAGACATATGTTTTGTAGCCAACCACCCCTGCCAAATAAAACATGTAACACCACAACATAATTCTCTGACTACAGCTAATGTAGTAGATGTCACCTGCAGTCCTATCCTAGTATATGTGTCCCTATTCTGTCCCTAACACCTAATTAAAAACAAAAACATTCTACTCACCGTGCCTCCTGTTCCATGTCACCGGGTGTCCTCTGTAGCCAGTGCATAGTGGCCAGCCAAACAGCTGACATCGGAGGGTGTCACTGTCATGTGCCGCCCCCCTGTCATGACACCTTTGAGGTCAGCTCCCAGCAACTGTTTGGCTGGCAACATGTATCACGTGTGGGTACCTGCAGGTCACTGCACCGCAATGCATTTCAGCTGGATCTGCATCCTCGGCAAGGACTCAGATCAAGCTGAAGCAGGCGCTGGGGTCATTAAGCCCTTGTACCCCCAGGCCCAGTCAAGGCCACATCTGCTATGGTTATGCCCCTGATCCGGTTTAAAATGACAAAGCTGCAGCCACTCCATGTGGCTGTAGACTTATGCGTTCTCACATCACACACACAGTACGTTGTAAGGGTTCTCCAGTGTCAGAGCCGGGAATGGTGGTCACAAGTGTGTAATATGCAGGCACATGGCCAGAGCACACACATCCAGGCTCACCATCATAACTACATCACACACAGACCCAGATGTTTCCCCTCATTCACACATCACATAATACGCAGGTGCACCATCATACATATTTGATACACATACACCCAGGCATACCCTCATAAAAATACATTACAAATACACCCAAGAGCACCATCATACATACATGACATATACTGTACATGCACGAGCACTGTCATACATATATGACACATACACCCAAGAGCACCATCATACATACATGACATATGCACCATCATACACACGACAAATACACCCAGGAACACTATCATACATATACCACCTACACACTAAGCATACCATCATACATACATGACACTCACAACCAGGCATACAATCACAAACACATCCACATCCAGGCATACCCTCATCATACATTACACATACACCAGAAGCACTATCATACAACATACAAACTTCAGGAGTATGCATATGTGATGCCCCTGCATCTTGGTCACCACAGTGATGCTACACCTAATCCAGAGGTGCGGTATCATCACTCTCAGGTAAGACAGGGGCACACACCTGAGACACTGACACCCTACACTCAATACCATTCTTAACTCCAAGCTAGGAGATGCACAGAGGAAGAGACCCTTTTAGAGGGAATTCTCTATCTGCTGGCTGGAGGAGGGAGTAGTTATGGAAGGGGGGGTGGAGTCAGAGAAAGAGAAGGAGAAAGAAGTCGACAGGAGAAGGAGAAAGTGGAGAATGTAGTTCTAGGGGAGGCTAGAGCTGGGGCCTAACAGGACCAGTGGGTAGGTCGGCCGAGGAAACCCTAGCCAGAGGTACCCCAAATCTCACAACCGCCTTGCAGGTCGTTGTTAGAAGAAGTGGCTGCAAGAGGGGACTGGCCCCAATCTGGTGAGAAGACTTTATACTTCAGCCAGGAAACCAGAGGCTACTGGTCTGCAAGAGTAGTATCCAACCCTGTGGGCGCTCTTAGGCACAGTGGTTAAAGTAGGGCCAAGAGGACTTGCTAGCCGTCACTCGACTGGGCCCGAGATCACCTGGATAGGTATTTTTAGCACGAAGGCGCAGAACAGGAGTAGGCGAGAACAACAGCGCTGAGAGGGCAGCAAAGAAAGGCTAATGAAAGATGTCTCAGAGGAGTGTTTCTGAATTATCTGAGAGCAGCCTGAGCCGCAATCTGGAGGAGCACAGTACCAGGCTGGGACTGCTTTGAAAGAACTACAAGTAAAGAACCTGGTAAGAACTGCACCAGTTGTGTCCTCCTGCTTATTTCCTGCGCCCTCCTTGCTGCACACAGCACCAAAATTACCTCCACCATTCTCCATACCGACTGCCTACAAAATCCCAGGGGCCTGCCCACCTGTGGGGGGTGTTCTATACTAGCTGCCAGTCCATCTACCCCCTGGGGGTCTATACTGCAGTGCTGGTCATCCCTGACCAGACAGCAACCACAGGTGAAGTCACGGTAAACTACAAAATTGCCTGTAAATATTCCTCTTACCTGGTCCATTCAGGGCCACGGAGTTAGGCTACTGCTACCGTGACTACCCAAAAGACTGCCAGCCCGGCTTCCGAGTAGCCCGGCCCTTACTACCGCTCCATATACATAACACATACACCATCATACATATATGACATACAGCCAGGAGCACCGTCATACATACATCACTTACACACTCAGGTGCACTTCATACAGACATTACACTTACACCATCATACACATGACACATACACCCAAGAGCACCATCATACATACATGACACAATCATCAGACATAAATGACTTACACCCATGAGCACCATTATGCATACATCACATACAAACTCAGGTGCACCATGATACATACATGTCACATATATCCAGGTCCACAATCACACATAAATCACATCCACACACAGACACAACATCATAGATGAAATATACACCCAAGAGCACCATCATACATACATCACATACACACTCAGTTGCACCATCATACACACATGACACATACACCCAAGAGCACAATCATACATATATGACACATACACCATCATACATACATGACATAACCCATGAACACCATCATGCATACATCACATACACACTCAGGTGCACCATCATACATACATGACACATACACCATCACACATGACACATTACACCCAAAAGCACCATCATACATACATCACATACACACTCAGGCGTACCATCATACATGAAACATACATCCAAGAGCACCATGATACATACATCACTTACACACCATGTTACATATATGACACATACACCCAGAAGCACCATTATACATACACGGACATACAGCCAGGAGCACCAGCTTACACACAGGAACCACACTTTACATACATGACATACACCCAGAGCACCATCATACATATATGACACATTCACCTAGGCATACCATTGTACATAGATGACAGATACACCCAGGGACACATCACACATAAATCACATCCGCACACAGGTGCCCCATCATAGATGAAACATACACCCAAGAGCACCGTCATACATACATCAAATACACACTTAGGTGCACCATCATACATACATGACACATACACCATCATACACACATGACACATAAACCCTGAAGCAACATCATACATACATCACATACACACCCAGGAGCACCATCCTACATACATGACACACACATCACACTCATACATGATATCTGTATGAACACACACATATATACGAACTCTTTTCTTCATTATGTACACAGTGGCAGTGTAGGTCTGAGGTTGTAATCATCAACAGAGGACTGTGCACACAGGAGGCCCCCTGTCAGCCCTTCTCTTTCTCTCCCCCTCCCCTGCTCCGGACTGCTGAGCCAGCATTACAGGAGGTAGGGGCTCCTGTGGCTGCTCTCCCCTTCTTCAAGGTCGGTTGTCAGCTCTTGTCCACTACAGACTTGACCCTGCCCACCTGCTGACAATGTTTTAAGCCCCCGCCCACTCCTAATTGATGCTATGCAGTCCGTGCTACACATGGATAGAGGATTCTCCTGCCATAGCTGGGGCCGAAGAGGAGACCAGTGAGGAGCCACTGTGAGGTGATCACAGCTGCACCGCATAGGGCAGTGTCAGGCAAATCCTGAATGTGGTCGACCTGCACAGAACTTTATTGAATTTAAAAAAAAAAGTGAACTAGACATTCGGGGCAGTGCCATTGTTGAGGAGAACCATAGGATCAAATACTTAATTAGCCTTAAAGAAATAAGGGCATGGGAGAAATGATCTATAGTGTATTATTTTCACCTTACATAAGCTTGTTTCAGACAAAGATGGCTCCCATTTCCTGCCACATCACCACATGTTCTGAGTCAAGACAAAGACTGATCAATCACACAGAATGACACCTCATCTGATGGCTTCGTGGATCAACCTAACCTGAAGACCTGATGGAATAATCTACCTTGATGACCTCATGAATCCCCCTATGGACTAGCCCATGTCCTAGCTTGTTAACCAATGAATACATTCCATTTGTCCTCATTACTTGTAACCGAGCCCCCCTTAAAGAGCTTTGTTAAAAACCCATGTGTGATCAAATAAAACTCACTTTGGAGCTGTGCCTTGTGGAGGGCTGAAGAGAGCTTACACCTGATTGTGTTATATCAGTGTATTTCTTTCATCGCATGCAACAGTCCATATCAATCAGGACAGGGGCAGACAACTTATATTATTAATAATATTAATAATAATATCAAATTCCCTGAGACCATCATGATCTGGGGCCCTAGCCAGGATCTAAATGCCTAGTGATGCCACTGGCTCGGGGAACAGTATTTTACAGTGAGTACACAAAAATCTCTGTTTCTCCATCGTCTCATTGGGGAACACTGGACCATGGGACGTCCTAAAGCAGTCCCTGGGTGGGGAATTAACATAACAACATTCTCCATGAGTCAGCTGCATAGAGATGTGCAACTGTCGCCTGCAAGATTCGTCTACCCAGGCCTGCATCTGCAGTAGCCTGAGTGTGGATGCTGTAATCCTTTGTGAAAGTGTGCAGGCTGGACCAGGTTGCAGCTTTGCAAATTTATTCTGCCGATGCCTTGTGCTGAATGGCCCAGGAGGGACCCACAGACCGAGTGGAGTGTGTTTTTATCCTGGCTGGAATAGGCTTTTCTCTAACACGGTAGGACTCTTGAATAGCCAAATGTATACACCTATCTATTGTGGATTTTGAAGTGGCCATTCTCTTCCTGTCTCTGTGGCACCCTTGCAGCCAGGCTGCAACAAATAGAACTAAATATAATCTATCTGTAATGTAATGCCTAGAGGTATATCGAGGACACATTGCTAAGACTCACGTTTTGAAGAGAGGTCTGGGCCAGCACCAACCTTTCCAGCGTTCCCCTTTTACTTTGGGGATCTCACTGCAGCGTTAGCTGATCATGAATTCACGACCCGGAGGGGTGGAGGATGAGCTTCCTGTTGTAACACTTGCCTCGTCTCGGTGCTTGCAGTCAGCAGGTGCGTCACAGCGTATTCAATCAAATTGAGAAGAAATGGAGCCGCACTCAAGGCTTCTGGCAGTGGATATTTATTCAATCTTCATACAACAGGTTGTGCACAGCGGGTGGGAGGACGGGGGGGGGTACTATGTCGTTTCGCGCCCTGTCTTGTACCCGCTGAAGCGCCAAGACAGGGCGCGAAACGGCGTAGTACCCCCTCGTCCTCCCACCCGCTGTGCACAACCTGTTGTATGAAGATTGAATAAATATCCACTGCCAGAAGCCTTGAGTGCGGCTCTATTTGATTGAATACACATTGCTGAGACCCCCAAATACAACCAACATATCTGAACTTCAGGCCAGGAAGTTCTCGGCGGAAGAGACCCACCTATAGGGCAGTCCCCACTTCTGGCTCGAAGGAGGAGTTAGGTAAGGGGTGGGTGGCAACTAGAAGAGCTCTAGTCTGTACTGAGTCTTTTGAGAGATAGCATGAAACATGGAGTGAAGTGCTAGGCCGAGGGCCTGGTGAGATGAATCTGCTGCCAGCTGTTGAAGCTTGGCAGAAGAGCTAGCTGCAGGAGGGATACCAGCCCACAACTCGATCAGTGACACTTCAGGACCGTCGTAAGGAAGGTCACTGGATTTTAATGATAGTAACTACTTTATGGGCCTTCCTGAGACTCAAGGGGTTATATACGATCAGAGGACCACACTATCGCTCACAGGACCCGCAGCTACCTGCCTGGCAGGGAATGGCAACCATCGACACTGAGGAGAGGAAAGTGGTAGCATAGTGTAAGAACTGGGAAGTCAGCTGGAAAACCATATAGCTTGTGTCTCAGCAAGGTAGACTCCAACTATCTCTGGGATTGCTAGGCTTTGCTCCTGGTGAACATTGTAGACCAACTGGGTTGTAATGTTCAACTACACTAAGTAAAGGGTAAGAACCACAAAGTCTGTTGTCCTTTCTGAATCCTCCTGCACCACTACCCTCATCCTCCTCCTCTGCACCATCCACCATCCCAACCATCCTCTACACCTTCCAAGGGATCTGTGCCCTGGCTGGAGAGGGCCTACCACCTGGCTGCCCTACCATCTCCCATTGGAGGCCCCCACAGCAGCCCCTGGCCACCTATTGTCAGAAATACAGCTGGCATCACAAACTATTATCTTCCCTGTAAATACTCGCTTTTTAACATGTCCAGTCAGGGCCATAACCTCTGGGGACCACCACTGTGTCTCCTAGACTGTTTGCCCCGAAAGATCGTGTACCTCAGTACTGAGGCCTGTGACATGTCCTTCAGGAAGAACAAAAAAGGCATCCGTCTTGTAGAAGGACACTGTCCGAGAGATGTATTGTTTAAGAGCTCTCACAAGATCCAGAGTATGCGGGGTCCTTTCAAAATGATGTACCGGTGCCGGGCAAGACAGGGAGAAACCACCTTGGGCAAGAAGGACGGAGACAGCAGAGAACCACCTTATCTGGATGAAAAATCAAAAACAGGGCCATACAGGACAGAGCGGCTAGCTCTGATACCCTCCTAAACGATGTAACAGCAACCAGGAAGGCGACCTTCCAGGAAAGGGGCATCAGAGAGATGTCCTGTAGTGACTAAACTGGAGCCTCTTGTAAGGCACCTAGGACTAAGTTAAGGTCCCAGGCATCCAATGGCCGTCTATAGGGGGCACTCTCGTGGGAGACCCCCTGAACGAAAGTTTTAACCTGTGGCTTAGTAGCAATCTGGTGTTGGAACAACACAGATAGAGCGAAGACCTGACCCTTGAGGGAACTAAGCACTAGGCCCGAGTCCAGACCAGACTGAAGGAAATCCACAATGGTCAGGATAGAGAAAGCGAGGAGGACAGCCGCAGTCCCTGCACCAGGCAAACAGCGTTTTCCAGGTACGGTGGTAGTTGCGTACCGATGAAGGCTTCCGAGCACTGATCATGGTAGAGACTACATCTGCAGAAAGCCCAGCGTGGGTCAGGACCCAGTTTTCAATAGCCATGCCATTAAACACAAGGCCCCTGAGGTCTGGTGGTAAAACGGACCCTGGGAAAGTAGATCTGTCCAGTCTGGTAGACACCAGGGAACGTGAATGACGAGCTGTACCAGCTCCGCGTACCACGTCCGCTTAGGCCAGTCCGGGGCGACAAGGATAACTGGGACCCTCTTCATGTTGATCTTCCTGATCACCCTCGGAAGTAACAGAAGCAGAGGGAACACATAAGGAAGTCGGAATTGACTCCACAGGAGGACCAGTGCATGGCCTCTGGGTCTCAGGACCGTTCTATGAAGTCGGAAACTTTGGAGTTTAGCCTTGACACCATTAGGTCCACATCCAGAGTCCCCCAGCGATGGCAAATCTGCTGGAAGAATTCCAGATGGAGAGACCACTCGACCGAGGTGAGACCCTGTCGGCTAAGGAAATCTGTCACCCAGTTTTCTGTGCCCATGATGTGTACTGCTGATATGGCAGAGTGGGTTGACTCAGTCCAGTGGAGGCCGTGTTTTACCATGTGCATTACTGCGCTGCTGCGGGTGCCCCCTGGTGGTTGATATACCCCACCGCCGTGGTGTTGTCCGACTCTATTCGGATGGAGCAACCTGCCAGAAGGTGATTAAACATTCGCAGAGTCAACCAAATCGCTTGTATCTCCAGGATGTTGATCGGAAGAAAAGAGTCCTGAACCAACCAGCGCTTCTGAGCAGTGTGATGGTGAAAGACGGCCCTCCAGCCGAAAAGGCTGGCGTCAATGGTGACCACCAGCCAATGAACTGGGAGAAAGGATTTCCCCTGGGTGAGGGAGGACCATAGTGTCCACCACTTGAGTGCTCACTTGACCTGCGGAGACTAGCGGCACAATCGGTCGTGGGACAAGGGGCTTCTGTCCCAGACTGATAAGAGATTGAGCCGCCAGGAACGGCTTTCATCGTCGCCACCATTCCTGCCCAGGACTCTCATCCCGAAGCAGACGGAGTGAGGAGGTGGGCGACAAAGTGTCTGAGCTTCTCGGCGAAGACCTTAAATTTTGTCTTGAGGGAGAGTCACCAACCTTAGGGAAGTGTTCAGTGTCATCCCTAGAAAGGATATCTGTTGAGCCAGGACCAGAGAAGACTTGTCCAGATTTATCAGCCAGGTCATGTGTACCCGAGGTGATTCTGACGTGCTCTGCGCAGGCCTGAAAGGAAGGTCCCTTGATCAAAAGGTCGTCTAAGTATGGGAGGACGACCACGCTATGAGAGTGCAGAATGGTCAATGACAGCTGCCATGACCTTCACGAATACTCTGGGAGCGGTGGCAAGGCCGAAGAGAAGAGCCGTAAATTGGAAATGCTCCTCACGAACAGCGAAACGCAGGAACTTTTGATGAGGTTGGAATATCGGGATATTGAGGTAGGCATCCTGGATGTCGATGGATGCCAGGAACTCCCCCTTTTCCATCGACGTGATGACAGAACGTAGAGGCTCCATCCTGAACTGCCGGACCCTGACAAATTTGGTTAGGAATTTCAGGTCCAAGATGGGCCGTACCGTTCCGTCCTTCTTCAGGACCACAAACAGGTTTGAGTAGAATCCCTCAAATCTCTCATTTGCTGGAACCGGTATAATGACCTTGGTCTAGCATAAAGAATCGATAGCCCGGTAGAATGCACGGGCCCACGCTCTGTTTTGGGAGGTCGAAAGCGGAAGAATTGTGTGGGGGGCCGGGATGAGAACTCAATCTTGTACCCGGATGACATTGACCCATTCGTTCTGAAAGACAGAGAGCCAGACATGACGGAATAGGATTAACTGAATAGGAACACATGTAACAAATATTCCCCGGCCTTGGATATTTGACCCACATGGTCTGCTGCTCCTGGTGGAAGATCACTGTCTTGTACGGTCTTGCGCAGTGTATCTGATGAGCACAGGGAGAGGGGTACTCAGACACCGGGATGGATTGATGATGGCGATGGGGAAATCACGGGTGGTCGGGTTCCCGATTCCGTGGCTGTCATTTGTTTGGTGGGGGAAATATTTACAAGGATTAAAAAGTATGTGACGTCACCTGTGGATCTCGGTAATTTGGATCCCGGCGCTGCAGGCCAGCCGCTGAGGTGATGATGGGTGCAGCTCAGTGTGGTACAGCTCCCCACAGACACTGACTCAACTTCAACTTCACTTTACTGGTACCGGAAGATGTTATAGAGAACACGGTACAGTTTGGTTTAATGGGTACTAGTTGTCAGTTCAGGGTCCCCTATGGAGTCTCTAGTATGTTCCTCTATCTTTTACCACCTTTGCAGAGCTCTCTCGCCAGTCCCTGGTCTTGTACGGTGAGGCATGGGTTATCCTTGACTGGTACAGATGGGAGCAGCAGGAGCGCACTCTCTCCTGCCACCGGAATCCGGACCGTTCCCCATGTAGTCTTGGACCAATTATGGGCCTGAGGAGTGAGGTACCGTCTTGTGGCACCTACGTTGGTTTTGCGGTCAGGGATGAACCGCTGACCACCTCGGCTTCCGTGTTGCCAGTGTTTTTCCCCAGACTAAACCAGCCGGCTCCAACTGGTACTGGTACTGGTTCGTCCCTTCTGTCCAGGTCACCATCCTGGAGATGGGTGATCCACCTGTCAGAGGGATGTCAGGCTCGTCCTAACTGACTGCCTTCCCAGCACAGTCCCTGACGCAGACTGAACTGCTCACTGACTGACACTAACTGTCACTTAAGTCTCCAGCTCTAACCTAAGCTCCACCCCCTTTTGGACCTACTGAATAATCAGTCCTTTACTCTAAGGTGGCCTAGTGTTGAGTGCTAACTTAGGCTGCCTTCAGATTTGCAGATGCCTCGCAGCGTTTTGCGGAGGCATCTGCAAGCATCTGCATGCAGACGGCAGCCCCTATGTTTATAATGGAGCGCACGGCGGTCTGCAGATGCTTGCAGACCGCCGTGCGCACCCATTCACTCCTACATGTGATCTGTGTGCAGGCGGATGCCTGCGCACAAATCACACACTCTCGCCCGCACCAGGGACGCAACATGTCGCGTCCCTGGTGCGGACGAGAGTGTGTGATCTGTACGCAGGCATCCGCCTGCGCACAGATCACATATAGGAGTGAATGGGTGCGCACGGCGGTCTGCAAGCATCTGCAGACCGCCGTGCGCTCCATTATAAACATAGGGGCTGCCGTCTGCATGCAGATGCTTGCAGATGCCTCCGCAAAACGCTGCGGAGGCATCTGCAAATCTGAAGGCAGCCTTAGACTCCATAGGTTAAACCCAAACCCACGGCTACAGAGGCACTACATAAACTTACAAGATGTAATACCTCCCTGTGGCGCCCAGCCATGGGGGTGCTACATATCTGCCAAGAGACCATCGCCTTCACTACCCACACGGCGGGAAAAGAAGGGGAGAGTGCCAAGGCTCAGGCTTCGAATACCAAATGGGCAAGATTCTTTATTTGGCGGTCGGTGGGGTCCTTAATTGAGGAGCCATCTGGTAGGGATAAAAGGGTTTTGGTGGCCAGACGAGAGACAGGTGGATCAACCGGAGGAAATTCAGCCCATTCCTTATGCAGATCGGAAGAAAATGGGTAGCTTGTGTCAATAATAATAATTTTTATTTATATAGCGCCAACATATTCCGCAGCGCTTCACAATACAAAGTTCACATTTAAACAATCATAAGAAACAATTAGAAAATACAATACAATGCCAAAAAACAATACAATACAAAGCATAACATAATACAATAATTAGGGCAAAAAATGGCAACCCTGCTCATAAGAGCTTGCAATCTAACAATAATAGTATAGTCAACTTGAGGAGATGGGGAACAGATAGGAGCAGAATAAGTGGCCACAACCCGTTATATGTGATACACTGGAGACGGAGCGGATAGGCTATGTCGAGATGACTAACTAGGGATCATGATAGGCCGCCCTAAAAAGATGTGTTTTTAGGGATCGCCTAAAACTATCTAAGTTGTGGATAAACCTAATTTCTTGGGGTAGAGTATTCCAAAGAATTGGTGCGGCTCAGGAGAAGTCTTGGAGCCGGGAGTGGGAGGTTCGGATTAATGCAGAAGTGAGTCTAAAGTCACTTCCAGAGCGAAGAGAACGGGTGGGGTGATAGACAGAGATGAGGGAGGAGATGTATGGGGGTGCTGCACTGTGAAGAGCTTTGTGGGTGAAAACAAGCAGTTTGAAATGGATCCTATAGTATATAGGCAGCCAGTGTAATGACTGGCATAGAGCAGAAGCGTCTGAGTAACGATTAGCTAGATAGGTAATCCTGGCTGCTGCCTTAAGGATGGACTGGAGAGGGGACAGTCTAGTGCGGGGAAGGCCAACTAAGAGAGAATTACAATAGTCAAGGCGGGAGTGAATCAGGGCCACAGAGAGTGTTTTTGTGGTTTCCAAGGTGAGAAAGGGGCGAATTCTGGAGATGTTCTTCAGGTGCAAGCGGCAAGAGCGGGCGAGAGATTGTATATATGGGGTGAAGGAAAGATCAAACATAACACCCAGACAGCGAGCCTGCTGACTAGGCACTATTGTGGTGCCGCACACTGAGAGAGAATGTCATATTTAGGGATGTTAGTGGAGGGGGGACCAGAAGTAGTTCAGTTTTGGAAAGATTAAGTTTCAGTTAGAGAGCGGACATGATATTGAAACTGCGGTTAGACAGTCATTGGTGTTCTTTATTAGAGCGGGAGTAAGGTCAGGGGCTGAAGTGTATAGTTGTGTGTCATCAGCATAAAGATGGTACTGAAAACCAAATCTGCTGATGGTCTGTCCAATCGGGGCTGTGTAGAGTGAGAAGAGAAGAGGTCCAAGGACTGAACCCTGAGGGACTCCAATAATGAGAGGAAGAGGGGAGGAAGTGGAGCCAGAGAATGATACACTGAAAGAGCGGTCAGAAAGATAGGAAGAGAACCAGGAGAGAGCAGTGTCCTTGATGCCGATGGAGTGATGGATAGGAGATGGTGGTCAACAGTGTCAAAGGCTGAAGAGAGATCAAGAAGGATAAGCAGAGAGTGGTGACCATTACGTTTTGCCGTCAGGTCATTGGTTACTTTGGTGAGAGCAGTTTCTGTAGAATGTAGGGGGCGGAAACCAGACTGTAATGGGTCTAGAAGAGAGTGAGTGGAGAGGTAATGAGTGAGGCGGGAGTAGACCAGACGCTCCAGGAGTTTAGAGATGAAGGGGAGATTGGAAACTGGTCTGTAGTTGTTTGTGCAGGAAGGGTCGAGAGAAGATTTCTTTAATAAGAGGAGTGATGATAGAGTGTTTGAAGGAGGAGGGGAAGACGCTAGAAGAGAGGGAGAGATTGAAGATTTTGGTTACGTGGTGACCACCAGAGAGAGAGACTGGGTAGGTGTGAGGGGATGGGGTCAGCAGTGCATGTGGTGGGACGAGAGGAAGAGAGGAGCCTGGAGACTTCTTCTGTGACCGGGTCAAAAGTAGTGAGTGAGCCACAGGAAATGTGGGGAGAGGTAGGGGTGACAGCAATTTGAGGTTGGGAGTTGAATTCCTGACGGATGTTTTCTATTTTCTCTGTGAAGTGGGAAGCCAGGTCATCAGCACAGAGGTCAGTGATGGGGGCCTGCACTTTAGGACTGAGGAGAGAGTGAAAGGTGTCAGAGTTTTTTTGGTTGTTGGATAGTGAGGAGATCAAAGTGGTGAAGTAGGTTTGTTTGGCAAGGTGAAGGCAGAATTGTAAGTTCTCAGCATAAATTTGTAGTGAATGAAGTTTTCTGGAGTGCGGTTTTTCCTCCATAGAGTTCAGCACTCCTAGAGCATCGCTGGAGGAATCGAGTTTGTGATGTGAGCCACGGCTGTTTTACTCTGTGTTTGGAGGTTTTGAGGGTGAAGGGTGCCATTTGGTCCAGGGTCCTTCTGAGATAGTCATTTAAGTGATTGACTGCCAGATCGGGACAGGAAAATGAGGAGATTGGGGACAGTGATGAGTGTAGAGAGTCTGTGAATGTGTGAGGGTTTATGGCCTGTAGATTTCTGAATCTGTGATATGTAGGAATGTGCTGGGGTGGGCGAGGGTTAGTGAGTGTGAAGGAGAGAATGTTGTGGTCAGAGAGGGACGTTCTGAATTATCTAAGGAGGAGGTTGAGAAGAGCCGGACAAAGATCAGGTCAAGGGTGTTACCATCCTTGTGTGTCATCGAGGTTGAGAGCTGAGAGAAATAGGTTTCTGCCTTGCAAAGCGCTTGTCCAGTCGCTCCCTATGCCTTCAAACAATGTCTTGGAACTCAGGGTGGTTGGAGAACACCTTATGGGGATGTTTGGTCTTCTTAAAGTACACTGCATGATCGGGGCAGTGCTAAGGCCCCATTACACAGCACAACATCGTCAACGACATCGCTGATACGTCACGGGTTTGGAGGCGTACCAGTGATTCACACAGGAAGTACACTGCCCCTCAGAGTTCCCAACAATCAAAAAATCATCCAAATATGGAACTATGAGAGTATCCTGTTGTCTCACATACGCCATTAATTCAGCCATCACCTTGGTAAAAATACGAGGAGCCATGGAAAGGCCAAACAGCATGGCGGCAAACTGCAGATGGTGCACCAGTCCTTCCAAGGGCACCGCAACTCTGAGGACCTCTGGTGATCTGGATGAACAGGCAGATGGTAGTAGGTGTCTTTTAAGTCAAGTACTGCCATGAAACACCTAGGGAACAGAAGGCGAATAGCAGACCGAAATGGACTCCATTTTAAAGGACTGGAATCGGAGGAAGGAGTTCAATTTACGAAGATTAATAATTGTTCTAAATGAACCATCCGGTTTAGAAACCAGAAACAAAGGGGAATAAAAATCCCCTTCCTTCCTGGTCACCTAGCTATCAACACCTGTTTACATAACAAGTCCTTGACCTCCAACTCCAGTGCCTGCTGCTGGAGAGGACTAGAAAGAATAGTTTGAAAAAAGGAGTCCCCTGGGACCCTCAGAAAATCAAATTTAAGGTCAGATGAAATGAGGCTGAGGATCCATTGGCTATTTGAAATTTGGGACCATTGTTACAAAAAATGAGCCAATCGTCCACTGACAGGTGGGTCACAATTATCTAAGTTTGGGCATGTTCTTGGAGGACGAGGAACCACCGTAATAAGCACCTCTCTGTTTTTTCCCCGCCGTCTCCCACTTGGTGTTCGACTTTTGTCTGGTATACTGGTGTTTCCGGAAGGCTCTCCTGTAGTTAGGGACAGAAGGATTAGGTAGCCCCTTTCTTTTTCTCCTGCCTTAGAAAGAATATCGTCAATCACGGAACCGAAGAGGTACTCACCCCCGCACGGGATCGCACACAACTTGCTTTTAGCATGGGTGTCCCTTTTCCACTCTTTAAGCCACAACGACCTGCGGACTGCATTAGAGAGCCCCGCTGATCTAGCTGTCAGGCGGAGAGAATCAGCCGACGCATCCGCCAGATATGCTGAGCCACTCCAGATCTGAGGAATAGCGGCCAACAACCTGTCTCGCGGTAACCATGACCGAATCTGCTGTTCCAATTGATCCAACCATAGCAATGGAGAACGGGCTCCGCATAGTAACATAGTAACATAGTAACATAGTAACATAGTTTTTAAGGTTGAAGGAAGACTTTAAGTCCATCTAGTTCAACCCATAGCCTAACATGTTGATCCAGAGGAAGGCAAAAAAAAACCCATGTGGCAACACTAATCTCCACATTGGGGGAAAAAATTCCTTCCTGACTCCAGATACGGCAATCAGACTAATTCCCTGGATCAACACCTTATCAAAGAATCTAGTATATATAACTGGTAATATTATAGTTTTCAAGAAAGGCATCCAGGCCCTTCTTAAATGTTAGTAGTGACTCACTCATTACAACATCATGTGGCAGAGAGTTCCATAGTCTCACTGCTCTTACAGTAAAGAATCCGCGTCTGTGATTATGATTAAACCTTCTTCCCTCCAGACGTAGAGGATGCCCCCTTGTCCCAGTCTCAGGCCTAAGAGTAAAGAGATCATTAGAAAGGTCTCTGTACTGCCCCCTCATATATTTATACATTATTATAAGATCACCCCTAAGCCTTCGTTTTTCCAAGCTAAATAACCCCAAGTTTAATAACCTGTCTTGGTATTGCAGACCCCTTAGTCCTCTAATAACTTTTGTCGCTCTTCTCTGGACCCGCTCTAGTTCAGCTATGTCTTTCTTATACACCGGAGACCAGAATTGTACACAGTATTCTAAGTGTGGTCGCACTAGTGACTTGTATAGAGGTAAAATTATGTTCTCCTCATGAGCATCTATGCCTCTTTTAATACATCCCATTATTTTATTTGCCTTTGCAGCAGCTGCCTGACACTGGCCACTAAATGTGAGTTTGTCATCTACTCATACACCCAGGTCTTTTTCAGTGACAGTTTTGCCCAGTGTTTTACAATTAAGCACATAATTATACCTTTTGTTTCCTCTGCCCAAGTGCATGACTTTACATTTATCCCCATTAAAGCGCATTTGCCATTTAGCAGCCCAAGCTTCTAGTTTACATAAATCCTCCTGTAATATAAAATTGTCCTCCTCTGTATTGATTACCCTGCAGAGTTTAGTGTCATCTGCAAATATTGAGATTCTACTCTGTATGCCCCCTACAAGGTCATTAATAAATATATTAAATAGAAGCGGGCCCAACACTGACCCCTGTGGTACCCCACTGTTAACTGTGACCCATTCTGAGTGTGTTCCATTAATAACCACCCTTTGTTTCCTATCACTAAGCCAGTTCTTAACCCACTTACACATATTTTCCCCTATCCCCATTGCCCTCATTTTATGTATCAACCTTTTATGTGGCACCGTATCAAAAGCTTTTGAAAAGTCCATATACACCACATCCACTGCATTTCCTTGGTCCAGTCCAGAACTTACTTCTTCATAGAAGCTTATTAGATTAGTTTGACAGGAACGGTCCCTCGTAAAACCATGTTGATAATGGGTCATGAGGTTATTTTTCTTCAGATACTCCAGTATAGCATCTCTTAGAAAACCCTCTAGGATTTTACCCACAGTAGAGGTTAAGCTTACTGGCCTATAATTTCCAAGTTCAGTTTTTGTCCCCTTTTTGAATATTGGCACCACATTTGCTATACGCCAGTCCTGTGGTACAGACCCTGTTATTATGGAATCTTTAAATATTAAAAATAATGGTCTATCTATGACAGTACTTAATTCCTGCAGCACTCTGGGGTGTATCCCATCTGGGCCCGGGGATTTGTCAATTTTAGTGATTTTTAGACGATGCCGTACTTCCTCTTGGGTTAAGCAGGTGACGTTTAATTGAGAATTTTTGTTATCACTGATCATATTGTCTGTCATGGGATTTTCTTGTGTAAATACCGTTGAAAAAAAGTCATTTAGCATATTTGCTTTTTCCTCATCCTCATCCACCATTTCACCCAGACTATTTTTAAAGGGGCCAACACCATCATTTTTTAGTTTCTTACTATTTATGTAGTTAAAAAATATTTTGGGATTCTTTTTACTTTCTCTGGCAATGAGTCTCTCTGTCTCAATCTTTGCTGCCTTGATTTGCTTTTTACAAATGTTATTTAATTTTCTGTATTTATTTAATGCTTCATCACTACCTACTTGCTTTAATTCCCTAAATGCTTTCTTTTTGTCACATATTGCACTTCTTACCGCTTTATTTAGCCATAGTGGTTTCCTCCTATTTCTAGCATGCTTATTCCCAAAGGGTATATATTGTGCACAGGTCCTATTCAGGATGCTAATAAACATCTCCCATTTGTGTTGTGTACTTTTATGTCTCAGGACATCGTCCCAGTTTATTGCACTAAGATCATCTCTCAACCGTTGGAAATTTGCCTTCCTGAAGTTTAGTGTCCTTGTGGCCCCTCTACTACACGACTTAGTAAAGGATACTTGAAAGCTTATTAAGTTATGATCACTATTACCCAAGTGACCTCCAACCCGTATATTTGATATGCGGTCTGGCCTGTTGGTTAATATTAGGTCCAGCAGTGCCCCCCTTCTTGTTGGGTCCTGAACCAGTTGTGAAAGGTAATTGTCTCTTATAGTTTTCAAAAACTTATTACCTTTGCTGGAACTGCAGGTTTCTGATCCCCAATGTATTTCAGGGTAGTTGAAGTCCCCCATAATAATGACTTCTCCCTGAGTCGCTGCTTCATCTATTTGCTTTATGAGGATATTCTCCTCCACTTCCATTATTGTTGGGGACTTATAACAAACCCCTATCAGTAATTTATTATTTTTTCCCCTCCCCTTATCTCCACCCACAGAGACTCTACATTTCCATTAGATTCACCTATATTATCACGCAGGATGGGTTTTAAGGATGATTTTACGTATAAACATACACCTCCTCCTCGCCTATTTGTACGGTCATTTCTGAACAGACAATAGCCCTGTAAATTAACAGCCCAGTCATGGCTCTCGTCCAGCCAAGTCTCCGAAATTCCCACCATGTCATAATTATTTTCCAACAAAATCAATTCTAATTCCTCCATTTTGTTGGTGAGGCTTCTGGCATTAGTGAACATGCACTTTATGCATCTCTCTTTACCTCTATTCCTTCCTACTAGATTGACTGTTCTAACCCCACCCCCCATGCCACCCCCAATTTTATTACTTGTGCCCAGGTTACTGTTTACACTATCTTCCCCTCCTATACAATGAATACCCTCCCCCCCAATCCCTAGTTTAAACACTCCTCCAACCTTCTAGCCATTTTCTCCCCCAGCACAGCTGCACCCTCCCCATTGAGGTGCAGCCCGTCCCTAGCATAGAACCTGTAGCCAACAGAGAAGTCGGCCCAGTTCTCCAGGAACCCAAACCCCTCCTTCCTACACCAATTCCTGAGCCACTTATTTATCTCCCTAATCTCTCGTTGCCTCTCTGGTGTGGCACGTGGTACAGGCAGTATTTCAGAGAATACTACCTTGGAGGTCCTTGCCTTAAGCTTGCAGCCTAATTCCCTGAAATCATCTTTAAGGACCTTCCACTTACCTCTAACTTTGTCATTTGTGCCAATGTGCACCATGACCGCTGGGTCCTCACCAGCCCCTCCCAGTAATCTGTCAACCCGATCAGCGATGTGCCGGACTCGAGCGCCAGGTAGGCAGCACACTGTTCGACGATCCCTGTCTTTGTGACAGATTGCCCTATCTATTCCCCTAATAATTGAGTCCCCCACTACCAGCACCTGTCTGGCCTGCCCTACTCTCCTGTTTTCCCCCTTACTGGAGCAGACACTCCTCTGGCTTTCAGAGGTCATGCCCTGCTGCAGCAGTGCTATCCCTGAACTCACACCCCCCTCATCTGCCAACATAGCAAATTTATTGGGGTGTGCCAGATCAGGGCTAGCCTCCCTGGCACCCTTCCCTCTACCCCGCCTTCTAACTGTCACCCAGCTAGCTACCTCATGGTCCTGAGGCTCCATAGTACCATCCTCCCCCACATGTAGGCATGTAGAAACAATGGCTGGTTTAAGCGCCCCAATACCCGCCTCCCAGGATTTTTTTCAACAGGGTATCACCTTTCCTATAAGAGGGGTCCCTCAACAACCCCCCATCCTCCAAAGGTAAAACATTCTTTTTGGACGAGGACGCTACTGCCGCATCAACCTTGGGGATGTTAGACCAGTTCAGTAACTCCAAATCTTCAAAGGGGTACTTCCTTTTTGAACAGGAGGGCAAAAAAACCCTGGACTCCTGCTTTTCCCATTCCGATTTGGCCAAGGGACTTAATGGCCTCAATGACAGGAAAAGCATGTCTCTTCTTCTGAGACAACCCAGCAAACATGACGTCTTGAGAGGACCTTGCTTCCTTAGTGTCTACAATCCCCATGGTGGTACGGACCGATTTCACCAGGCTATCCATTTCTTGGATGGAAAAATAAGAGCCTCCCTCATCCTCAGACGAGGAGCCCGAATGGGATGAATGAATGGGACCCTCCTCCTGGGAATCAACATCTGACCTACAGGGAGATTGATGGAGAGGGGTCGGCACACAGGGCTGCTGAATCTGTGAAAGGGAAGTCCTGATCTCATCCCATATAAAGGTCTTAAGGTCGGCCGTACGTATATGGGCTTCTTCGTCAAGAGTCTGAGCAATACAGGAGCGGCACAACCACTTTTTAAAGTCTTCGGACAGAGTCTGTTCACACAAGGCACATAACTTATGTTTACGCTTCTCTGATCTCTTTTTAGTCTGGCCAGAATGAGAGACAGAAGGAGACAGAGAGAAAGAGTGGTGTATTAGCATAGTGGATGAACATGCACAAACTCACCCCTAATGCTGACAATCAGGTACTAGTTCAGGAGGTGGAGACCCAGCCTTGGACTTGGAGCCCTTATTGCTCTCAGTGAAGCGCTCCTTACAGGCACTGCCAGACTTGGATGCCTGTTTGCTGCCGCTGTTACTCCTGCTGACTGACTGGCTGACACCCTCCCGGTGCCCCTCCGCATCTCTGGGGAAAGACATGTTGGGCACATCCATGAGGCCCGAGCCGCCATACTTGAATGCCGTCCTTCCCGCCGTCACATGCACCCTCCTCCGTACCACCGGAAGTGACGCGCACTTCCGGGTCAAAAGGGTGTAACCGCTGGCCGGCGTGCATGCGTGACACAGGGCGACATCTCTCCGCTGCTTACCCGCCCTGCGTCACTAGACAACCACTGGGGACGGCCCCAGGAAGCACCCCGCCCGACCCAGAGCGGCATCACCTGGACACTGGGTCATGCTCACTGACCGGCTGACGAGGGAGACTGCAGCCCAGGACTCCCCCGACGCCAGGACCCGGATTCCACCGACCTCCTCCAGCCCCGGATGGAAGCCTCAGGCCCTGGATAAGCTGAACTTGATCTTTAGGTTCCCTCCAAGGACATGAAACCAACTGAGGAGGCGAGGGGGACTGCCCCTATTTATCTGTAGGTTTCCTGTCCTTGGGGGCGGATCCCCTCTCTCGGTGGGTGCTGTCATGGCAATAGGAAAATTTAGGACTGTATTAAAAAAAAATCTAAAATAAAGAGAAAATAACTATGGATGTTGTCTGGAAATCAGACTACATCTGCCTCCTTCTGACATTAAGCTGAACTGGTTCGGCTAGTGCCAGTAGGTGGGTGCAAAGGAGCAGCTAATCCTTTTTGTATCCACTTAGTGTCAGCCTCCCGATTGTAGAATAAGGGCAGGGACACTGACACTGGTGTGAAAAAAATTGCTCCGTTTCTCATCCAGTAGAGTCGGACGAGTGACATCAGCTTTTTGATCCGTGTGGCATGGAACTTCTATGCGAGTGTGCAATTTTTTTTCTCAGATAACATCCGAGTGGTGTCCGTGTGACATCCGTGTGCAATGCCTTTTTTTTTTTCACAGCAGCTATTACTGTATAATAATTTACAGGAATATATTACAGTGTTCTCAGCTACAGAATGATAATTTATCAGTTGAAATAAAAGGATGCCACTAGCATGGTCCATGTGCTGTCCGTGATTTTGTTGGACCCATTGACTTGCATTGGCAAATTTTGCACGAGAATCACATACTGTCGCAGCATGTTGTAACTTTTTTCTCATCCAGATTCTGGATGAGAAAAAAGTGGACAACACCCGTTAATCTGCTCTGACTTATTTTGTAACATTGGTCCGAGTGCAATGCGAGATTTTTTTCTCATTGCACTTGTCCGTTTTTCACGCCAGTGTGTCCCTACCCTAACACCATTGGTCCTGTGACCCCCAATGAGGCGATGGAGTAAACCTACCATTGTTCAGATCGATACTTTTTATGGGTAAAACATTTTCAAGGTTATAGTCCTTAAGGTTGTCTACATGTCCATGTTTCTTTGAGAATCTGTGCATTTGCAAAACACACGGGGACATGTCCAATTTTTATTCTGGTCCCGAAATAAAATCAACAGTGCAAGTCTATGGGTCCTTGTATTCTATATAAAATTTTTTTTTTAAAAACGTAGATTTTTTTAGAAAATCACAGATCGCAAAAATAGACACTGTGACCAGACACTGATGAAAATCTGTTCATTTTTTCACATACCGTGTTTCCCCGAAAGTAAGACACCGTCTTATATTTTTTTTTGGTCCAAAAAGACCGCCATGTCTTACTTTCAGGGGGTGTCTTATATTAGCCAAAAAAAAAAGACAAATGACAAAATGACAGCCTGCCACATCTCACACACACACACACACACACACACACACATCTCACACACACACATACACACACCCACACATACACATACATACACTGTGAGGCACCGGCCGGGTCGGTATGCTGCGACCGGTATGTGCCTCCCTGGGTGCATGCTCCAGTGCCAAAGGACGTACTCCATCCCAGGTATTAGATGGGATTCCTCTTCTCAGAGCAGAAGGGGTTAAGAGGACATAGGAACCCTGGGTGTGGTTCCTTGAGTCTGGAGTGTGATTCTCTCCAGTGCAGAGCCTGATTGAGGAGCTCTGAAGGAAAGTTGAAGTGGTCCCGGGAAGGGATTATCTCCGGTGGGGCTGATAGAGCCTGTCAGCGGTCGGGAGATACACCAAGCGGTGTGAAGTGTGCCGGCTGCGCTCCGGATCTGTGTTTTGGTGACTGTAACCGGACGGAGATCAATAAACCGTGAGTTGAGAACGGTCCGTGCCTGGTTCCCTGCCTCCCCGACACCGCTACACCTCACATATGGTGGAGAATGCGGGCATTGCCGGCCCGGTGAGGTGTAGCCGGCACTACCGTTGCCCTCTGTTCCGGTGGGGAAGTGACTTTTCATGAGGCTAATGAGCGGCTGCTAAGTAAGAGGAGCAGCAGTCATCATTGCGGCCAGTCTCTTGCGTGGTGCCCGGCATCGCATGTCCTGGATTCGGCCGGCTACATTACAACACAAACCAGCAGCCAGCATGGAGGAGGTGCTCAAGCACCTGGTGCTGGCCCAGCAGCAGCAACAGGAAGCTCAGCAGCAGCAGGAGAGGAGGCACCAGGAGCAGATGGCCCTGTTGATCGAGGCTGTGCGGACCATACCGGGAAATCCGCCTCGAGGACCAGGTGACGACTGCAGCGCCCGGAAAGCGGTAAGACAAGCGCTGCAAAAGATGACCCCGGGGGATGATGTGGAGGCATTCCTGGCCGTGTTTGAGCGGGTGGCTGAACGGGAAAGACTGCCGGTCGCCCAGTGGGCCGAGGTGCTGGCGCCCTATTTGACTGGTGATCCCCAAAAGGCATACATAGACCTGTGTACTGAGAATGCCCTGGACTATGGAGCCCTGAAGGGGGAGATATTGGCCCGTACCGGGGTCAATACATATGTGAGGGCCCAACGGGTGAGCCAATGGGTCTACGAGGAAGGCAAACCCGTGCGCTCACAGGCCTATGATTTGTTGCATCTGGTTAAAAAATGGCTGCAGCCTGAAGCCCTGAGTCCGGCTCAGATGGTAGAGCGGGTGGTGGTGGATCGCTTCGTGCGTACGCTGCCCGTCCCCATACAAAAGTGGGTGGGACACAGTGACCCGGGTTCCCTAGACCAGTTGGTGAACGTGGTGGAGCGCCATGTGGCCACACAGGAACTGATCCGGGACACTGGGACAATGCGGGCTACCCGCAAGGCCGCGCCCACCACACCAGACAGTAGGGACCCCCAACCCGGCCCCCGGGCGGGCGAGCGCCCGGCTCAGGCTGAAAACGGGCCTCCCCATGCAGCAAAGCGGCGATCCGGACAGCCGCGGTTTGGCCCCTGGTATAGCGGGGAACTACCCCGATGTAGAAGATGCCGGGAGGTGGGACATATGATGGCGCAGTGTCTCCTCAACGGGGAACCAATGGACTGTGACTATTCCCGGAGGCGGTCCATGTTCGCCCACCTCGTCGGAAAACGGGGCTCGGCCCCCCGGGATACTGAGAATGTACTGTGCCGCGTACGGCTTAACGGTCATGAGGTGACGGCCCTACTGGACTCAGGGAGCAACGTGACCCTCGTGTGTGCCTCCTTGGTCTCCATGACCAAATCCACCGGCCGAAAGGTCAGGGTGATGAGTGTCCATGGGGATCATCGCAGGTATCCAGTGAAGCGTGTCACGTTTGCTACCCCAGACAGGCGGGTTCAACATGTGGTTGGGGTGGTAAATGATCTCCCTTATGATGTTGTGCTGGGGAGGGATATGCCCTTGTTCCGGGTATTGTGGAACGGGTATATGGCCCTTCGGATGAAGGATAGACAGGGCCCGAAGCCCGAGGGTCCCGCCCCCGGGATACCCAGAGGACTTGATGTGACTAACCCCCGGGTGCAGAGCCCCGTGCGCCAGCCGCGCGGACTCCCCGTCCGGAACGGTGCAGCAGTGCCGCGCGCCGAACCCGTTTTCCTCGTAGGGCCCCAGGGCTCTGTCGTTGGTACCCGTCCGGGGTTGGTGGGTGCCGGGGGCCCGAACGGGTTGGTTGCTCGTGGGGTCTGGCACCGCTGGTACCCCCGGGTGCCCCTGCTTGGCTCCGCCGGTGCTCCGCGCCGTGACGTGGTCCCCTCACAGGGCCCAGGGTTATGGCCTGGTGTTCAAACCCATACGCTTGAACATAGGGGGGGGATATGTGAGGCACCGGCCGAGTCGGTATGCTGCGACCGGTATGTGCCTCCCTGGGTGCATGCTCCAGTGCCACAGGACGTACTCCATCCCAGGTATTAGATGGGATTCCTCTTCTCAGAGCAGAAGGGGTTAAGAGGACATAGGAACCCTGGGTGTGGTTCCTTGAGTCTGGAGTGTGATTCTCTCCAGTGCAGAGCCTGATTGAGGAGCTCTGAAGGAAAGTTGAAGTGGTCCCGGGAAGGGATTATCTCCGGTGGGGCTGATAGAGCCTGTCAGCGGTCGGGAGATACACCAAGCGGTGTGAAGTGTGCCGGCTGCGCTCCGGATCTGTGTTTTGGTGACTGTAACCGGACGGAGATCAATAAACCGTGAGTTGAGAACGGTCCGTGCCTGGTTCCCTGCCTCCCCGACACCGCTACACCTCACAACACATACACACCACACACATCTCACACACACACACACACACACACACACATCTCACACACACACACACACATCTCACACGCACACATCTCACACGCACACCTCACACACGCGCACATCTCACAACACACGCACACACATCTCACACATCTCACACACACACACATCTCTCACACACACACACATCTCACACACACACACATCTCACACACACACACACACACACACACTTTCACTTTCTTACCTTACTTCTTTCTTTTCTTTCCTCTGCTGCTTTGGTGGTGCACACGGGCCAGCTGACGTCAGTCCTGGGCTGTGATTGGCTCCTGCCCTGGGCCAATCACAGCGCCGGAGCCCTGGGCCAATCACAGCGCCGGAGCCCAGGGCCAATCACAGTGCAGGAGCCCTGGGCCAATCACAGCCCAGGACTGATGTCAGCTGGCCCATGATTCCTGCGCTGTGATTGGCGCAGGGCTCGTGGGCGGGGTGGAGAGCAGCAAAGAGCGCCGGAGCGCTCCAGGGCACGGAGAATAAAGCAAACTGGCGGGCACTGACAGTGGGGACAGCGGGGGCACGGGGAGCGGTGCCGCAGATCCGGTGTTGTGATCGGCAAAATGCAAAAGGTACGCCTTACATTCGGGGGGTGTCTTATATTAGCAAGTAGGGCGCCCCCCAAAGCATGCCTTACTTTCGGGGAAACACAGTACAAAGTCATACATTTGAATGGGGTTTAACATTGTTTCTATAGGCTGTAAAATCAGCATAGTGTATTAGTTGAATCAAGTGTGAGTTTGCTGTAGATTTCACCCTCAGAAACTTGCTTGTTTTCTTTGCATCTATTAAAAAAAAAAAAAAAAGATTTTTGTGTACTTCTCTTAGTCTCTAATTGGGGGAAACAGGACTATGGGTGTTATGCTGCTGTCCACTAGGAGGCGACACTAGGCAGAATCTGCAAAAGATTAACAGTGGCTCTCCTCTGCAGTATACACCCCTGGTCAGCCACTGCCTTAACCAGGTTTGTGCTAAAGCAGTAGGAGGAACGTAAAAATGATAACATATGTAACCATGCCTATAAGAAGGCAACTATGTACAAGCTCAAAAAACACTACGAGAACTCAAAAACGGCCTGAAACGGGCAACAGGGCGGGAGCTGTGTCCCGAAATTAGAGGCTAAGAGAAAAGGATTTTATGGTGAGTACACAAAAATCTCCTTTTCTCCTCACCTCATTAGGGAACACAGGACCATGGGACGTCCCAAAGCAGTCCCTAGGTGGGAATAGCAATGGAACAAGTATTGTATAAAGACAGTACCCTACAGGTGGGTTACTGCCGCCTGCAGGACACATCTACCTAGGCTTGCATCTGCTGAGGACTGGGTATGGACCCTGTAATGTTTTGTGGATGTGTGTACGCTAGTCCAGGTGGCTGCCTTACACATTTGTTGTGCCGATGCCTGATGTCGAATGGCCCAGGAGGCCCCTACCACACGGGTAGTGTGCGCTGTGGTACCAACCAGAAGTGGCAAATTTTTGAGTCTGTAGGTATCTTGAATGGTGGATCTGATCCACTTAGCAAGGGTAGCTTTTGAAGCTGGCATGCCCTTGTGGCTGACTTCTGGAAGAAGGAAAGAGAATCAGACTTCCAAAAAGGCGCAGTCCTAGATACATTGATACGCAATGCCCTGACAACGTCCAGCATATGCCGAGCCTTTTCAACCCTATGAATCAGTGCTGGACAAAGGGATGGCAAGGAAATTTCCTCATTGAGGTGAAAGGTGAATACAACCTTTGGGAAGAAAGAGGGGACCGTACGGAGAACGACCTTGTCCTGGTGAAAAACCAGGAAGGGCGGCCTGCAGGAGAGCGCTGTCAGTTCTAACACTCTGTGAAGAGAGGTGATTGCCACCAGAAAAACCACCTTCTGGGATAGAAGGCGGAGTGAGATTTCCTTACGGGGCTCAAAGGGTGGTTCTTGCAATGCTGTCAATACCAAGTTGAGATCCCACGTCTCCAGCGGTCGTCTGTATGGGGGAACCAAACGGGAGACTGCTTGAAGAAACGTCTTCACTTGCGGTCTTGTTGCCAGGCGCCGCTGAAAGAGAACAGAGAGCTGAGACTTGGCTCTAAAGAGAACCAAGGACAGTCTGGCCTCCAGACCCGACTGCAAAAAACCGAGTACCCTGGGCAGGGAATAGGGCAATGGGGCCTGATTACAAGATGCGCACCAGGCAATAAAGGATATCCAAGTGCGGTAGTAAATCCTAGCGGAGGCTGGTTTTCTCGCACTGATCATGGTGCAAATGACGTCCTGTGAGAGCCCTGCTTGGGTCAAAATCCAGGTTCCAAGGGCCACGCCGTCAAATTCAGGGCTCCTGAATTCTGGTGGTAGAGCCCTGAGACAGAAGGATCTGGACGATCTGGAAGGTGCCATGGGGCGTCTGCCGTGAGTTGTACGATGTCGGCATACCATGCACGTCGTGGGCCATTCTGGTGCGATGAGGATGACTGGGATAGCTTCCTGTCTGATTTTCCACACCACTCTGGGGATCAGAGGCAGAGGTGGGAAGATGTACGGGAGTTGGAATTGAGTCCAGTCTTGGACTAGGGCATTCGCTCCCATTGACCGGGGGTCGTGTGATCTGGCCATGAAGTTGGAAACCTTGGCATTGAGGTGTGATGTCCACATCTGGAGTTCCCCAGGATGGCAAATTTGTTGAAAGACTTTGGGATGCAGGGACCACTCTCCTAAGTCTATGCCCTGGCGACTGAGGAAGTCTGCTTCCCAGTTGTCTACTCCCGGGATGTGCACGGCTGACAGGACCGATCCTGTCGATTCCGCCCAGTGAAGGATGCGTCTTACCTCTCGCATTGCCTGGGCACTGCGGGTCCCGCCCTGGTGATTGACGTATGCCACGGCCGTGGCATTGTCTGACTGTATCCTGATGTGAGAAGCCGCCAGGAAGCGCTGGAAAGTTTTCAACGCCAGGAAGATGGCTCGAATCTCCAGGATGTTGATGGGCATGGTAGTTTCCGCTGGAGACCATTTGCCCTGTGCTCTGTGGTGTCGGTACACTGCGCCCCATCCCGTCAGGCTTGTGTCAGCGGTCAGGATTTCCCAGTGACCCATTAGAAAGATATCCCTTTCGAGAAATTGGCCTGAGCCACCATTGTAGAGATTGCTTGGCCGTCTGAGGGCAACTGGAACGTCCTTGTCCAGGAAAAAGGGGCTATTTTCCCAGGACTTGAGTATGGCCAGTTGGAGAGGCCTGAGGTGAAGCTGGGCAAAGGGAACCGCTTCTATCGCAGCGACCTCCTGCCCAGAACTCTCATGGCAAATTGGAAGGATCGAGGGGACGGTTGAATAAGGGTGCGAACTCCCATACGGAGAGCATGTGCTTTTTCCTTGGGAAGGAACACTAAACCCATAGAAGTGTGGAATTGCATGTCCAGAAAGATCAGGGACTGACCTGGGATTGGTGACTACTTTTTCAGGTTGACCAACCAGCCCAGGCGACTTAGTGTGTCTACCATGATGGAGACGCTGAGTTCGCAATCCTTGAAGGTGGGAGCCTTGATAAGGAGATCGTCCAGGTATGGGATGATGACTACACCTCTGGAGTGTAAAATGGTCATGACGTCCGCCATGACCTTGGTAAACACTCTTGGAGCTGTGGCAAGTCCGAACAGGAGAGCTACGAACTGGTAGTGGGCCTGGCCGATTGCGAATCGGAGGAACCGTTGATGAGCAGACGCGATTGGTATATGCAGGTATGCATCTTGTATGTCTATGGAGGTGAGAAACTCTCATTTTTCCAAAGGATGATATAATGCAGAGGTCCCCAACTCCAGGCCTCAAGGCCCACCAACAGTGCAGGGTTTTCAGGATCTCCTTAGTATTGCACAGGTGCTAATGTGATCATCTGCACAGGTAATGATTCCAAGCCCTGTGCAATACTAAGGAGATCCTGAAAACCTGCACTGTTGGTGGGCCTTGAGGCCTGGAGTTGGGGACCTCTGATATAATGGATTGGAGAGACTCCATGCGGAAATGTTGTACTCTAACAAATTTGTTTAATTGTTTGAGGTCTAGTATGGGTCTTTCACTGCCTCCCTTTTTGGGAACTACAAATAGATTGGAGTAGAACCTGTGAAAGTGTTCGGCCAGAGGATCGGTACGATGACTCCTGCTCGAAGAAGTGAGTTGACCACTTGAGAGAAGGCGCGGGCCTTGGATGGCGCCCTTGGGGGGACGGAGAGAAAGAATCGATTTGGTGGGTGGGAAGTGAACTCTATTTTGTAACCGGATGACACCAGTTCCCTGACCCACCTGTCTTCTATAATAGGCAGCCAGACTTGACAAAAGTGTAAAAGTCGGCCGCCTACTGGTGGGGTGTCGTCCGGGGATAAGGAGTCAAGAGGAGGAGAATATGTGGGATTTGGATCCCTTAGGTTTGGACTGGCTAGATTTGCCAGTTCGTTTGATTTTTGTGTCGACCGCGAGTCGTCCCTGCGCGGCGAGCAACTGCGAGTCTGCGCTGGTCGTGAGACAGACCAGCCGGACGAATTCCGAAAGGAACGGTATCGTGTTTGATTACGGCAGTTGTAGGTGCGTTTTGGCTTTTGTTGATGGAGAGTACTCTTACCGCCTGTGGTGTTAGATATTAATTCATCTAACTCTTCGAACAGATGTCCACTGAGATATGGGAGATGTGTGAGGGACTTCTCAGAGACTGCATCAGCCTTCCATTCCCATAACCAGAGGGTACGCCTGATTATGATGGCGTTTGACACTGCTACTGCTGCGCAATTTGCAAAATCGATAGCTGCATGTAGAATATAGTATGCCACGACTGATATCTGAACCACTTGATCTGACAACTCCGTGTCAGTTGAACGGAGGGCCGCATGTAAGTTGTTCCCTCAGGCCATGATGGCCTTGGCTGCTCAGACTGAAGCGAATGCTGGGAGGACCCCTGATTGGGCCATCTGTTCCACCTGACGGTCCGTCGCGTCTTTGATGGATGAGCTATCTGGCAGAGAGAGAAGAGTCTGTGCTGCAAGCCTAGAGACTGGGGGATCCACTACAGGCGGATCTGCCCAGTTCTGTGTTACCTCCTGCAGAAAGAGTTAACGTGTCTCCAGTGCTTTGCGGTTGCCGAATTTTTTTCTCCGGGTGCGAGCGATGTTTTTTAAGGATCGCCTTGAACTCGAGGTGATCAGAGAAGTATTTAGGTGGTTTCTTGACCTCTTGAAAAGGAGATTTTTGTGTACTCACCGTAAAATCCTTTTCTCTTAGCCTCTAATTGGGGGACACAGACCGTGGGTGTTATGCTGCTGTCCACTAGGAGGCGACACTAGGCAATATCTGAAAAAGAGTAATTGACTCCTCCTCTGTAGCATACACCCCCTGGCTGGGCCCTTACCCGACCAGTTTTGTGCTAAAGCAGTAGGAGAAGAAGAAAGTGACAAGAAATAGGTCAGACAAGGGCGACTATATATGACGCCAAAGGACCGTAGAGCTTAATAGAAAAACAATATGAAGCTCAACGAAAGTAAAGCCTAAAGAAAAGGCATGTATACAGGAAAGCATTTAAGATAGAAACAATACCCACAAAGCCCGATACGGACAACAGGGTGGGAGCTGTGTCCCCCAATTAGAGGCTAAGAGAAAAGGATTTTACGGTGAGTACACAAAAATCTCCTTTTCTCCTTCGCCTCATTGGGGGACACAGACCGTGGGACGTCCTAAAGCAGTCCCTGGTGGGAGAGAATATTGTTATAAACGCTTCTAAAAAACGCACTACCGAGGTGGAATATTGCCGCCTGGGGAATACGTATACCCGGATCTGCGTTATTTAACGCTTGAGTATAGACGTCAAAATGATCACCAAAAATAAGACTAACTCAGACGGCTGGCGAGCACACCTGTGTGTACATAGCCCTGGCGCCCAAGATCTAGGATACTCCTTTCCTAGGAGTAGAGAACCTTGGTATTCAATGATCGAAAAACCATACCATATCTAGCCAGCCGTTCTAGCCAGCAGTTCGAAGGCAGTAGACCTGTGACCGGGGAACCTGGCACAGTCCCTTGGTATCATTCTGAAGAAAAAAATGACCTAGAGAGTCCGGCCTCTGCATGTGTGGAAATGTCCAAACAGGCACAAAGGTGTGGCAGAGAGACAGAATGTACCCAACATCACTCAATGCCCTGGTAAGAAGCACAGGGATGGAAGAAAAAGGACTTGCAGGTGGGATGAAAAGCCCACCTTCATAAGGGTGACCGCGTAGGTCAAGCACCGTTAAAGGTGGAGGAAAAGCTGCAACTAGGAAATGCCACAGCCGAACAGTATGAACCGGTAGTGGTAATGGAAGTGTCTCCAGAAGACACATAGTTCTGGGAACAGCGTATGGAAACTGCGAGAAAACAGCAAGGTACTTGAGAATAAAAAAGAGATAACTGAAGCCGGAAGCACAAGAAGGCGCAGAACCAGCATCTAAGGTGCATACAGCGATGGCAGCCAGAGAAAAAGTCAGATCTCTGGTAACAGGACCAGAGTGAACCTTACGTAAACACACCTGTGAACGTCCCGGCAAGGGTGGCTAAAACCCAAGGGTATACCCAGGAAGGTAAGCCATGATGCGTGGAAAGCCACTGCAAGTGAGAAATAGGCCTTTTGTCATATACACACACACATATATATATATATACATATATACATACATACGTAAAACATCCATGCCCATGGATGCCCAAAACCCCAGAATGTGAGGGAGAAAACCCCCAAACCTATGGGGTCTGCCGGTGAGTACAGGACATCAAACGTCTGGCAGTAATGAACCATGAACAGTAAACCTAGACAGAGAACAGGGTGACGACTGCTGTCAGCGACACGTCGAGGTAGATGAAACCCCTGGACTGTCTGGGTGGAAAGTGGGCCCAAAGGAGAGAGGGCACTCCGATGGATATGATTGTGCGTGCATCCGAGAAGGGTATGCAGATAGAAACATACCAGGGAAAAAACTGTATTCAGGAGCGGATTATCGTAACGGTGCTCAGACTAGAGAACTCGAGGAAGCCAAGACCAGTTGAAAGAAAAAAACCTCTGACTAACGACAGTCAGACAGGATAAAGACGGCCCCACTGGGGAAAAGATGTGCCCAGTGTAATACCTGATTGTTGAAGTAGTCTACCTGGAGATTAACATGTGATAACTAAGATGTATTCAACTTCGTCAAATGGAACTGATGATCCATCCGTAGTCCGGGAAATAACATAGGCGAGAGAGACTATGACTTGAAGATTAACAAGATGCCTGTACCCGGGCACGAACCGGGCAACTTTGCGTTGGTAGACAGCTGTTCTTACCACTAGGTCACAGCACCTATGTACCGTTTTGAAGCGTAACATCGGAGCTCAAGTGAAAAGGTCTTCAAGCGATCTGGAACGAAGGGGGGCCTCTCTGCGTAGATTAAGGCATATGAAGTACAACTGGTCCTGAGAGGCGTGCCGACATCCTGCTCTTGTCCCGGGTGGCAGAGCTATACTCTGATGCCTGATGTGATATAGCTAGTTCGGCGACAGTTAGTGCGCTACAACCCAGGGGCCACCATTGGCGGCTGGGGAGACTGTAGTAGTATAGTACTGTGCCATTTAGTCTGTGGCATTGATTTTAGCTGTTGCAATGGCCATCAGCATGCTGCAAACCAGGAGGCGATTGGGGAGCCTGAAAATTGGTCCGGAGCTACGTCATCCGCAGCAAGCTCAGATATCCATTGTGAGGAGCTTGATGTTGAGAGTCTGTGGCAAGCCGTCCATAGGGGAGATCGGAACGCATAGGAACCGTCGCCCACGACTGCATCCATCATGGCAGGGGGAGATCGGAACGCATAGGAACCGTCGCCCACGACTGCAGCCATCATGGCAGGGGGAGATCGGAACGCATAGGAACCGTCGCCCACGACTGCATCCAACATGGCAGGGGGAGATCGGAACGCATAGGAACCGTCGCCCACGAATGCATCCTCGACTGCATCCATCATGGCAGGGGGAGATCGGAACGCATAGGAACCGTCGCCCACGACTGCATCCAACCTGGCAGGGGGAGATCGGAACGCATAGGAACCATCGCCCACGACTGCATCCTTGACTGCACCCATCACGGCAGGGGGAGAGCGGAACGCATAGGAACCGTCGCCCAGGGCTTCATCCATTGTGGCAGGAGGAAGAACGCGGAGGAAACACCTCGTGTTTCTGCCTGTTGTAGTTTGCGGGAAATCAGTACGCCAAGGTACCGTCGCCCTCAGTAGACGCAACTTCCGGGAATGGCGAGACAACTGGGAGAAAAAAACCGTTGTTAGAGGCCTTAAACCTTCTGTTCCACATGGAGAATAGACAGTTAGTCAGTGTAAGGGAGAAGCTCCTACATTCTGAAGCCTTAGTTTGCCTTCAAACCAAAAAATCCCGTGAGGGATTTCGTAGGGACAGGCTCTGCCTTCCAAATGTATGCCAAGCGCCCATCCCGAAGGTAAAGCTTTCGCAGCCATTACGGCCGTACAATGTTCACTGCATGAATGAGGGCGTGCGTGCTGGATGTAGATCTGGGACCAGGCCTCGGTTGCGCTGGGCGGCGTGCTGAGGGGGGGAGCGACCCAGTTGTGCTGTGTCGCTATTGAAGGAACTTCCAAGTAAGGAAAAAAACGGGAACCGTACTCACGGCCATGCCGCGTACCAGACGGTCCACCTGAGGTTCATTCAACCAGAGTAGGGTCCGTGTAGACAACGGAGACTGGTAGGTCCTGCTTCAGGGTGGACCTTGCGAGCACGTGCACGTTTTCTCAATGCATCTGCATGACAGGTGTGGCGAGTTGCCGCAGGACCTCTTGTTCCACGGCCAGCAACCCAGCATCTGAATGTTTTGTAGCTTGGGGAGGTAGGCCGGGTAGACTCCTGATGTTTGAACTCCGACCAGAAACTCCACCAGAGGAAGTGGAGGAAGACGAAAAAAACATGCGGTATTCGTAACCTTGACCCAGCACCCCGCCCGAGGGGAGCTGAGGGAGGAGTATGGATATAACTAGGAGTTCTCAAAACTGCACCCCAACAGAGGGGAGCTGAGGGAGGAGTATGGATATAACTAGGAGTTCTCAAAACTGCACCCCAACAGAGGGGAGCTGAGGGAGGAGCATGCAAGGCGCCTCATGTGTCAGAGACCCGTCCTTGAAACCTCTGTGTGAGGGGGGATAGTGAACCTCGCAACCCTGCATCTCTGGAGTCCGGAGGGATCCAGAACCGACCATTGTGTGAACGCTTGGCTCCCTGCAGGAACTGAGTATAGGTCCCTGCAGGAAGATCAGTCGTGTTCTAGGAGGGGTGATTGACCCGGAGTCGTGGACATACAATGGTGACGGAACCACACCGAGATCCTGTCGACCTACATACGGTAAAAAACCGTGAATCAAATGCCACAGAGAGTGATCCCTTTGTTAAATAGGAATCCTGGTGAGCTAGCGAGGGCAGCTGGGACCCATATATAACCGCCTAGCGGGCCTGGAGCCCCGGCGTTGTTGCTGTCACACAGAGGCCCAACTGTTGGTTCTGAGGAAAGATGCTGGACAGTCCTGAGAAGAGTCAATTCCTACGCAGCTGTCCAAATGTGGTTGGCAAAGGAAGAACGTGACAGAGTCGTGCAGTCTTGAAATATGACGACTGCAACAGCACCCCCAACCGAGGGGGTTGAGTGTGACGGTAGAATCTCCGCTTCAACCCAGCATCCTGACTTGAGGAGAACCTAGAAGAAGCATGTTGGGCGACTGAGAGGTATCTGGGCGTCAGTCTGAGTACCCCACTGTGGATGGCCTAGGAAGGTCGGACCATCATGTGTCGGGTCGACCAGGGAATACCCTGGGATAGATGGTAATAGGGGCAAAGCCACAAGCCTTATGAGACATGGACAAGTTGTCCACATTACGTCATAGGTCTCCTGATCCAACCTCATTGCCATATACTATAGGCACTGTATTCTCAACTGCAGTCCCCACTAGAAATACCCCCCTTGTATGGGAATAAGCCTTTCTAGCTTAAACTCCAGCTGACTGCAGGACATAATATTGTATGCATACCCAGACAGAGGGGGGGGGGGGTGGAGAGAGGAGCAGCAGAATGAACTGCTGACTAAATACTGCCGTGCTGGAGAGAAGAGAACCAGTACAATATATATATAGCACAGAAACCTATGCATGATATTCTTCACAGAGTAAATGTGAGACACACTGTGCATTAATACGTAGCTAAGCAATTAGCTAGTTCCCAGAGGAGCCCTATTTGTAGGTCTCCTGTAGCAACTGGACTGCGTCCTCAGACTTCCCCTTAGGATGGAGGCGGTGGGAAGCCTGGGACATTAAACTGGGGCCTTAACCTGCTCTGCTCAGCACCTGCGTGAGCGGTGCTGCTAGTAAGAGCGCCCTTTACAGCTGCAGCCCGAGGGGAGCAGCTCCGGACGGCGCTGTAGCCACCGGAGAAGGGGAATAAGGGGGCGTGACCAAGACGCAGGAAACCTCGCGGGGAGCGAGGAGCGCGAAACAACGGGCCGCCTCCCGCATGACGCGCTCCGTGATGCAATCCAGGGGGCGTGCGGGGGGCGTGCCGGCCAGCGCTAGGCCGAAGCCGGGGCCTAGGGTAATTATCGGCCCCGAAAAACAGTGGGGGCCGGCGCGGAGGACTAAAAAAGTCCCCGCAGGAGGACGCAAAGGAGAAGCACGGACCCCAAAAGGGGGTCCCTGACGACGAGGCCATAAGGGGGGCTGTGGATGCATCAGGATACGTTTGCATCCGCAGGCCGGGAAATGCAGGGGGAAACATGCAGGCGCGGGGGGAAGAGAGGGAATGAGCAAGGAGCCCTCTTGGTCCCTGTGCGCTCCATCCGGAGTCCTGCACTCCCTTCTGTCACCGGATCCCTCCGGTCAGAAGCCTGCTGCAGCCTCTGGAGGACTCTGTGGCAGGCCAGAACCCTGCAGCCTCCGGAGGACCTGTGGCCACATACCTGGAACCTCGACCCGACCGGGGAGGTTAGCTCTCCCATGAGCTATTCAGCATGGTCCCCTGACCATGTGCAGATGAGGAAGGAGTATGGTGCAACAGCCTTGACTCGCATCCTAGCGAGCATGAAGGCTGCAATACTCCTCCGAATGTTATGTCCTCTTCAGAGGAAAGTAAAAGTAAAAATAAAGAAAAAAGTAAGAGAAAAAAATAAAAGAGGTCTGCACTCCTAAGACACTAAGCAAAAACTGGTCGGGTAAGGGCCCAGCCAGGGGGTGTATGCTACAGAGGAGGAGTCAATTACTCTTTTTCAGATATTGCCTAGTGTCGCCTCCTAGTGGACAGCAGCATAACACCCACGGTCTGTGTCCCCCAATGAGGCGAAGGAGAAAGGCAATTTTGTGCTTTGGGAAATCTGGGGGTGGGTCAGATATATCCAACACCTGGTTGATGGAAGTGATTATGTCCTCAACTAGCGCAGCAGTGTCTGGCGGGTCTGTGTCTAAGGACATGTCTGGATCCAGATCGGAGCTGGAATCACAGAGGCCTTCAAAGTCCTGAATATCGCTGTGTCTTTCACAGGTAGGGGATGACCTGGAACGCCGGTGAATTTCCCTGGTAGGGGACAACTCTGGTTACCTGGAGGTACGGTGTCTCTCCCTGGGAGGGGATGACCGTGAATTATGAGAGGACGCTGGAGAGTGTGACCTATGGGTCCGCTTGCGTCCTGACCTAGAGGTGGATGAGCTCGGGTCAGTACGGTCTTGGTCCAAGCATCCACCTTGCTGGGCAGCAGCCAGGGAAGAAGAGTGACTGCAGAGCCTGGAGTAATGTGGAGGACAGCTTGTCTATGGATTGTGACATAGATTGAGACTCGTATTGGGACATAAGAATGGCCCATTCCGGCATGGCATTGGACGCATCAGTAATAGCTGGGGTTACTGGGGACTGTGGCACGCTCTGGGCGCAGTTTTGGCAGTGAGGGGACGTATAGCCGCTGGGCAGAGGGTTCCCGCAGGCTGTGCATAAGGCATAAGAGGTATGAGCCCTGGTCCTCTTCGTTTTTGAGCCCGGCTAATGTGTTACGCTGCCTCCTGTGCAGAAAAGGAGCCCCAGCAGAGGTTTTTTTTTTTGTCCTCTGCTGGGGCTCCTTTTCCCCACAAGTGTTCAGCGTCCTCTTCCTGTGCCCCCCGGAGACTGGCTGGCCGAATCAGGTAGTGCAGAAAAGGAGCCCCAGCTGCACCTGAAGCTGCGGTTCACGAAGCTGTAATGGCTGCCGAGATGGAGAGATAAGGAGGGAGGGGGCGGAAGCCCTGAGAAAGAGTGCAATCCTATTGTAAAAATGCGCCTTTTCTGCTCCGGTACACCCCCTGCTAGGATGCTGGCCAGGGTCATCCTCATCATCTGGGGGGCGGGCCAGGGAAAGGGCAGCGGATTCAATCTAGGCCGAAGCTGCGGCCTAAATTAGATTCCTGCGACGAAAAGTGCTCCAGGCTGGCGAGGATGTCCAGGGAGGGTCGGGAACTGACCCGGACCCCCAGGCATGATAGCGGTGGCATGGTGGGGCTCCCACAGAGGACCCAGAGCGCTGGATCCTCTGCAATCCGGCCACTGTGCAGCCTTGGTGCTGGCTGCTGCAGGGGAACAGGCAGTCTGTGCCCCTGAGTAATGCTATGACTGCCCCATTGCTGTTCACCCGGCACCATCAGGAGCACACAGCAAAGCTATGTCTCCTGGGTGTGCTGCAGCAGTACGTGCTGCTGCTGCCTAGGGCCAACAGATGAGCACTGCAGGAGCCTCAGCTCTGCTGAGTTAAGAAGTGCTGCACCTTCTGGCCCTACCTGTGGTGTCTCAACCTAAAGGACCCCCTAAGGGTGTTTAGGGAGGGATGCTGCCGTCCACCATCAGAAGGCTTCTACACAAAACCTCAACTTCAATCCAGTGACCCCAACAGTGGGGAAATGGGTAAGGCGGACCATTGTCTCGACTTCAACCCAGCACCCCAACAATGGGGTGCCGAGGAAGGAGCGGCATGTGGGGTGAGGGTCTCAACTTCAACCAGGCACCCCCAAACAGTGGGGGGCCGAGGAAGGAGCCATGGCGGGAGTCTCACAGAGACCCACTTTTCTTCTTCTTGAACGAAAAATCCAAAAAGTGAAACCATTTTTTAGAAAAATAAATTTTAGGTCTGCCTCCTAACGACACTAAGCAAAAACTGGTGCCTGTCCAGGGGTGTATACTGCAGAGGAGGAGCCACTGTTAATCTTTTGCAGATTCTGCCTAGTATTGCCTCATAGTGGACAGCGCCATAACACCCTTGGTCCTGTGTCCCCAATGAGGCGAAGGAGAAATAGAAAATAAAAAAATGCACCACAGGTCTTTAAAACAAAAAAAAAAATGTAAAAAAAAAAAAACAACAGATACCCTAATTGAAACCCAGCAGACTTCGTTATAGTCAATGGGATCCAAATTGTGTCATTGGTGCTCAATACGGGATGGATCTTAGGGTACGTTCAGATGTAGCGTATTTTGGCATTTATGCAGCGCTATTCAGCACTGTGTAAATGCAGGGAACCGCAGCACTGTTACACATCCCAGCAAAAGCAATGGCTTTTGCAAATATTTATTCACACGGGCTGTAATTTTGCAGATGCGCTTTGCGCTGCAAAGTGCATCTGCAAAAAGAATGACCATGTCAATTCTTTGCGCTTTTCTTCCTGCACTTTTTACTCACCTCGTTGAGTTCTCCTGGTGATCGCTCCTCATACCGACACCGTAGGACATTGTGCAGGACCTTAAACAACACCATGTGACTGAGCGAAGTCACCTGGTCACATTGTGCTGCAGGGACTTAGAGGCCGCGCTCGCTGCGGCCTTCGGGATGAGAGATTACCGGCGGTCACCGGGGAAGCCCTGCGAGGTAAGCGCAGGCGAAAAGCTCAGCGACAGTCACACACAGAAAGCTGCGTTCTGTGAGAATGGGTTCTTGGTGCAGTTTTGCACCAAAAATGGATTCTCACAAAACGCAGCAAATATGCTGTGTGTGAACGTAGCCTTATAACGTATTTGAAAAAAATAAATAAAATAAGTTACTCCAAATACTTCAGTGAACGCAGGCTTATATTTTTTATTTTATCTTTTAAAACAGCACTTCTGATAGAGTTGAAGAGGGTGGAATAAGGTATTCTAGTCCTTTTATATTGATGACCCATCCTAAGGATACTGGCACCCCCACCAATTACATGTTATCCACTCTGGTGGATGTAAATAGTGTATGCTGCAGTTCTGTATACTGTTTAGGGGCCGATGCCACTTTCTACAGATCAGCTCCTGTGGTTAAGAATTGTATTATTGGGAAGCACATCAAAGAGCACTTGGTTAGTAGTTATTGACTGCTGGCATTTTGTGTTTTTTTTTCAATTGTGTTTGTGTTGTCATTTTTACTGGCGTTCTCTGATCTTTTAATTTATTTTTCTCCATTCAACAATGAATAAATTGCTAATGGTTTCTGTAGAGAAAATGCTGCGCAAACTATCAAACAAACATCCAGTCGTCTTTTCAGTCTCTGTCAATTATCTTGTGCTTTTTTGGGCTGCGTTTTCCAGTTGCCAGCAATTCTAATTAGCTAAAAAAAAGCAGCACTAGCAAAAAAGCACCAGAAAAGCATGCCTGTGGTTTTGAAAACATATGCGTTTTTGTGGCTGGAAAAAAGCAGCACAGACGCATCTCAAACAACTATGCACTGGGGCGAGTATTGCTATGCTCGGGTACACGCAGTGCTCCGACTGGTGCGAGCCAATTACAGTGTCTGATCGGCTCCCACTGGGGGTAAAATCACCATTATCAGATGTAGTGGGGAAGGGGGGGATGTAGATGATAAAGGAAAAAAAAACAACAACTCTGCCCTCCCTCCTTTGCTGATGGCTGGTTCTCATTTGACACTTAAAGCTGGTAAAAGACGCTCACAAGCCTGAACATATGAACAGCAAGGCTTTGCTACATAGAAATTCACATGTTCTTTCTCTTGAGCATTTTCTCAGCGTTCTTTTAGGCAGATTTCAGAACAGATTCACCTGAAAAAGATGTTGTGTGCCCATACTGTCAGATGCTGCTGGTATACAGAAAGGCCAGGCTGATGAAGATCTTTCACCCCAACCCCAGCAGAATTTTCTCCGTGGTACAATGAAATCAGTTCAGATAAAATGAAAATAAAAAAAAAAGTTTTATTTACATAAATAGTTTAGCACAGAACTTTACATAAACTACAGTTCACATTCTAGGTAGGTTGGCACAGAGAAAGCCTATGCTGAGGCTTGTATTATCAGAGCAAAGGCACAGGTATGAGGAGATACAATGGAAATGTCACAAGTTTATTCTCTTGTGTAAGTTTCCGTTTAAGAGAACTATAAAATAAATGCATAGATTATTGGAAAAATTATTTACAGAGAAAATTTGCATGAATGTACATTTTTAAATAAGTTCAGACACTAGATAGCAGCCAAATGTAAATCCTGTACATGGGGTGCATCAGTCACTGTCAAACTCTTCTATCTTCAGCTCATCATCCTCCATAATGTTCACGGCGGTGACAGGTTGAGGTTGACTGTTTGGTAGATCAGTTTCTCCTCCTTGGCTAGAAGACAGTGTTGAGCTACCTGCTTTTTCCTGAGTCTTGGATCTGATTTCACCATCCTTTTCTTTTGTCGTTTGTCCATTAGATGGATCTTCTTCATCTCCACTATCTACATCTGGAACTCCGGAGTCCTTGTCAGTCAGGGCTTCAAGTCTCATCCTAGACACCAACAATACAAAGTCATAACTGGAATCATTCAAAACTTAAAGGGAACCTGACCCCTCCAAATCACCCCCAACCCTATTAATACCAGTCCCTGCACCCTAACATATCAGTATTAGTGCTCCTTTTCTGTAAAATAAAGCCCTCTGTAACATTGAAATAATCAACAATATACACTTACAAATCTGAGACTTCTTGGCCCTGAATAAGTCCCAGAGGGCGTCCCCTGTGAGACTAAGCCCTCCCTAGGTGCTCATTTTCACACCTCGAATGATCCAGCCTCTCTCTGTCTGTGCTGCTGTGATGTGCAGCTGAAGGCAGGACTAATGATTTGCATTCTGTGAGTGATAGAGGGGGAGGGCAAAGCCTGCACAAGCAGAGCACACAGACAGAGAGAGGGTGGATCCTGGAGCTGCAAAACAACACACCCTAAGGGCTTTCCCCTGCTAATTATAATCACTAATGCGTAAGTATTAAAACATTATTATGCACTTTCACAGGATGCTTTTAGGAGACAAAAGGAGTGTGAGATTAGTGATAGGATGGTGCAGGGACATGTTTTGATAGCTTAGGAGGCGTTCTGGAGGTGACAGGATCCCTTTAATCAAATTCTAATTAAAACTTATTTACAGACTGCTTACCAAAGATACATTTAAAAGGAAAACGGTCAGGTCCAATAAATCTTTTAGCCTGCAGATACAGGGTTAATCTTCAGGTCAACAGTGTTGAAGATGCTTATGTAGTATTGAAAGTGCAGATCCAGGGGAAAAAAAATTAACTCTCCAGCTCAGTAGTGCATCAGTGCAGAGTTGGCCGCCAGTCAGTGCCGGGGCGTGCTTACAGCCGCCGGTCACAGTGCCGAGGCGTGCTTACAGCCGCCGGTCTCAGTGCCAAAGCATGCTTAGAGCACTCTGATCTCAGTGCCGTGAGCGGTGACTGTAATTGCTCCAGGCACGTCTGCATGACTAAAAGCCGGCAGCTCCTAGGAGAAATAAATAGTGCTGCACTTTTTGTACAGCAGCTGGGCACCTTCATAACGCTATTACCCTGCATACTAACCGCATATCTACTAACCGTATATCTGCATGACAGGTGCCATTTAAAGAGTTATTGCCAATATTACAGTTTGACTTCTAATAAAGTAAACATATATTTCATTAATATTTGATATCATAAAAAAAATTTTTTTTGCACATGTTCCCTTTAAGGATGCCCCTCCAGGCTTTACCTACACCTCATTTGTTTAAAGGAATCATTCAGTATTAGTTCTAGTGCTTCTGGTTGATCATGCACAGTACAGTTTCTATCAGCTAACCTCCAGCATAGCTCTGCCTCCAACTCTGACATAGTGTGGAATCTACCTTTAAAGTATATGCTATGCCTCTGTGCATTGCCAACATCTGTACAACGCCCTGCTGGCTAATTTCAATATTTTCAATCTACATCATTATAGCTGTCTGTGCGGTTTTATATCTTTGTTTGCTGTTTTCAAGCACAGCTCAACTGTCCTACACTCCTCTACCTTATAGCTTGGATATACTAGGCAGTGCAGACTTGTGTTTGTTGCCTGCTGCTGAGAGATCAGTGATGTGAAATTTCAAATGCTGATATGTTAATCCATATGGCAGAAGATTATCCTCTCCCAGATAAATCAACAGTGCGGCATTTGCAGTTTCACATCACTGATACTTCTGCATATTAACAGAACGCAACGCTACAAAAATGCTCTTTCTCCTTCGCCTCATTGGGGGACACAGACCGTGGGTGTTATGCTGCTGTCCACTAGGAGGCGACACTAGGCAAATCTGCAAAAGAGTTCAGAGACTCCTCCTCTGCAGCATATACACCCTGGAGCAGGAAGTGCTTCTCCAGTTTTTGCTTAGTGTCGATAGGAGGTAGACATGGTCCATAGGACCACTCCAAATTACATAGTTAGATATTTTTTACTTAGATTTTTTTATTCTTTTTTACCAAGGATATGAGAGGGCGACGGTATCTCCGCATACCGATCTCCCAAAACCAGCAACAGGCGGGAACGCGGGGTGTTACCTCCACGTATCCCCTCCTGCCACGATGGATAGGGAGCAAGGCGACGGTTCCATTGCGTTCCGATCTCCTTGTCTTTCTCCCATGGCCGGCGCTTCAACATTTTTCCCTGTCCCCACAGGGAACCTCAGGGTGACTTCTGCAGGCTTGCAGAGAATTCACAGCAGAAAAGAGCTGATCCTGCGGGGCACATCAGGACGCCAGGCCAGGCACAGACACCCTCCCCATCTCCCCTCTGGGTTATGGGTCGAGCAAGCCCAAGATGCCCTCCCCATTCCCTGCCAGGGTCTGGGTTGAGGAGCCTACACAGGTAATCAGGGCTCCCCTGGGACCCTGCATGTTTACTTTCTTTTTCCCCCCTGAGCCACCAGCTGCAGCGTCTGTAAGCTGCAGAACTACAAGCCCTTCTGTGAGGGTCTCTGAGAGCAGGCTCTCCCACCTCGGGTCCCCCTCCTCCTTACTGTTTATTCTGCGCCCGCTCCCATGGAAGGGAGCACAGCAGTGGCGGCTCATAGCGGGCCCTGGGTGCCGATGGGGCGCTGCCCCACCGTGGTCGCAACCTCCGGTGCCAGGCGCCGTGCTCCCAGTTCCGGCCCCGGACCTCCGCGCCAGCCCTCCGCCATTCCCGGGCCCGCGTTTTACGCGAGGCCCCGGCTTCGGCCTAGCCGCACGTCACCGTCCCGCCCACCGGCTCGCCCCACTGGACGGGAGCCTTTCCGCGTCAGCACGGGGGCGGGACCGGTCTGAAAAGGGCGCCATCCAGCCTCTCTGCGCGCTCTCGCGCTGGCTCCGCCCCCTTCTTCATGGCATTGCCGCCATTGCAGCCCCGGCGCTGACACCGCTGTATAACAGCGGCGAACAGCACTTGGGCATTAGGGGACTCAGGCTGACCTGGCCATCTGTGGCTAGGGTCAGATGGTTGAATAACACACTACAACCTCTGGGGTTGCACATAGGACTCTGCTCTGGGCAGAATGACTGCAGGGGCACCCACTAATGGGGCAGAGGCAGCAGGCTCATGCTTGCCTCCGCTGAGGCATCCCCTGGTCACTATCCTCCCAGGTGGAGATAAAAAGGATACACAGATCAGCTCAGTTTCTTGTGCCACATTACAGCAAGTCTCACAGCATCCGCTGTACGGGGTATACAGGGACCCAACACAGCACTACTAACACGGCTTCCCTGTGCGCCAGTCTCCGATAGTTACTGACGGGCAGTCAGCAGTGGCGTACCTACACCAGGTGCAGAAGTTGCGATCTCACCCGGGCCCTGCAGCCTAGGGGGCCCCAAAAGTCCCTTTGTCCTATAGAAAAAGACATACTGTTAAACATTTGCAATAATTGGGGGCCCCATTGGAGCCTTCGCATCGGGGTCCCGGGGCCTGATGTTAAACCACTGGCAGCCAGCTTGGTACAGCCTGCCTCAACTTGTACTCCTCCCCCCTCCCTGTACACCAAGCATGTGACAGTAATGCTACCCCTGTACTCTGTGACAGAGTAACATCACATTACTAGGAATACTGCTAATTCCCAGAGCAGTACAGCCAGAGTCCCTCTGTCCAGCACACGGACCAATTATAGTTGTGCCTGCCACCGTGCCAGATGCAGGTACCTGTTGGTACAACATCCCGATCTGATAGCCTTACCCGGGGGGGGGTAGCTACGTTTAAGTGATATACCGACATGCCCTCCTCCTCGGTTCCCCTCAACGTTGGGAACCCTGTTGATATTCAGACATCAAATACTCATCCATCGGACCCCTTCCCAGGCCCCTACACAGTTGAGAGAACTAGGTTGCGGTGGAATTACGGCGAGTCTAACTCACAGGTTTCTTCCTGGGTCCTCCATTGTTGGAGAGTCCAGTTGAAGTTGACGTAACCTACAATTATCTGACAACTGCAAGGGTCCTAGGACTGTTACCAATTTTTTCCAATCCCACAGCTAGAGTTCCGGTTTGCAGGGATGACGGTCAAGTCCTTCAAAACACAGGATGAACTCCATGATAAGCCCTGCTCGAGTGGTTTAGCTCGGGTCTCTGGAACCGAAGACCCATAACATGCTCCTCCTCAGCTCCCCACTGTCGGAGGCGCTGAGTTGTAGCCGATAGTGTTATATGCCAAGCTTCTTCCTCGACTCTCCACTGGGGATTCGGGTTGAAGCTGCGAAGGCATGAGGCCTGGCCGGCCTCCGTCACCTAACTACAAAGACAAAACTCGGGGTAGCACAACGTGGAATACGAATTCTGTTGCCAATCTCCTCACTAGACCTATATGGATATTTGGCTTAAGATGACACGTGCGAGTACTCTGCACAGCCTGCCTCGAGACGGGACCTTGCGGCCCCCTGACCGCATTAATCCAATGAATGGGCCCTTCTTGCCCCCGTAAGACCATGGCCCGAGCCTTCTTCCACGCACTCTGTCCCTTCTCGATTCAGGAGTCACCAGTGGGATAGTGCTCGCGGTGGGCAGCACAGGACACCAGCGACCGAACGGTCGCGAACACAGCCTCCGGTTGTTTTTCTGCCAGCACTGCTCTTGTCTTCCGGCTTTCTCCGGACCTCCGCGACGGGCCTCTGCGGTTCCCGAGCCCCGCGTTTTTTAGCAGGGCCCGGCTTCGGCCTAGCCGTGACATCTCTGGCTTTCCCGCCCGTTCTCAGCCTGCCTTCTGCCCGCCCTCCACCTGCCGTCGGAGCTTCCGAACCTTCAGCTCAGAGGGTGGGGCGAAGCTGAAGGGACTGAAGCGAAAAGATTACATAGTTTTTTCCCCCGCCTGAAATTGGCAACGTATATACTGCTTTTCAGCAGTCTTCCATCTCCGGATGGCTCTTTTATCAATCCATGACTTTCAGAGACTGCGAACACAGTGACATTTGCACCGTGCTCGTTAAACAGATTCAGTGGGATCGACCTTCCTCAGGTCTACCCAAACCCTACGGCGCTTGCTGCAACACAGCACATATATCCAGGAGCCCCAGCTCCGCTGCGTGTCCTTGACGCCCCATGCTGCAGCGTCACGTATAGAGTCTCAGCCATATGGGACGCACAGCATCGCATGATCATGGCTGCCGTTAGTTGCAACGCATTTACAGCTCTAGTCAGTTTCCCAGACAAAGCACAGATTCTTCATCTTGGACTCCGCAGCTTTCGTCAGGGATTTCCTCAATCCTTCACAGCTGCTATAAGAGTCCTGCTCAGCATAGTAGCCAGTTCCATTGCCTCAGCGGAATCGCCGGCCTTTGCAATTATCCATGCTCAGGCGTTGCACGAATACTGCATGGGGGGCGATGTACCCCCCTCACAATGCTCAGGGCAGTAGTCTTGCCCTGTCTCGAACATACCTCACAATGCTCAGGGCAGTAGTCTTGCCCTGTCTCGAACATACCCCTAAATCTACACACATTCAGTAGTATCTCTACGACTGTAATCGTTCAGTCACCTGGCATTCAGACAAGTCAGGATGCAGTCAGACAATGCCACAGCCGTGGCATATGTCAACCACCAATGTGGAACCCGCAGTCTCTGAGCGATGACAAGTTCGCCACATTCTTCACTAGGTGGAATCCTACGTGTTGGTACTGCCAGCTGTTCTCATACCAGGTGTACTCTTCTGAGTGGCGTTTTCTTTTTTCCTAATTCGCCAAGGCATGGACTCAGGGTGACCAGCCCCTTCCCCTACACGTCCTCCGTCGAAACGCCGACGCCAGGTACCCACAGATATGGAGCTGACGGAGTCACACCTCAATGCCACGGTCCCGGCCTTCCTGGCCTGGTCTCAGGATACGCAGTCAGTGGGACAGACTCACTAGTCCAAGCCTGGACCGGTACCCGCCTCTCCTATATTTCTTCCCCTCTAACAGTCGGGAATATCAAAACGAGAATGTCGCTGGGTCATCTTTATGGTCTCAGACTGTTCCACTCGCCCTTGGCGCGCACGCTTGTCCAATTTATAGCTGCAGTACCAGGACCTCTAACGGACAGTTCAGACCTGTTCGCTCACGACCAGTTCTTTCTCAGAACTCTTCACATCTGAGGTTAATACCGTAGCCTTTCAGACCTAGAATTTCACCCAAGAGGTTTTTTTCCCAGGATATTGTAACGAGCGTAGTCACAGAGGAGGACACCAGCTTTATCAGCGATATCCCATCACACACGTGTACTCATTTTGGTTTTTTTGCTGGGATTCCTTTAGAAGTCATTCCCCTTGGCCCTACTTCTTACTAGGGACCCTCCATCTTCCACTCAGACCTAGACTCAAGGCTATCTTTTGGGTCTTTTACACAGCAGGTTTTTTTTCACCCTCTTACAAGCACGTCTTGCCACCAGACTTCTATGAAACCATTCCTCGAAGGGTCTGCTATTTCTGGTCCCCATACAATAAGACTACATCCGTGGGGAACTGACTTTGATACTCGCGGCCGGCAAGAATCCCGTTTTCAGCCATGATGGAATATTACCTATAGCATCCTCATTCACATAGCGGTATAGTTCGGTGGCATTTTATTTGTCTCTGCAGAAGTATCGGTACTTGCAGCGGTTTCGCGTAATCCATCTTTTTTTCTAGTCTTTCATCGGAACAAGACTTTCCTACGGCTGTTTCCTTTCTTCTTCCAGGATAGGTTTACTCTTTCCACCTACATGACGTCTCTCTGCCATCGCTACGCCCGACTTCAGTCCGTCCGGTCGCGAGGGACTTACATGTGCGGGACCTGGTCTGGGCCCTACGCATCTAGATGTCAGTGCCCTCCTGAGAGGTCGGATTCTCTTTTCTTTTTTCTCATTCTTCCAATGGGCAGAACTAAGAACACGTCAGCCTCTAAGGCTCCTCTAACAATCCAGGACGCTTATTCCATCGATGACTCATCCCTTCCAGAAGGTCATGGTACATTCTACTCGGCCAGGAAGGCCTCCCGGACAGTTCGGTAACAGGCATTGGCGCAACAAGTGTATAGGCAGCCAATAGGCCAGCCTACACCCATACCCAAGCCGCTATAGTGCTTGCACTCAGTCCGCAACAAACGCAGGTCTGGGTACACGTGTCCTCCAGGCGGCAGCTCGCCTGTTGGCTCATTGTTCTTCACGGACCATGCTCAGTGTCACTAGTTCCTGGGGCATGGTTCTTCTCTGACCTTGCTCAGTATATCTAGTTCCTTTGTTCTTTCCCACCCAGGGACTGCTTTGGGACGTCCCACGGTCTGTGTCCCCCAATGAGGCAAAGGAGAAAAGGAGATTTTTGTGTACTCACCGTAAAATCCTTTTCTCTTAGCCTCTAATTGGGGGACACAGCACCCACCCTATTGCTCTTATGGGCCTTTTCTTCAGTTCTCACATTCATGGTTAACATGTTTACCATGTTTGCCTATTATCACTCTGTTAGTTGTTGGCTGTTTAAACTTGTGCCTGTTTAGCTTCAGGCCTTGTAGTACTATGAGCCTGTTTAATATCATGTCTTGTTATACGATCATATGCTTCGTTGACTCTTCACTGTTTTCCACATGCGCCTGCTTAGTTACAGGCCTTGTGGTACTAATATTACTCTGCTAATTCTTAACTGTTTACGCACGTGCCTGTTCGGTTTCAAGCCGTGTTCCACTATTATTGCCTTGTTAACTATATTGTTTACACGGGTTGACTGTGTGTACTTCCTGTGTCACTGTTATTTCTTGACTCTCCTACTGCTTTAGCACAAAACTGGAGAAGCACTTCCTGCTCCAGGGTGTATATGCTGCAGAGGAGGAGTCTCTGAACTCTTTTGCAGATTTGCCTAGTGTCGCCTCCTAGTGGACAGCAGCATAACACCCACGGTCTGTGTCCCCCAATAGTCAATTCCCGCCTTGACTATTGCAACTCTCTATTAAGCGGCCTCCCCCTCACCAGACTTTCTCCTCTCCAGTCCATCCTTAATGCAGCAGCCAGGATCACCCATCTGGCCAATCGTTACTCAGGTGCCTCCGCTCTGTGCCAGTCATTGCACTGGCTGCCCGTATACTACAGGATCAAATTCAAATTGCTTGTTCTCACCCACAAAGCTCTTCACAGTGCAGCTCCCCCCTACCTCTCCTCCCTCATCTCTGTCTATCACCCCACCCGCTCTCTACGTTCCTCAAATGACCTTCAACTAACATCTGCACTAATCCGATCCTCCCACTCCCGGCTCCAAGACTTTTCCAGAGCTGCACCAAACCTCTGGAATGCTTTACCCAAAGAAATCAGGACTATCCACAACTTGCATGGCTTCAGACGATCCCTAAAGACACATCTTTTTAAGGCGGCCTATCATACTCCCTAACATGTCCATTGTACTGTAGACAGTGAATGGGCTATCCTCTGGACATTATTCTTCTACAAACTCCACCAAACCATAAAGGTCTACACAGACTGATGACCATTCATGTAAGCTTAGCCCTATACCCCATTTCCTCAAGATGCCTGGACCACCAGTGCAATAAGCCCCGGCACCTTGCACAACCCCTATCCCGTTGTAGATTGTAAGCTCTTTTGAGCAGGGTCACCTTCATTTCTTGCTTTATTTATTGTATTTTTTTTTCCACATTGATTCTATGCCTATTGTTTTTGTATCCAATGATTGTACTTTATTTGTTCTCTATTGTAATTACTTACTGTATATTTTCTGTACGCTAACCCTACATTGTAAAGCGCTGCGGAATATGTTGGCGCTATATAAATAAAGCTTTATTTTTATTATTATTATTATTATTAGAGGCTAAGAGAAAAGGATTTTACGGTGAGTACACAAAAATCTCCTTTTCTTGGCTTAACCTAAAATCAGACCATCTACAAGGGGTTATTTTTTACTTATATCTCCACCTAAAAGCTGCCGATTGAATATAAGTACATTGTCTGTGGTATAAGTATCTTTATGGCTAAGCATTATGATAAAAAAAAAAATCTTCCTAACTAAAACTGTGGCTGGTGACTGACACTGAGGGCCTAAGTGTAATATTGTAGTAAACATTTTCACATTTCCTGAAATATTACGTTTGGCCACATTCAGCTGCTGGTTATTTTTGGGTAGCACTGATTATTTGTTTCAATTCACTTTCCTACTCAAGTTGTTGGGGTTTTTAAAACAGTCTCAGACTTTCACAGTGTATTTCATCCTTTGCAACACGACCCCTTGATATCCGTACCCAAATATTACTGCAGTCTGGCAACAAAATTGACCACAGCAAAATTGACTGAGGTCTGAATCCGCTTAAAGGGAATCTGTCACCAGATGTTTGCCAACTAATATGAGAGAAACATAACGTAGGGCCAGAGATCCTGATTCCAGCAATGTGCCTCTTACTGAGTTGCTCAATGTAGTTTTAATAAAATCACTGTTTACTCAGCTGATCATTATTAGAGGACTCCTTGCCAGCTACTCCAGCATATTCATGAACTGCTAAATCTGCACCAGAAAAAACAGTAATTTTATCAAATTGACAGCAAGCAGCTCCGTAATCGATACATCAATGGAATCAGGGTCTCTATCTCTACATTATACTGCTCTCAGATGGGATGACAAAAACATGGTGACAGATTCCCTTTAAGTTATGGAATGACAGAAAACTGACTTTAGAAAATCCAAAATCAACACTGTCTAGTGTCATAGACAACATAGTGGCAGATGTAGCACAACAGGCATGGTCATACAATACACAGCATAACAAGCTTTGAATACCTTCCAAAATGTGTCTTCAATGGAAGCCTGCCAACATCCTGGATAAATGCAATTTGTGCTGCAGGAGAAAAAAATATTATAACTTGTGATTATGGACTTCAATATCCTTCATCAAAACCCTGAAATGTAGCAAGGATCACCATCTGCAAGTGTTGATTGACAAGTAACCACAATCCGGAAGTGGCAAGGACCATGGAATAACATTGTAGTTTACCTTGGTTTCTTAGGGGGTTTGTGAGCTTTGCCAGGTATGGCACCACCTGGGTCTGAAGGCACATTGGTGAAGAACAGAAACTTGAGAACAGTTCTCTGGCAGCAAGGGAATTTTCCTGATACTGGAAGAAGAAGGAAAGAACATTAAGTTACCAGAGATACAGTGTTACTGAAAAAGGAATTGAAAAATAGGTTTAGAAGCATCATATTATCCAGAATACAAATACAATATAGTTTAAAGACATAGAATACATAAGCTGTAAAACTAGTTTTATAAACTGTTTTACTACCATTATAGGGAAACTTAAATTTCAAGTATCGTTTCAGAATAAGGTGTCCTGTATATTTACATGAGAGGAGTAACATCAGTGACGTAACTTCAGGCCCAGGGGCCCCGGTTGCAAGAGCTCCAATGGGGTGCCCCAATTATTGCAAATCTTTAATAGTATTAGTCTTTTTCTATAGGCCAAAGGGACTTTTGTGGCCCCCCTAAGTGGCAGGGCCGGGGAGCGATTGCAACCCCTGCACCTCTGGTAGTTCCGCCCCTGAGTAACATTTTTTAAAGGTGTAGTCCGGTCTAAAACTGGTCATTCTATGCGACAGCCGACATCAATCCTCCCAGAGCCTTCGCCATGCGCTGCGAGGATTCGCTTGTTTCTCTAAGCCAGGAACGGATCGCAATTATGCGGTATATGCAGGTTTACGGTAACAACAAGACTTGGTGGGTACAGCCTCGTTCTATACAAGAGTATGGAGCAGGCACGTCTGACTAGTGGGCACGGCCTTGCTTGAAAAACACTTGTATTAAAAGAGGCTGCACCCACTAGTCTTGTTGTTTGCTGGGAACATGCATATCACTTAACTGCGATCTATACCCGGTTTAGAAACAGAAAATTCTCGCAACACACAGTGTGGGCGCTGAGAGTCACACAGAATGACTGCAGAATTATTTTAGACTGGACAACCCCTTTATCTATTGTAAAATATCCTGAATTTTCATCTTGCCAGGCTCTCTCTAGTTTACAATAGGCTCTGAGCTGGTGTGAGGAGACTAGCTGCTATGATTTCTCCCATTCACAGCACACAGAGAAGGATTCCTGTTCATTGCTTTTCAGCACACAGACAGAAGCAGCAGCAGTGTAAATGTGAATCCAGCCCTGGGGAGAATGAAGACTTGGTAGAAAGCTCAGAATAATAATTCTGTGTCCCACTCTGTCCATTTTCTCACTCTACTCCTCAATGCTTCTCCCCATGGGGTATAATGCATGTAAAATCTCAGGAGAAGTGGTAGCTCATAAGTGGAAAAGGAAGGAAAATGTATCTGCTAAGGTATAATGCAAAGTTTCATTTATTCACATATACCATTGTTTTATGCAACATTTAATTGAAAGTATGGTAGGTTCCATTTGATAAAAGTTGTAGGCTTAAATGACCCACACGGGATAATGCACCAAACTGTTCTTTAACCTCAGAGGGAACCATTTTAAATACTGTCATAGGTAACCGAATAATTAAAGGATTTATCCGACCACAAAACGTGTCATGTTTAAAAATCTAATCTGTGCTGAATTGTATTAAAAAAAGCCTCCCTCAGTGTTTTTTTTTGTTTTCCTACCATCATTTCCTCAATTTCTGTGTTCAGTGCCTCCATGTTGGATATTTACATGCAGCATTTCATGATTAGGTAGCTTCCTGGTTTTTTTTTTTCTCCTTACAGCCTGTGCTGATCACCACCTCCTGTACACTCCTCTCTGTCCCCTGTACACTCCTCTCTGTCAAATTCAGGGTAGTCGAATGCTGGTGGCATATTTGGCCATGAGTTAGTAAGCCCGGTTGGATTGAAATCCACCTGAGGAAGAAAATGGTCCGTTGGGGAAACGCGTTGTGGTAATAAACGTGTTTTAACCGTTAAAATTGCTCTTTCTAATTGTGCCTCAACACTCCTATCAAGTAACCTATTATTCTCTTTGCCAATTGAATCTCCCACCCTTCGAGTGTGGGGTTACCGGAGCTGTGAGTGCCAATGGAAAGAATATCGCCCAGACCGAGTAGTAAGCTTCAGGACCTGCGGTAACGTCAGAGCCCCCTGACGAGTGACGTGCAGACCACCTGATCATTGACCCACGTGACCGGGTGAAAGCTGAAGTCGGACGGGAGCTGCGTCCAGCGGTGTGGGTGCCAGGAGGCCCCAGAGACGGTCCTTACTGAGGTTGTGCAGAGGCGGCACAACCTTATCAGGTTAGAGCGAGTCCCCCTTCCCACCTCCTCCCCAATTCCACTATACCACTGGGTTCTCCCCACGGGAGCGCTTATTGTCTTTATAGTAAGTCTGGACAGTCTGGAAGACGCCAGGGTGTGTCGGCGACGAGCCGAACAAGGTCGGCGTACCAGGAACGCCTGGGCTAATCTGGTGCCACAAGGATGATTGGAACGCCCTCCGACTCGATTTTTCTCACCACCCTGGGTATTAGAGGCAGAGGGGGGAAAAATGTAAGGAAGGTGAAACTGAGCCCAGGACTGGACTAGTGGGTCTGCTTCCACCGACTGCGGGTCATGAGACCGAGCCACGGATTTGGGCACCTTGGCATTCAGACAGAAGCCATGAGATCCACATCCGGAGTACCCCAGCGATGAAATATCTGCTGGAACACCTCCGGATGTAGGGCCCACTCCCCCAATGCAATGCCCTGACGGCTGAAGAAATATGCCGCCCTATTGTCGACGCCCAGAATGTGCACTGCTGAAAGCACTGACTGAGTTGATTCGACCCAGAGGAGAATGCTTTCCACTTCGCGCATAACCTGCTGGCTGCGGGTCCCTCCCTGGTGATTGACATATGCCACTGCTGTGGCATTGTCCGTCTGGAAACAAATGCGGCGAGAAGATGGTGAAAGGATTGTAGAGCCAAAAATATTGCCCGAATCTCCAGGAGGTTGATGGGCAGAGTGGATTCCCGTGGATACCATCTGCCTTGTGCTGTATGGTGGCAGTAAACTGCTTCCCAACCTATCAGGCTGGTGTCAGTGGTGAGCACTTCACAGTGAGCAGGGAGGCAGGACCTCCCTGCGAGAGGGAAGCTGGTCGCAGCCACCAGTGAAGGCAGTGTTTGATTGTGGAGGATAACCGAAAAGTCCAGTCCAGGGTGAATGGGCTCCTGTCCCAGGCTGTTAAAAGGGCTATCTGCAGAGGCCTGAGGTGTAGCTGGGCGAAGGGGACAGCCTCCATCGCCGCAACCATCCTGCCTAGGACTCTCATCCCAAAGCGGAGGGAGTGAGACAAAGGGCGAAGAGCTCGGACACCCTGACATAGAGCATGATTCTTGTCCTGAGGGAGAAGCACCAACCTGCGGGAGGTATTGAAGATTATCCCCAGGAAGGTGATCATCTCATCCGCAACTGGAGAGGATTTGGACAACCACCCCAGGCGAACGAGAGTGTCTACTGTGATGTGAACGCTCTCTTCACAGTCCGTGAAGGAAGGGGCTTTGATGAGCAGGTCGTCCAGATAGGGTAAAACGATTATGCCTTGTGAGTGAAGGATCGTCATGGCAGCCATGACTTTGGTGAAGACCCTGGGGGCCGTGGCGAGTTCGAAGGGTAGGGTGACAAACTGAAAATGGCCCTCATGGATCGCAAAGCGCAGGTATTGTTGATGCGCCTGGGAGATCGGAACGTGCATCTCGAATATCTATCAAGGTTAAGAAGTCTCCCTCCTCCGTGGATGAAATGATGGAGCAGAGGGACTCCATGCGACAAACTTGTTTAAGTGCTTTAAATCCAAGATGGAATGGACAGAACCGTCCTTTTTGGGAACTACAAAAAGGTTTCAGTAGAACCCTTTGAAACGCTCATCTTCCGGAATAGGGATGATGACTCCCGCCTGTAGGAGGAAGTCGACGGCCTGAAAAAAGCGCTAGCCTTTGACGGGGGCTGTGGAGGAATGGAGGGGCAAAAACTGATGGGTGGTAGAGCCACAAACTCTATGTTGTAGCCGGAACACACCAGTTCCTTGACCCATCTGTCCTCTGTAACGGCGAGCTAGATATGACAAAAACGGAATAGTTGGCTGCCTACCTGGGTGGTGTCTTCAGTGAGAGAGGGTGAGTCAGGATAACAAGAATCTATGGGATTTGGATCCCTTAGGTTTGGGTTGTCGTGATATAGACTGCCATGCCATATTTGATTTTCGTGTGGACTGGGGGCCCCTATCCCTGCATGGGTAGCGGTTATTAGTCTGCGACTGGCGGGAGGCCATCCAGTCAAACGAATTCCGAAAGGAGCGGAAATGCTTCTGTTGGCGTTGGGCAAAGGGGCGTCTCGGTTTATGTTGGGGATTTGACGTACTCTTCCCACCAGTGGCATCGAAGATCAGTTTATCCAGCCATTCTCCGAAAAGATGGCCGCTAAGATAAGGAGGGCTAGTTAGAGATTTCTTAGAGGCAGAATCCGCTACCACTCTCTGAGCCAGAGCGCTCTGCAGATGGTAATGGCATTTGATGCTGCAACAGCCTTGCAATTAACCGTATCTAGGGATGCGTGAACAAGATATTCTCCAGCTACCGAGATCAGGGCCGCTAGGTCCGTCAACTCGAAAGAAAGACCACTGTCTCGTAGAGAGGTATGTAGAGTATCTGCCCGGGTCATGATTGCTTTAGCTACCCATACAGAGGAGAAGGAAGGTGATAGGAATGAACCGGTTGCCTCCAAAACCAAGCGAGCCAGTTGTTCAACCTGACTGACTGACTGAAGTTGGATCCTTAATGGAGGAGCAGTCACGTAGAGAGAGCAAGGTTCATGCAGCTAAATGGGAAACCAGGGGATCAACTTGTGGGGAGTCAGCCCAGTCCTGGCCTAGCGTAGGAGAGAAATGGTAGCGGGCTTCAATCGCCTTGCGGTTCCCAGACTTCTTATCCGGACGGGACCTATACTTCTTTAAAATCTCCTGGGACTCAGGATGATCCACACAAAAATTGTGTGGGCGTTTTACCCTCTTGAAAGAAACAGCATGGTCTGGGACCTCACATTGAGGGTCTTTGTCCTTAAGCGTTTGGTTGACGGCCATGATCAAATCCTCGACCATGACCAGCGTTGTCAGGGGTGTCCTAGTCAAAAAAGTTCAGGATCATGGAACCTATCAGATGAGGGTGAGTCTCGCTCTAATTCCCTAGTGAGAGACGCGTGGGAGCTCCATGAGGATGCGGGAGAAGCGCTCCTATGGTGTCTTTTCTGCCTTGCCTCAACCACGGGTGGTAGTGAATCTTGTGGCCTGCCCTTATGTGGTGTGCTCTCGTGTGCTGCAGTGTCCTCCTGCGGCTCAGATTGGCCTGAGGTGCAAAGCGTGGGGGGGCTCTGCAGGGCCTAGATTAGGGTAATAGAGAGCTTGTCCATGGATTGCGACATGGATTATGTTAGGAATACAGCCCAGTCAGGTGGGTTAGAAGCACTAGGGGGGTACGGTATCAGTGGGGGCTCCTGTACAGTATTGGGGTCACAAGTGTGGCAGTGCGGAGCAGTCTGTCTGCTAGGCAGGTGATCCCGGCATGTAATGCAAGAGGCGTAATAAGCTGTGAGGGTTTTAGGGGTCCTCTTAGTGGCATTTGAGCTCAGCATGGTCATAGTATATGGTTTACATATAAGTCACACTGTGGGGCACAGAGTGTATATGGATAATACTTGTATGGTACACTGTGGGGCACAGAGTATACTGAAGGCAGCAAGAGGAGAGGGAGCAAGAAGAAAAGTGCTGCAGCAGAGAGAATCTGCTGAGCTTCTAACCCCACCCTAGGTCCGGTATCCGATGCAGGTGCTGCTGTGCCCAGGAATCCTGTGTCCTCCTGTGTGGAGAGACTGCTGCCGCTGAAAGCTCTGGAATATAGCGCCGATGTTGGGGTAATGGAGGCCGCACATGTGAGGAGGAAGACGGCAGGCCGGGAAGAAGGCGCGCAGCGAAGTCTTGCGAGGAGCTCAACTCGAAAGCAGCCGGACTGCCCCTTTTGCCGGGGGGGGGGGGGGGGGGGGAGGGGGCGTTCCGGCAGAGATGACGTTACCCAGAGGCAGGTGGAGGGGGCGGGATCGCTTGGAACTAGGGCCTCAATTAGACTGCGGCCCCGGGGACAAAACAGGGCCGGCGCGGAAGACAGAAAGAGCGTGCTGCACTGGCGCTGCTGATGGAGCCCCCACCATGGAAACCCCTTACAGTTGTGAAGGGCCTGCAGATGCAGGTGATCTGGTGGCCAGGGACCCTGGGGCTGAAAGGGGCCTGGAATGATTACCTTGTGCAGGCTCCTCAACCCAAAGTCCCTGTGAAGGGAAGATGGGGAGGGCAGTCAAACAGCATTTTTTCTACAACCCAAAATCCCTAAGGAGGGAGGATGGTGAGGCCAGGGATCCCAATGATGTGGCTACCATCAACTACAACCCAGATTCTCAACTGTGGGGTCTAGGGAGGATCTCTGTGTCGGCAGCTAGAGCTGAAGAGTAGTTGGCGCAGAGAGGAATACGGGGAGGTAACACTCCGCGTGGCCTTCTGAAGCGTGTTGGAGATCGGAACGCACCGTCGCCATGTGATTAGTAAAAATAAAAAACATTGTCCCTCAGTGCAGAAGGGGGTACATGGAGGTAACACCCCGTGTTCCCGTCTGTTGTTGGTTGTGGGAGAGCAGTACATGAAGGCACAGTCGCCCGTCTATCTTCATCAAGGTGACAAAAAGTAAAAATAGTAATAGACATCTTTCTCTCTATGGACCGCATCTGCCTCCTAATGACACTAAGCTGAAACTGGTTCGGCTTGTGCCAGCCAGAGGGTGTATACTGCAGGGAGGAGTTACTGTGTGTTTTTCAGATTCTACTTAGTGTCGCATCCTAGTGAACTGCAGCATAACACCCATGGACCTATGTCCCCCAATGAGGCAATTAAGAAATATATATATACTAGCTGGGTGCCCGATGCAGATGCATCGGGATTCTAGCAGAGCGAGTCTCTGACTCGCAATGGCCGCTTCGCGGCCAATGCTTCGCGCTGCTAAGGCGTCTCGCCATGCCCGCTGCGCGGGCATAGCGAGTCGCCTTAGAACTGCTCGCAATGGCCGCTGCGCGGCCAATGCTTCGGACGTATCCACATGACGACATTGACTCGCAGCGTGAGCGGACTCAAAAGGGGCAAAAATCCCATTCGTGATTATATAATAGATATATATATATATTCGTCTACCGCACACACATCCTTTTTGATCACATTGATAATACAGTGTTCAACTTATGATGCAGTGCGTTGTCTTAATCTGTCAGTGTTGGACTGACAGGTAGCCCAACAGCTCCTTCCCCAAATTTGATCTTATAGTCTGTTGTATACAGTAGACAAAGAGGCCATTGTTAGACCTCTGGCTACCATTGCAACCCTTCAGCACCCACGATCATGCAAGGGTGACAATGCACTGACAGAGAGAGTGAGCTCTCACCAACAAAGACTTTACATGTAAAGAGGTAAAAATGCCAGTATGGCACATAGCTGTGATCCCGACTGATGCTGTATGTAACAGCCGGGTTCGCTGTAGATGACACATGTACATCGCTGTGCCGTATGTGTATAGCCTGGTGTGGTAAGTAACACTTCACCAGGACGTTCCTATAAAGAGAGGTATGTAAGGCATGCGTGTTACGAGAATAAATCACTATGTACCTTTTTATTTACGAGAAGCCATTGTGGCTTATGTAGAGGTCGGAATCCAACTCCTGATTGACAACTGGCAAAAGCCCTGGAACTGTTGGCATGTATTATCCCTCTGCTCGCCACCGAGGAGCCATACACATTCAATGTGGACCGGAACTGCAGGGCATGATCACAAGGAAACACATGTATAAAAATACAATCACACACAAGAACCATATCAGACATATGCATGACCATTATTATCCTGACCTGGGAAGTGTATCAGAACTGCAAAATCAGACACGACCTACCATGTCATTAAAAAAGAAACTTAAATAGCACCAACATCATGTGTTATTTAGGACTTTATTACAGACCAAATGTGTTATTTTTCCAGCACTGTTCACGGCGGAGCTCCCTAAATATGAACAATATGTGTTCGAACAGATAAACATATCCGATATTAAAACTGCGGCTTTCTATGAGAGGGTGGCATACAAGAATAGACACTGTACTTCAAAATCCAATAAAGGTATGGGAGCCTTAGTATGACTATTCTTTGACTCACATTAGTCCCCATGTGATGAGCAGTGAGAGGTGATGAGATATTAGACCCAGGTTATGATAAGGGCAAGGTTAACTTTACCAGACAGTATTAATAAGCAATGCTGTTTGTTCTACAATGTAACCTTGTTATGTTGTAAAATCTTCAATAAAAGGAGTTAAAAAGACAAAAAAAGACATCATATTAGCACAGAAGACGACTGTAAAACTCCTTACATTCCAGTCACCAGTAAGGCCATCGGCAGCGCTGAGATACTCGCTGGCTCGCACAACATCATCTATATCTGAGAAGAAATCCAAGTAGTTTTGATGAAGATATAAATTAAATAATTCACTTCGCATGTGAGACTTCTCTACAACGGCCTGTGGGGGAAACACAAGAGAAATATTACAGAACAAATAACAGAAACCCTAAAACACCAGACTGCCAGAAAGAAAAGGGTAACAGACATCTGAGATTCAGGGTCCAGGGATGCAGAATGGATAAGACAAATCACTAAATATTCACCGGTATCTACAGCCTAATAACCCAGTCTAAATGGTCCCTGCATGAAGTACTGAACGCCTTCTACCCTACATGAAGCTCACCAAGCTCCTTCCAGACATTGCCTCTGTGTGGCGGTATAGCTCATCTACATAATCCATGGGTAGAATAAACTCTGACCAGAGTGATTACACCCATTTACGGCACATAGCGGGATATATGTTGGGATAACCTAACATGGTTATTGACTGTTTACTCAACAACACACTATGCGACACAACTCATGAATAATAATCAATTCATTTTTATTAAGGTGCAGATTAAAGTGCAATAGTGCTTTACAACTACGGTGACAGGGTTATTCGGACTGTTATACAATAATATGGCAGAGGTCACATATAATATACAACATGAAATAGATATATCAAGTAATATACCATATAGTTCTATTTAAAAAAATATATATTCCCTTAAGTATGGTCACGATCATTCACACATAAGGGGAGAACATGGTATAGTGACAAGCTCTGTCCGATAGAATACTACATTCTCCCACAGTATGTGCTATACCAACCAAGGTGATCTAGATCTAACCCCCACAATAAATACCCCCACATATATATAGTGGTCTTACATCATCTATCCCCATAGATGTAGCATGGGGCGATCAATGTGGGGTTAAAGTGCATACAACAGTGGTGGGTATACCAAAGAGGTGATAGTTCACCAAATCTCAGGGTGATGAATATATATTCCATCGCCTCATAGCACTATGATTCAACAGCGCTATGAATTACCCACTTCCCACAAAAGTGTCAAAGGGGCAATCAATAGGGGTTAGTATGTATGCAGCATATAGTTTACCTTGGGGGTAATGTGAGAGGATCCGGTAGTCAAGTCCTAGTACCCAGGTCCTTGCGCCCCAATGCGCATGTCGGCCTCTCCTTCATCAGGGTGCGTGGTTATTGACTGTGTTCTGTTTAAAGGTAAAGATGGTTCTCATTTTACAGAGAGGATTAGTTGAATGTTCTTTTAGTATCTTACTCATTAAGATGAGTTCACATGTTCACATGTTCAGTAATCATCTGTTAAAACGGATCCAGCAGCACTCCGTTGGTAAAATGTTGTGCAGATAAAAAATGGATTCTGCAAAAAATCTATTTTAACATTGGAGTCGATGGAATATGGATTCATTAACTGATCACAATTTATCTTCCATTTGAAACTGATCCAGTTAAAATAAAAAAAAAAATAAAAAAATAAAAGAAAGGAGATTTTTGTGTACTCACCGTAAAATCCTTTTCTCTTAGCCTCTAATTGGGGGACACAGACCGTGGGTGTTATGCTGCTGTCCACTAGGAGGCGACACTAGGCAGAATCTGAAAAAGATTAACAGTGGCTCCTCCTCTGCAGCATACACCCCTGGACAGGCACTGTCCTGACCAGTTTTGTGCTAAAGCAGTAGGAGGATTTACGTAACAGTGATAACATCCAAAAGACCATGCCTGTAAGAAGGCAACTATGCACAAGTTCAAACAACAAGAGAACTCAAAACGGGCCGCAACGGCCAACAGGGAGGGAGCTGTGTCCTCCAATTAGAGGCTAAGAGAAAAGGATTTTACGGTGAGTACACAAAAAAGTCTCCTTTTCTCCTTCGCCTCATTGGGGGACAAAGACCGTGGGACGTCCCAAAGCAGTCCCTGGGTGGGAAAAGCAATGGAACGAGTGTTATATAAAGACAGTATCCTACAGGTGGGCAACTGCCGCCTGCAGGACGCGTCTACCCAGGCTCGCATCCGCTGAAGACTGGGTATGGACCATGTAATGTTTGGTGAATGTGTGCAAGCTAGTCCAGGTGGCTGCTTTACACACTTGTTGGGCAGAAGCCTGATGCCGAATAGCCCAGGATGCCCCCACCGCACGGGTAGAATGCGCTTTGATACCGGCCGGAAGAGGCGAGTTTTTGAGCCTGTAGGCATCCTGAATTGTGGCTCTGATCCATCTGGCAAGCGTGGCCTTTGAAGCTGAGAAGCCCTTGCGGCTGCCTTCAGGAAGAAGGAAAAGAGAGTCCGACTTCCGAAAGGGGGCTGTTCTAGAGACATAAATACGCAAAGCCCTTACAAGGTCCAGCGTATGCAGAGCCTTCTCAAACCTATGAACCGGAGCAGGACAAAGGGACGGTAAAGATAGGTCCTCATTGATGTGGAATGAGGAAACCACCTTCGGAAGAAAAGAAGGAACCGTACGGAGAACTACCTTATCCTGGTGAAAGGCTAGGAATGGAGGCCTGCATGAGAGCGCTGTGAGCTCGGACACCCTCCGAAGGGAGGTGATAGCCACTAGAAACACCACCTTCTGGGATAGAAGGCGGAGAGGGATCTCTTTGAGAGGCTCAAAAGGCGGTTCTTGCAACGCCGTCAGCACCAAGTTTAGATCCCACGCTTCCAGCGGTCGTCTGTAGGGGAGAACCAAACGGGAAACCCCTTGAAGAAAAGTTTTGATTTGAGGTTTTAGGGCAAGTCTCCGCTGGAAAAGAACGGAGAGGGCCGAGACCTGGCTCTTAAGAGAGCCCAGGGACAGTCTGGCCTCCAGACCCGATTGTAGGAAGCCAAGAATTCTAGGCAGCGAGTAGGGGAACGGATTCTGATCACGAGATGCACACCAGGCAAAAAAGACTTTCCAGGTGCGGTAGTAAATTCTGGCAGAGGCAGGTTTCCTTGCACTGATCATAGTGCGAATGACATCTTGTGAGAGCCCTGCTTGAGTTAGAATCCAGGTTTCAAGGGCCACGCCGTCAAATTCAGGGCCTGTGAATTCTGGTGGCAGAACGGACCCTGAGATAGGAGGTCTGGCCGATCTGGGAGGCGCCAGGGGGCGTCTGCCGTGAGTTGGACGATGTCGGCATACCACGCGCGTCTGGGCCAGTCTGGGGCGATAAGGATGACCGGAATCCCTTCCTGTTTGATTTTTCGCACTACTCCGGGGATTAGAGGCAGAGGTGGGAAGATGTACAGGAGTTGAAATTGAGTCCAGTCCTGAACTAGGGCATCCGCTCCGAGAGACCGAGGGTCGTGTGATCTGGCCATGAAGTTGGGAACCTTGGCATTGAGATGTGATGCCATCAGATCCACGTCCGGAGTCCCCCAGCGATGACAAATTTGCCGAAAGACCTCGGGATGCAGGGACCACTCTCCTGAGTCTATGCCTTGGCGACTGAGAAAGTCTGCTTCCCAGTTGTCTACTCCTGGTATGTGTACGGCGGACAGGGTCGATCCCGTGGATTCCGCCCATTGCAGGATGTGCGATACCTCTCGCATCGCTTGGACACTGCGGGTTCCGCCCTGGTGATTGACATAAGCCACGGCCGTGGCATTGTCGGATTGTATCCTGACGTGAGAGTTCACTAGGAGACGTTGGAAAGTCCGCAGTGCCAGGGAGATGGCTCGCATCTCCAGGACGTTGATGGGCATGGTGGCTTCCAATGGAGACCACTTCCCCTGCGCTCTGTGGTGTCGGTACACCGCGCCCCATCCTGTGAGGCTGGCATCGGTTGTCAGAATCTTCCAGTGACCTGGGATAAACGATCTCCCCTTGGAGAGAGATACTGGACGGAGCCACCAGTGTAGGGATTGCTTGACTGTCGAGGATATGCGGAACATCCTGTCCAGGGAAAAAGGACTCTTGTCCCAGGACTTGAGTATGGCCAATTGGAGAGGCCGGAGGTGAAGCTGGGCGAAGGGGACTGCTTCTATCGCGGCAACCATCCTGCCCAGAACTCGCATGGCAAATCGAAGGGATCGGGGTGCTGGGTGAAGAAGGGCGCGAACTCCCTTCTGGATAGCATGTGCCTTCTCCTTGGGAAGGAGCACCAGACCCCTGGAAGTGTGGAATTCCATGCCCAGAAAAATGAGGGACTGACTTGGGATTGGGGACGACTTTTTTAGGTTGACCAACCAGCCCAGGCGACTTAGTGTGTCTACCGTGATGGTGACACTGAGTTCGCAGTCCTTGAAGGTGGGAGCCGTGATAAGTAGATCGTCCAAGTATGGGATGACGACTACGCCTCTGGAGTGTAATATAGTCATGGCAGCCGCCATGACTTTGGTAAATACTCTGGGAGCCGTGGCGAGTCCAAACGGGAGAGCCACAAACTGATAATGGGCCTGACCGATTGCGAATCTGAGGAACCTTTGGTGAGCAGGGGCGATAGGAATATGCAGGTAAGCATCCTGAATATCTATGGAGGCGAGAAATTCTCCTTCTTCCATGGATGATATGATGGATCGGAGAGACTCCATGCGAAATTGTCGTACCCTCACGTACTTGTTTAGCTGTTTGAGATCTAGAATAGGTCTTACACTGCCCCCTTTTTTGGGGACCACGAACAGGTTGGAGTAGAACCCCTGAAAGCGTTCGGTCCGTGGGACCGGAACAATCACTCCGGCTTGGATAAGTGACCTGACCGCCTTGGAGAAGGCGCGAGCCTTGGACGGTAGCCTTGGAGGTACGGAAAGAAAAAATCGATTTGGTGGGATGGAAATGAACTCTATCTTGTAACCTGACGACACCAGTTCCCTGATCCACCTGTCCTTTATAATAGGTAGCCAAACTTGATGAAAGTGGGAAAGTCGTCCGCCCACTGGCGGGGCGTCGTCCGGAAATAAGGAGTCATGAAGATGAGAATTTGTGGGATTTGGGTCCTTTGGACTTGCTTTGGCCAGATCTAGACTGCCAGGTTTTGTTCGCCCTTTGCGAAGTCCTCGAACCTTCCCTGCGTGGCGAACGACTACGGGTCTGCGCTGGGCGGGAAACGGACCAGCCAGACAAATTCCGAAAGGAACGGAATCGTGCCTGGTTACGGCGGTTATAGGTGCGTTTCGGTTTTTGTTGAGGTAGGGAAGTACTCTTCCCTCCTGTGGCATTGGATATTAATTTATCAAGCTCTTCACCAAAGAGACGTCCGCTGAGAAATGGAAGGTGGGTAAGCGACTTCTTTGAGACTGCATCCGCTTTCCATTCCCGCAGCCAGAGAGCACGCCGGATGATGATGGCATTTGACGCAGCCACTGCCGCACAATTTGCGGAATCGATAGCTGCGTGTAAAATATAGTCAGCCACGACTGACGCTTGAACCGCCTGGTCAGCGAGCTCGGAGTTAACTGAACGGAGACCGGCATGTAAGTTGGTTGTCCAGGCCATGATAGCTTTTGCTGCCCACACAATAGCGAATGTCGGGGCCAGGGAGGACCCTGTGGCCTCGAAAATTGATCGGGCCATGTGTTCCACCTGATGGTCCGTCGCATCCTTTATGGAGGAGCTATCTGGCAGGGAAAGAAGCGTCTGTGTTGAGAGTCTGGATACCGGAGGGTCTACTACAGGCGTATCTGCCCAGGTCTGTGTTACCTCTTGCAAGAAGGGGTAACGCCTCTCCAGTGCCTTACGGTTGCCGAATCTCTTCTCCAGGTGTGAGTGATGGTTTTTGAGAATCGCCCTGAACTCGGGGTGATCGGAGAAATATTTAGGGGGCCTCTTAGTCCTCTGGAAAGCGATCTCGTGCTCTGGGGCATCTGGAGGAGGTTCAGATATCTTCAGCACCTGGTTGATGGAGGTGATTACGTCCTCAACCAATACATCAGTGTCTGGCTGGGTTAGGTCTAGAGACCCATCTGGATCCAGATCTGAGCTGGAGTCACAGAGTCCTTCGGACTCCTGCGTATCGCTGCGGTCTTCTCTAGGAGGGGGTGACCTGGACCTTCTGTGACCCTCCCTATCAGGGGACGGTTCTGGCGACCTGGAGGCACGGCGACTCTCCCTTGGAGATGACCGTGAAGTATGAGTAGGCCCTGGAGACCGTGAAGTATGAGTAGGCCCTGGAGAGCCTGACCTATGTGGTCGTTTCCGTCTTGCCCTAGAGGTGGACATTAGTTCAGTGCGGCCGCGTTCCGAGTGTCCGCTTTTTTGAGCAGCGGTCTGGGATGAAGTGTGACTCTGCATAGCTGAAAGCAATGTAGAGGACAGCCTGTCCATGGATTGTGCCATGGATTGTGAGATGGATTGGGACAAAAAAGTGGCCCATTCCGGCATGGCAGAGGACGCATCCGTAACGGCTGGGGACACCAGCACCGTAGTCTGGGCGCAGTCCCGGCAGTGCGGGGACGTATGTCTACTGGGTAGAGGCTTCTGACATGCTGTGCATAAGGAATAGTAGGCTGTGTGGGCCCTAGTCCTCTTGTTCCTTGAGCCCGGCATAGTGGTATATACAGGAGCCTGTGCAGGGGTGCCCTGGAGAGAATAGTGCTGTGCAGGGGTGCCCTGGAGAGAAGAGTTCCAGCAGAGGAGATAGAAGACCTCTGCTGGCAACTTACCACCACCTGTGTGCCACCAGCGACCAGTGTCCAGCGTCTGTCTGTGCCCCCCGGAGACTGTGCAGCTGCTGTACTGCTGCTGGTGCCGCTCTGCCTCCACCACGAGGCATGTAATGGCTTCCGGGATGTGGAGAGAGGAGGAAGAAGGGGGGTGGAGCGCTGTAAAACCGCGCGATTCTGCAGTGAGAGCGCGCTCAGGAGACGCGGTCCGCCCCCTGCTATGACGCTGGCGCGTCATCCTCGTCATCCGGGGGGCGGGCCGGGGGGCGTGCCGAAGGCGGCGGCCTCGGCGTAGGCCGAAGCCGCGGTCTAAATTAGCTCTGTGCGGCCGGAAAAGGCTCCAGAGCGGCGCGGAAGTCCGGGGGGGGGGGTCCGGAACTGGTCTGGACCCCACCGGACCCCCGGGGCAGGCAGCGGTGGGTTAGTGTGGGCCCCTGCAGAGGACCCAGAGTGCTGGATCCTCTGCCTCACCAATAAATGCAGCCCTTAGTGCTGGCTGCTGCAGGGACACAGGCAAGCTGTGTCCCTGCCAGTGCTGGCTGCCCCCAGTGCTGGTCCCCCGACCCCTCAGGAGTACACAGCAAGCTGTGTACCCTGGATTGCTGCGGCAGGCACGCCGCAGCCGAAGGTGAAAAGGAGTTTGTCAGCAGGGCTGATGACTCCAGGGTGCTTGTAGCAGATCTAAGCTGCTGCACCAGAGGCTCTACCTGGGGTTGTCTCGACCTAAATGGACCCCAAAGGGGCATTTAGGGAGGGATGCTGCTCCACCGTCAGGTGCATTGTCCTTTGCCTCACTCTCAACCCATGAACCCCAACGTTGGGGAAATGGGGAGGGAGGATCGTCGTCTCAACCTCAACCCGGCGTCCCCAACAGTGGGGGGCCAAGGAGGGAGCGGCATGTTAAGGGAAATAGTCGACCTCAACCAGGCACCCCCAACAGTGGGGGGCCGAGGAGGGACCATGCCGGGAGTCTCATCAGAGACCCACTTTTCTTCTTCTTGAATAAAAGATTTTCAAAAAGAAAACATTTTTTAGGAGCACTAAAATATCTGTGTGTGCCTCCTAGACACTAAGCAAAAACTGGTCAGGACAGTGCCTGTCCAGGGGTGTATGCTGCAGAGGAGGAGCCACTGTTAATCTTTTTCAGATTCTGCCTAGTGTCGCCTCCTAGTGGACAGCAGCATAACACCCACGGTCTGTGTCCCCCAATGAGGCGAAGGAGAAAGACCCATTACATATGCAGAAAAACATAGCAATCAGTTATCGGATCCATTTTCCATAGACTCCAATGTTAAAAAAAAAAAAAAATGGATCCTGCAAAAATCATTTTTACTAAATTAGACAATAAAAGTTGTATTTGTACAACCTTAGTTTTTAATGGCTGATTACTGGACACGTGAACAAGATATTAAAAGAAAATTCAGCTAATCCGCTCTGTAAAATATGACCCATCTTTACCTTTAAACAGAACACAGTCAATCACTTTTTTAGGTAAGCACAATTCATACATAAGAGCATCTATACTGGTAAATAACGTCTCACCTCTGGAACAACCAGCAGCAGGTCGCGGTCATGTTGTGATAAATGTGCAGGCAATTTATGGCCGTCAGAGGAAGATTCTGGAGCCTCCCCTGGAAATATACGTGGAAGAGTATATCACCAATAACATCTTGAACCCTAAATAGTGTTCAGGACAGTTTATGGCCTGGGATCATTTATACTCGCATGTACTGATGTTACACACCGCTCTGTAATGTGTTTATGCAGTGGATTTTTTTCCCTGTATGAACATACTGCAGCAAAACTACAGAGTTAGTATTGTTCGCTGAGCAAAAGCCTAAAATCCTGACCAGGCCTTCAAGCTCATGGGCCCTAGGATACAGCAAGCCTTTTTTTGACACAACCATCAAGAATTGCACTATGGATATCGCACTATTCGTCCATTAGTTCTCACTGTTATTTTAAGCAGCATATGCGCCGCTGATCAATCATCAATTTGGACAATCCGCTGAAAAACAAGTATTTGCTCCCTTGTTGACTGTTTGACAAGTTGGTTTATATTGGGCAATGATTCAGAAATACTAACTTTGGCTCTGCTGACCATTGGTTCTTTAAAAAAAAAAAAATAAAACATTCAGTCCGTAGGATCATCAAACTAACAATAGTAGCAGAGTCTTCAGTCAGCGGTGCAATCCCTGCTAGCCATGTGGTCAAGAAAGCCCTCTGGATATATAAAAAAAAGAAAAATGGAAGCAGCACCCAGGGGCTCCTGGGGATAACTGTGCGGAGCTTTACTCACCCATCTAGTGCACCATTTAAAGGGATCAGCCACCGTGAAAATACTCTACAAAGTGCAGGTAGCATGTAATAGAGCGGGGTGAGCTGAGCAGACTGATGTATAGATTTGTGGGAAACATTTTGGTATAACCTGTATATTAATCATTTCTGCTCTTTGTGGGACTTTCGGTCCAGTGGGCTGTGCCATTAGACAGCGTTATTCATAGAATTGTACATACAAATGTAGCTGTCAGTGACTGATAGGACAGATCACTAGACAGGAAGTAACAGAAGGAGCAGAAGTTTAAATGATTAAAATACGGGTTATACTGAACCCATCATCACAAAATATGCATCAATCTACCCAGCTTCTCCGGCCCTATGACAGGGCGCCTGCAGATTGGTCTGCATTTTCATGGTGGCAGGTTCTCTTTAAGCTTACAAACTTAAGCCATAATATCTTTATATATACACAATAAGTTTGACCTTTTATTGAATTAGAAGACTTGTAGCAACAGATGGGGAAACATTAAACAAAGTAAAATGCCTGAGTGACTCTTACTTTTACAATGCAATATCTTCCCCAAGGCCCGGAATAAAAATAGAGAAGAATCTTTGCCTCCAATGGCCTGAATTTCATCTGCTTTGTCTCCTACTTTAGCCGATGTTTTTTTATTCTTAGATTTAGATTTAGATGATGTTTTTGACAACTTTGAGGGTTTTCCTTTCTTCTTAGACCAAAAATCACTTGTCAGGGAGGAATCTGTAATCATCGGAAAAAACAAGATTATTAGTTTCAGGCTACAGAATACAAAAACTTACTATAGACAGCAAAAGTAATTATATTAATAAAAATAAAATAAATTAAGACATGCACTTCTGATACAGGTCTCTTTGGGTCTTCCCTGTTACTATTCCATATAATACCTTTTTTTTGCACAGGCTAAAGAAGACCGCTTACCAGTTTGATCATACTAACCTGCCACATCATAGAAACGTGGCTGCCATGCTGAATATAGCTTCTGATTGTAAAATTCTCCTCTCTGTTGTAAAATAGATTAGCTTGTAAAGTGTAGAATAGAATTCATGATAAGGCCGACTAGGCAGGAGAAGTCATGTAGGAGAAAAAAAGAAAGAACACCCCCCACTATAGCTGACAGCAGGCTTACTCCTGTGAGACATGTAATAACAGAGTCTGCTCTCCACACTGATCTCACTGCAGAGTTGTGTGTGCAGTGAGTACAGCGGGGTGAGTGCGATTACTAACACTCTTTCAGCTTTCATCTCATGACAGATAGCGTGAGAAAGGGGCATATGGCAGAACTTTGTCACATTACAAATACTTCTAGCAGTGCACCTCCCACAGTGCTGTCAGCTCTGCTGTATGCCCCTTGCCCACACTAACCACAGTGAGATGAAAGTGGAGGAACAGTCAGTAATCACACTCACCTGTGCTCATCTCCAACACTTAGTAATCACACCCAGCTCTGCAGTGAGATCAGTGAGGAGCAGACTGTGTTGTTACATGTCTCACGCTGGAGAAAGCCATTGTGGGGGCGTGTTCTTTTCTGCCCTGCATGACGCCCCCTACTTATGATTGGTCAACCTCATACAGGGAAAGTAGTAAATTATAACCTAAACTTTACAAACTAATATCTACACAACAGAAAGCAGAAATTAAGAAATAAAATGTACAGATTGTTAAGCTCTGCAGTCACTACTGAATAATGTGGTCAGTTTAACATGTGCAAACTGGAGAAAGATCCTCTAAGTTTATCTTACCTTTAAGTGCTGAGAACTGAAGACTGTTAATAGCGCTTCTAATATCCCCCGAACATCCAGAGCACAAGAGCTCCAGAGCCTCCTTATCAGGGATAACAAATTTTCCTCCACTCTGAAACAGAAGAACCAGGTGCAAATCACAATGCAGCTTTGCAGCACATATACATAGAGATGTATGCTATTATGCAGCTTTATAAAGACTATTTTATTTAAAAATCACATTTACTAAGAGAAATTTCACTGATAACAAGTCGTCTGCTTATATGTTAAATGTGGAAAAAATAAAGTTGTCATTTTGATTCCTCCTTCTAAACTGATGTCACCCCTTTGTTTGCATCTTACAGGTTTTATCGAGTCCTAATTCCATCCATGCAGCCTGTCACGTCTGAGAAAAGTCTCTTGGTCTAGCACCATCTGCAAATCAGGCTCCGGTTTAACAAAGCGAAAACAGCAAATAGTGGTTGGTGTGTGCGTGCTTTCTAGATATTAATGAGTGTTCAATAAAAGATTGCATTTTCTGGAGAATTTGTCAATTTGCACTGTTATATAGTGAAAAGGATTAATTTCTGGTTCCCACAGATAACAATTGATTTATACTGTCCATCACGATTTTTAGCCTTTACTGATGTCACTAGATGTGGGAGGGTGATGACATCACAAAGGGGGCAAGCTCTGTGATGCTGGCCGTCCCCTTTCCCCACCCCCCCATGTGTCCTCCTCCCTGTCCCTTCTCCCGCTCTGTGTGCGGTCTCTCTCCTAAGCTCTCCGTTTTGTCTTCTCCCCTCTGTATTTACTGCTTTGAGCTGTCCCCTCCATGCGCTTTCTCCCTCCCCCCACCCCTTCGCCCCGTGTGCTGCCTTCTTCTCATGTGCTCTCTCCTTTGAGCTGTTACCCACCCTGTGTGCTGCCCTGTCTCTCACCCCCCTGTGTGTTGTCTCACTATCCTCCCATTGTGCATTTTGTCCCCGAGCCACATGCATTCAAGTGTGGATAGCACATAGGAGTAACATATCCTCCTCCTATATGCATTCCACAGTGGAACAAAAATGGGAGGAAGTAGGGAAGGACACCGGCACCGTGAGGTAAGAATGGGAGCGGGCTCACAATCTTACGGGTGCCATGTTTGGACACCCAGTCCACTACTGCGCATGACAGGGTGTACAAACATGGCGGGTGCACTCACACCGCCATCATGTTTGGTCACCCTGCCATGTGCAGTAGCAGTGTGAGTGTGCAAACAAGGTGGCCGCATGAACATTGAGAGTGTTGCGGGCTCTGAGGCGGCACAGCAGCAGAGGAGGACCCGGAGGACCAGGACTTAAAGGTGCCAATATGGCGGCCACTTTGGTTTTTTTTGTCTTTCAGATGGCCAATCCGGTGCTGGTCAGCTGGCAAATCAGGTGGCGAATATCGAGGACTCCGGACACCTCAGTACACCAAGGCAGTTATGTAAGTAGATGCTCCTGGGTTACGTGCCCTTTATAAATGCAGTAAAAAGTTTGGAACAGAAAAGGATTATGAGAAGGTGTGTAATCTATGCAGTATACTGACCATCGCAGCTTCTGCAGATGCAATCCGGCTCAGCACTTTCATCATGCTGGTGGGCGCAACAGGGTTAAAGCTGCAAGAGAACATGAGCATTAGATTTTTTCCATGAAATTGTATGATTTATTTTCAGAGAAATCTCTTGGTGACAATGTTTTTATTTTATTGAGGTCACTATGGTGGACATGTTCTCTCATATATGGCAATATTTTGGGTGGAGATAAATAGACAGAACAGAATAAAGAAGGCATTCACCTGATATTGCAAACACACAGCTCGTCCTGGATTTCTTTTGGGAACAGTCGTCTTTGATGGCTGTCACCGCTTAGACTGTCTGATATTATGAACACTAGGGGGCAGCGACTGGTCTTTACAAATTTCCTGTGTTGGAATGAGAAAAAGGAGTTTAAAAGCACCATTCCAGCATTTGTTTTTATTCAAGCGCAGAAGTGACACTTTAAATCTAAGTTCCCAGCTTCACCTCCTACCGGTGCCACTGCGGTCCCGCGGACCCATCTTGTGCCTATAATTTCTGCCTGGCCGACGTCAGAGGTTACGACACAAGTTATCAATGCATCTCTATGAAAGCCAGAACAAGGCTTCCATAAACTTGCATTGAGTTGTGACCTTCGGCGTGATCCATGAAACACTGGAGGCGCCAGCAGGTCACAAATCACAGGAGATCAACTGGAGAGACGCTGGAAAAAGATGAAGACAAGCGGCAGGTGAGTATAAAACAGTGGGAAGGACTTGGATTTAAAGAGCAATAAAACAAAAAAAATGCTGTAGTGCATTAAAGGGAACCTTACCCCTAAAAATCACCCCGCAACCTATTAATACATGTCCCTGCACCATCATTATGCTATTCTAGCTATCCCTTTGTGTAAAAATTGTGTATGTAGAAAGTTTATAAAAGTGATTTTATTACCTCCTGAACTGCGGCTTCTGGGCTCTTGAGAAGTCACATGGGGCGTTCCCTGTGGCTTCTCTCTGCCGCCTTTACTGCAATTATTCACGCCCCAATGGGCATTATAAACCTTAGTGATCTTCTTCGCCCTCCTCCATGCTAATCGCGTCATATCCAGCTATCATGACGTCAGTACACCCATTAGGTGTATCGCGGACATCGCGATGGGCATGCGCGAGGTTACTTTACGGCAGCTCATCACAGATAAGCTGCTGTAAAGTAACCTCGCGCATGCACAATATGCATCGCGAGGTCCTTGATACACCCAATGGGTGTACAGACGTCATGATAGCCAGATATGATGCGATTAGCGTCATACCGGTTAATCCGCCCATGGTTGAAGGCGAGAAACATCCCAAAGGATTATCACGCCCATCAGGGCATAAATAATTGCAGTAAAGGCGGCGGAGAGAAGCCACAGGGAACGCCCTGTGTGACTTCTCAAGAGCCCAGAAGTCGCATATGAGGAGGTAATAAAAGCACTTTAATAAACTTTCTACATACACCATTTTAACACAAAGGCATAGCTAGAATACCATAATGATGGTGCAGGGACAGGTATTAATAGGTTGGGGGGTGATTTTTAGGGGTCAGGTTCCCTTTAACTCAGCAAGGTGTATAAACATACAGGAGTACACAGTTTATATTCTAACGCACCTGAGAATATCATGTAGAATTGTAGGGTCCCTATAAAATTGGTTGGGCATATCCTGAAACAAAGTGAAAGAAAAAAAAGAATTAATTGTGATTTACCTAATGTAATGAATACACAGTCAATATTACTCTGAGCAATGTACCACCAGGCTTATATTCTCTAATAGACACCATTAAAAGATTGGAGGATAGAGAAAATGTAGCGTTTTTTCAAATAAAAATATGCAAAAACTTTGCTAACTTTGAGATAAAAATGAACATTCCCGGTACTACAATAATAGTGATGTTTTTTCCTACATGTTTCAGACCGCTGTGACAAGCACAATTTTTTTTCTGTTCCGTGCTGAGAATTGCTGGCTATATCAATCTGCTTGAGCTGGATCGCATTGTTTTTTTTGTATATACATCATTAAAAGAGCAAGTGGATTTGTATATACATTACTGTTTCTTGAAGTTAAAAAATAAAGATAACATAGATACAGTAAGTTTCAATCTGAAATGTCATATCCTTGATTCACCTAGGTTCAGACTTTTCACATGTGCCTGCCAGGAATGCATGCTGGATGTGACGTCTGTGTGTACAGGGTACCACTGCCAGCACAGCTTCATTCCTGTACAGATTTCCCTTCATACTGCCCTTGAAAGATCGCTTCACTCTACTACTGCTTGACACGGATTATCAAGTTGTGCGATACTATATCTTTTCTCTATAGTGATATCTTTCTCTACTCCATACACAATGTTTTGTGCGCTTTCCTTGCAATATATGATCTCTTCAACCTCCCAAATGCACAAGCTAACAGCAAAGAGAAGGAATGGGAAAAGCAAAGCAAGCCGACACAACCAGAAGATGCAGCACAATCAGATGTGGAAAGGAGTTACAGTCATTACATTGCAGCAAATTGTTAGGAAATTGTAATACAAATTAACTTTTAAGTTTCTTAAATGTTGCAGCTACGAAGTAAATCTATTATATAATTGCCGTAGCTGACTTCCGTCTGACCGGCGCTGCTGCTGCACCACCACCACCACCACCACCACCACCGTCCTCACACATGGCATGTTTACATAAGACATCACATAGTAAGAAGAATACAGTCAGTCCCAAAGTCAGCTGTGACCGCCTGGCCCTTGGACACTGGCTGCCATGCACACATCAGGTGCACTAGCATGGAGCTGGCAGGCTCCCATCACTTACCCACTGGGGACGGATCACTTCCAGCACCTGCTCACATCGCAGTGCTCTGGACTTCTGAATCTTCTGATCTTCAGCACTCACACTCTGCTGTTTTACTCAGCTCATGAAAACCCTTCAGCTGTTAACCCACTGTACATCGGACAGGTTTCACACACCGCACACAATCAGGAAAACCGTCCCATGTGAACACAGACCTGCATTGATAACCCGTGTGATGCACCCGGCCAGGGGCCACATCACCACACCTCACTTTCTCCGCACAGCAAAGCACTCATCCCCACAGGTTCAGCCGCTCATTAGGCTCATGAATGTATCGGATCTTCAGCACTCACACTCTGCTGTTTTACTCAGCTCATGAAAACCCTTCAGCTTTTAACCCCCTGTACATCGGACAGGTTTCACACACCACACACAATCAGGAAAACCGGCCCATGTGAACACAGACCTGCATTGATAACCCGTGTGATGCACCCGGCCAGGGGCTACATCACCACACCTCACTTTCTCCGCACTTCACTCACTTTCTCCGCCACACACACACACACACACACACACACACACACACTCCGCTATACTTACCACCGGCCCTGCATCACCGACATATCGCCGCCCCCGAACTACTCGATCAAATATCGCGTCCAATAAGTCTCGCCAAACTTCCCGGACCCCATATTCGATCCAGTCGTCCGCGGGCGCCGACATGTCAACTCAGGATCCAGCCGGCAGGGAAGACGTAGGGTCGGTGCTAACTATAGCGAAGTGTCTGTGTGTGTGTGTGTATGTATGTATGTATGTGTGTGCTGACCACTCTGCCCACAGCACTGCACTCAGCACTCTGCCCACGCCACTGTGCTCACCAATCTCACCGCACTCACTGCTAACCACTGAGCCACCGCACTCGCTGCTAACCACTGAGCCACCGCACTCGCTGCTAACCACTGAGCCACCGCACTCGCTGCTAACCACTGAGCCACCCCACTCACTGCTAACCACTGAGCCACCTGTATACACACAATTCATTTCACCCCACTCCCCTAACTATTAGTAAATATACTATATATGGATTCTAGACTACCCGATTCTTTCGAATCGGCCCGCCATCTATATATATATATGTGATTATATAGGAATTATCAGTATTATGTATGTGATTATGTATAAATTAGTGAGTCGCGCCTATTCTGCAAGGACTCGCAACGGCCGCTTGGCGGCCATTGCGAGTGAGGCTTTGCGAATCAGTGGCGCCGGCAATGCTTCACAGGTCGCGTGGGCGCTGCGCCCACGCCCACAACGACGGAAACAGCGCCAAAACTTACGGAAGTGCGTTAGGGAAATTATATATTACATACTGATAACACTGGTCAACAGCATTTTTGGTGCCAAAGATATTTCATTGAATTTAGGGTAACTTTGGGGTGCTGATTCTGAATATGTCATCAGTTTTGCCAGATTGGCTCAAGTTTTTGAGATTTTTCGTAAAATGTGTAAAAAAAAAGACGTTTTTTGCTACACGCGCATTAACTTTATTGATATTGTCATGAATACAATAAATTTAACAAAGTAAATGTTGATTTTAGTTTATTTTAACTAGTTTTAGAAAGTAATCTTCAAAAATGAACAAGACATGAAAGATAGACATTTAATCGCTGGAAAAGCGCTTTTTATATGATTTCCTTCTATGTGAGCTATTGGGGCAGTCACGCTGTAGATTCCAGCAGTAATCAGCCATCATATGTCTGTCCCATCTGCCTTGGTACCTTTCCTCCATCACCATAATATCCTGATGAAATCTCTCCCCTTGTTCTTCGCTAAAATCTCCAAGGTTTTCTGGAAATCTGTCCAAGTGACTGTGAAGATAATGCAATTTAATGCTCATGTGTACACCCAGATTTCTAAATCTCAATAGCATGTTTTGTACCAGTTCTTCATAATTGTCTGCCTTTTGATTTCCCAAGAAGTTCTTCACTACCAACACAAAACTACACCATGCAGCAGCTTCAATGTCATTCATTTCCTTAGGAAAATTTGAATCTTTAATGAGTTTCCGAATTTGAGGACCATCAAAGATTCCTGCCTTCAGTTTTTCGCTACTAAAACCAGGGAAAGATCTGCAGATGTACATGAAGCAATTACCATCTTTGTCTAATGCCTTGACGAACTGCTTCATTAATCCTAACTTTATGTGAAGTGGTGGTAGAATGATTTTTTCCCTGTCCACCAAAGGTTCGTTCACTATGTTTGATGCTCCTACTGTCAAGGTGTCCCTTGGAGGCCAATTCAGTTTCTCCCAGTGCTGATGTTTTGCTCTACTATCCCACATGCAGATGAAGCAAGGATACTTTGTGTATCCACTTTGCTGTCCAAGTAAAAAGTTGACCATTTTTAAATCAACACATATCAGCCACGAATGTTCATGGTAGCACAGTTTCTCCAAGACCATTTTGACATTTTGGTATTGTTCTGCAAGTTTAGTTGAGTGAGCTACTGGAAGAGATGCACACTGATTGCCATTGTTCAACAAAACACATTTCAAACTCCTTTTAGAACTATCTATGAAAAGCCTCCAGTCTACAGGACGATATACTTGTAAACCCATTTGCAGCATCAGGCCAGGAATATCCTTACAATATACAAGTAGGTCATCTTCACAGAAAAATGGAAGAAGTGCTTCTTCTCTGGTCCTGTAAGATGTAATTTTAGTTCCAGGCGTCAGACAATTTTTTTCACTTAGCCTTGAAGCTAAAAGTTCGGATGCACTTTTTGAGAGGTTGAGGTCTCTTATTAGATCGTTGAGCTCTCCTTGGGTAAATTGCGTAGGTGTTCTGAAACTTCCTTCATATTCTAGTTCACTTCCAGAACTAATGCTTAGCTCCATACCCTGCATTTCATCATCATCATCAGGTGGGGGAAGGTCAGGTAACATGGTAAACACAGGTACAGGCACATCTTCACAATGAGGGACAGGCCTTCTTGCAGATTCCATGTTAGGATACTCCCATTTTCGTTTCTTATGCTTATTGAATCCTTGTACTTGCACTGCACAGAAATAACAGTCATCATGATGATTTTTTTGCTCTCTCCACACCATTGGAACACCAAATTTGAAGCTTGTTCTTTGTCCTTTGCTCCATTTTCGTAATAATTCGATACATGCTTTGCACACTATGTGTGGTGCCCAAAACTTGTCTTGGTCCCCAAGCATAACCCCAAAATAGGCAAAATACACTTTTTTAACGAAGTCTGTTATGTTTCTTCTATGTTTTGTCAGTGTATATTCACCACAAATGTAACAGAATGAGTCTGGATCGTTAAGACAACTTCTTCTTGATGAGTTCATGCTTTTCACTGGAAAACAGACAACAACATAAAGTTAGTGCAAAAATCAAGCTATGAACAAACTTTTAGAACACTAATTAACACAAAACTATATTGAGAACTGCTCAGTTCAAGTACTAATCCAAAGAAATTAATGAGATGATGCGTCGCATTTACCAACAAGTGCTATAAATAAGATACCAAAAATCTCAAAAACTTGAGCCAATCTGGCAAAACTGGTAGCATATTCAGAATCAGCACCCCAAAAATACCCCAAATTCATTAAAATATTTTGGGCACCAGAATAAAAAATTTTTTTTGTTGACCTGTGTAATCTATTATATAATTGCTGTAGCGACTTCCCTCGCACACGCCGCTACCTCCGTGGCTTTGTTCGTGGGCGCGCATCGCCCACGCGACTCACTCGCAATGCCCGCCAAGGGGGCGTTGGGAGTCGTTGCAGCAGCCCGAGCAATCCCCTATACACAGATTCTAGAATCCCGATGCAATACTGATAATCTATTATATAATTGCTGTAGCGACTTCCCTCGCACACGCCGCTACCTCCGTGGCTTTGTTCGTGGGCGCGCATCGCCCACACGACTCACTCGCAATGCCAGTCAAGGGGGCGTTGGGAGTCGTTGCAGCAGCCCGAGCAATGCCCTATACACAGATTCTAGAATCCCGATGCAATCGCATCGGGCTCACAGCTAGTGAATAATAATAAAATTTACTGCAATGGTGACCACAGCCTTTACATTTCTCCAGCATGGCTTTACTTTGATTTCTAATCCGCAGGCTAAGCATGATCAAATCTCAGCAATTAACATTTGTAGACATGTTTCTTTCCCTTCTGTTTGTAGAGAAGCTTTGGTGATGAGCACAGCCCAGTTTTATTTATTTCAGGACTTACATCAATGATGATGAGTTTCCGGTCAGTGGAGGGCGACTCTCCCAACATCTGAAGTTTATTGTATTTGTTGGCCCTTAAAAGAAAGTCCTGAAAAAGAGCGGACTGAGACTGACTGGTGAACATCTGGAATCCCATATCTGGGGGGAAAAAAGGGGACACGGACAACCATTTAGGTTAAAAGCCATAATCGATATTTGACCGATGTCTACATACAAGGAACCTACAAAGATAAAGGATCTTTGGTGAGTTGGACAGAATATCCTTAATAATAAACAATATAATGAACTAATTATACAATCGGCCCCATAATGAGATTATCAATAGGGAATAATAATTGAAATCTACCATCATTATTTAATTCAGGTTTTAAACTGTGACCATTTTCCTGTTGTATTCTACTACTGTAGGCTGACTGAGCACTGGGATGTACAGTGACCCTATCACTTCAGAAATATGACAATTCTCTAAAAACTAATATTCATTGCAGCTGCCATAATGCACAAACACCCTGCTGCACTGTGTAAAAGGGACTGTGGAACCAGAAAATCACCTATTGTTTAAAGACATAACACAGAACAGCTAATACAATAACATATAGTAATATCCAACCAAAAAAATGTCAATAAATCATTATATCGTGAGCTTCAAAAAGGCTGACTACAGACCTATTATTTGTTAATGGTCCAGTCGGATGACTCTATAAACTTGTAGATACAGGGTTAATCTGCAGGTTAATAGTGTTATATAGGTGCCCAGCCACAGTACTGAAAGTGATTTCCCCTTGAGGAGCTGCTGGATGTCAGTCATGAAGGTGCTGCTACAGTCAACAATCACTATACTGTGAGCACTCATTGCTGTGAGCGATGACTAAAGGCTCTGGTTTGCCTGCTTGACTGAAAGCCGGCGGCTCCTGGGAGAAATAAAGTTCATTTTCTGAAACGGGCCGCACTTTCAGCACTACGTCTGGGCACCTACAACCTCTGGCAAAAGTTATGGAATCACCTGGATTGGTGGATGTTCATTCAGATGTTTAATTTGGTAGATAAAAAGGAGAATTTTGTGTACTCACCGTAAATTCCTTTTCTCTTAGCCTCTAATTGGGGGACACAGGACCGTGGGTGTTATGCTGCTGTCCACTAGGAGGCGACACTAAGTATACTTCTGAAACAAGAAAACAGTGCGGCTCCTCCCCTGCAGTATATACACCCTGGCTGACTCAACCTCACCAGTTTTGTGACTAAAGCAGTAGGAAAGCCATTAGCCCATCTACCTATATATACATATATGAAAAAACAGTTAACCATAACTGATGAAACAGAACTGAAATAACAAGATAATAGCCGGATAGGCAACAGAGTGGGTGCTGTGTCCCCCAATTAGAGGCTAAGAGAAAAGGAATTTACGGTGAGTTCACAAAATTCTCCTTTTCTCCTTCGCCTCATTGGGGACACAGGACCGTGGGACGTCCAAAAGCAGTCCCTGGGTGGGATATATAGACGTAACTTGACCCTCTACATGTGGGCAACTGCCGCCTGCAGAACACGTCTGCCCAGACTAGCCTCAGCCGAGGACTGAACATGCACATTGTAATGTTTAGCAAAAGTGTGCAGGCTGGACCAGGTGGCGGCCCTGCACACTTGTTCGGCAGAAGCCTGATGTCGAATGGCCCAGGAGGCCCCTACCGCACGGGTAGAGTGCGCACGCAGCCCAGGTGAAACGGGCTGACCCATGAGTTGGTAAGCTTTCGAGATCGTTGCCCTGATCCATCCGGCCAGTGTAGCCTTGGATGCAGGCATTCCTTTACGGAGGCCCTCTGGAAGAATAAACAGAGAATCAGTCTTCCGAAAAGCCGCCGTTCGGGAAATGTAGAGGCGAAGAGCCCGAACCAAATCCAGCGAATGCAAGGCCCTCTCCACACGATGAGCCGGCGCCGGACAGAAAGTTATGTCCTGATTCAAATGAAACGAGGACACCACCTTGGGAAGGAAGGACGGAACTGGGCGTAACACCACCCTGTCTTGATGGAAAGAGAGAAAGGGAGGCTTGCAGGATAGAGCTGCTAGTTCCGACACACGCCGAATAGATGTAATTGCCACAAGAAAAACTACTTTTTGAGACAAAATGCGAAGAGGAACCTCTCTGAGAGGTTCAAAAGGAGGCCTTTGTAAAACGTCCAGAACTAGATTCAGATCCCATGTTTCCAAGAGTCTCTTGTAGGGTGGAACAAGGCGGGAGACCCCCTGTAAAAAGGTCCTGACCTGTGATCTGTTAGCCAATTTGCGCTGAAAGAGTACAGACAAGGCAGAAACTTGTCCCTTTAGAGAACCTAAGGAAAGACCGGAGTCAAGACCAGTCTGAAGAAAACCTAAAATGCCTGGCAACGAGAATTGCAGGGGCGGACGGTTCTGGGAGTTACACCAGGAGAAGAAGGCCTTCCAGGTGCGATGGTAAATGCGAGCCGAGGAAGGCTTCCTTGCATTAAAGCATGGTCGTAATGACCTCCGGGGACAAACCTGCCTGGGTTAAAACCCAGGTTTCAACGGCCACGCCGTCAAACTCAGAGCCGAAAATTTCTGGTGAAGGAGAGGACCCTGTGAGAGTAGATCTGGCCGATCCGGAAGGCGCCAGGGGGAGTCGCCGAGAAGACGGACCAGATCGGCGTACCAGACGCGACGTGGCCAGTCTGGAGCGATGAGAATGACTGGCACACCCTCCGCCTTGATCTTCTTCACCACCCTGGGTATTAGGGGTAGCGGAGGGAAGGTGTAGCAAAGACGAAATTGAGTCCAGGGCTGTACCAGAGCGTCTGCTCCCAGAGCTTGAGGATCGTGGCATCTGGCTATAAACCTGGATACCTTGCGGTTCATTCGTAAGGCCATCAGGTCCACTTTGGGTGTTCCCCACCTGAGGCATATCTGCTGGAAGACGTCGGGATGCAGACTCCATTCTCCCGAGGCGATGCCTTGGCGACTGAGGAAGTCTGCCGCCCAATTGTCCACACCGGGAATGTGGACAGCCGATATCACTGATCTCGTGGACTCTGCCCATTCCAGTATCGGGCAAACCTCGCGCATCGCTCTTGCACTGCGCGTGCAACCCTGGTGGTTCACATATGCCACCGCCGTGGCATTGTCTGACTGGACTCGTACGTAACACCCTGCTAGCAGATGATGGAAGTCCTGCAGGGCTAGGAAGATGGTACGGATCTCCAACAAGTTGATGGGAAGAGTGGACTCTTGACTGGACCACCTGCCTTGAATAGTGTGGTGACGGTGAACTGCTCCCCAGCCTGTTAGGCTGGCATCGGTGGTCAGGACGTTCCAGTGTGCCGGTAGGAAGGACCTTCCTATCTGGAGAGAGGCAGGACGGAGCCACCAAAGAAGAGACTGTTTCACAGCTGGAGTCAATCACAGGGTCCTGTCTAGAGTAGCAGGGTTCCTGTCCCAGCGAGACAGGAGAGCGAGTTGGAGTGGTCTGAGATGCAACTGAGCAAATGGCACCGCCTCCATAGCTGCTACCATCTTTACCAGGACTCTCATTCCTGAGCGAAGGGAATGAGGTTTTGGAAGGAGAAGAGTATGAATGCCTCCACGTATGGCGACCGCCTTCTGGCGTGGAAGCAGAACGAGACCGCGATGAGTGTTGAATTCCATTCCCAAAAAGGTGATGGTCTGGCTTGGGATTGGAGAGGACTTGGGAAGGTTTAACAACGAGCCTAGACGGACGAGGGTGTCTAAGGTGATCTGCACACTTTCTTCGCAGTCTGTGAAGGATGGTGCCTTGATAAGAAGGTATATAAACCCAGTATCTCACATACCACCATTAGTCATAGCGTTAGGACCCGGAAAAACGGAAGCACCTTGTCGCTGGTTTCCGGGCACTCCGCAGTAGCTACTGCTGAAGCTAAGCCTTCCACTTTGCATTGAATCTAGAGCAGTGATTGCTATACCCCTATTCACATTGTCTGTATTAGCTGTGCAGTTTAGCCACTGCTGAAAAGCACTCATTTAAGTGCACATAGTGTTTAGTGTCGCAGCAGATAACTCCCTTATATTGAATGTATTTTTTCTGCTTGCACCTACACTTAGAGGTTGAAGCCAGTCATTCATATTATTTAGTTGATAAGAAGGTCGTCCAGATAGGGCAAGACCATGATTCCTCTGGAATGTAGGAGCTTCATGACCGCGGCCATGACCTTCGTAAATACCCTTGGGGCAGTCGCGAGACCGAACGGCAAGGCTATGAACTGAAAATGGTCCTGACCCACTGCGAAGCGTAGGAATCGCTGATGCGTGTGAGAAATTGGGATGTGTTGATACGCATCCTTGATGTCTATCGATGCGAGAAATTCCCCTTCGTCCATTGAAATGATGATGGATCGCAATGACCATGCGGAAGTGATGCAGTCTGATAAATCTGTTGAGAAACTTGAGGTCGAGGATCGGGCGCACCGACCCGTCTTTTTTGGGCACCACAAAGAGGTTCGAGTAGAACCCTGTGTACCTTTCGTTTGGAGGCGCTGGAACAATGACTCCTGCCTGCCGAAAAGAATCGACGGCCTTGAGAAAAGCGCGAGCCTTCCTTGGTGACTTTGGTGGGGGGGGGGGGGGGGGGGGAAGACTGGAAGAAATGAGTGGCCGGGGGGGGTTTTGAAATTCTATGGAGTATCCGGAAGAAATTACTTCTCTGACCCACTCGTCGTCTACGACTGTGAGCCAGATGTTCAGAAAAAGAGAGGGGCGGCCGCCTACTCGGGAGGGATCTTCCGGGAAGGGAAAAGAGTCAGGAAGAGGAGAATCTTTGAGACCGTGATCCCTTGGGCTTTGACTGTCTGGGGCGCGCATGCCAGGAAGTCGAGGTTCTCTGAGAAGCCTGAGAGTTTCTGTCTCTCCGTGGGGATCTGTTATTGGCCTGTGAGGGGCGGGAGGTCGACCATCCAAATGAGTTGCGAAAAGACCGAAACCGAGTCTGTTGACGTATGAAAAGGGGACGTTTCGGCTTGTGTTGTGGGAGGGAAGTACTCTTCCCTCCAGTGGCATCCGAAATTAACTTGTCAAGCTTTTCCCCAAAAAGTCGTCCGCTGAGATACGGCAGGCTGGTCAGGGATTTCTTGGAGGTCGAGTCTGCCTTCCATTCTCGGAGCCAGAGCGCTCTGCGGATGGTGATAGCATTAGCCGCTGCAATAGCTGAGCAGCTAGTAGCATCAATGGAAGCCTGAAGCATATATTCAGCCACGACGGAGATCTGGGCAGCCATCTCTGACCGTTCCGGGGATTGAGAAGTATCACGGAGAGAGGTCGCCCAGGAGGCAACAGCTTTGGCTACCCAGACTGAGGCAAAGATAGGGGACAATGCCGAGCCAGAGGCTTCAAAAATTGACCGGGCTAGTTGCTCGACCTGTTGGTCGGTAGGATCCTTGATAGATGACCCATCTGGAAGGGAGAGGAGTGTGCGGGTGGCCAGACGGGAGATTGGAGGGTCAACCTGTGGGGACTCAGCCCAGTTCTGGCTTACGGTAGGGGGAAAAGGATAGCGATATTCCATGGCTTTTCGGTTACCAAAACGTTTATCAGGACGAGTCCTGTATTTGGTCATAAGTTCCTGGAACTTATGGTGATCCGTGAAAAACTTGTGTGGGCGCTTTGCTCGTTTAAATGATATTGTGGACTCTGGAGTTTCTAAAGTGGGACTATCAACCCTAAGGGTCTGATTGACGGCCGTAATCAGGTCTTGAATCATAGACTGAGTCAAGGGACATATCCTGCTCTGGGTCCGAGTCATATGGGCCCTGAGAAGAAGGGGAACCTGGTTCCTGGTCCCGGGACGGGGAACCCTGGGAGCTCCCCGAAGGGGAAGGAGGGGGGCTCCTTCTTTTACGAGTGGCTCGTTGGGAAGAAGAAGATTCCTGTCCCTGATCCCTGGAGTCAGAATCGTGGCTCTGAGCAGCATTCTGTCTGGGCTCAGGAGGCTCGGGGGTGTCTGCTGTGGATTGGGCATGCAAAGCCTGCATTAGGATCAAAGTCAGCCTTTCCATGGATTGAGACATGGATTGAGTTAAGGACTGAGACAAGAAGACAACCCATTCCGGGGTGGCGCGGGGACTACCAGTTACGGCAGAGGCGCTGGACTCCGAGGAAACCTCAGGAGCAGGGGCTGCTGCACTGGCCGGCTCTGTATTAGATGGGTCACAGGCCTGGCAGAGAGGGGTCGTCTGACCGCTGGGCAAATGGTTCTTGCAGGTTGTGCAAGAGGCATAGAAGGTCACCATCTTAGAGCCCTTTTTGTTACTTCGGGAGTTCTGCATAGTTATGGAGAGCTGCAGTATTTAGGTGACACTATTTGTGCTGCTTAGGAGAGAAGCAGCAGATGCAGTAACTGAAGGGAGGAGTGCACAGAAAAAAACCACAGGCAGACAGAGGGCATCAGCGAATGCTGTGCCTCTTACTGCTCCCAATGGACCGCAGGCAAGGTCCGGTGTACCCCTGAGAAAAGGCGTCCCTGGTGCGGCTGGGCACAGAAGATGGCGGCCAGGGCGTCTGCTCCCAGAGAAAAGGCGCGCAGAAGATCTCGCGATGAGCGAGACGCGCCAGGGAGAGGAGATCCGCCCACAGTGACGCGGCCGGGATCTCCAATTCCCGGCCGCCTGACGTCACCCGGGGGCAGTAACGAGGGGCGGGCGGGGGCGGTCTTAAGGAGTAGGCCTCAAGCCGGGGGCTCAATTAGGCCCTTGAGGCCGGAAACGGGTGCGCATCGGCGCGGAAGAAGGGAGAAACACGCCGCGGGGCACCCTCGGTCACGTGAGCCCCTGTATAGGAGCCCAGGGCTAGGGGAGCTAACGGGAAAGAAACAAGCAGCCCAGGGATAGCTGTAGCCCGGGCTAGTGTTAGTAAAAAGACCTGCAGCCCAGGGCTAGGGAGCGAGGAGGGAAGGAAAAATGCATGCAGGGTCCCTCGGGAGCCCTGCTTACATTATGGGGGCACCTCAACCCAAAACCCCTGTCAGGGAATGGAGAGGGCATCTTGTATGCTTGACTTATAATCCCAAGAGTATGAGGAGAGTGTCAGCCTGGCGTCCATGTCCAGCAGGATCTGTCTCTCCTGAGATCCTGTAAGGTTGCTGTGCATGTCACCCTGGATCCCGCAGGGGATAGGGGAGAAGTAGGGAAAACGCCGGCGAAAAATGGAACACAAGGAAATCGGAACGCTGTGGAACCGTCGCCCTGCTTCCTGTCCACCGAGGCAGAAGGGGGTACGTGGAGGTAACACCGTCTGTTGCTGTTTTTGGGAAATCGGTATGCAGAGATACCGTCGCGCTCTAATATCCTTGGTAAAAAAGGAAAAAAACCTAAAATCTACAAAAAAAAAAAAAAAAAAAAAAAAAGAGAATTTTGTTTACTTACCGTAAATTATTTTTCATTTAGTCCTTAAATCTGGGAGACCCTGACATTGGGGTGTTATATGCTGCCCCCTGGAGGTCACACCAGTTATAGGAGAGATTTCTCCTCCTTCTCCTCTGCAGCATATACGCCCTCTGCAGGAATACTGTCAGTTTGGTATATAAGCAGTAGGAGGAAAACATTGCACTGTAAAACCAATCCCGGCCAACCGGGCCGAACAGGAAAAGTATAAGGCCAGAACAATGGCCAACAGCGAAAACTAAGTGCTGTACAAGAGACACAGGTACGCCCGTAGGGCAAAGGGGTGGGTGCTGGGTCTCCCAGATTTAAGGACTAAATGAAAAAGAATTTACGGTAAGTAAACAAAATTCTCTTTTTCCTTGTCGTCCAAAATCTGGGAGACCCTGACATTGGGACGTCCAAAAGCAGTCCCTGGGTGGGAAAAAAAAAACACTGCACCCTGAAAGGCAACTCAGACATGTACAGGTGGGCAACAGTCGCCTGTAGAACGCGCCTGCCCAGACCTGCATCCGCTGAGGCATGAACATGTACCTGCTACTGTTTAGAAAATGTGTGTAGGCTTGACCAAGTGGCGACCTGACACACCTGTTGGGCTGAGGCTCGGAGCCGCAACACCCAAGAAGCGCCCACGGCCCTAGTGGAATGCGCCTTGAGTCCCAGTGACGTGTGCGAGACCGAATAGGCCTTTAATATGGCCGTCCTGATCCAATATGGCCGTCCTGATCCAATGGGCAATCGTGGCCTTGGAGGCGGAAGAGCCCTTGCCGCACCTGGCCGTGAGAACAAAGAGAGAGTCAGTCTGACGCAGAGGAGCTGTGCGAGACAAATACACTCTCAGAGCCCTGACCAAGTCCAAGTTGTGGAGGGCCTTTGCAAACCTGTGAATCGGGTTTGGACAAAAGGAAGAAAAAGAAATGCCCTGGTTGAGGTGGAAAAGAGAGACCACCTTTGGGAGACAGGAAGGAACGGGACGCAGGACCACCCTGTCCTGATGAACCACCAAGAAGGGAGGCTTGCATGACAATGCCGTCATGCGAAAGGGTGGACAAGGGATATCCGTTAATGGTTCAAATGGAGGCTTCTGGAGAGCCGAGAGAACCAACTCGAGATCCCACGGTTCTAGAGGACGCTTGTAGGGTGGAACAATGTGAGCCACCCCTTGCATAAATGTGCGAACCTGTGGGAGCCTAGCCAGACTCTTGGAATAAAGAACAGAAAGAGCTGACAACTGTCCTTTCAGCTTAGGGAAAGACCAGTGTCTAAACCCGACTGAAGACACAAGAGTAATGTAGGCAAGGAGAAGGGCCACTGAGAGTGGCCGTTATCAGAACACCAGGAGAGAGAAATTCTCCACGTCCGGAGATAAAAGTTCAGCGAGGCAGGCTTATGAGCCTGTGTCATGGAGTCCTGAACTTCGCGGGGAAGAGCCGAGAAAGTCAGGACCCAGGATTCAAGGGCCAAACAGAGAACCTGAGTGCCGCAGAATTGTGGCGGAAGAATGGACCCTGAGAGAGAAGATCTGGAAGATCTGACAGACTCCAAGGTTCGCCGTCGGCGAGCTGGAGCAGTTCTGGGAACCAGGCTCTCCTGGGCCAAAGGGGTGCGATTAGAATCACCCGAGACAGTCCGCCCGTATCTTGCAGGGCACCCGAGGTAACAGGGCCAGAGGTGGGAACACATATGGCAGGTGAAACTGGGACCAATCCTGGACCAGTGCGACCGCTGCCAGAGCCCTGAGGTCGTGAGCCCTGGCTATAAATGCCGGAACCTCGTCGTTGAGGAATAACGCCATCAGTCGATATCCGAAGTCCTCCACCGCCTGTAAATGGCTTGGAATACTTTCAGGTCCAGAGACCATTCACCCGAGTCCATGCATAGACGGCTGAGATAGTCCGCTTTCCAGTTGTCCACACCCAGGCTGTGGACCACGGAGATGGAAGATCCTGTGGCCTCCGCCCAGGATAGTGTCTTGTGGACTTCTAACATCGCCAAGGTGCTGTGAGTGCCACTCTAAAGATCGATGTAAGCGACGGCTCGCGTCGTCCGAATGGATCCTCACCTGGCGGCCGCTCAGGAGGGACTGAAACACCAGAAGTGCCGGATAAGCCGCCCTCATGTCCCGAGTATTGAGGGAGGAAGGACTCCACCGGAGACCATGTGGAGAAGGAACCCCGCTCCCCAGCCGGGGAGGCGGGCGTCCGAGGTGACTACCGACCAGGACGGTGGGATAAGAGATCGACCCCGAGACAGGGACAGATATGACAGCCACCACCAGAGGATTCCCTTGCTTCGGGGGACATGGAGATCGTGTGATCCAAGGTCCTCGGATTTTTTGACCCAGACTTGAAGGATCTCCAGCTGAAAATGGAATAATAGCGAGTACTCCCGCTTAGAGGGAGACGGACTTTGCGTTCAGCAGTCGCACCAGAGCTGCTCGAGAGTCGAATTGCATCCCCAGATACACAAGACTTTGTGTAGGAGAACCGACTTCGGAAGGTTGACGATCCAGTCAAACTTCCTGAGAGTCGACACGGCCTGCCGGCAATCCTGAAGAGAGGGTGCCTCGACAAGAAGGTCGTCCAGATAAGGAATGACCGACAGCCCCTGAGAGTGAAGTACGGAGACCACTGAGGCCATTACTTTGGTGAATACTCGTGGGGCGGTGTCCGAACCGAAGTGAAGGGCCAAGAATTGGAAAAAAAGGTTGTCCCCAATCGCAAACCGCAGGAACCTGCAGGAGTGCATCCTTGAAGTCTATGGATGCTAAGACTTCCCCTTGAGACATCGAGGCTATCACTGATCGCAGTGATTCCATGTGAAAATGTCTCACTTTGACGTGCTCGTTGAGGAGCTTAAGGTCCAGAACGGGGCGAACGGACCCGTCCTTTTTGGGCACAATGAAGAGATTTGAGTAAAATCCTTGAAACCGGTTCCGTACGGGAACTGGGACGAAGACTCCTTCCCGCTTTAGGGACTCCAGCACTTGATGAAAGGCGTGGGCCATTGCGGGAGGGGGAGATGTCATGGAGAAACGGCTTGGAAGGACTGAGTTCAGTGCTATGAAGTAGCCGTGAGTGACAATATCTCGCGCCCATTGATCTAGGATCGGGCGAGTCAAGCAGAGGTCGTCTTGGACGGCTTCTGACCAAAAGACTTTTGCTAGCGAGAACGCCAGGCGGCACCCTGGCCTTGGGGACTTGTCAGAACTAAAAGTTCTGTTGGTAGAGGAGGGCTGTCTGGAAAACCAGGCAGGGGAACGAAATGGACGAAAAGAATGAAACCTGGCAGCTTCTGCTGCACAGGCTTGTCTGCCTTTTGTTGGGGCAGGAGTGTACTTTTGCCTCCTGTTGTGTCTAAGTTCGTCCAGACATTCACCGAAGAGACGATCCCCGGTACAGGGGATCCCCGTAAGGTGCTTCTGGGAAGAAGCATCACCCGTCCAATCCCGGAGCCAGAGAATTCTCCGAATAGCGAGGGAATTGGCGGCTGCCACTGCTGAACGACCGGCTGAGTCAAGCACGGCGGCAAAAGCAATTTTCGATCCCATTGCCATTTGTTGCAGGAGGGGAGACGCCTCAGGAACCCTCACGTAGGTCATGGAATGAACCGCGTCTGTAAATCCAGAAAGAGCTTTAAGAGACCAAGCAGCTGCAGAGGCGGAAAGAAAAGCAGCGCCAATAGCGTCATAGATTGACTTGGTTAAGAGTTCAATCTGACGGTCTGCCGAGTCTTCCAAAGAGGAGCTGTCGGCGATGGAAATTGTGGTTCTGGTAGCCAATCTGGCTACGGCCGGGTCAACCTTAGGGTTGGGACCAGCTAGACAGTACTGCCAGGGCAAGCGGATACTTGGGATACGTGGATGTCGGCAGAAAACGTATCGCCGGGCATGCCTTGGGATTTTGCACTGTGTCCGTAAAGTCAGGATGATCAGAGAATATGCTGGCAGATCTCTTAGGATCCCTGAGCGAGACCTTGGCTCGCTGCTCAGACTGTGTGTCAGGAGCAGGCAGGTCTGGTTATTAATAATGGAGACAATATTGTCAGCTAAAGTGTCCCCTGCAGGGACAAATTCAGAGACAGATTCAGAAGCCCGTTCTGAGTCTGAGCCAGAGGAAGACGAGTCCTCTTCCACGCCCTCCTCCAGAGGCTCCCATGACTGGGATCTGGGAGAGGAGGGGGAACGGTCTCGGCGGCGTCATTTGAACTGGGCCCCCCAAGAGAAGAGGAGGGCCTGTTACGCCTTGCCGAAGGAGACGTACCCGGGGCCGAAGAGGACCCCTCCAGATCCTGTTTAGGGTCCTGGTTAATGGCCTGAATGATGGATCTAGTCATGGAAGCTACAGATTGCGACATAGCTCGCGATACTGCCAGGGCCACTGAATCGGACAATGACTGAGATAAGACGTCAGTCCACCGAGGAGCCGGTGTTAAGACCGGGGGAGCGGACGCCTGATCCCCAGAGGGGGTAGGGGCATCCACCTGGAGCTGGGTTCCGAGGGTATCCAGGGACCCATTCTGCTCACAAGCCGTGCAGAGGGATTGATACTCTGCCCAGGCAGCGTGACCTTGCACACTGTACAAGTTACATACAGTTTAGGAGCCCAATGGGACTAACCCTTGCTCTTAAAAACACACATAGTCTGACCCAATCCTGTGTATTTGCTACCAAAAACAGATTAACTGAAGGGGGAATGCCACAGAGAAGAATCATCCAATGGGATGATATCGGATCCCAAAGTCTGAGTCTCCCATAGCAGCAGCTGTATATGCTGTAGGATCTGCACAGAAAGTGGCCAAAATGGCCCCCGCAGAGAGAGAGGGGGGAGTCAGAGGGAGGGAGGGCCCGCAAAAACGCGGGAACTGTGGCCTCATACAGTTACACAGGAGGGGGAGAGGCCAGAGGCCGAGCCCTGTGTGCTGTGAGAGAAGTGAGAGCAACGCCCGCCCCCCTGCTGTTGATAGACATGCAGGGGGCGGAATCGCGGCCTAGGCCGCCGGCGAAGCCGGGGACTAAAGTGGAAAGCCGCGGCCGGCCTGCGTAAGGGGTCCGGCGCGGTAATTGTAAAAAAACACCGCTAATGTTCCAAAATGTATCCCCTGCCATTAGGCCTGTGCCCCGTCCCCCTGATGTACAAGACAGCAAGGAGGGGAATCGTGTCCGGGCGTCCAGCCAAGCCTGGGGCCGGTGCAGGGACCGAACTACCGGTCTTCGGACCCGGATTCGGCCATTAGCCTTGTGCCCCGTCCCCCTGCTGTACAAAACAGACAAGGAGGGGAATCGCTGCCGAGTTTCCAGCAAGTCCTGGGGCCGGAGCAGGGATAGCCCTGCTGTATTTGGACCCGGATCCTCCGTAGATGCGGGGGCCCCCATGTGTTCGGCACATACCTGAGTCCCCAGAAGGGGAGAAGATAGGGGCCAGCTCGGTAACCTGAGGTTGAGCCTGCATCCGTCACCTGTGACTGGAAGGGAGTTGAACTCTGTCACAGAGGCCACACAGTGACTGTGTATCGGCCAGGGGCACAGAGAACTGTGAACCCCTCAGTCGGCTTCCACCTCACCAGAGGCCCTTTGAAAGGGTATGGCGAGGGAGCATGGCAAATGGGGCCGAAGTCCCATGCCGGGGGACCCCGATGGTCCCCTAAGCTTCATCTGTAGCAGGAGCTTCAGTGTGGAGATGTGCCTCCAACGACACCAAATTACAAACTGACAGTATTCCTGCAGAGGGCGTATATGCTGCAGAGGAGAAATCTCTCCTATAATTGGTGTGACCTCCAGCGGGCAGCATATAACACCCCAATGTCAGGGTCTCCCACATTTTGGACGACAAGGAAATCCAACTAGTATTGTGGTCCTTGGACCGCATCTACCTCCTTATGAGACACTAAGCAAAAACTGGTGAGGCTGAGTCAGCCAGGGTGTATATACTGCAGGGGAGGAGCCGCACTGTTTTTTTGTTTCAGAAGTATACTTAGTGTCGCCTCCTAGTGGACAGCAGCATAACACCCACGGTCCTGTGTCCCCCACTGAGGCGAAGGAGAAAAGCAGATCACACACATGCCACAAAACTAAAGTCATTTCAAATGGCAACTCTCTGCTTTGAAGAAACACTAAAAGAAATCTTGAAAAAAATATGCTAGCCAGTAATTGTTACTTTTGTAGACCAAGCAGGGGGAAAAATTATGGAATCACTCAATTCTGAGTAAAAATTATGGAATCATAACAAACAAACAAACAAAACAACACTCAAATACATTACTAGTATTTTGTTGCACCACCTCTGGCTTTATAACAGCTTGCAGTCTCTGAGGCATGGACTTAATGAGTGACAAACAGTACTCATCATCAATCTGGCTCCAACTTTCTCTGATTGCTGTTGCCAGATCAGCTTTGCAGGTTGGAGCCGTGTCATGGACCATTTTCTTCAACTTCCACCAAAGACTTTCAATTGGATTGAGATCTGGACTATTTGCAGGCCATGACATTGATCTTATATGTCTTCTTTCAAGGAATGTTTTCACAGTTTTTGCTCTGTGGCAGGATGCGTTATCTTGATAAATGATTTAATCATCCCCAAACATCCTTTCAATTGATGGGATAAGAAGAGTGTCCACAATATCAATTTAAACTTAGGCATTTATTGACGATGTAATAACAGCCATCTCCCCAGTGCCTTTACCTGACATGCAGCCCCATATCATCAATGACTGTGGAAATTTGCATGCTCTGTTCAGGCAGTCATCTTTATAAATATCATTGGAACGACACCAAACAAAAGTTCCAGCATCATCACCTTGCCCAATGCAGATTCGCGATTCATCACTGAATATGACTTTCATCCAATCATCCACAGTCCACGATTGCTTTTCCTCAGCCCATTGTAACCTTGTTTTTGTCTGTTTAGATGTTAATGATGGCTTTTGTTTAGCTTTTCTGTATGTAAGTCCCATTTCCTTTAGGCGGTTTCTTACAGTTCGGTCACAGACATTGACTCCAGTTTCCTCCCATTCATTCCTCATTTGTTTTGTTGTGCATTGCCTGTTTTGGAGACATATTGCTTTAGGTTTTCGGTCTTGACGCATTGATGTCTTCCTTTGTCTACCGGTATGTTTCCCTTTAACAACGTTCCCATGTTGTTTGTATTTTGACCATATTTTAGACACAGCTGACTGAACAACCAACATCTTTTGCAACGTTGCGTGTTGATTTACCCTCTTTTAAGAGTTTGATAATCCTCTCCTTTGTTTCAATTGACATCTCTCTTGTTGGAGTCATGATTCATGTCAGTCCACTTGGTGCAACAGCTCTCCAAGGTGTGAGCACTCCTTTTAAGATGCAGACTAACAAGCAGATCTTACTTGATGCAGGTGTTAAGTTTTGGGAATTAAAATTTACAGGGTGATTCCATAATTTTTTCCTCAGAATTGAGTGATTCCATAATTTTTGCCCCTGCTGGGTCTACAAAAGTAACATGTCGCGTTCAGGGTGCGGATGAGAGTGTGTGATTTGTGCACAGGCATCTGCCTGCGTACAAATCTTACATTGCAGTGAATGGGTGCGCACGCCAATCTGCATCAGGGCGCAGGCACCTGCGTCCCCATGTTAAATATAGGGACGCACGGTGCCTGCGCTCAGCTTGCGGATCCCCTCCACAGGACTGCGGAGGGGTCCACAAGTCTGAAACCAGCCTTGAATCACACTGGAATGACTTCCTAGATGACAACATCATTCACACTGACAATACCCTTCTGCTTTGGGCCACTTCTAAGGCAGGCGGTTATGACAGGCCATATTATCAGTTATCTGACATGTAGAAGGAAAACACACAGACAGAAATTTGACACCTTACCCACCTCCCTACTACAGGCCCAAATGGTGTACGCCTTAGTCCCATTCCCAGATACACAACAAGCCTACTCCATGGCCTGGCCAAACACCTACTGGACTCCCTCATACACTCACAATCACACTGGCAAATCCAACTGACTCAAAATAAGTTTTATCGCTGGGGAAATAAAACAGATAAATTATTAGCGACCTTAACTAAAGGCAAACAACTCTACAAACAAGTTCTTAAACTACAGAACCCCGCAGCAGGTTTACAGATGACTGCCTGTGAAGAGATTACACAAATTTTCAGTGATTACTTTGAAGACCTCTACAGAGCACCCCCTGCTAACCTCCCATCGATTAACTCCTTCTTGAACCTAATTAATCTTGCATCTCTGATCACTGAACAAGTGACGCTACACTCAGAGATAACAGAAGACGAAGTTAGACGAGCAATAGCAGACGTATCCATCAGTAAGGCTGGTTTCAGACTTGCGCTCCCCGCCGCAGCATATTGCAGTGAGGAAGCGCAAGCTGAGTGCAGGCACCGCACATCCCTTTGTTTAACATGGGGACGCAAGTGCCTGCGCTCGGGTGCAGATGGCCGTGCGCACCCATTCACTGTAATATGTGATTTGTGCGCATGCGGATGCTTGCGCACAAATCATACAGTCTCGTCCACACCAGGAACGCGACATGTCGCGTTCAGGGTGCGGACGAGAGTGTGTGATTTGTGCGCAGGCATCCGCCTGCGTACAAATCATACATTGCAGTGGATGGGTGCACACGCCAATCTGCATCAGAGCGCAGGCACCTGCGTCCCCATGTTAAACATGCCTGCACTCAGATTGCGGATCCCCTCCGCAGGACGCTCCAGAGGGGTCCGCAAGTGTGAAACCAGCCTTTGACCCCGGACCCTGATGGTTTTTCTGCTGAATACTACAAAATACTATCCCCTGACTCAGTACCTACTCTGACCAACCTCTTCAACACAGCTTTCCTTCAGGGGGTCCCCATCGATCGATTTACCGACTCATGCACCATAGTTATCCCTAAACCTAACAGAGACCCATTACTACCACAATCATACCGCCTAAATCTCACTCCTCAACCATGACTACAAACTCTTGGCTAAGATCCTAGCAAGCCGTTTACAACTGTTACTACCTGGTCTTCTATGTGAGGTCCTGACAGGCTTTACTCAGGGACGGAGCTGTGTGGCAAACATACGCCTGCGGTCGCTGTTACAGTCTTGGCCCAAAACTCATAGAGGTCGCCCGCGATGCTGATGAGCCTAGATGCCGAAAAGACCTTTGACAAAGTGGCATGGCCTTTTTTGTATGAAGTTCTGGGTAGGGGGAATTTTGGACCAAGGTTCCTGCAATATAACCAGTACCTCCACATGAATGCAACTATCTACGTGGAGGTCAATGGATGCATTGCATCAACCATAGACCTTTTTCAAGGAGTCAAACAGGGATGCCCTCTTTTAACCCTCCTATTCAACCTCTCTATTGAACCCCTACTACGCCATTAGGAGACTTGTGGTAGGCTCTAGGGAGCTCAAGGTCGCCGCATTCGCAGATGATGTCCTGTTGGTAGTAACTAACCCCAAACAAGTTCTACACTCTCTCATACGCGAATTAGAAGACATGGGAGGGCTATTAGGCTAGAATATTAACTGAGACAAAACAGAAGTGATGATGCTACGCAGCCCCTCCAGACCGTTGAGGACATCAGAGTTCACTAGCTCACTAACATACCTGGGAGTACAAGTGACGAGACACCCGACTGATCTATACAAAACCAACATCAACTCATACCTTAACAACCTGAACTCCACTTTAGCTAAATGGAAAGATTTTAACCTATTATACCTAGGTAGAGAAATCTTAATTAAAATGACAGAATTCCCACACCTCCTCTATCTCCTCCACACCCTTCCAATCTCCCTAGTCCTCAAAGAGGAGAAATGGATCAACTATCTATACCGCTCATTTATTTGGGAGAGAAAGAAGCTCTGTAACAACTGAAGAGAAATGGGGGGATAAACTTCTCTAATATCAGACACTATAATTTAGCGTCCCTGTTCCGAGTGGCGGTAGACTGGTTATGAGGGACCTCCTGCTATGCCCAGTATGACTTGGGAGTGCTGTCTCACACCAGGGCTAGCTCTCCCTATTCTCCTACACCTCCCTTATACTGAGCTGCCGGCCACGTTGAGGGCAAACCCCCTATTGGTGTCTACATGGAAAGCATGACAGGAAATAAGCCAACAGACTCAGCTCTCTACCCAAACATCCCTCCTCCTCCCACTCATTGGCAACCTCCATTTCCAACACGGGCACGCTCACCCAGTCTTCTATCGGTGGCACTTTCAGGGCATAACATCCATTAAACACTTGATCCTAGGTGAATGACGTATGTATACAATAGAAGAACTGGCATCTATATACCCTACCACTACATTCCCCTCATTCCAATAAAAACAGGCTAAAGGCCGTGACGTTGCAGCGACCTTGTAGCGACGTCGCTGCGTGTGACATCCCGCAACGATCAGCGATCACCTCGCTGATCATTGCGGAATGGCCAGGGCCATTTTTCAATTGATGATCTGCCGCTGTCACGCATGCATCGGCATGTGTGACAGGGGCAACGACCAGTGATCCCCAGTCTGCGCCCGGCATCCTGACAGATCATAATGACCGTCAGGTGTCGATTGGCTGATCGCTGGTGAGTCTGCCTGTGTGACAGCTCACCAGCGATCAGATAGCGATGTCCCAGCGATCCCGATCGTTGGTCGGGTTGCTGGGACATCGCAGCATGTAACCCAGCCTTAAGAGTTATGTAACAAAGATAATAACTCATCTCCCTGACCGGGAGTGGAGTCCACACCTGCTTAGATTGTTCACTAAATCCAACACCTCAACTGGCCAAATAGCCTCCAATTATACATTCACCCATGTCGCCCTGGACTATGAGCAATCCCAATTACCGCTAACAAAATGGCAGTTTGATGACCCCCGCCTTATCCTACAGCACAATTCTGAAAGCTCTAGACCAAGCCCACAAATTCCTCCCTATGGCTCATTTTCTTGAAATGAGATTGAAAATCTGCCACAGATCCTATCTAACCCCCCCAGAAGGGTCATAGAATGGGGCTATACACAACCCCCGAGTGCATGAAGTGCCGCGCCCCCAAAGCCAATCTGTTCCATTGCCTGTGGACATGCCCGGCCATTCAGCCCTTCTGGACCAGAATATGACAATTTACCACTACACACCTGACAAACTTTTCTCCTGATGAGCCTTTATGGGCCATCTTTCGATATCTAGAGCCAGATAAATACACATGGTCCCCGGGGGCCCGCAAGCTACTACACATGGTGGCGACAGACGGTGTTAAGGCCATACTGCAGGTGTGGATCCACGACCAAGCCCCACCATTTAAGATCTTTTTAGACAAATTATCTTTCTTGCTTCAGATGGATTGGGTTGAGGCCTCCTTGCACAAGGACGAAAAGGTGCAGTGTTTCTTTGAAACTTGGGATAGTTTCAGCTCTCTGCTCCCACAATGCATCAGAGATGACATTAGAACTTGTTTCCAACCTACAGTGTGGTATCAAGAGCAGCTACTACTGGGGGAAGCACCTACATAGATACATGTTTGATAGAGCACCCAAACAGAGAGGCAGCTAAGGGTCGGAGGTCAGTCCTGGTGTCCTCGAGTCCTGCACAACTCTTAAGGAAAGACTAAGTACCTGTTCCAGCCCACCCCTTCTTCCTTCCCCCATCCCAGTTTTGGTTTATCTTTCTATTTTCTTTTTTTTCTCTTCTCTCCTGAGGCAGCCAAGTTTGAAATGTACACTCTGCCATTACTATCTTAGAACAGACTTAGCATGTATATCTCAAGCCATATCTACACCAATGTATAAAAAACTTCAAATAAAGTTTCAATAAAAAATAAATAATAATACAAAATATATTATGAATAATAATTGTAATAATAATAATAATAATAATAATAATAATAATGTTTGCCTCTGATATGGCCACCAATGGAAGCTGCATGGTGGATTACACAGCCAGACATCCAGAAGGGAAGGCAGAAGTGGTGCGATCTTTATTTCTACAGCGCTAATATATGTATACCACACCGGCTGCACTGGTGATCACTAGGTCATGTGCCCAATGCTGGGTATAACTCGACCTGGCACAACCCTGATTGTGACAGTTTTCATTTCATTAGAGCCATTTTCACTACAAGTGCAGGTGTGATGGCAACATTAAAAAAAACAACTCGTTTCGTATATATTTTTTCTTTTTCATATTTAATTACCTCGGTCAAAAATGACTGGTGGATCGTCCTGTTTAAATTCCTGCATTAAAGGGTTGATCCATTCCTGGACTTGGATGCCCATCTCCTTGGCAAGCACTAAGATGGTTGCAGATTTTCCACAGCCAGGAGGGCCAGTCAGCAACAAAATAGACCCACCCTGTGAAGACGTACAGATGAGTTAGGATTGAACAAAAGGTGCTGAATATGTGACCTCTGTGGGCTCCAGGGATCACTAGACCGGGGGTCCTGAGCAATCAGTCTGAGGCGCACAGTCCTCATTAGTCATAATCAAGACCCCATTCTAATGATCTGTGATCATTCTTTATTACCCATCCTGTAAAGAAGTAATAAATGTCAACTATGGAAAGCCAGTTTACCTTTATATAGTTTGTAGAAAATCTATGGTATTTGGAATGAACATAACCATAAAAGCAATGTACAATAAGCAGACAAACCTGTTTTTTGTCAGCGTGAGCTTTCAGCCAAGTTTCAACCTCCTCCACTTTCTTCTTATGTACAGCGAGCTCTGTCTGCAAAAAGAACAGGGGGCTTTTATAAAAATCCAGGATGATGTCCGTAAAATATAATAATGGCAGTACTTATTGGGGACATTCTTGAGCATTAAAGGTGTTATCTCCATTTCATATACCTTAATAAAGTAAATCTGACATCAAGTTTTTGCTATGTAATGTGAAAGCAACATGATGTAAGGACAGAGACCCTAATTCCAGTGATGTGTCACTTACTAAGCTGTGTATTGTAGTTTCAATAAAATTGGTGGTTTATCAACAGATTAACAGCACTAGACTATATCTCTAGTGCCTCCTAGTCAAGTGCTCTGTATAACCACGCTCCACCACTGATTTGCAGCTTTCTGCTCATGTACAGTGTACACAAAAAGCTGCAAATCATTGGAGTGGTCAGGGTTATACAAAGCTCTGCATTAAGAAAACTTGTGGATCTGCAATAACAAAATCAGTGATTGTATCAAAATGACATCAAGGAATCCAATAAGCAAGACATCGCTGGAAAGAGGGTCTCTATTCCTGCAGTATGCTGCTCTCAGATTACATACCAAAAACCTGGTGACAGATTCCATTCAAAAGGTATACACATTGAGGTAGGATGTCCATTAGAACCCTCCTCGATTTGAGACTGCCGAGTTATTATAAAGGCAGTGTATCTATGCATTATATGGTCAGCCATTATTCAGAACAGCTGCCATGTAATATTATATAGTTGCCGCTGCAGGGAAAATGTTTTCTTCAGATCTAACCAAACAAGTGGTCAAAAACAGGTAAAAAGTTATCCCTCCTCAGCCTTTCATGGCCGAAATGGTGAACACCATAAAGCGATCTGCACTGCTCCGGCAGCCTGTGAGTGATGCCAAAAGGTGACTTTGGTACGTTATTTCTATAGCTCCCACCTCGGCCATGAAAGGCTGAAATAGGAATAATATTTTAATGTAGATGGTCCCACAAAGAGTCCATACAACTATTCCAGATATTACTTGATCCCTCTAGTCAGTATCCAGGATCCTGCCAGCACCTTAAAATACACAGCATTTCCAATACATTAATAAGAAGAAAAATAGAAGGTGTTACAACTGGAATCAAAATGAGATTTTCCTAATTAAACAGTCACTGCTTGATAAGCGCTCTAAGAAATACATTACAAAACTGCCTCCATCTTCTCCGACTGACCTACCTGAACACTGGGTCTGTATTTATCAATCCATGGGTCGTTCTGAGACTGGCCTGACGTTGCTGCGACTCCATCTTTACAATGATTGGCAGAGAAAGGATTGGCTCTTTTTTTGCTGTTAGATTGGCTCTCTAACGTGGACTCATCTTTTTTGCCAACACCTCGCTTAGACGTCACAAACACTTGTGAGGAGACTTGACCCGAGCTGCCAAAGAAATCTTCAAAGGATGGTTCAACCCAGTCAGTGATCTGGAAAGAAGTCATATCAGCAATGTACTCGATATGTTACATAGATGTGTTTCCACTGTGCTGTCATTTATAAAAATAAGGAGCGGATTCCCTGAGAAAAATATCTTTGTAGTGTAGATTGTATTCAGCATCTTCCAACGCGCTCAGTTGTTTCATGTGTTGTGCGATTTTTATCACAAATTGTGAGTGCACTTCATAAAGTATATTGTATTTCACAAATCTGCAAAGTATCGTCAGACATCGCCTCCACGCACTGATCGTAACTAGTGATGAGCGAGTATGCTCTGCGCTACTCGTTACTCGCACAAGTATCCCGGTACTCAGGATGCTCGGCGAGCACCGAGTACCGCCGAGATGCTCAGACTCTTCACGAATCATTATCGCTCTGACACAAATACACAGCTCCCTACAGTGCACATAGTGAGCTGGCACCTCACAGAGAGCAGATTGATTGTTAGGGTCCCTCTGGGGGGGGCACAGCAAGGATATTGTATGCTGCGATGATTTGAAAAAGCCCACCCTCCCGCCCTTTCCCAGAAACACTCATTTTATAGCTGGAAGTCTGTGAGCAGAGCCTGTCACTAATTGACTTACATTGGGCTCTGTGTTCGGTCGAGCACCCGAGCATCGAGCACCCGAGCATTTTAGTGCTCGCTCATCACTAATCATAACACGTCTCAAGAGACAATCAGCATCTAACATCTGGCACAACAAATATACGAGTATCTACAAAGCAATGTATAAGGCTTTATAGTAGGTAGAATAACATGAGGCCACATCGGGAAGTGACCTGCAGATACAAGTAGTACATGGGTCAGTATTGCCCCGTATGTAACCCAAAATGTTAGGTAGCAAATTAGTGCATGCAAATCACACAGACTCTGTGACTGGGCCTTAAACTTCTCTTCCAGGCAGGGCTGTGGAGTCAGAGTAGGTGTCTACTCTGAGCGGAGTCGGAGTCAGGGAAATTGAGGAGATGGATGTTTGACTTACGAACTCAACAGCCCTGCTCCAGGTGGTATTACCCTAGGCACAGCACTTATGATACCTAAGTACTCTAGGAAAAGTAAGTCAAGTATTTGGAGATTTATTTCCTCAGTATTTCTAGTCAAAACCAGGAGTGGGTGATAAATCCAGAAGTGTGATGTGTTTCTATTATACTTTCCCTCTGATTGTTCCAGTCCTGGTTTTGGCTACAAATACTGAGGTAAAAAACTCATCAAATACTCAACATGTGAATATGGCCATATACAAAACACAAGTGCATCCTTACCCCTAGGCCACGGTCACACGTTGAGTATTTGCTCAGTTTTTTACCTCAGTATTTACAGCCAAAAACAAAAAGAGAAACAATCAGGGGTAAAGTGTAATAAATACAGAAGTGGTGACATTATTTCTATCACCCACTCTTGGTACAAATATTGAGGTAAAAAACTGACCAAATACTAATAATAAGGTCCAGGGACTCAGATTCGCACCAATCAATGAAATTAAATATCAGGATCACTCAGTCAAGGCTGTGGCTATTTGCCTTTCATCGCCTCTTTTTGTTCTCCACATAAAGGTGGTTTTAGCGTTGTATAGACTCAGGACTCTTCTTAATCCTACATCTGATCACAATCCATGGATTGGACACATGATTCCAGACACCAGAGCGACAATTTCATATATTTCTATGAGGCTGTCATCCTTCTCACATGGCAGGGGTGGGGAACCTTTTTTTGCCGAGGGCCATTTGGAAATTTCTACCAACCTTCGGGGGCCGCACAAAATGATCAACTTGAAAATGAACCCGCTATATTTGGTTAAACTATCAACTCACCCCTACTGTGGTGGCTGGGGCAGCTTCTCTCTGGCATGGCTGTGATGTTAGCTGATATTGATGTTGCTTTACAACTGTTTTCCCAGGTTTCCTAGCGCTATAGAAACCACAGGAGAGGCTGGGGGCATATACGTCACTGGGGAGGCTGAGACTGGGGCACAGAGATCACCGGGGAGCTGGATTTAAAAGACAGGCAGTCGGCAAAACATGTCTTCCAGCCTAAGCATTGTGGTCTCCAGAAATCTGCCCGAGGGCCGCATCCGACCCTGGGGCCTGAGGTTCCCCACCCCTGGTTCTATGGCATGCTTATATGAGACTGACATTTAGACCTAACATCAGACCGATGGTCACGGATGTCTGAAAGAGCCCTACCTCAGGCTATGTGCACACAATGTAATGTTTGCTCCAAAAACATTATTAATAATAATAATAATAATAATAATAATAATAATAATAAAATCCACTAACATTTTTTTAAGCAAAAACAATGGCAAACTGCTCCATTAGACACCCGCCCATTACTTAATGTGCACCTGTCTCCAGTTTTGGGGGTTCTAAACCCTGCCCACCACCTTTACCATGATGTAATTGTGGTTCTTGTAACCCCGTTATATCCCCAGACGTCCTCCTGCATACCTCAGAAATAGAGTTTTATTCCGTCCCACACTCACATGCTAATTTCTTGTTTGGGTCAGACGGGTGTCTGCAGATTACGGTCAGTGCTGCCTTGCTTCATGGAAACAGCCTGCATGAGTGTATGCAAGTGGATGATGTCGCTATGCATCCACACAATTACCAAGTATTGCGCCTGCGCAGTGGAATCACTGGCTCTTCAATAGGGCTCTGTGAGTTGCCACTGCGCATACGCAACACTTGGCAAATGTGTGGATGCATAGTGACAAGTGTTGCAAAATGGCGGCTGCTGCTGGACCCACACTTCCACGTGCAATGTGGTCAATAATCCAGAGATTCCCACAGACAATGTGTTGTTGGTCCGCGATGCCACAGAAAACACGTAATCAAAGGCTTCAAATTATAACACCTGTATTGGATCCATCCGACACGTTTCAGAGCCTACTATGCTCCTTCATCAGGGAGTGTATCATGACAACACAATTTCCGTGGGAATCTCCAAACAAGAAATTAGAATATGGTGCGGAAGGGAAAAAAAACTATTTCTGAGGTATGTAGGGGATGTCTGGGGATATAATGGGGTTATAGGAACCCCAATTACATCATGTTAAAAGGTGGAGGGCAGGGTTTAGAACCCCCAAAACTGGTGACAGGTGGACTTTAAAACTTATAGTGTCTTCCTAGTATAAAACGCCAGAAGAACGATCAGGTCACTCCTTTTAACTACTTGGCATTTTTGGAAACCAGACGTAGATAAAAGATATTTAAAAGCCTAAATATGTTCACAGAAAGTCGTGCAAATTGTCATTCTTTTGAGCGTTTTCTGAATCCACCTGAAAAAGACATTGTGTGCTCATACCCTTGCAGACATGTATGCATGTGTTTACCAGTAACCCCTCTGAGAGGAGCAGAGCCAAACACAATTAAAGAGATATTCAAGATGCCTGTAAGATACAGAAATTAAATTCAATCTAAAAATTGAAGGAACTCATAGAATGTTAGTAAGCAAACTCATTACCTTAGCAGAAGTGACTTTTCTTCTGCAAGATGTCTTTGACATTATAAAGTTGACAGATTCCCATCAGCTCAGCACTGCATGGTACATAGGGACTGGGTCCTGCTCTATAAAAAAAAAAAAAAATGAAGTCTATATATGTATTTTGCAAAAAAGAAAAAAATGATGATATAAAGGGTATATCAGTATACATCCACTGTATAGGCAAGAACTGTAAGAACGGGAAAGGTGGGGAGGGACTTGTGTCTATGGTCAGGAGTTGAATGTAGCAGTGCCATATGTATACGTCCTCCTACTCCATTCAAATAAAGATCTGAATGGATTAGAGAAAACTCTCTGCTCCATTCAACCCCCTTTGCTGCAGTACTGAAATGCCAGGGGAAGACCAGGTTATGAAAGATTCTTATTATGACAATTGACAACTTGTTCAGCCCTTTTTATTCTTTACAGCAAACCAAAACAACCTTGCAAACAGGACTGTGGAGTCAGTAAGCACTGCTGAATAGTCAATGGTATGTAAATGTTAATTAAATATCCACATCTACCCAAGCTGGTGTTCCCACCCTCCCTCCTGTGCTGAAATCAATCAGAGAAGCAGACAGCCCCAGTGCGCAGTCCGCGAGAAGCAGACAGCCCAGTGCGCAGTCCGACGAGAAGCAGACAGCCCAGTGCACAGTCGCGAGAAGCAGACAGCCCCAGTGCACAGTCCGCGAGAAGCAGACAGCCCCAGTGCACAGTCCACGAGAAGCAGACAGCCCCAGTGCACAGTCCGCGAGAAGCAGACAGCCCCAGTGCACAGTCCGCGAGAAGCAGACAGCCCCAGTGCACAGTCCGCGAGAAGCAGACAGCCCCAGTGCACAGTCCGCGAGAAGCAGACAGCCCCAGTGCACAGTCCGCGAGAAGCAGACAGCCCCAGTGCACAGTCCGCGAGAAGCAGACAGCCCCAGTGCACAGTCCGCGAGAAGCAGACAGCCCCAGTGCACAGTCCGCGAGAAGCAGACAGCCCCAGTGCACAGTCCGCGAGAAGCAGACAGCCCCAGTGCACAGTCCGCGAGAAGCAGACAGCCCCAGTGCACAGTCCGCGAGAAGCAGACAGCCCCAGTGCACAGTCCGCGAGAAGCAGACAGCCCCAGTGCACAGTCCGCGAGAAGCAGACAGCCCCAGTACAGTCCGCGAGAAGCAGACAGCCCCAGTGCACAGTCCGCGAGAAGTAGACAGCCCCAGTGCACAGTCCGCGAGAAGTAGACAGCCCCAGTGCACAGTCCGCGAGAAGCAGACAGCCCCAGTGCACAGTCCGCGAGAAGCAGACAGCCCCAGTGCACAGTCCGCGAGAAGCAGACAGCCCCAGTGCACAGTCCGCGAGAAGCAGACAGCCCCAGTGCACAGTCCGCGAGAAGCAGACAGCCCCAGTGCACAGTCCGCGAGAAGCAGACAGCCCCAGTGCACAGTCCGCGAGAAGCAGACAGCCCCAGTGCACAGTCCGCGAGAAGCAGACAGCCCCAGTGCCCAGTCCGTGAGAAGCAGACAGCCCCAGTGCCCAGTCCGCGAGAAGCAGACAGCCCCAGTGCCCAGTCCGCGAGAAGCAGACAGCCCCAGTGCCCAGTCCGTGAGAAGCAGACAGCCCCAGTGTGTACTGCCGAGAAGTCTGTGTGTCGGAAAAGGTTTTCACGGTCCCCTAGACTTGCATTGGATAAAGAGAATTTTGTTTACGTACCGTAAATTCTTTTTTCTTTAATCATCAATGGGAGACCCAGACAATGGGGTTTAGGGCTCCGCCCTCCGGAGGTCACACTAGGTACTACAAGTTTGTAGACACCGCCTCCTCCGCTTATAAACCCCCACCGTAGGAAACATCCTCAGTTTAGTCCATAAGCTGCGAGGAGAAAAATGAACCACACCCGAAACATCGGGAAGAATACCGTGCACAGACGGTTTGAACAACCCGGAAAAAAACACTGTCTCAACAGAGAACAGATCAAATGCAAACATGCAACGGAACAACTGGGTGGGTGCTGGGTCTCCCATTGATGATTAAAGAAAAAAGAATTTACGGTACGTAAACAAAATTCTCTTTTTTCTGGTCATCATAATGGGAGACCCAGACAATGGGGATGTCCTAAAGCAATACCCCAGGGCGGGAAGAGTTCCTCAACAAGACGGATAATACACGGTCCCCCTTAAAGGTGGGCAACCGCCGCCTGGAGGACCCGCCTGCCCAAACTTGCGTCCGCAGAGGCATGGGCATGCACCATATAGTGCTTTGAGAAAGTGTGCAGGCTGGACCAGGTGGCCGCCTGACACACCTGTAGAGCAGATGCTCGATGTCGCAAGGCCCATGAGGCACCTACAGCTCTAGTAGAGTGTGCCTTCAAACCCACCGGGAGAGGCAAACCAGAAGACCGGTATGCCTCCTGAATGGGAGCCTTGATCCATCTGGCCAAGGTCGACTTCGAAGCCGCGGACCCCTTACAGCGACCCATCGTGAGGACAAATAAAGAATCCGAACTCCTAAAGGAGGCGGTCCTGGACACATAAATGCGTACAGCTCTCACGAGATCCAAAGTATGGAGGTCGCGCTCAACCTGATGAACGGGAGCGGGGCAAAATGATGGGAGAACAATCTCCTGATTTAGGTGGAAAGTTGAAACCACCTTCGGCAAGAATTCAGGCCGCGGGCGCAACACCACCTTGTCTTGGTGAACCACCAGAAAGGGTGACTTGCACGAAAGTGCAGCCAATTCTGAGACCCTTCTCAGAGACGTAATTGCCACCAGAAAAACCACCTTCTGGGACAGACGAGAGAGAGAGATGTCTCTCAGTGGCTCAAACGGCGGTTTCTGCAGTGCCGCCAGGACCATGTTGAGGTCCCAAGGGTCTAGAGGTCGTCTGTAAGGCGGAACCACCCGAGACACCCCCTGCAGAAATTGACGAACCTTCGGGAGGAGCGCCAAGCGCCTGTCAAACAGCACTGAAAGTGCTGATACTTGACCTTTCAGAGAGCCAAGGGATAATCCCAACTCCAAACCCGACTGTAGGAAGGCCAACAATGTCGGGGTGGACAGGGGCCACGGTGAGCGTCCACCAGAGGCACACCAGGAGAAAAAGATTTTCCACGTTCTGTGGTATATCTTCCTGGAGACAGGTTTCCTTGCCCGATTCATCGTGGCAACCACCGTAGGAGAGAAGCCCCTGGATGTCAGCAGCCAGGCCTCAAGAGCCATGCAGTCAATCTGAGGGCCCTGGAATTGAGGTGGAAGAATGGCCCTTGCGCGAGTAGATCTGCGCGTTCTGGAAGAGCCCACCGGTGTCCGCCTGACAGTTGCCAGAGGTCCGGGTACCAGGACCTCCGGGGCCAATCTGGAGCCACTAGAATGGCTACTCTGCATTCTGTCCTGATTTTCCACAGAACCCTGGGAATCAGAGCGAGAGGCGGGAACACATATGGCAGCTGGAAGCTGGACCAACTCAGGATCAGGGCATCCGCCCCCAGAGACTGAGGATCCCACGATCGTGCCATGTATTGGGGTACCTGATGATTCAGCCGTGAGGCCATCAGATCCACGTCCGGAGTGCCCCATTTGCTGCAGATGTCCCGGAAGACGTCTGGATGCAGGGACCCCTCTCCGGCGTCCATCCCCTGTCGGCTCAGGTAGTCGGCCTCCCAGTTCTCGACCCCTGGGATGTGAACTGCGGAGATCAGGCAGCCGTTTTCCTCCACCCAGGCTAGAATGCGGTGGACTTCGGCGAGGGCCTGAGCACTTCTGGTCCCTCCCTGATGATTTATGTAGGCGACGGCCGTCGCGTTGTCGGACTGAACCCGAATGGGTTGTCCTGACAGGAATTTCTGAAACGCCAGGAGCGCCAGATAGACCGCCTTGATCTCCAGCACGTTGATCTGTAATGCCGACTCCGCCTGGGTCCAGAGGCCTTGAGCCCTGTGGTGTAAGAACACCGCGCCCCAGCCCTTCAGACTGGCGTCGGTGGTCACCACTAACCATGACGGTTTTAGAAAGGACCGGCCCCGTGACAGATGATGTGGCTGGAGCCACCACTGTAGGGAGTCCCTGGTCGATTGTGACAGCGTCACCAGCCGATTCAGAGAAATCGTCCTTTTGTCCCATCGGCGAAGAATCTCCAACTGGAGAGGACGGAGGCGAAACTGTGCGAAAGGCACCGCCTCTATCGCCGCTACCATGCGTCCCACCAGCTTCATCAACACCCGTAGGGATGATTGTGGTGACAGGAGAACATTCTGCACTCCTGATTGGATCGCAAGCTGTTTGGCTTGAGGTAGGGACACCAGGGCTGAGTCCGTGTGGAAGTCCATGCCCAGATATGTCAAAGACTGGGTCGGAACCAGGGTCGACTTTGGAATGTTGAGAAGCCACCCGAACTGTTCCAGAGACTTCATGGTCACCTCCAGGCTCACCCGACAAAGGTCTTCCGATGGCGCCCTGACCAGCAGGTCGTCCAAATAGGGAATGACGGCGTGTCCCTGCACATGCAGGAGAGCCATCATTGAGGCCATCACCTTTGTGAACACTCGCGGTGCCGAGGCTAGCCCGAATGGCAGTGCCACAAATTGGAAGTGTTCTTCCCCCACTGCGAATCTCAACCAGCGCTGATGAGCCGGTGCAATGGGCACGTGAAGGTAGGCGTCTCGGATATCTATGGACGCCAGGAAGTCTCCCTGTGACACAGCCGCGATCACGGAGCGCAGGGATTCCATACGGAACTTCCGAACCAACACGTGGCGGTTGAACAACTTGAGGTCCAGAACCGGACGAAAGGAGCCGTCCTTTTTCGGGACAATAAAGAGGTTGGAGTTTAAAAACCCCTGAACCTCTCTCCCGTGGGTACTGGGACCACCACTCCGTCTCTGCGGAGTCCCTCCAACACCAGATGAAAAGCCTGAGCTTTGTCTAGGGATGGAACAGACCGATGGAATCGGTGTGCTGGCTGTGACGTCAGCTCTATCCTGTAGCCTTTTGAGACTACGTCTCGGACCCACTGGTCTTGGACGTGGAGAAGCCATCTGTCCTGGAAAAAAGACAGGCGGCCCCCCACCTGTGGGGAGACAGGATGAAGGAGCGAGTCATGCCGAAGCGGGTTTAGGGGTGGCAGCTGCAGCCCCTGCCGGCTTCTTTTGGCGACTTTTGTTGCGCCACTGAGTGGAGGGCTTGCCCCCACGGTCCGTGCGAGCGGACGCCGCTGATGACTGCGAGCTGGGACGAAAGGACCACTGTTTTGGGTTCCTTTTCACGGTATACCGTGGCTTAGGCTTATTCTGCGGTATCTTAGACTCAGCAGAATCCTTTATCAGCTTGTCCAGCTCGGTGCCGAAGAGCCTGTCACCAGAGAACGGAAGATTTTGCAAAATCTTCTTAGACGTGGCATCTGAGTCCCAAAGACGCAGCCACAACAACCTGCGGATCGCTATAGCATTGGCCGAAGCCACAGCCGAGCGAGTGGCAGTTTCCAAAGTTGCCGTCCTGGCGTAATCCGCATAAGCCCTTGCCCTGTCGGAGAGTGCCAGGACCTCTGGGCTGGCCCTAGCTAGATCAGAGATACCATCCAAGCAGGAGGTAATCGCTTGTAGGGTCCAGACCGCGGCAAAATTAGGGGCAAATGAAGACCCCACAGCCTCATAGGAAGACTTGGCGAGTTGCTCGACCTGTCTATCAGTAGCATCCTTTAATGAGGAGCTATCAGAGGCAGAAAACAAGGAGCGTGCAGCAATCCTAGTCATGGAAGCGTCCACCTTAGGGGACTGTGACCATTCCAGAAGCACCTCCTGAGGAAAGGGAAAGCGAAGGTCCTTAGGTTTACGGACATAACGCCGCCCAGGATGTAACCTGGGTGCTCTAATCACCCTTCCAAAATTAGTGTGGTCCATAAAGGATCCACTTGGTCTCGCCTCCGGCCGCAGCCATTGATAGACCTCCTTGGGGTGAACAGTCACCTCCTCAGGAGGAGTGACCAGACGTAATGTCTCATTGATGGAGGACACTAGATCCTCCACCCCATCTGGAGGTTCAGAGACAGACCCGAGAGTAGAACCCCCATCATCTTCCTCACCATCAGAGGAACGCTCCTCCTCAGAGAGAGCTTGGAGCTCTGGAGAGGCCTCACGAGCTCGCTTAGGGGGTCTCACAGAAGAAGTAAGAGCCACCCGGGGGTAACTGGGAGGAGTAGCTGGGTTTTCCAGCCTCCTATGAAGTGCCTCCAGGGATTGCGACATGGAGGACATCTGGGACAGCAGAGATTCATTTATCTTATTCTGCGCTTCCCATGTCCCTGGGATCAACCGAACCTCAGGGTACAGACCCGCAGATTCTGATCCAACAGTAACTGTCCGGGTCTCTGGGCGTCCGCAATTATTGCAGGACCCCTCCACCAGTGAACCATTGCACGTAGCGCAGGTAATGGTGCCATCTGCCGTCTTAGCAGCATGCTTCCTTACTGAGGACATCGCCACAGTAGGGGGAAATAAGCCAAGTTGTAACAAACAAACAAACCGGAGATCCCGGTGGCTTACCGACTGTGCTGTTTCAATCCTGTTTTACAGTCTAATCTGTTATATTGATGCTTGTCTCTGCTGCCACCTGCTGGCCAGACCTCTCAATTCTTTCTGCCTTTCCTTGTCCAGCCTATGGGGGTGTGGCTCCTGCACGTGCTGTTGTCTCTTCCTGTTTTGCCTAGTCATTAGGAGACATCTTTACTGCAGAGAGTTCCATTCTCATAGAGCTGGAGAAGCAAAGTTTTTTGACCCACAAGTAGCGTCTGCAGAGACAAGCTTCATGCAAGATTTCAATGCCATGTTTTGGATCATTCATCTATGGAATAAACCAGCATTGTTTTCATCCTAACGTGTGTACGCTTATCTGAGACGCTGCTCCGGGTCCTGTCTGCCCCTCTTATTGGAAGTACAAAGGTAAGAAGGAACTCTCATCCTAGTATACAACCAGCATGCCTTTATCGCCTTTAAGTGGGAACAGAACAGTCAAAAAACTTTGATTGAAAGCTCCTAATAGTCAAAAAACTATGCCTAAAAGCTCCTATCAGCTAGAAAAACTGCCTTACAGCCCAACATCCAGCTATAGCCCTCCATGTGCCCTGTCCCTCTGTGCATTAATCTGCCCAGCAACAAGCCTTGTGTATCTGTCTGCCTGCATCAGTGCACGTCTGGACAAGCCTGGAGGAAGCTTTCCCACCTGCACATCTTGTATCAGCTCTGCCTGTACTGTTATAAAGAACTGTTTTTATGCACCAGCGGTTTCCTTCTGGCCACATCGCCTCCATAAGCCTGCAGTACACTATACCTCATTACTGCACATCGGCGAACTGCGAACCCCAAGTTTCGTCAAAGCCACCTTGGGGATCCCATCCGGGAGTTCCCGCAGAGCCGCACAGCGATTTTCGGACCCCTATTCAAAAGTTGAGTTTTTTAAAGAGACAGTACACCTTTATTCAAAATGGCCGAAAAGGACCTCGGACAGGCTCCCACTGCTGAAACAGAGCAAATACAACCTGATACTGTCCACGATGAAGCCCAGGAGGCAGACCCCACGTCTCAAGCAGACCAAGTTACCCGACCAAAACGTTCTTACAAACCAACGGTAAAGGCAATTGAAAACTATCAGGCTATGAAAGATGAGCTAAGTGAACGCCTGGAAGAACAGTGGGAACGCGTCGCCTCTTACATGTCGAGACTTGAACCCTCGTCAGGCGACGCCGCAAGCTTACAATCTGTTATGGAACGGCTGAACGCCGCCCATGAAGGATACAAGAGACTGTCAACAAGGTACATTACCCTTCTAAGAGACTTTAATTCTGATGAATCTCTTTCAGACCTCAGTAAGGCGCTAGAGACGGACGAAGGGAGAGATGCCAAGGTCCGACACGCCATAAACAAGGCCGAACACCGCATCTCTCACCTGCAAGAAACCAGATCACACCGATCGACCTCATCTAAGCGTTCCTCTCGGGCATCCAGGTCATCATCCTCAAGAAGTTCAACCATGAGCAACAGGATACTGGAGGCCCGCATAATAGCAGAGGAATCCAGGGTGAGACGTTCTTTCACTGAGAGAGAAGCAGAAGAAAAAAGGACAGAAGCAAAGGCAGAAGCAAGGGCAGAGGAAAAAAGGGCAGAAGCAGAAGCAGAGGCTAAAAGGGCAGAAGCAGAAGCAAGGGCAGAAGCGGAGGCTCGAATACAGATCCTTCGGTCACAGATGGAAGAGGAGGTCGCGCTAGCTAAAGTAAGACTACTCGAGCAGGCATTGATCCAAGGTCTTGATCCAGCTAACTCGCCACCACTGGAAACGGATGATCCAGTCGATCGCACCAGAGACTATGTGCTAAACCGGGTACCTGTAGCGACCCCGGTTTACAGTACCGTCCAAGTCAACGACGCCAAAACCCCCAACATACTTCAAAAGGTGCCAGTACCCTCGAAGGCGCCCGAGCTAATTAACGACAGTCGCCGAGAGATACCCTCTCAAACACAGTCACCACCACAAGATGGCAACCCAGCGTTTCCTGGCCCACCTTCACAGCTCAAGCGGTATTCGTCAGATTCTTCAAGGGCTAAACCACAGCTCAACCCTGCAGCAGCATCATTCTACCCGGAAACAGCTCATCCATTCACGCCAGGCGGCCCATACACCCCAGGGGCATCACGAGTCGTCGTGGCAACAAGTGGTGAGAAGTCGGACATGTCCGAGTTTGCCAGGTTCATGGTGAGCAGAGAGCTAATCAGTACTAGTCTTGTGAATTTCGATGATCGTGCAGAGAACTACAGGGCCTGGAAAGCAACCTTCAAGGCAGCCATCGCCAATCTCAACCTAACCGAAGAACAGGAACTCGACCTCCTGATCAAGTGGTTGGGCCCAAGCTCTTCAAGCCGTATCAAGAGCCTCAGAACCGTCTATGTAGGACAAGCAGAAGCAGGTCTCGCCGCCGCATGGCAAAGGCTGGAACGCACCTTTGGCAGCGCGGAAGCAATAGAGAAAGCCCTATTCAAGAGACTGCAGGATTTCCCAAAGATCAACCTTAAAGAAGTCCACAAGCTCCAAGACCTAAGTGATCTGCTCATGGAGCTGGAGCTCGCCAAAAGAGACCCTCGTCTGTCCGGGCTGTGCTATCTGGATTCAGCCCACGGAGTAAATCCAATCGTGGTGAAGCTGCCATACAGTCTGCAGGAGAAATGGGCAACGTCAGTCTCAAGGTACAAAAGAGTGAACGACGTCACCTTTCCCCCATTTATCCACTTCTGCAGATTCATTGACGAGCAGGCCCAGATGAGGAATGACCCCAGCCTCGACTTCCTAGAATCCAACACTTCGGCAGCTGCAGCAACTCCAGCATCAAAGTATGAAAGTGCTATACAAAAACGCAGAGACACTAAGAGAGCTGTGAGTGTTAGAAAGACCGAACTACCATCACCTGCAACGCCCACAGACGAACAGAACACTGTCTCACCACGAGATAAGTCTTTCAATCGTGAATGTCCCATCCACAAAAAACCACACTCACTGACCAAGTGCAAGGGGTTTAGATCCAAAACCTTACAGGAGCGCAAGAAGATCCTCACTGAGCTTGGAATTTGCTTCAAATGCTGCGCATCACTTGAGCACATGGCCAAGGACTGTAAATCCACAGTCAAGTGTGGGGAGTGCCACAGCGAAAAGCACATTTCAGCCATGCATCCTACTCGGCTAGCTAGAGACACACCGGCTACAGTCGCCACCGCTCCCGCTCCAAGTTATGGCGGGGAGCCACAGAATCAGACTGACACCGCCACAACTGTTTCCTGCTCATGCTCAGAGGTATGTGGAGAGGGCCGAATGGAGAAATGTTGTGCCCGAATATGCCTCATCAAGGTTTATCCCGAGGGACGCCCAGAAAAGGCGATGAAGGTGTATGCCATCATAGACGACCAAAGCAACCGGTCCCTGGCAGGAACCAAATTCTTTGAAGCCTTCGGAATTAGTGGACCATCAGAACCCTACACCTTGAACACCTGCTCAGGCCGCATAGAGACTAACGGCAGAAGAGCCCGGGATTCATTGCTTCTCCTATCAACGGGAAGACTGAAATACCTCTACCAACGCTCGTTGAATGTGACCAAATACCCAGCCACAGGAGTGAAATTCCTACCCCAGAAGCTGCACTTCATCAGCCACACCTGAAACACCTCGCGAGCGTTATCCCACCTATAGATAACAACGCGGACATTCTACTCCTGCTCGGCAGAGACAACCTGAGGGTACACAAGGTGCGACAACAGTGCAATGGACCCGACTATGCACCATACGCCCAGAGACTGGACTTGGGATGGGTAGTCATAGGAAATGTGTGTGTTGACCGATCAGAAATCGACTCCTTCAGGACCTACGTGCATGGAGATGGGCGCACAACCTGCCTAAGACCATGTCCTCATCACCATGAAGTGAAGGAGAAGCCCCCAGACTCAATACAGCTACCCGACGTCGCTTCTTCCCTGCGTACCGACAACTTAGGAAGATCAGTCTTTCACGCAACCTATGGTCTGCGAAGAACCGCGTCAGAGGGAGAGCCTGAGTATGGCACAGACGCAAGAGACTTTGTTGAAAAAGACTTTTACTTAGATGACGGGCTCAAATCATTACCCACCGAGGAAGCAGCCATTGATTTGCTCAAAAGGACCCAAGGTCCAGAGTTCCTGCTGAGACAGTCGGAGGAAGGTGTCCAGGAAAACTTCAGCATCCTAGATCCAGATAACGATCCAGACGTCCGAACTGAAGTCAACACCCTGGCCACCAGTGCAGAGGAAGCTTCCAACCTCGGCTGCCAACGTTTTGAACGTTTCTCCAGCTGGACAAGACTCGTCCGGACTGTCGCCAGGTTAGTGCACATCGCCAGATGCTATCGTACAGACCTAAAAAACAGAGACTGTCATCGCTGGCATGCGTGCCACAAACCCCTTTCTGCTGAGGACATCTCCCATGGTGAGTCCCTCATAATACGCCACCTCCAACAGAGCGAATTCGCCACCGAATGGAACTGTTTACACAACAAACAGCAGATTCCACTAAGAAGCCCTCTAGCCAATCTAAACCCGATTATGGACAGTTTTGGCTTACTTAGAGTCGGCGGTCGTTTAAATCAGGCTCGTTTCGGAGTCGCAGAACAAAATCCTCTCATCATTCCCAACAAACACCACGTTACAGTCTTGCTGATCCGACATCACCATGAAAGGACTGAACACCAAGGCAGACAGATCACAGAGGGCGCCGTACGGTCGGCAGGCCTTTGGATCATTGGAATGAAGAGACGTGTAGCACAAATACTCCATGATTGTGTGCATTGTCGCAAAACGAGAGGAAGGCAACTGTGCCAACAAATGGCTGATCTGCCTGCAGACAGACTTTCTATGGAACCACCTTTCACCTACGTGGGCCTAGACGTGTTCGGACCATGGATGGTATCTTCACGCAGAACTCGTAGCAGCCGAGCAGACAATAAGCGGTGGGCTGTGCTATTCACCTGCATGAGTGTTCGAGCCGTTCACATTGAGGTGTTAGAATCCATGGATACTTCCTGCCTGATCAATGCCTTAAGGAGGTTCTTTGCCATTAGAGGACCAGTAAAGCAGCTGAGGTCCGACCGTGGCAGCAACTTCGTCGGTGCATGTAGAGAGCTGAACATCGACACCAAGCCAATCCAAGACCAGCTAGCAGACAAGGGTTGCACCTGGATCTTCAATTCTCCTCACAGTTCTCACATGGGGGGCTCCTGGGAGAGGATGATAGGGATCTCACGCAACATCCTGAACTCCATGCTAAAGGACGTTAACTCCTCAAGACTCACGCACGAGACTCTAGTCACTCTTTTAGCCGAAGTCTCAGCCATCATCAATTCGAGACCCCTCGTGCCCGTGACAATGGATCCAGAGGTACCAACCATGCTGACTCCCACCATCCTTCTTACTCAAAAAATTGACAACGCGGTAATTCCCAGCGGAGACTTCACTCACGCCAACACCTACCAAAGACACTGGAAACGAGTCCAATATTTGGCCGACTACTTCTGGAATCGATGGAGAAAGGAATACCTCACCGTTCTTCAAGGAAGAAGGAAGTGGCGACATCCCAAGCCAAATATCAAGGAAGGGGACCTGGTCCTTATGAAAGATCAGACCACCCAAAGAACTGACTGGCCTCTGGGACTTGTTACTAAGACACTACCTAGCCAGGACGGCAATGTGCGGAAGGTGGAGCTAAGGGTCTTCAGGAAAGGTGAGACGAAGACCTTTGCAAGGCCGATCCACGAACTCATTCTGCTGTTGCCCGTAGAGAGCGCCACTACGGGATGAACGCTTCCGGACCTGAACTTTAGCCGTTTTCTTCTCATTTTGGTTTTGAATTTGAATTGTTGTATTTAACATGCCCTTCGTTTAGGTATTGTTATGGACTAATAGTGGAATCCCCAAAGTGAATTCCAGACGGGGAGTGTGCTGTTTCAATCCTGTTTTACAGTCTAATCTGTTATATTGATGCTTGTCTCTGCTGCCACCTGCTGGCCAGACCTCTCAATTCTTTCTGCCTTTCCTTGTCCAGCCTATGGGGGTGTGGCTCCTGCACGTGCTGTTGTCTCTTCCTGTTTTGCCTAGTCATTAGGAGACATCTTTACTGCAGAGAGTTCCATTCTCATAGAGCTGGAGAAGCAAAGTTTTTTGACCCACAAGTAGCGTCTGCAGAGACAAGCTTCATGCAAGATTTCAATGCCATGTTTTGGATCATTCATCTATGGAATAAACCAGCATTGTTTTCATCCTAACGTGTGTACGCTTATCTGAGACGCTGCTCCGGGTCCTGTCTGCCCCTCTTATTGGAAGTACAAAGGTAAGAAGGAACTCTCATCCTAGTATACAACCAGCATGCCTTTATCGCCTTTAAGTGGGAACAGAACACCGACCGCAATAAGCGGTAGGAGGAAGCGGTGTTCGTGCGAGACCTCCGCGAGTTCCGGTCTCCCTTGGAAAGTGCAGACACACGCTGCAGCCAGATCCCAGCCGGGAAGAGAGGGAGAAGATGGCCGCCGACAGTAAAGTCATAGGCGTGGCCAGGAACACGCGGGAGAACACAAACACGCCCATCGGTGATGTCACCGTAAGAGCTGCTTCCTCCTCCTCCAGGCAGCCTCAGTAATGGAGGTGCCAGAGCCCGCAGCGCGGGAAAAGAGTGTGTAACAATACACATACACACACAGACTGCATGCACAAAACAAACATCAGCAGTCTACAGCCTCAGCCCCTGTGACACACAGGGCGGTCAGCCAGAGTGACCCCAGCACAGGGTACACCGACAGAACCGCGGACCCGAGGGTAACCGCGCGGTCTGAGTGTCATGACACCAAGTGACAGACACTACCCCCAGGCACACAGGAGACACACCAGGTGCCTCAGTGCCGGTCCGGTCTGTAAGCACCTTTAGGGAGGCCTCGGACGGGGTTACAGCACCAGTCCGGAGTGTAAGCACCATTTAGGGAGGCCTCGGACTGGGCTGGCTCCGTCCGGTCTGTAAGCACCATTTAGGGAGGCCTCGGACGGAGCGGAGCTGTGCAAGGCTCCAGGCTCCCCCTCTCCAGAGCCTCCATGGAGGGATGGAAAGGAAGGAGCTCGACAGCGTACCGGGAGAACAGCGAGTGTCCAGGCTAAAAAGCCCTCCGGTACCTCCACCAGCGTGTTCCACAAAGGGTGAGCGGGGAGACTGTCGAGGGTCCCAACCGGGACCATTTACCTTGTCTTCATATGCCATCACGTAAGTCTGTGAGAATGCAGTGAAGTGCAAGCAAAGCGTGATCCTCCGAGCACACTAAGTTTAAAACTGAGGATGTTTCCTACGGTGGGGGTTTATAAGCGGAGGAGGCGGTGTCTACAAACTTGTAGTACCTAGTGTGACCTCCGGAGGGCGGAGCCCTAAACCCCATTGTCTGGGTCTCCCATTATGATGACCAGAAAAGTTTGATTTGTGACTCGGATCATAATTGGACAGGGTGGAATGTATTTATTTTGCCGACCGTGAACATGTGAACAGCTCCAGAAAAAACAGCATGTGATCTGTGAAAACCACAGATAGAGTAAGTACAAGAAAACCAGGCGAGGCTTAGATTACATTGCACACACTGGCCTTCTGCTCACATCCACAGGAAGATTAGGCGCAGTGTTGTCCTTATCTGTTGTGTGCCGAATAAGTAAATCTCCATTAGGGGGCCGTCACACGCACAGATATCTATAGGGTCATTCCATGTCAAGTGATCCAAAAATGAATATTTTTTTTCCCTGACGTCCTCAGATTTTTTAAATTTTTTTTCTATATGAAGAACAACTTTAGTTAATTACAAAAAAAAAGTTTTGAATTTTTTTCTTTATCAGTTAATTTTTTACAGATTTTTAAAGTTTTAAAAAAGTGCGAATTTTGGCCTGGTATGGCTTTACATTTTCTATCATATCTCGGGCTAGAAATAAGATAGAGAAACAAAATAAACACCAATCTACTCAGAACTATGCAGGCTTTCACCAGATATGTCACAAGAGGATCTTTGTTAATATTTTACCCATGTGATCGCAAGCGCAAAACTTTAAAACGCATTTCCGAAAAATCGGCGCGCTTTAAATATTTCAAAAACTGCCCATGTGTCTGCTATGCTCTTAGCCACATCTGTACCAAATTTCAAGTTGGGATCGCGATGGGATCATATTTTAAAATATTTTACTATTAATAGCGTCAATGGGTCATTCTATATCAAGTGATCTAAATATGAATATTTTTTTTAATATGAATATTTTTTTTTACCTGACGTCTTTAGATTTTTTTTATTCTTTTTCTTTATGAAGTACAACTTTAGTTAATTACAAATTAAAAGTTTAGAATTTTTTTCTTCATCAGTTAATTTTTTACAGATTTTTAAAGTTTAAAAAAAGGGTGAATTTTGGCCTGGTATGACATTTTTTTATCTCAGGCTAGAAATAAGATAATGAAGTGGGAGAGGCATCATTTTACTCAGAACGGTAACAGCTTTCACTTGATATGTTACAAGACTGTTTCTTTATATCAAATTCAAACTATTGACGGGCAATTGTGAAAAAATGACTGATTGTGTTCTTGGTTATATTTGTGCAGAGATTCAACTTGGGACCTGTCAAATTTATATATTTTTTATTTTATGGTTGTATGAGTTATCACAAATTATTGAATAAAATATTTATATGCATCAAAAAAAGAAACACAAAAAACAAATCCCATAAGTGCCAGGATAAATACATCTTAATCATCAGAACACAACGCTCAGCATTTTCAACTTGAATGTATTGAACAAACCAAAAGAAGAAAGGTGATCATATCCTCAAGTTTGATTAAACAAGATTAAAAGAACCAAAAATGTTAACCCCTATTTATACATATAAATTTGTTTTCTATTCTATCACTAAACATGTGATTTATGAAGTGTTTAATAAGAATAGTACAGTAGTTAAATCATCGTTCTATAAATTATGAACTAATCAAACAATTAATAGTATGTTTTTAAAGTGGCATTTTATCAATTTGTCCCTTCTAGTGGGTGAAATGTAATCTTGTCCATAAACGCTTACTAGCAATCGCCATTTCCTTGTGTGTCAAAGAGTATGTCCGGCCTGTCACGGTGTTAGGCTCCGCCTGAGTTAATATCTGATTTTTGTGCACTTTTAAAATGTCTGGCTTTCTTGGATACACAAAGGATGGCGCTGGACCAGAAGGATGCAATAAAGTCAATTCTACTTCTTCATTTTCACAATCTTTGGAGAGTACAGTAGCCAGCCACCAGCGCCAATCATATTCATATTTTTTCAAAAGGATTGCAACAGTGTCTATGATAAAATGCTGTTTCTTGAAAAGTAGCAGCCATTGCTGTGTGGGAAAAATACAGTTAATATTAAGTAAGGAAGATAGGTAATAAAAATAAAGATTTACAGTACACTTGAGATAGAACTGTATTACTATAAAGTGAGTTTTATGGTGGGTTTACACACACCAATTTCTGTGTCCAATATCTGAACAGATCTCTGGTTGCAGTGAAATCATGGATACATTGCTCCATTTTGTGGCTGTATACAACATGGAGCAATGTATCCATGATTTCACTGCAACCAGAGATCTGTTCAGATATTGGACACAGAAATTGGTGAGTGTAAACCCACCATCAGGGCTAGCGTGCACAGTTTTTTCTGTCTGCAGATACACGCTGCAGTTCTGGCAGCTTGTTTTTCTACCAAGTTTTTACCACATATGCGTTAGTTTTTTTAATCGCTAGTGAAAAAAATGGCAGCTTTTTTATATAAATGATAAATGCAGCGTTTATTGCAGCAATTAAAAAGTAGTTCAAGCAGCGATTTACTCACTCTTGAGTGTTTCCAAAAACACTACATGTGGTGAACCCCATAGAAATCAATGGGGATGTTTTTCTGAATGATGATCCCTAAGAATAGCACTGTGTGTATTGGCCCTTAATAATATAAGCATTAAACTATTAATATATTTACTCACCCATATTTCAGTACACAGCCTTGATGGCTTTGTACAGACTATTGTTTGTTCAGGAGTGAAGATGTCCAGACATGTCAGGACATGAAAGGTCTGAACGAGCTGTCTTACTTCCTGAATGCAGTGGGTAGACACTTAACATGATAGACAGAGCTGCTGGCCTATCATCTGCTCTGCATTCACTGTCTATCCCTGTGCTTTCTCAGGTTGAGCCCTAACAAAGTGAATAATACAGTAATGTCTAAAAATAATGGATTTGATAAATATAGACCCCACGCTTTTAGACCACAGGTTGAACAGATCTGAATTCAAGATTTTTGAATTGACACTATAATAGTTAAATATTTTAAAATAATATCCCATCGCGATCCCAACTTGAAATTTGGTACAGATGTGGCTAAGACCATAAAAGACACATGGGCAGTTTTGGAAAATTTTTATTAAAACGTTTTTTCGGAAATGCGTTTCAAAATGTTGCGTTTGCGTTCGCATGGGTAAAAAATTAAAATTAACAAATATACTCTTGTGACATATCTGGTGAAAGCCTGGACAGTTCTGAGTAGAATGGTGTTTATTTTGTTTCTCTATCTTATTTCTAGCCCAAGATAAAAAAATGTAAAGTCATACCAGGCCAAAATTAACACTTTTTTTAAACTTTAAAAATCTGTAAAAAATTAACTGATGAAGAAAAAATTTTTAAACTTTTAATTTGTAATTAACTAAAGTTGTACTTCATAAAGGAAAAAAAATAAAAACAACCTAAAGACGTCAGGTAAAAAAAAATATTCATATTTAGATCACTTGATATGGAATGACCCATTGACGCTATTAATAGTAAAATATTTTAAAATATGATCCCATCGCGATCCCAACTTGAAATTTGGTACAGATGTGGCTAAGAGCAAAGCAGACACATGGGCAGTTTTTGAAATATTTAAAGCGCGCCGATTTTTCGGAAATGTGTTTTAAAGTTTTGCGCTTGCAATCACATTGGTAAAATATTAACAAAGATCCTCTTGTGACATATCTGGTGAAAGCCTGTATAGTTCTGAGTAGAATGGTGTTTATTTTGTCTCTCTATCTTATTCCTAGCCTTAGTTATGAGGAGAAACGTAAAGGCAGGCAACAGCGAAATTCGCACATTTTCCGAACTTTGAAAATCATTTTAAAAAAAAATAAATTTTTTAAAAAATTTTTCTCTTCACATTTTGCATTGTCTGACATGCTATTATCAAATAACAAAATCTTAAAAGAATTAAAAATATAGAGGTAATAATCATTGGTTCACTTGACATGGAATGACCCTATAGCGATATTGTAAGCGATCACGTGCACGCGCAATCGCTTACAATATCGCTCACATCGCTGGTGAGATGTCACACAGACAGACTCACCAGCGATGCGGAGCCGCGATCTCGCTCGTTACTATGGTACACATCGGGTAACTAGGCGCCGCGCGTCGCTTAGTTACCCGACGTGTATCATAGTTACCATCTCCCAGCATAGGCTCTGCCGCTGAGAGATCGTTCATCGTGGTGTCACACACCAAGATGAAGCAGATCGCTAAATCGTAAATCGCTAGATCTGAGGACCGGAGCTCAGATCAGCGATGTCACGATCAAGCGATTTCACATCGTAAATCGCTTGATTACATGCAACGATTTCTTGCCCGATATCGCTTAAGCGATCAAAAAGGAGATCGCTTAAACGATATCGGGCAAGAAATCGTCGCGTGTGACGGCCGCCTTACTGGTGAACACTGCAGCTATCCCATCCGCTGTGTGTGAATGTGGCTTATACTACCTCTGTGGCCCCACGGACAGTGTGTGGCTGTATAACAAAAGACTGCCGGAAGTCCCCAACATGCAGTGTGAACAGGTGCATAGCCCGAACATAACATGTATCAAAAAGACAGCTGTTCTCTGTAATGCTAAGACATGCAAATGAAGAATATAGAACTGAGTTATAGCCAAGGAAAAATATGAAAAAAAATTTGAGACACTTAGCACATAAAGATGGCCATATATAAATCTGCCCAGTAGCCATGAGGTGTCTCCTCACTGGGTGCCTACACTAAAGGCCCCATTACACGCTACGATATCATTGCAATGTCACTGGTGTTGTGACGTTGCAGCAACATCGTTGCATGTGACAAGTATCAACGACCAACGATAAGTTCGTTGATCGTGGAAGAATGGCCAGGACCATTTTTTATCATTGGTCTCTCGCTGGGCGGCCAGCATGGGGTGTGTGTGACAGCGGGAGACAAACGATCAACGACCTCCCAGTGCCGCACAGCACACCCTGTGAGCTGGTATCCAGGGTGAATATCAGGTAACTAAGCGCAGCGCTCTGCTTAGTTACCCGATGTTTACCCTGGATACCAGCATTCTCTCTGGTCGCTGATCTCTGGTAAGTCTGCCTGTTTGACAGCTCACCAGCGAACACATAAGGATGTCCCAGCGACCCCCATCGTTGGTTGGATCGCTAGGACATCGTAGTGTGTAACGGGGCCTTAAGTCCCTGCCTCTCTCTGGGCATTTGTACGGGTAGTAGGAACCTGCTAACAGATAAAATCACCTGAGGCCTGGGGGACTCATCGCCCATACAAATAGAGGAGTTGTTAAACCCAGAAAGGGGCAATGACAGTGTAGGGACCCAGTACATGGCTACTGGGCAGATATAGATATGGCCATCTTTATATGCTAGGTGTCTCATTTGTCATATAATGCAGTTCTATATCCTTGGTTTCCATGTCTCACCATTACAGGGTGCAGCTGTCTGATACGTGGCTGCCGCCTCCGGTACATGCCTCCATTGTGACCCATCAGATGGAGCAGATCAGCACCAGACATGACTCCTCCATCACAATAACAGACATGACTAGTGCATGTGTATACGGAGTGCTGGGCCTTGTAGTTCCACAGGTGTGACCCCTCTGGAGTCCAGGCTGTGCCTATGGTAGCAATGTCCCCTCCACCCCCGGTACTCACCTCTCCACACCGCCGCCTGTACCGTCCGTTACTGCTCACACCGGGGGCGCCTCACGTCTACGTCACCGGCGCACACCGCCGCGACTGAGGTGAGGAGGCCCAGGCCGCCATCTTTGATGTGGTCAGACATTTTCTTAAACAATTCTCTGGAGTAATTGGTACCGAAAGTCTCATGATCTGGTCATTTTTATTTATTTACTTTTATTTACTTACTTTTGACCATATGATGATGATATACAGTCCGATGATCCGGGCCACTGCTGTGACGTCACGTCGCCCCGCCTCCCGAGTCAGCACAGGATACAACGTGCGATACCGGGCTGCACGTGACCCGATCGACATCAAAGTGTGACCATGAGGCGCCCCAATATCCTGCTGACGGGTGAGACGGGGCCCCCATACACTGGTGCCAGGAGAGCAGGGTGCCCCCATATACTGGTGCCGGGAGAGCGGGGTGCCCCCACATACTGCTGCCAGGAGAGCAGGGTGCCCCCACACACTGGTGCCGGGAGAGCGGGGTGCCCCCATATACTGCTGCCAGAAGAGCGGGGTGCCCCCATATACTGCTGCCAGGAGAGCGGGTGCCCCCACACACTGGTGCCAGGAGAGAGGGGTGCCCCCATACACTGGTGCCAGGAGAGCAGGGTGCCCCCATACACTGGTGCCAGGAGAGCGGGGTGCCCCGATATACTGCTGCCAGAAGAGCGGGGTGCCCCCATATACTGCTGCCAGGAGAGCGGGGTGCCCCCACACACTGGTGCCAGGAGAGAGGGGTGCCCCCACACACTGCTGCCAGGAGAGCAGGGTGCCCCCACACACTGGTGACGGGAGAGCGGGGTGCCCCCACACACTGGAGCCAGGAGAGCAGGGTGCCCCCACATACTGGAGCCAGGAGAGCAGGGTGCCCCTATATACTGCTGCCAGGAGAGCAGGGTGCCCCCACACACTGGTGCCGGGAGAGCGGGGTGCCCCCACACACTGGTGCCGGGAGAGCGGGGTGCCCCCACACACTGCTGCCAGGAGAGCGGGGTGCCCCCACATACTGGTGCCGGGAGAGCGGGGTGCCCCCACACACTGGTGCCGGGAGAGCAGGGTGCCCCCACACACTGGTGCCAGGAGAGCGGGGTGCCCCCACACACTGGTGCCAGGAGAGCGGGGTGCCCCCACACACTGCTCAGTTCTTGATCTGCCCAGAACCTAATCTTCTGGTGCCAGGAGAGCCGTGTGCCCTCATATACTTTCCAGTACACAACCTACTTCTGTCAGCAGAGCAGGGTGCTCTTGTATTCTGCCCAGAACCCAACCTGCTTCTGCTACTAGAGCAGGGTGCCCCCACACAGTGCTGCCACAAGAGCAGGGTGCCACCAGACTGCTGCCAGGAGAGCAGGGTTCCCTCATATAGTGCCATGTGAACATACACATTTTCATGTAGAAACTCCTTGCTCTTCATATATTCTCTCTTCTCATCTTTCAGGTACGCCAGGTGTTGGTAAGACAACTCTGGGCAGAGAATTGGCAGAGAGAACTGGTCTGGAATATGTCAACATTGGAGATTTGGCAAAAGATGGTAAGTCTCAGTATATGGAGGTGGGAATTCAATGGATGAAGTGTTAGGTTGTGTGCCAGTGATGGATTTTTAGTGAGTTTTTAACTATTTACTCACAGTTTCAGAAAAGTGTTTGGATTTATAGAAATCTCCTGTCCGCTGGGCTTTATCCTGTCACTTGTAGTATACTGATCTGCGGTTCGTGCTTCAAATTCACAACATGACGATTTCTCCTGCAGACACTGCGTTTTATGTGCAGGTTTTTCTTTCATTAGATGTGTAAAATCTCCAGGTAAAAAAAAATCATCTGTGTGAAGGCCCCGTTACACAGGGCGACATCGCCGGCAACTCAGGGGCGTGGCCAAGTTGCGGCAACATCGCTGGTGAGTTGCTCTGTGTAACAGGGCGATATCAATGGCGATAGTTGCTTCAGCGTCATTGCCAGGTTTCATGACAATGTCCTGAAACCTGACGATGTTACTCAGGCGATCTTCCTGAATCGCCCTGTCTGACATCGCAACAACGATGTTGAAAGCAACTTCCCCCATTGACTGCAATGTTAAGGATCACTGCCAGGGTTGAATTTAACCTTGGCAGCGTAGTTGCTTTCAACATCTCTGCGTTGCCGGCGATGTCTCTCCGTCTGATAGCACAGCGATCGTGGCCAGCGGCCAAAAACGAGCGCGCTCCCGTCAGTTGCCGGCGATGTTGAAACGTCTGACGGTACCTTTAGTGCGTTTCTGTGCGGTAACTCATCAAAAAAGCATTAATCTGCACTGAATTATATCAATAAAGTTTTGTCAAAGCCAAATTCCTGGAAGTATTAAAAACAAAGCAACTTTATTTAAAACCTGACACAGCATGAAACAAAAAACACAGGATCAAAAACACAATAAACAACCACAAGTGACCTAATTTACATCCTAGGTGCAGAAATTCTGGAACAGAACAAACTCATCGTGGGACATGGCCTTAAAGGGAATATCCGGGCCTGGAGTTGTTTTACTTTTTGCTATAAGCATTGTCATAATAAGGTTAAATGATTATGTTCAGTAGCGTTTCTGTGGCGCAATGTATGGACGCCTAGAGAAAGCCTGTGATTGTCAGCTGTGAGGTTACAGCTAGAGCCCAGCTGTTAGTCACTATAAGTGGGAGGGAGATGCAGGACACGCGGGCTTTCTCCAGGAGTCCTTACAGCATTAAACAGCTTTTGGCATGAATTAATAAACAAAAAAAGAACCTATCTGAGCTCAGCGGCCCCATAGCTCTATCTTGTCATGCGCTATAATCGGATAACACAGGACACCTGACAGCCACTTGGAAGCCATAGTCTAAAGATACATTAACACTTCTCACCCTGTACATCAGCTGATGATGAATGAGCGTTTTGAAATGATCATTTGTGCAGCATAAAAGATCCTCGTTCTTGGAGATTTAGATAGAATTCATTGTGCCGGGGACTATGGCAGCCATTAGAAACCCAGCGATCTGGTATAAGTCACTGTGTCCGTCGTTTACTGTGGTCTGCTTGAGTAAACAGGCATTCAAACAGCTGTTGATCGGTAAAAATTTACCAGTCAGATGTTGTCTTATGCCGCTGTTCAGTTCATGTTTATAGGACCCTAAGATTTAGTGAAATAGTGATATGGTTAATCACATATATGTTTACTGATCTTTTAAATGAGTAGTTTTTGGTGCTTATATGAATTAGGATTTATGATCAGGTATAAGTTCCCCTCTATCTGGTGCATTGCGCACTATGTGTAAATCAGAAGATTAAGGGTGAAGGGCTTTTATGTGAGCCCTCATGAGCAAGGTCCTCTCCCTTCCTGTGCCTGTGCGTCTTGACTGTCAATACATAATGCACTTGTCCTCGTCTGCCCTTTTATATGTAAAGCGCCATGGAATCTATTGGCGCTATATAAATAAATAATTATAAGTTCAGGTACGAGAGGGACACATTTGAGATGGACGGCGCCGAACTGTAAAGGTACCGTCACACGCGGCAATTTTGCTAGCAATTTCACTGGCAATTTGCTGGTTGCAGTAAAATCATGGACACATTGTTCCATTTGTACACGGCAACAAAATAGAACAATGTGTCCATGATTTTACTGCAACCAGCAAATTGCCAGGGAAATTGCTAGCAAAATTGTTGCGTGTAACCGGTACCTTAAGGTACCGTTACACACAGAGATATCTGTGCAGACATTGCTTGCAACTCACTGGTTGCAGTGAAATCATGGACACATTGTTCCTCTTTGTTGCCGTGTACAAATGGAAAAACGTGTCCATGATTTTACTGGAACCAGTAAGTTGCAAGCAATGTCTGCACAGATATCTCTGTGTGTAACGGTACCTTAAGTTGTAAGGTACTTCAACCTACTCAGATCGATGATCACTTAAGATGTAGCAATGACACCAGAAGTTCATAGTAGAAAAGCTATGGGCAAATAAACAATGAAGTCGCTGGACAAGGTGGTCAAATAGAGGAACAACCCAGGAACACTGGCTTGTAAAAAGTCTGGTCTTTTGAAACCTGGACGATAAAGGAACAAGACCGATAAGGAATCAATGCCTTTGAAATGTGATGCTGTAGAAGGAAGGATGTTATCAATACCATGGATGGCAAGAAGAACAAACAAATGAAGCCTGACATGTCACTTGAAGCAAGGATCACCTAGGTACGACTTGCCTACTTTGGACACATCATGCGAAGAGAGAAATCACTAGAGAAGGACACTATGGTAGGAAAAATAGTGTGTGCAAGGTGAAGAGGAAGACCAGCAACCCAATGGCTTGATACTATCAAGATAACGGCGGAGAAGACCCCAGTGGACCTATCTAGGCTCACGCAAGAGCGATCTTCCTGCAGATCTTTCATCCATCAAGTCGCCATTGCTCAAGATTGAGCAATAAAATATCTAAGTTCAGTGTCGTCCTTCTATGAATGCTATTGGATACAAAGCTGCTGAGAACTGTATTTACAAAGCAGCTCCACCCAAAACCAAGAGGCAGGTGAGGATGGATGAGAAAATGCTAGTAAACTCCAGTCTGTTGTGCCTGTGGATAATTAATCAGGGTATGAGTGTTATCCTTTAATTATACAGATGAATATGGCACTTTTACACAGTAGAAGAGTTATATGATGTACATATATACCCCGAGCAGCTATTACATCAAAACCAGGTGGAATGAAAATGATATATTTGTACAGTGGCTGCTGTCATTGGGCTTGATATATTCAGCAGCAAATGACCCAGAACATTTAGACAGGTTGTGAAATGACCGCCTGTAAGCTTTGCACAGGCCAGTTGGTGGTCAGTTGTTGGTCTGATTTGTACAACTGGATGAAATGGTCATGGGAACAAAACATTCGCTAATGTGATTGTTCTGTCCCTGTAGAGTATTATGTTATTAGCAGCAGATGTCATGGTCACAATGACTTTTCTACATGCATAAAATTAATGTGATCCAACAGTCAAGTGTTTTTCTCTGTCGTCGGGTGACCTGTTTAGATAGAGCGGCATCGATAACAAGCATTCCCACCGGTTTTTTCCTTCAGCAACTATTGGCTCATGTAAATGGGAGATTAAGGCCTCGGTCAAACGACCCTTTTTCTGGTCTATGTGCTATATGTCTGTGCGCACAATGGACTGAAACGTGACCAGTTGTGGCTTCTTTGCTAGAGCGGTTTTACACAGAACCTCAGGTTTTACAGATGAAAACAGTGCAGATGATGGCCGGAGCTCCTGCAAGCTTTCACAATGCAGATGAGTGCTGTTAGCTTCGCATAGATCGACCCAATATGCAGTACAACTGTTCTACAGAAACATGAGCAAGAAATATAGGAATTTTATAGATTTATATAATTCTTTAACCCCTTTTAAAGAGGACCTGTCGCCCCCCCCCCCCCCTCTGCTGCATGGCTAACTGAATGCAGCATGTCGGCTGCATTCAGGGAAGGGCCCCCCCCCATGTCTCTAGACCCCCTGTAAGCTTTAAAAAAGACATTAGAAAACTTAGATAAGTGGTTTAATGGATGGGATCTTATTAAGAGGTCGTCACTGCTGGCACAGTCCTCCAGCCTCCTCCTTGTGTATTCCTCCCCTTTCTATGTCTCTGCGCTGCCTCCTGTTCTGCTGGCTCTGCCCTCTTCCTCTACTGTTTTCTGTCACTCAACCTGCCGCACAGGGCTTGGTCAGAGCGTCTGCAAAGCATTTGGCCTGATGTCAGCAGCAGAGCTCGCCCTGTTTATGCTTTATTCAGAGAGCAGGAGAGGAGGACGGCAGAGCCAGCGGAACAGGAGGCAGCGCAGAGACATAAAAGGGGGCGGAATACACAAGGAGGAGGCCGGAGGACTGTGCCAGCAGTGAAGACCTCTTTTAATAAGATTACAACCATTAGACTACTTATCTGTAAGTTTTCTAATGTCTTTTTTTAAAGCTTACAGGGGGGCTAGAGACATGAGGATCCCTTCCCTGAATGCAGGAGACATGCTGCATTTAGTTTGCCATGCAGCAGGGGGGGTGACAGGTCCTCTATAATGACCAAGGGCATTATAGTAATTTATAATAATAACCCTGGGCTGTGTCACACGCTGAGCTCGCATCATCCCCCATACATATTCGATGATCTGATCAGTTGACATGTAGTTAACAAGACCAATTGGATCAGCTTTGGTCACTGACAGCGCTATCCAAAGCACTGTTCCCCGCTGGCAACGGAGGTCCCGTGATGTTATCACGGGGCCTTGATGCAATTTTATGACAGCCTAGAATCAACTGATGACCCCCGGATGCTGTCATGAATCGTATCCTGCCGGCGATCCCTGAGCTCCGTCGCCAGCCAAAAAGTGAAGCAAAGTAAATGTGTATAATTTAAAAAAAAAAAAAAAGCTAAAATCATTTCCCATTGAACATGGAGCTATCAAAAAGAATACACATTTGATAGGACATTTCTGAATGATGCAATATCTATCAAAATATAAAATCAATTACCGTATTTTTTGGACCATAAGACTCGCTTGTTTCCTCCAAATTCTGGAGGAACGTGTGGGGTGCGTCTTATGGTCCGAATGTACTGTGGCTGGCTATGGGGGGGGGGGGGGGGCAGCAGGGGGAGTGGGAGCACGGGGGAGGCAGGAGAATGATGTCCCCGCTGCTGGATCCAGCGTAGGGGAAACCACATAGTGCTGATACTTAGACTTGAGGAATATTCATTAGTCACAACCCTGCCCACCTGTCAGTGCAAGCAGTGACCGGGGAGCAGCTAATGACTATTCCTCCACTTGGAGGAACCACGTGGTTTCCCCAGCGCTGGATCTAGCAGTGCTGGGGAGATCAGGAGTCCACTGTGCTGAGGACAGCAGGCAGAGCTGTGGTCGCTGCAGAGGTGACATCCTACCTCTGGAGCACAGCATGTGCTCACATTAACTGATGCTGTCTCTATCATCCTGCAGCCGATTTATAAAGGTCCTGTTACATGTAGCGATATAATTAACGATATCGCCACAACGTCACAGGTCTTGTGACGTTGCAGCGACCTCGCCAGCGTCGTCGCTGTGTGTGACATGTAGCAATGACCAGCGATGAGCTTGCTGATCGTTGCGGAATGGCTAGGACCATTTTTCCATCGTTGGTCTTCTGCTGCCCAGCATGCATCGGCATGTGTGACAGGGCCAACGAACACCGATTCCCATGCTGCGACCAAGACAGTGAGCGATCGTCGGGGGACGCAGTATCGGTAAGTTGATCGTCCAGTGTCGCTGCTCACCAGCGATCACATAGAGATGTTTCAGCGATCCCGACCACGTCGGATCATTGGTGGGATCACTGGAACCAGGGCCAGCTCCAGGTTTCTGTGGGTCCCGGGCGAAAAGGTCTCAGTGGGCACCCTTTAGCACATTATCGCGTACTAATATATATATATTGCCGCACACTTACCACAAGCCCCATAGACAATGCATGGGGCTTGCCGTAAATGCGCAGCAAGTGCAGCCGCTAGGCGGAAAATGCGGCAGATGTGGGGTTTTTTACCGCAAGTGCCACATTTTTAAAAAGACGCCTATGTGAAGGCAGCCTTACAGGAACAGTGACTGCCGAAACCAGCAAGAGCTGTTTCTGACAGTGAGTATATTACACGTTGTTAGGAGCGGGCTAAAATGCATTTGCGTTCCCTTGCGCTTTTTAAATATACCCTTTAAATGCAAAAGGTTGCATTTTTGTGCATCTGAGGATGCTTGGTATATACGCAAGCATCCTCAAACACACAAATAATGCATGCAGCTCAATGGAGCTACACTGACATATGGGTGGCCCCGCAGCCAAGCGGAATGTCTGGCCGTCTGGATCTCTCTTTCTCCTCACCTTTCTTCTCGCCGCTTCGGTCTCCTCCGGTCGCTCTGTACATATCAGCACAGTGATGACAACATCGTGCCCCTCCATGCTGAGCTGCAGAATGCAGACAGCGGCAGAAGAGACTGGAGAAGAATGCTGCTGGCAAAGGCGGCTGGGACTATAGGAGCGGGAGCGGAATCCTCGGGGGGGCTACCACTGGTACACATACCTCATACACGCGCGGCTCTGCTCCGTACACGTCGTACGCATGCGGCTCTGCTCCATACACCTCGTACACACGCGGCTCCGCTCCGTACACCTCATACGCACGCGGCTCCGCTCCGTACACCTCATACGCACGCGGCTCCGCTCTGTACACCTCGTATGCACGTGGCTCTGCTCCATACACCTCGTACACACGCGGCTCTGCCCCGTACACCTCATACGCACGCGGCTCCGCTCCGTACACCTCATACGCACGCGGCTCCCCTCCGTACACCTCATACGCACGCGGCTCCGCTCTGTACACCTCGTATGCACGTGGCTCTGCTCCGTACACCTCGTACGCACACGGCTCTGCTCCATACACCTTGTACGCACGCGGCTCTGCTCCGAACACCTCGTACACATGCGGCTCTGCTCCATACACCTTGTACGCATGCGGCTCTGCTCCATACACCTCGTACACATGCGGCTCTGCTCCATACACCTCGTACACATGCGGCTCTGCTCCATGCACCTCGTACACATGCGGCTCTGCTCCATACACCTCGTACACATGCGGCTCTGCTCCATACACCTTGTACACATGCGGCTCTGCTCCATACACCTTGTACGCATGCGGCTCTGCTCCATACACCTCGTACGCATGCGGCTCCGCTCCATACACCTAGTACACACTCGCCTCTGCTACATTCACACTGTAAATCCCTCCTGACCCCACACATAAACTTCACCTAATTGCCATACACCTAGTACACACTCGCCTCTGCTACATTCACACTGTAAATCCCTCCTGACCCCACACATAAAGTTCACCTAATTGCCATACACCTAGTACACACTCGCCTCTGCTACATTCACACTGTAAATCCCTCCTGACCCCACACAAACTTCACCTAATTGCCATACACCTAGTACACACTCGCCTCTGCTACATTCACACTGTAAATGCCTCTTTACCCCACACAAACTTCACCTAATTGCCATACACCTAGTACACACTCGCCTCTGCTACATTCACACTGTAAATGCCTCTTGACCCCACACAAACTTCACCTAATTGAGCCTCATGATGGGCAGCACAGCAGAGTCCTGTATACATGGAGGATCTGATCATGTGACCCCTGACTCCACACTCCATTGACATCATCACAGGTCCTGACAGCCCAGAGTGTGCGGCTCTGTCGGCTCCCATGGAGGGGGGAGGAGGGAGACCTCCGGTGTTGTATGAAGCTGAAAATGACCCCCCAGCTGCCCCCTGATCCCTGGATATGGCCCTGGCTGTGGGGGCAGTGCTCAGGGGCCCCTGAGGCTAGGGTCACACTTGCATTGTGACCCTAGCCTGATGCAAGTATTTTCGGCCGCAGCGCATAGCGGTTAATGCTATGCGCTGGAGCCCATAGAAACCCGATGTTTACCTTGCCAACCACTGGTTGGCAATGTAAACATCGGGTTTCTATGGGCTCCGTTGTTGGCAGCACATAGCATTAAATGCTCTGCGCTGCAGCAGACAATACTTGCGTCAAGCTAGGGTCACAATGCAAGTGTGACCCTAGCCTCAGGGGCCCGGTGGGCCCCCTCCAAGCAGTCGGGCCCCGGCACTTGCCCGGGTGCTAACGCCGGGCCTGACTGGAACATCGCTATGTGTAATGGGGCCTTTACACTAACTTCTCTAATTGCAGGACCTGTGATGAGGTAATGAAGTGGGTGGGCTGGAGCATCACATGTATTGAAGGAGTGCTATCATGTGATGATCCAGTTCGCCCTCTTCATTACCTCATCACAGGTCCTTCAATTTGAGATGGAAGGGTAAGAGATCGGCTGTTGGATGACCGTAACAGCAGGTAATGTAAGTGTAAGAGCCTAGAATGAATATAATTGTTAATAAAGAACTGTACATACATCCTTTCTACCACTCCTGTGGTGAATTATAACTCCCAGTATGAAAAAGGATCTGCAGGACATGCTGGGAGTTGTAGTTCCTCCTTGATATGAATTGCAACTATGAGATCTTAAAACAAGTTCAGTGGGACCAGGGAATGGGAATAAGCTCACCGCTCCTTCTCAGAAGATCCGGTCAGGTGCTTCAGTTGGCGGCCGGCCACCGCCCAAGTCAGGAATATAATGAGGAAAAGCTGACACCTTTATCTGATGAAAAATGTTTTACTTTATTTTGTAAATCACAACTTAAAGATTAAAATGCGTCTAGGTGGCTAAGACATGCCCCATCAGACGCGTTTCGATTAAAAAATCTTTATCAATGACAAAGAGGCACTAACAGAACACACAATATATATAGGACAGCACACCTGTAAATATACAAATGACTATCACCTGAAAGAATTTAGCAAAACCTTAAGCATAAATGGTCTCTCAAAGTATTTATTATAAGAGGATTCACTACATATAGGAGAAACCTTTCTATGTTGCAAGACAAACAACAGCAAAAATGCAAGTTCATTCCAAACATAATAAATGTACACATATAAATATATACATGTATATAGGGCAAGAGGATTATAAGAAATGTGACACAGAAGAAAGGAAAGGAAAAATCAGCACTGCAAAAATGAGAGAGGGGATATCCAGCATGACAATCTGAGTATGTATAAGCACACTGATATATATCACAGAGAGATTGGATCATTTCTCAAAAGTAGGCATGATTGAAAAAGTGCACTATAAATGGAAAACATACTGATCTAGCGAAAAATGGAGGAAAAAAAGGACACTGTATAATCTGGGAAGTACAGGAAAATTATGATGTTGGTCCCAAAATAGAGGAGACCTACCAAAATGAATGTAGGTCAGAAGTGAAAAAATGTATATAGGCATCACATTAAAAAACTGAAATCCACCTATTTTAATAAAAATACATTTCTTATGTACGGTAATCCTCTTGCCCTATATACATGTATATGTTTATATGTGTACATTTATTATGTTTGGAATGAACTTGCATTTTTTGCTGTTGTTTGTCTTGCAACATAGAAAGGTTTCTCCTATATGTAGTGAATCCTCTTATAATAAAATACTTTGAGACCATTTATGTTCAATGTTTTGCTAAATTCTTTCAGGTGATAGTCATTTGTATATTCACAGGTATATTGTCCTATAGATATTGTGCGTTATGTTAGTATCTCTTTGTCATTGACAAAGATTTTGTAATCAACACGCGTCTGACAGGTCATGTCTTAGCCACCTAGATGCATTTTAATCTTTATGTTGTGAGTTACAAACAGAATAAAGTAAACCATTTTTCATCGGATAAAGGTGCCAGGTTTTCCTCATTATACTTATGAGATCTTAAAGCAGCACTCCAGGGAGGCTTACATTTAAAGCACCATTCTAGTGCTGAAGAAAAAACACTGGAGTGCTGCTTTAAGATCTCAGTATATAGACAGTATATCACTAGCAGGCCTGACTCTATCCCATAAATCTGCTGCTTACTGCTAAACATGTCATACACTTTTGTTTCTTGGGCCACTTTTTGGCTGACTTACTTTACATCAATATTATACATCAGAATAACATATTAATAACACTGGGGAACAATTTGAAAAAAATTTTCTGTTGAGTTAGGTTTTTGAGCTGATTTATACTAAAATTGTCATGCTGATTCCAAAAATGTAGTCAGTTTTTTCTAGCACGTCAAGTTTTTCCTCCACAACTTACCTGCCAGAGATGCACAATTGCACTGATATCTGTAATAAGACTTGTTATCTGATTACAATATATATATATCCTTTGTAAAAAACATGATAGTGTTTAAAAAACATATTTGTCATGCCTATTTCTTATATATTTCATTTTTTGTTCATATTTGTACTATTTAAAAAAAAACACTTTTTAGGTACAGTAGTTAACATATTTTTGAGAAAACAAAAGTTCTATAGTTCAAAAACTTGACGTGATAGAGAAAAACTGAGATCATTTCTGGATTCAGCATCCAAAAATTAATTAAGAACAGTTGTCTGACCTAACTCCTAAAAAATTGTGTTCCCCAGTGTAATCCACTGCATGTTATGGCTCTCCCATTATATTGCTTATTGTATCTCTTTTTGTAGGTAACTTGTATGAAGGGTTCGATGAAGAGTACGAGTGTCCTGTTCTTGATGAAGACAGAGTAAGTTGTACTATTGTATTCTTATACTTATGAACTTCATTCTGTACATCTGGAAATAATATCTTGTCCCGTTTTAGCTACGGTATATTCTCATTCTGTTTAACCCTAATTAATTATTTCAGGAATCCTAGTTTCAGTTGTTCCCTGTCTTGCAGGTGATTGATGAGCTGGAGGACCAAATGAGTGAAGGAGGCATCATCATAGACTATCACGGCTGTGACTTTTTTCCAGAAAGATGGTTCCACATAGTATTTGTGCTGCGAACAGACAATTCTTTATTATATGATAGACTCGAAAGCAGGCAAGTGCTGAAAAATGCTAAACTAAATAAAGTTTTTGTTTTTTTTTCCATCATGCTGTCATCAGGAAATGGGCTATTGTTTACATCAAATTTTTATGTTACACGTATTTTATTTAGAATCGTATACAATTTTTTATTGAACAATTTTATAATAAGAGATACAGTAAAAACCCAGCTTACCCACCCCAATATCAAGAATCTGCTGATTCCAAAGGCTCTGCTAAAAGTAGTATATATAAAATCATTTACAATGGGCCAACCTTTAAATATTACATCTTGACAAATATAATATCGTATAGAGAGCCACAGACTAGTCATCTAGAAAGTCTTCACTTCAGAGGATTCCAACAAGACTTCTTGACCACATCAGAGGTAGGGGGGTCGGATTCAGACTATCTAGCCAGGGTGGCCAAATATCATCAAACTTCATGTACACCCCTTTCTTTTAGTACACAGATTTCTCCAGCCTCAGAATTGTTCAGCTCTTTAAATACCTCTGTAATAACGGGAGGGTTGTTTTTTGTTTGTTTTTTTTCTCTCCAACATGAGGCTATCAGCTTCCGAGTACGATATAGAATATGTGCGATAGCTAGTTAGTGACTTCCCTGTACAGGGATTTCATTAGTATAACCAAGAACACATGTTAATGCACCTGGATCAATCTGGTAATCGTGCACAATCACATCTGTCCAATATCTCCTAAGACCATTCCACAACAGATACATCATGACTGTGTCTGGTATGACGGCCACCCTTCTTACATCTCGAGTCTGGCTTTACCCTCATTTTGAATAGAAGTGAAGTGCTATATACTCTGGACTAAAAACAATTGAGATAGTCTGTGACTCACAAACATGTTACATTTATTTTTTTATTTTGAAAACTTGTCGTTTCTCCCTTCGCCTCATTGGGGGACACAGGACCGTGGTGTTATGCTGCTGTCCAATAGGAAGCGACACTAAGCAGAATCTGCAAAAGAGTTAGTGGCTTCTCCTCTGAAGTATACACCCCTGGGGCAGGCACTGCCTCACCAGTTTTTTGCTTAGTGTCTTAGAAGGCGCACACAATTTTTTTCCTCTTATGTTCATCTCAATTTTTGCACTTTTTTCTAAGAAGAAAAGTGGGTCCGGCGTGACCCCCGGCATACTCCTTCCTCGGCCCTCCACTGTTTGAGGCGCTGGGTCAAAGTTGAGGTATCCACACATATGCCGTCCTCCTTCCTCGGCATCCCACTGTTGGGATGCTGAGTCAAAATTGATACCCTCTGTACCCAGGATCCACAGTCCATAGACTAGCACAGATTCCTCCCTAATAGCTATTATGTAGAGGCACCATAAGGTACAGGGTAAACCACATTGGGCTCCTGAATACACAGGCCCGACCACAGTGGCAGCCTGCAGCAGCAGCACTCCTCACTACCCCAGACGCCGCAGTGCCACAGTAGCCACTGCAGCATCTGGCCACTACCGGGACTAGAGGGCACATGATTTCCCCCTGCCGCAGTTCGGTGCTCCCGCGGCAGCTCCAGTGGACTACTGCACCGACCCGCCACTATTTTCGGCTTTGGTGGCTAGGCGAGGCCCCGGCTTCGGCTTAGCACCTATCTGCCGCCTACTCTCCGCCCACAGCCCACCCCCCCGGATGACGTGATTTGCATGATCAGCGTCCTCACAGTGGGCGGACCGCGTGCCTCTGCAGCCATGTGCACCACTGCTACAGGACCTCCATTCTGGCCTCACTCTACAGATGGATACCGGTCTCCGGGGGGCACAGGACCAGGAAAGGGCTGTTTCCAGGACACTATAAGGCGGTAAGCTCGCAGCAGGGATCTTTCTCTGCTGCGGACTCCTCAGCACTGTTATATATCCTCTGCGCAGGCACTCTCCCACCAGCAATATCAGCACCATGTCTGGCACAAGAAGTAAGACCACAATGGCATTTAACTCTTACTATGCTACCTGCACAATATGCAAGGCCCCTCTGCCTGGTGGATGCACTTCCCCACCTGCCAGAACTGCACTCAGGATTCTGCTCAGGATCCCCCCATATCTCTGGCACCTATCAATGCGCTTACTGCTGCACCTGAATAGGCCATTATTATGTCACAATCTATGTCACAATCCATAGAAAAGTTATCCTCAGCACTGCTCCAAGCTATGCAGAGCCAGTCGACCCCCTGCACTGCGGTCCAGCCACAGTCCTCACAGGCAGCTGCCTTGGACACTGGACGGGATAATGAGCCGGTCTTATCTACAGGCCCAGGGCGTAAAAGGGTGCTAAGGTCAGCCGCCCCAGCTTCCTCCCGCAGTTCCAGGGCATCCCCCAACAGGCATAGCCGCGACGACTCTCCTGAATGTGACGGCTATTTTGACCCCAGTTCGGACCAAAAGCTAGATATGTCGCAGACCTAGACCCACTGGACACTGAGGCCCTGGTGGAAGATCTTATATCTTCCAATAACCAGGTTTTGGATGTTGCTGACCCAGCTATTGATTCGCCAGGACACAAGGTGTCTTTCAAACGTGCAAGGAAAGCACATAAATATTTTGCGGATCACCCTGAGTTCCAGGAGATCCCCCAAAAACACCGCTCACACCCTAAGAAAAGATTTGGCAACCGTAAGATGCTAGAAGCAAGGTACCCCTTTCTCCCGGAAGTGACCCAGAACTGGGCCGACCCACCACAAGTGGATCCCCCAATATCTAGACTGGCAGCACGCACTCTCCTGTCATTACCAGACAGCTCCTCCATTAAGGACGCAACTGACCGCCAAGTGGAACAAATGGCGAGATCAGTCTTTGAAGCCTCAGGGTCCTCCCTAGCCCATATGTTTGCCTCATTCTGGGCAGCAAAAGCCATCATGACATGGGCAGGTCAAATACACACTATCCTAAAGCCCACAAACGCTGATTCTCCTCTGTCGGACCAGGCAGCACAGGTCTTAGTAACGGCCGACTATCTAGTACATCAAGCCCTTGATGCCGCCAGTTGTGCAGCTTTAACTGCTTCAAATGCTATTACTATTAGGCGGGCCCTCTGGTTAAGGGAATGGAAGGCCGATGCGGCATCCAAAAAATCCCTCACAGGTCTCCTATATCTTAGTGGACGCCTGTCTGGGGAACAACTTGACAAAATGATTTCAGATGCCACGGGATGCAAAAGCACCTCCCTCCCTCATCAGAAAGCGAAGTGACCCTTCAACCGCTGTCAGCAAACAAGGTTCCGGTCCTTTCGGAACTCATTTGGCTGGTCAACATCTAGACCAACACAGGCAGGCAACCGATCGCCACGCAGGGAACGCTCACAGACAACTCCAAAAAGTAGCTCATTGTGGCAGAGCCAATCTAAGCCCAAGGGATCACGATCCCACAGGTTTTCTTCCTTCTGACTCCCTCCATCCTGCTTCATTTTCAGCACGTCTGACTGCCTATTATACAAGACAAGTGGGTACAATAACTAGTAGAAAGTGAAATAAACAGCGCCTCACCAGCTGGTTAGCTTCAATTCGTGTTTAATCCGTCATCACAGCACGACGTTTCGGTCGCAATGACCTTTTTCAAGTGCATACATCCTATTACACCACTTTGCTTTTTATATCATTAAACTCCACCCCCAACATTAATCACCCAATCAATACATAATACATAGTAAACAAAGTTAAAATTACCACACTCACTAGACATAGATCAACTAACCATCTTTTACCTACAAGTGAACTTGAAATCCAGTCCTGGGACTTGTAAACCGCATAGATCGCCATAGTCCGTGCTACATAATGTCCAAAAAACATATGTAACTGCAGTGACGGAAATTGACCAATCATAGACATGCATCATGTAGTTGATATAGCAACTGTCCCTTCCTGTGCACCTCTGCCAATCGGCAATCGGCCACAGTGACAACATCCGAGTCTACGCGCGCATGCGCCAGCGTCATTCACTGATTCGCCGCTGTGCAAGTCAATCCAGTCTCGGCGTCATTCCGCGATTCGCCGACGTGCCTGTCAATCAAGTGCTGACGCTATGGCCGTGCGCTGACGTACATCCTGTCTCCGGCAACAATAAAGATAGTCCTGAAACTCACTGGGCATGCGCGCTAGCGCTCCGTACTCAATGCACATCTATGCAATGTCGAAGTGTCACAATAACATCACGGTAGATCACAATTATGTAGAGAAATCGATAAATGCATACATTGAATCTGTATACATACACAACTAAACACATATAACCCACTCTTTGCCCATTATATATATTTATAAGGGGACCACACACTCTTCCTTACGGAGTCTTATATAATAATGTGGGACCAATAATGTCATACCTTATCATACTTAAACTGCAATCGCCAAATGTGAGGACCATTAATAGGTCCATACATAGTAATTGGTTCCACATCTAATATATATACCCATCACATATTGTGAAACCATGGTGCCCTACAAAGTTTCACCCCCTGTTTGAAAGTGCGTGCAAATCCCCTATTTTATTCATCACAATTGCGAACATAACGCGAATGCTATAAACGGACACTGTGGTTCCACAGAAGGGCAAGTCGTCCAATCTAGATTGAATGTGAAAAGGAGTTAAAACATGATAAAAACAAATATAAAGAAGCATGCAAAATCATCAATCTGCACCAAGTAAGCAACCCCTCTGATCGTAATCAATATTCATACCCTTAGGGGCTAAGGTGTCCAATTCAAAGATCCATTTTAACTCTTTCTTTTTTAATAGGGCCACGCGGTCCCCTCCCCTCCTAAGTGGGGGAACATCATCTATAACTCTAAACCTGAGTTGGTTGACCGCGTGGCCCATCTCGTGGAAGTGTCTCGGTACTGGCAATTCAGTCAAACCCGTCCGGATTGTACTCTTGTGTTTACCTATTCGTGCTTTTATTTCCATTGTGGTCTCCCCCACATAGAGGAGACCACACGGGCAACAAATAGTGTATATCACGAAATTGCTATTGCACGTATATCTCCTCTTGATATTGTACTTTTTTCCGGACCGGGGATGGCTGAAACATCTTCCCTTCAACAAATTGCCACAGCACGTACAACCCAGACAAGGGAAGTTACCCAGGCTGTGTGGTGCAAGAGTAGTTTGTATACTTCTTTTGGAACTACCGATGTCTGCGTGGACAAGGTCGTCTTTCAAACTGTGTCCCTTTCTGTATGAAATCAAGGGAAACGTTTTGAATTCTTCGACCTCACTGTGCCCCTTAGCCAGAAGAGGCCAGTGTTTTCTTACCACATCCATAATCTTACTACTAACTCCACAGTATGTGGTTACAAACGGAATTCTTTTCGCAGGTATTACCTTCGGTTTGGGATTCAACAACTCTCTCTGACTAATGTTCAATGCATCAGTTTTGAACTTTAAGAGGCTACGTTTAGGGTATCCTCTTCTTAAAAACCTATTAACCATCTCTTGCAACCTCATATCGATCCTTGAGTCATCAGAAACTATCCTGCGCACCCTCAGCATCTGACTCCAAGGTAGGGACTCAACCATCCTTCTTGGGTGTTCACTCAGAAAATGTAACGTGCTATTTCTGTCAGTACTCTTGACAAAAAGATCTGTTTTAAGAGAACCATTTTCTTTGTACACCATCGTGTCCAGAAATTGCATATTTTCGAGTGAACAAGACATGGTAAAACCCAAGCTAGGGTGGATGTTATTCAGTGAGTCGAAGAACACCTCCAGTTCCTCCCTACTCCCGTCCCACACAAAAAAGATATCGTCGATATAACGTCGCCACCCTCTGACATGACGCCACGATGGTGAACTGTACACGTGTTCGCCCTCGAGGACAGCCATGTAGATGTTAGCATACGTTGGGGCCACATTGGACCCCATGGCTGTCCCCCGGCGCTGCAGGTAATAATCATCACCGAAGAGGAAGAAATTCCTCTCCAGGATGAAGGCCAACAGCGCCAGGGCGAACCGTGCACAGTGTGGCGCCATGTCAGAGGCGGCGAGCGTCACATCGACAGCTGAGAGACCTCTCTCGTGCTCAATTGATGTGTACAATGACACAACATCAAACGACACAAGCCATGTTGTGTCACTGACTTGAAGTCCCGACAGGGAACGAATAAAGTCACTAGTGTCTTTTGTATACGAAGGGGCTGCAACAGCGAACCTTCGCAACAAATGGTCAAGAAAAATTGAGACCTTATTACACAAGGATCCTCTCCCCGAGACGATTGGGCGTCCGGGGGGATTTTTCAGGTCCTTATGTATTTTTGGAAGGGTATACAGAGTTGGTACAACAGGGAAATCAACTAACAAATATTCGGATAGTCCAAGGTCAATGACACCATCATTAAAAGCCTCCATGATCATAGATTTCAATTCAGACTGAAACCTAGTTGTAGGATTGGAAGACAACCTCTCATAGACTGATGTGTCATTTAATTGTCTCATGATCTCACCTCGATATTGGATAGTGTCCATCACCACAATAGCCCCGCCCTTATCCGCAGGCTTTATGGTGATGGACACATCCTCTTTCAGTTTTTTGATCTCCTCCCTCTCAGAGCGTGTAATATTAGATCTCCCTCTATAGCTATCATTCTTCCTCAATTTTGCAATATCCTTTTGGACCAATTTACCAAAGGTCTCTATAACAGGATCGTGCCCAGGGGCCACAAATTTACTTTTTTTCCATAGTTCAACGTCTCTGAGTGTGAGGGTATCATCAACTGCCACAGGTCCTTTATCCTCTCTATCGGAGAAATATTTAGCCAAACCTATTCTGCGAAAAAAGAGGTACAAGTCGTTGTCAACACCAAACCAATCAACAAAGCCTGTAGGGCAAAAGGTTAGTCCCTTGGAAAGAATCTTATTTTGATCATCACTAAGACTCATAGATGATATATTTACCACTAGACGTTCACCATCAGCTACCGCTTCCTCGACTTGGATCTTGTCACAGGCTTCTGTCCACCTTCCTCTATGTTTCCTGCCACCCCTGTGGCCGTGCCGGGTCCGGTTCCTGGGCCTTTGGGTTTGGCTAAAAAACCAGCCCCAGTTGAATTTGAACCGTCATCCGTAGAGTCGGATTCGCCCGTGAACCCAAAATGATGGTTGAGGTTGGTGAGGTTTTTGTGGCTTCCTAGGTCTTCTATTCGGTCTTTTAGGTCCCGGTTTAGGTTTAGGACCATGAGATGTAATGGCCCTATATTGCCAACCATATATACGGCCCTCATTATAGTCCTCTATATCACGGAACCATTTTGACCTCTTAGTGTCCTCCAAATTGGATCTATACTTTGTTAGGATATCATCCATTTTTGTGTCAATGTCACAAAGGTCCTCCTCTGTAGTTACCTCCTCCAGAGCTGTTCTTGTTTCTGTCAGTTTCTTCTTTAATGACTCAATTTCTTTTTTTAGGAACTCAATATTGAGCAACATGATGTCAAATGCATATTTGTTGCTGATGGCTTCAAACTTGGCGCAAAAGCTGGTGTTGTTAGGCAATAAAGTTGGTTGCAGATTCGAACGTAATCCCCTAGGGATACGTCTCACTTTGTAATACTCAACAAGTGTCACTACATGCAGTTCAATGGAGATGAGTTTCTTATGTTCATTCTCCCATTTGCGTTTTAGCATGTCCGTAGTAGGTTGGTTACCTGCAGCGCCGGGGGACAGCCATGGGGTCCAATGTGGCCCCAACGTATGCTAACATCTACATGGCTGTCCTCGAGGGCGAACACGTGTACAGTTCACCATCGTGGCGTCATGTCAGAGGGTGGCGACGTTATATCGACGATATCTTTTTTGTGTGGGACGGGAGTAGGGAGGAACTGGAGGTGTTCTTCGACTCACTGAATAACATCCACCCTAGCTTGGGTTTTACCATGTCTTGTTCACTCGAAAATATGCAATTTCTGGACACGATGGTGTACAAAGAAAATGGTTCTCTTAAAACAGATCTTTTTGTCAAGAGTACTGACAGAAATAGCACGTTACATTTTCTGAGTGAACACCCAAGAAGGATGGTTGAGTCCCTACCTTGGAGTCAGATGCTGAGGGTGCGCAGGATAGTTTCTGATGACTCAAGGATCGATATGAGGTTGCAAGAGATGGTTAATAGGTTTTTAAGAAGAGGATACCCTAAACGTAGCCTCTTAAAGTTCAAAACTGATGCATTGAACATTAGTCAGAGAGAGTTGTTGAATCCCAAACCGAAGGTAATACCTGCGAAAAGAATTCCGTTTGTAACCACATACTGTGGAGTTAGTAGTAAGATTATGGATGTGGTAAGAAAACACTGGCCTCTTCTGGCTAAGGGGCACAGTGAGGTCGAAGAATTCAAAACGTTTCCCTTGATTTCATACAGAAAGGGACACAGTTTGAAAGACGACCTTGTCCACGCAGACATCGGTAGTTCCAAAAGAAGTATACAAACTACTCTTGCACCACACAGCCTGGGTAACTTCCCTTGTCTGGGTTGTACGTGCTGTGGCAATTTGTTGAAGGGAAGATGTTTCAGCCATCCCCGGTCCGGAAAAAAGTACAATATCAAGAGGAGATATACGTGCAATAGCAATTTCGTGATATACACTATTTGTTGCCCGTGTGGTCTCCTCTATGTGGGGGAGACCACAATGGAAATAAAAGCACGAATAGGTAAACACAAGAGTACAATCCGGACGGGTTTGACTGAATTGCCAGTACCGAGACACTTCCACGAGATGGGCCACGCGGTCAACCAACTCAGGTTTAGAGTTATAGATGATGTTCCCCCACTTAGGAGGGAGGGGACCGCGTGGCCCTATTAAAAAAGAAAGAGTTAAAATGGATCTTTGAATTGGACACCTTAGCCCCTAAGGGTATGAATATTGATTACGATCAGAGGGGTTGCTTACTTGGTGCAGATTGATGATTTTGCATGCTTCTTTATATTTGTTTTTATCATGTTTTAACTCCTTTTCACATTCAATCTAGATTGGACGACTTGCCCTTCTGTGGAACCACAGTGTCCGTTTATAGCATTCGCGTTATGTTCGCAATTGTGATGAATAAAATAGGGGATTTGCACGCACTTTCAAACAGGGGGTGAAACTTTGTAGGGCACCATGGTTTCACAATATGTGATGGGTATATATATTTAGATGTGGAACCAATTACTATGTATGGACCTATTAATGGTCCTCACATTTGGCGATTGCAGTTTAAGTATGATAAGGTATGACATTATTGGTCCCACATTATTATATAAGACTCCGTAAGGAAGAGTGTGTGGTCCCCTTATAAATATATATAATGGGCAAAGAGTGGGTTATATGTGTTTAGTTGTGTATGTATACAGATTCAATGTATGCATTTATCGATTTCTCTACATAATTGTGATCTACCGTGATGTTATTGTGACACTTCGACATTGCATAGATGTGCATTGAGTACGGAGCGCTAGCGCGCATGCCCAGTGAGTTTCAGGACTATCTTTATTGTTGCCGGAGACAGGATGTACGTCAGCGCACGGCCATAGCGTCAGCACTTGATTGACAGGCACGTCGGCGAATCGCGGAATGACGCCGAGACTGGATTGACTTGCACAGCGGCGAATCAGTGAATGACGCTGGCGCATGCGCGCGCAGACTCGGATGTTGTCACTGTGGCCGATTGCCGATTGGCAGAGGTGCACAGGAAGGGACAGTTGCTATATCAACTACATGATGCATGTCTATGATTGGTCAATTTCCGTCACTGCAGTTACATATGTTTTTTGGACATTATGGAGCACGGACTATGGCGATCTATGCGGTTTACAAGTCCCAGGACTGGATTTCAAGTTCACTTGTAGGTAAAAGATGGTTAGTTGATCTATGTCTAGTGAGTGTGGTAATTTTAACTTTGTTTACTATGTATTATGTATTGATTGGGTGATTAATGTTGGGGGTGGAGTTTAATGATATAAAAAGCAAAGTGGTGTAATAGGATGTATGCACTTGAAAAAGGTCATTGCGACCGAAACGTCGTGCTGTGATGACGGATTAAACACGAATTGAAGCTAACCAGCTGGTGAGGCGCTGTTTATTTCACTTTCTGCTACTGTTGGAGTCGGGTGGAACTCCCTGACTAAAGACTTGCGCCTCCAACCCTAGGAACTCAAGGAGTTCCACATTTCATTTGGTGCTGTGGATACTTTGCCTTTGTTATTGGTACAATAACTAGTGTCCTCTGGCTACAAAATAGAACTCGTGTCTCCTCCGCCCAACCATTTCTTCCTATCTGTCCCCCCAAGAACACAGTCAAAGGCTCGAGCCTTCTTCCAAGCAGTCACATCTCTCCTCAATTCAAGAGTGATCGTGGCAGTACCACAGCAGAGCGTTTTCAAGGTTTCTACTCAAACCTGTTTGTAGTACCCAAAAAAGAAGGCACAGTGCGCCCTGTCCTGGACCTTAAACAATTAAGCACGTCCGAGTAAGACATTTCCGCATGGAATCTCTCCACTCAATAATCGGGTTTAAGTAACAAGGGGGATACCTTTCATCCATAGATATACAAGACGCATGCCTACATATCCCAATAGCAACCACTCATCAAAGGTTTCTCAGGTTTGCAATTGCCCAAGAACACTGTCAGTTTGTAGCTCTGCCATTTGGACTGGCCACAGCTCCCAGGGTGTTCGCAAAAGTTATGGCGGCCGTCATGACCATCCTCCACTCCAGAGGTATAGTAATTCTCCCATACCTGGACGGCATACTCATCAAAGCTCCAACCTTCAAAGACTGCAAACACAGCGTCTCTATCACAGTAGACACCTTACGAAGGCTCGGTTGGCTGGTCAACCTCCAAGCGTCTGCAGCAGTCCCAACACAGTCTATAGTCTTCCTAGGGATGTAGTTCAATACACAAAGGGATCTAATTCAGCTTCCCCAGGACAAGGCACGGGCTCTCCAACAAGGAGTCCGCACCCTCCTTCACCGAACGCCTCAGTCTTTTAGGTTTGCCATGCAAGAACGAGCCAGAATGGTGGCAGCAATAGAAGCAGTTCCCTTTGCTCAGCTTCACCTCAGGCCCCTCCAATTGACCATACTCAAGTCCTGGAACAAGAGCCCACTTTCACTCGACAGGAAAATTCATCTACCAGCATCAACCATGCAATCCCTCCACTGGTGGCTCAGCCCACTCTCGCTCACGCAGGGAAAGTCCTTCCTCCCAGCGCGTTGAAAACTCCTCGCTACCGACACAAGTCTGACAGGATGGTGTCTGGGAAGACATGTCCTCCAGGCGGCAGTAGCCCACTTGTAGGCGCATATTTGTTTGTTCTGACTTGATCGGTATGATGGTTCCATTGCTATTCCCATCCAGGGACTGCTTTGGGACGTCCCACAGTCCTGTGTCCCCCAATGAGGTGAAGGAGATTTTTGTGTACTCACCGTAAAATCCTTTTCTCTTAGCCTCTAATTGGGGGACACCGCACCCACCCTGTTGCTTGTTTGGACCTATTATGCTCGTCTCATATTACTTCTCAGCTGTTACATGGTTGCCTGTTTGTTTCACAGGCCTTGTTATGTTGTTATTATTAATACTCCTGCTTTAGCACAAAACTAGTGAGGCAGTGCCTGTCCCGGGGGTGTATACTGCAGAGGAGGAGCCACTTAACTCTTTTGCAGATTCTGCTTAGTGTTGCCTCCTAGTGGACAGCAGCATAACACCACGGTCCTGTGTCCCCCAATTAGAGGCTAAGAGAAAAGGATTTTGTGGTGAGTACACAAAAATCTCCTTTTTCTGATAGTTATCCTTTTAAGCACCACTCCAGCATTTATTTTTTTAATTTTATTTATTTTTTTTTAACTGCGCTGGATTGGCGCTATAAATATAAGTCCCCTGCTCCAGGTCATATATTAACCTTCCAGCACCTTCACCTCTTACTGATTCCGCTTCGGTCCTGCAGAGCCATCTTATGCCTGTAATTTCTGATTGGCCGGAAGTCAGAAGTTACATCACAAAAAGTCAATGCATCTCTGAGAGCCAGATTGAGGCTTTCATTGTATTGAGATGTGACCTCCGGTGCTCCATGAAATATTGGAGCTGCCGGCAGTTGGAAAATCACTGGAGACCAACCAAAGCAGAGCTGGAAAAAGTGAAGCTACCGGAAGGTGAGTATCAGATGGGGGTCAGGGGACTTAGATTTAACACCTTTCCGACCCGTGACACAGCATATGCGCCATGAAAACCAATGCGTTCCCGACCTATGACACATATGCTGTGTCATCTAGGGATCGCGCTCCTGCAGGTTGAGTGAGTGTCACTGACCTGTCACTCGACCTGCAGGTACATGGGGACATGCACTACACCCAAGGGGGGGGCGCTTTGCCCCTACAAATTCCCCCCACGAGGCTACAGGCGTGGTGATTGGCACTTGAAAGTGAAAGCAAAAGTCACTGCGCCTGTAATGTTTCCCTGCCCTCTGATCTCCGCCCCTGTCATCCACTGACTCCCCCCTGTCCCCCGCTTCTCCTTCTTGCCCCCCCACAATCACCGGAGCAGCAAACCCCTCTCCCACTCACCTCTCCAACGTCCGTGCTGCCCTCCTGTCACCGCTGCGGGCACGCTCCTCCTTTTCTTCCGGTCCTCCTGTGCGCTCGTCCCGCCGCCTCTACCACTTCCTGCTCCTACAGGAATGGATCTGATGGCCCTGGGACAGTGATCCATCATGTGATCACTGTGGATAACCATACTGGAGCTGTCAAATCACTTTCTGCAGCTTGATCCTGGGATCAAGCTGCAGAAAGTGATCTGATAGCTCCAGCACACTGATCCACAGTGATCACATGATGGACCAGGGCCATCAGATCCCTTCATTGCAGTCTGATCCCCCTGCATGGGGATCGAGCTGCGGAAAGTGATCTGACAGTCCGGACGCAGTGATTCACATAGTGGGTCACTGCACCCAGGCTCTTAGATCGCTGCTCTGCAGTCCGATCCCCATGCAGGGGCATCGAGCCGCAGAAAGCGATCTGACAGCCCGGGCGCAGTGATGCACATAGTGGGTCACTGCCCCTGGGCTGTCAGATTTCTTTCTGCAGCTCTTTACACATGCTGGCGGATCGGGCTGCAGAGTAGCGATCTGACAGTAGAGGCGATTGAACGTCGTGGGACCTTCGTTGTGGAGTACGTCGGATCTTTATAATAAAGATGGAGTCTTAATTTAGTTTTTTTTTGTTTTTTTCAAATAAAATTTTTTTTTTTTCTCTGTGTGGTATTTTTTGATAATTTACCAGAGATTCCTAATGGTCGGGTCTAACATTGGCCCTATATTATGAATCTCGGGCTTAGTTCCAGCTGCCAATAAAAAGCTGGCATTAACCCCTTTATTACCCGGTTTGCCACCGGCACCAGGGCAACTGGACGAGCCTGGTACAGCGCCAGAAAATGGCGCTTCAATGAATGCGCCATTTTCTGGGGCGGCTGCGGGCTGCAGTTCGCAGCATGGTGTCCCAGAACGCTTGGGCCTCTCCATGCTGAGGATTCCAGCCCCCAGATGCTAAGTTGTACCTGGCTGGACCAAAAATATGGCGGAGCCCCAAGTCATTTTTTTCCTAGAAATAGTTCTAGTAATAAAAAAAAATGGGCTTTGCTGTATTTTTGGTTGCCAGCCAGGTACAACGAGGCAGCTGGGGGCTAGTGGCAGCCTGTAGCTCCCAAGTTGTACCTGGCTGGACCAGAAATATGGCTAAGCCCCAAGTTTAGCAGAATAAAAATAAAAAATTTGAAAATTGCAACATTTTCTAAATTTTTGCCAAACTTTTTATTTTTTTCACAAATAAACGCAAAAATTTAATACTAACATGAAGCCCAATATGTCATGAAAAAACAATCACAGAATCGCTAGGATCTGTTGAAACATTCCAGAGTTATTACCTCATAAAGGGACAGTGGTCAGAATTGACAAAAATGCCAAGATCTTTAGGGTCAAAATAGGCTCGGTCATGAAGGGGTTAAAGCATCACTACAGCGATGCAATTAAAAAAAAAAAAAATTGTAGTGGTGCTTTAAACATATATATTGGATCAACAAGATTCGGTAGTTACCTGAAAAGTGTGAGGCCCTCAGTGTTTTGTAAAATGGGGATTTGGGATTTTTAGTTTGCCAATTCTCAGCGGTAACAGCCCCCGGTTGGCTGGTTAGAGGGATGGTCCTATGTATTCCTCTATTCTCTTCCGGCGTAGATACAGCTCTGCTGCCATGATAAGTAAGGATGAAACCCCAGAGAAGGGGGCTAGCTTTGGCTGACAGCTGGACATTGTGGGAGCGTTGATTATATTTAAAAGACAGCAATAAACCTTTTATCTAGCAGTTTGGTATTGAAAGACTATTAATTCCAATTTGAAATGGCTGGAAAAATGCTCCTGTCCATGAATTTGATGTTTGCATTTTTTATATTTTTTGTAAGGGGATACAAGCAGAAGAAGCTTCAAGACAACATCCAATGTGAGATTTTCCAAACCATATATGAGGAGGCTGTGGAGTCGTATCGACAGGACATAGTTCACCAGCTTCCCAGTAACACACCAGAGGACCTGGAGCAAAACCTGGAACAGATTTCGCAGTGGATCCAGCAGTGGCTGAAGGATAATAATTGAAGTGTGACCGCAGACTGCTTTTATCTGTGTGATTCCTATTGCTTTAGACATAAGCTGCTGTGTGTTTCAGCATTCACTGCTATAGCTGAAGACATATGAATTGGACCCAATGTATATACTGTAAATTATTATTATTAGCTATCCAAAGGTTAGGGTTTGGAGGAATAGACTGAACCTCTTACTATAGATTTGTATAGTATTCGTCTTCCTTTGTTCCCTTTCTACACCATTTGATGGCAGTAGGTTTTGTTTTTTATACTATAAAGAAATAATAACCTCTAATATTTTAACTTCTCAGCTAAATGTCCTTATTTGGGTAAATTGTTGAGATTAGTAAAAAGATTTACATGGTTCTGTCCTAGTGCCAATGCCAGCAGTCTGTGACCACCAGACTATTGGGCTACAAATCTCTTACTACCTGGGACATCCCCGGTACCTCTGATTCACAGTTCTCTGTGATGTTATCCATGCACTGCAATGTACTGACCCATTTGGCATGAAGACAAGGGTTTTGTGTTTTGTTTTTTTGTTTTTTGTTTTGTTTTTTTTCCCTACACCTAGCATGAGAGAGTACCACCTAAAACATAAAGAAATCCAAATAGTTGGGGCATCATTAGAGGCATAAATAGCAGAAGTTTTCTCAACATTTTGGTGCCAAATGGAAAAAATAAAAAAACAACAAATACGCAGACCTAAAACGGAATTGCTTGGAAATTCCAGATTTTTAACAAGTAGGATACCATAAGATTTACCCAAAGACTTACTTATTTCAGTGCTGCTTAAAGGGGTTATCCAGGATTTTTATTAAAAACAAAAAAAATTGTGCCTAAGCACTACCAGGCAGGTAGCTGCCACCTACCAGCCTAGTGTGCCCGATGCCAGTCACCTTCATTCACCTCCAGCACAGAGCGGTCACTGACCATTCCTGCCAAGGGCAACCGGGCGGGATAAATAGAGCGGATGTGGCTCTTCCGCTCTGCTCTGTGGAAGGGGCAGGACAGCCAGTCTCCTGGTGATTGCCAGCTGGCTTTCTGCTACCTGATTGGGGTAGCCAGCTGTCAATCAGCGTGGCGTTGGCTATGTGCCTTTCAACAGAGTGGAGTAGCTGCCCATCTGTAGATGTGACTTCACCGGAAGCCGCATAATCGCTGACAGGAGCTGTCTAAGGCCACTCCGTGTCAGCAGTGAAGCAGTCAACGGTGCCGGGCACAACAGCCAGGTAGCACAATTTTGTTGTTGTTTTTTTGCTAAATCCCGGATAGCCCCTTTTAAAGGGAATCTGTCGCCCCTTTGGGCATTTTAAACTGTGCCCACCAGCTTACACATAATGTAAATGGGGCTCTTGTAACCCCTCTTTGTGCAGAGACATGCCCCTCATACCTGAGAACATAACCTTTATTCTGTCCAGCGCTGGCCTCCTATTAAGTCCGGGAGGCTGCTATATGGTCGAGATTGATTATGTCCTCGCCGCCCCCAGCTGCAAAACCCGCCCTACATTTTTTAAAAATTAGCGCCCGCTCTATGACTGCCACTTGAATGATAGCCGCGCTCGCGCCTGCGCAGTGGGGCTGGTGTCCGTGCTCCATTGAACATAGTGCCGACGTCTTGCGAGACTTCACAAATCTCTTGAGACGTCGGCACTATGTTCAATGGAGTGCGAACACCCGCTCCACTGCGCAGGTGCGAGTGCAGCTGTCATTCAAGCGCCAGACACAGGTGGGGGGGCGGCAATTTTCAAAAATGTAGGGCAGGCTTTTCAGCCATGGGCGGTGAGGACATAATCCACCGGGACCATATATCCGCCTCCCGGCCTTAATAGAAGGCCAGCGCTGGACAGAATAAAGGTTATGTTCTCAGGTATGAGGGGCACGTCTGGTCACATAGATGGGCTACAAGAACCTCATTTACATTGTGTAAACTGGTGGGCACAGTTTAAAATGCCCAAACGGGGTGACAGGTTAAAGCTCCAATAAGGGCTTTACATTACAATCTATGGTGTGATAAAAGTAATTGATATATTCAGAAGTGCCAAGAATAACACCAGCGTTTAGAAGGAGGGACGTGGCCAACAGGCTTATTATAATTTACATCAGAAATTACCCGATAACCTAGTACAAATATGCCTGCTCATAGTAAGCAAATATTTTAAATTCTGGCATACAAACGTCCAAAGAGTTGCCAAATGTTAAGGGCTGTGAACCTTTCATTTAATCTGTTTCCATCTACCCCACTGCATTATCCGTCTGCTATCAAACTTTACAGGTGACACAATGCAGTTAGGCAGGTAACGGTCTCCTGGCATCTGACAAACCCTGATTCTTCCAATAGATGCCGTATATTAAAGTCTTATTCATGATGCCAGAGAACACACTTCCACCACTCCAGAGTCCAGCGGCATCATGCTTTACACTACTTCACTTGATGCATGGCATTGAGCTAGGTGATGTAAGGCTTGCATGTAGCTTCTAGGTCACCGACAGGATGCTCCTGACGCACAGTTTTTGTGCTGAAGTTAAAGTTATTTCACGGTAAAATAATCTTGTGAAGGTATGCTCTCATTCCAACGCCGCTTTGGACCCAGTGTAGGCCGTTAAGAGGTCTCCACCATCTGCAGAGGTTGTGTCTGCCCTGTTCAGATGTTGCAGGACCGGTGCAGCCTCTGATCAGCTGCAGCTGTTAGGTGACTTGAAGAACTAGTCTATGGAGGTTTCCTATTGGTAATTCATCATTTAGTGTAATTCATCTGAAATGATGAGACACAGCTAGGGAGGCAAATTTGACAAAAGTGAACATGTGCTGCATAGGCTGATCTCTGCCTACACGTAAAGTTGCCCGTAACTATTAAGGATCTTTTTATACATATGCATTTGTAAAAAGGCAAATGCCAACTGGAGGATTTAAAGTGTGAAAGACTTCCATTACATGTAATGGTTTGTTTTCTAATGCTTTGTAGATAAGTCGCCTATCCTCCTGCATTAATACCTAGCAGATGCCGGTTTACATGAGGGGATGCTCCGACACAATTTTCAGGGCATCATAAAATATTCTATCAACGACCAAAGAGAAATTGCTGCTCGTGTTATATGGACATTGGTTGAGAACCTTTGCACTATGGAACCATTTTTTACATGATGCCCCATAGTGCATGTAGTCGATATACCTTTTTTCTTTCATTTTCCTAGTGTTGTGCTATGTACACTGCTCATAAAAATTAAGGGAAAACCAAGTTCATATAACTTCAGGGATGTGTCCAGATTTTGACTCAATGTAAATCTGGTGGATTGGAGAGTGACCCCATATTGTAGAGAGCGGGACGGGTGAACTTGGGAGAATCCATACACTTGTTGTTGTTGTTGGATCTTCCCAATAACTTCCTATTTGTTTTTCTACAGCTTAGACATGTCCTCATGACTTGGCTCCATAATATCAGACCTAATTTAAGAGACTTTTCCATAGCATAAAATAAGTCCCTGGTAAGCAGGCATATTTCCAATATGCTTGAGGTATTCTTACACTAGATCATTAAACCAGCAGAAAGGACAAAAAATAAACTGGATTAAGATATTGTAGCCACGTCTGAGGAGCAGCGGGAGTTGACGCTGGAGACCTCCGATTAAGTCTATCCCAGTTGCTCTAAAAGGGCTATATAGTTATATATGCTCCACTGATTTTACTATACCATGGCCAGGCTTCACAGTTTTCAGCCTCAAGCCCTGAACCTGTGCCCTAAGTGACACAGGGCTCTTGGTCACTTTCTCCATCTGCCTGGAGATCAAGGACTGTTGGTCCCAGCTAAGTACATTCCTGCATGATCAGATGGGAATGCCCATCAAAGAGGATCAACAGTCTTGTCTTCTGCCTATACAATTAGACCACTGCCCAATCATTGCAGATCTTACTCACCCACACTCTGGTTTTTGCTAGGAGTTACAATGTTGGCCAAAAGTATTGACACCCCTGCAATTCTGTCAGATAATACTCAGTTTTTCCTGAAAATGATTCCAATCACAAATTCTTTGGTATTATTGTCTTCATTTAATTTGTCTTCAATGAAATAAACACAAAAAGAAGTGTCCTAAAATCAAATTGGATATAATTCCACACCAAACATAAAAAAGGGGGTGGACAAAAGTATTGGCACCCTTAGAAAAATCGTGATGCTTCTCTAATTTGTGTAATTAAGAGCACCTGTAACTTACCTGTGGCACCTAACAGGTGTTGGCAATAACTAAATCACACCTGCAGCCAGTTGACATGGATTAAAGTAGACTCAACCTCTGTCCTGTGTCCTTGTGTGTACCACATTGAGCATGGAGAAAAGAAAGAAGACCAAAGAACTGTCTGAGGACTTGAGAAACCAAATTGTAAGGAAGCATGAGCAATCTCAAAGCTACAAGTCCATCTCCAAAGACCTGAATGTTCTACCGTGCGCAGTGTCATCAAGAAGTTTAAAGCCCATGGCACTGTGGCTAATCTCCCTAGATGTGGACGGAAAAGAAAAATTGACAAGAGATTGTGCGGATGGTGGATAAAGAACCTCGACTAACATCCAAACAAGTTCAAGCTGCCCTGCAGTCCGAGGATACAACAGTGTCAACCCATACTATCCGTCGGCGTCTGAATGAAAAGGGACTGTATGGTAGGAGACCCAGGAAGACCCCACTTTTTACCCCGAGACATAAAAAAGCCAGGCTGGAGTTTGCCAAAATTTACCTGAGAAAGCCTAAAACGTTTTGGAAGAATGTTCTCTGGTCAGATGAGACAAAAGTAGAGCTTTTTGGGCAAAGGCATCAACATAGAGTTTACAGGAGAAAAAAAGAGGCATTCAAAGAAAAGAACACGCTCCCTACAGTCAAACATGGCGGAGGTTCCCTGATGTTTTGGGGTTGCTTTGCTGCCTCTGGCACTGGACTGCTTGACCGTGTGCATGGCATTATGAAGTCTGAAGACTACCAACAAATTTTGCAGCATAATGTAGGGCCCAGTGTGAGAAAACTGGGTCTCCCTCAGAGGTCATGGGTCTTCCAGCAGAATGACCCAAAACACACTTCAAAAAGCACTAGAAAATGGTTTGAGAGAAAGCACTGCAGACTTCTAAGGTGGCCAGCTGTGGACCCGTAGAAGCTCTGTTTAGCGAAGCAGTAACAGTCGTCCCTCCTCTGTCACCTCCTCCCTGCACTTTGTTAACCTCCTAAATGGATTAAAGAAGTCACAAGGAACCCACTGGTGAGTGCCGTTTATCTGCTTGTTCGCTATATTCAGAATTATGTAGAATTTCACTTTTTAAAGGGATCTGTGGGTAAACTTTTAAACGAGCAGCATATATAGAGAGCATATTTAATTATGGTAACATTCTGATGTGTAAGGCCTTGTTCACACACAATTTGCGTTTTTTTAGCAGGGTGCCTATAGGTGCCCTTTAAAAACGCTAGCGTTAATGAATGCGTTAACACAGGTGCCATAGGTGTCCTGCGTTAACGCATGCGTATCCCATAGGGCCCCATGTTAAAAAGACGCATGCGTTTTTGGGAAACCACCCCTGCGTTTTTTTCCAGCACCCAAAAAACGCAAGTGAAGCTGAAAAACGCATGTACACTCAAATGCACCCGGCGTTAACGCACCTGCGTTTTTTTTAACAGCCCAAAAAAACGCAGAGATGGCCAAAAAAGCTGATATGTGTGAACAAGGACTAAGGCTGAGACCTAAAATAGTTTATAGAGCATATTACTAAGGTAATGGACACTGTTACCGAGTTTGGTTAAAGGACCTCATAAGCCACATCATGCCGATGGTGCTTTTCCATACTGTGCTTTTTCGGGTGAGTCATGTGAGATGTATGCACTGAGCTCCCAAACTCCCAGATCTTGACCCGAGAATGAGGAAGGACAAATAACCACCTCACAAGAGTGAGAAGGTAGGTAGTTATATATATACATCTATCTGCATCAAAATTGTGATATATATAGATATATATATCCTGCCTTAGGCGGCCGTCACACGCTACGATATCTTAAAAGATATCGCTTGAACGTGCCAGATTAAACATCGCTTGAACGATGTCTGTGCGTGTGACGGCAAGATACGACGAGCGAGAACTGATCAAATCGCTAAATCGTGATCTGAGCTCCGGACCTCAGATTTGACGATGTCGGCCAATTAAATACGCACAATCGACACGTGTAAATTGACGACATCGCACGAAACGTGTGATTTCAGCGATGGCGAAATCCAACACGTAGGCGTGCCGGGTATTCACCTGTGTCACGCCTCCTCAGTTGTGATTCCTGAACCCTCATGCGTTCCGATTGGCTGGGCCATCGTCTGCTATTATTGGTTAAAGCTCCAGCGTTACGATTGGTTCTCGCTTGACATGGCGCCATTTTTTGTGGAGCTGTCACTTCAGCACCAATACACACATGCGCCGTTTAGCTGATCATGCATTTTTGTATTGAAGTTACGGCCACAACCCAAAGGCGGCTAACTCGAAACACTCATTTATATTCTTGTTATGGACCCAATCCAGTCTGCTCCTACTCTCAACGCTTTGCCGTTCCGCCGTAAACAACGGTTTAGTTACGGCACGCCCACGGGTTGTTGTTCCGTAGGCCGCGTAGAAGTGTTCCTTGCCGGGTCACCGCGCGTCTATGTTTTTTTGGACCACGCTAGCGGCCGTAGTGACGTAATGATTTCGGTTTCGCTTTCATTCCGCCTGCTAGGTACTAGCTCCGCCCGTGCACATTGCAGCACAGGCATGGCCGCAACAGGGCGCGCTGCCACATGGGGGATGGCGGAGCTCATGATCCTAATCGATCATTGTGATCGATTGGATTATTGGGGCCGCCATCACCACCGGCACCCCAGGCTGCGTAACCTGAGCACTGTGCGTAAGATCCAGCGAGCCCTGCTCCGCCAGGTGTGTGTGGACAGGACTCCGAAGCAGATCTAGCACAAAATAGCGGATCTCAAGTTCAAGTGCCCAGGACGCATTCTGGACATTCGTGCCAGGATTGCCAGGCTGCGGGGTGAGTAACTGTTGGACCACACAACACATCTGCACATGTACATGTAGCACACTAGACAGCACCGTCAACAAACATATTAAGATAGTGTAGTCCCCGGCCTGCGTCTGCACATGTGGTTCACAACGCCTTCACAGGTGCATATGGCTCAACAGCGTTATGCAGACCCATATGCAAGCCTGTGCATGCACACGTGTAACATAATCCAGATCAATGCGGCTCATAGTGTCAGCACATGCTTGGGGACACATCTGTGCTCCCATTGGCCGCCATGACTGATCTGTGATAATAGTGCTTGGCGTGCACACCTTTTTGACGGGGTAGAGGTGCTAGTGTAGGGGTCCCTTGGGTCCCGATATGAACAAAGTCTTTCAAGGAACACTGCACACACGAAGATTTCTCCAAGTGAAGTTGTGTATTTATTTACGTTGCATACAGACATTTAATGCGATAGGGCTGACGTTTTGACCACGTTCCGTGGTCTTTATCAAAATATCGCTGTCTAGTCTTCTAACAATATGGATATATTGCACCTATGGAACTCACAGGTCCTGTATTGACTAGTTGGTGCTTTTGTTGTTCTCTGATGGTGTTGGTTGTCTTTAGAGCTGTCAATAGCAGATATAAGGGGGCTATCTTATTCTGATATGTGCCCCAAGGAATGTACCTTCCCAGGTCTGGCCCTGTGAGTAGGATCAGTTCCTCCTGCTCCGGGGTCTACCAGCGCGTTCAGCGCCTTGGCTGTGACTCACAGCCAAGGCGCTGAACGTGCTGTTAGACCCCGGAGCAGGAGGAACTGATCCTACTCACAGGGCCAGACCTGGGAAGGTACATTCCTTGGGGCACATATCAGAATAAGATAGCCCCCTTATATCTGCTATTGACAGCTCTAAAGACAACCAACACCATCAGAGAACAACAAAAGCACCAACTAGTCAATACAGGACCTGTGAGTTCCATAGGTGCAATATATCCATATTGTTAGAAGACTAGACAGCGATATTTTGATAAAGACCACGGGACGTGGTCAAAACGTCAGCCCTATCGCATTAAATGACTGATCTGTGTGCATACGTACCCATGGCCAAAGATCACACACTCCCCTCCACACCAGGAAGGCAACCTCGAATGGTGACCAATGGGAGTGCATGGCGGTCTGCATGCATCGTCAGGCACCGTGTCTCTCATTACCAAGCCTAGGTCTGGCTGCTGCATGCAGAGGCTTGCACATGGCTCAGCAAAACGGTGCTTAGACCTCTCCAAGTGTGAGTGACCCCAAATTGTAAGTGAGCCCCTACACTTTTGCGCTGTGGGCCAACCTCACAATCCCAAAACATAAGTTCACATCAATTTCAAAGTATAGGCACCAATTCTTTGTACCAACTTTCTCATAAAAGCTTCTCCATTGTGCATCACAATACAGGTACTGAGGATTCTTCTTCGGAAGAGGGGCAGCATGTGCCGCCTGGTGCAGGGCCACTGGAGACACCGCCACTTCCGGCGGCAGCTGCATCATCCCCCCCAAGTCTGAGTGGGCATAATGATGATGACCTGCCAGCTGCTGCGGTCCAGGAGCACAGCGAAGAGGGGTCCGGCCACTCTGCAACAGAGGAGTCATCAACCAACTCCTCCCAGCCATGGATGGAGGAGGATGATTACATGACCTCACCACCATGCCCACAGGAGGGCGAGGATGCTGGACAACAGGCTGATGGGGATGATTGGTCACCCTCCAGCCCAGGGCCCTTATTGCAACCAGGCCATGTCCTGTGGCCACAGAGCCCGAGCCCCCCTGTTCCCCCACCTGCGACAGTGTCCAGCTCCCTGCCTAGCCCTGGCTTCGCAATGTCCCCAGACACGGAAGATGAGGAGGATACGTGGGCGGCCGAGCCCTACACCATGCGATCCCCAATAGGGCCTGGTGAGGAGGAGATGTTGCTGGCAGACCCCAACAGTGTGGCCTCCCCAAAAGGAGAAGATGATGAGGATACGTGGGCGGCCAGAGCCCTACACCATGCCATCCTCAACAGGGCCTGGCGAGGATGAGATGGCGGCGCATGAACAGGACCCAAACTTGGCGGACTATGGAGGTACGTTTTTAATTGTGTTTAATAGACCATGCATACTGTAGTGAGTGTGTGGTTTATGGGGCACATCACACACACAGATAATGTTGCAAATATTGTTTGGGAATGTGTGTTTGAAGTTCAATTATGGCTACCTTTCTCAATTTTTGAACTTTGGGAAAATTGAGGAATGTGCCCATTATTTCTCTCCAAAAGCACATGCTTTAGAAACCAAAGTTGAGATATCTGTATGTGTCATGTTGCTCTATCTGCCCTCATTTCAGTCACAGAATGTCCATTAATTGGTACACTTAATGTTTTGTGCAGATGGCGAACGTGCAGGAGCTGCGGCCGGGAGCCTAAGTGCGTCCCCATCAACCCCTGAAAGGTCACAGGATGGCGAACAGCAGGGTAAGGAGCATCTTTGGAGCAAAGAGTTTGAAATATCCCCAAAGACTGTTGTTTGGTAACTGTGGTCATCTTCCCAATACAGGTGTACCCACTTTGGATGACATCATCAAGGCGCACTTAGAGTTTGCCATACAGCTCAAGTCGGCTCTCAACACACATATCGGACACGTCCTACGCTTGCGGGACATGCTGGCTGCCCTACAGCAAGGACATGGTGGCCTACCTTAACCTGGTGACAAAGAGACACTGGCCGGGTAATTCAGTACCTCAAAGACTGTTGTCCATGTTGGACCTATTCTTCATTTTTATGCCATTTTGGCATTGTTTGTTTGTTATGTTTAAGCCCCCGTTGGGCTCTTTTCTTATAGTGTCCAACATTTGGACCGTATGAAGCATGTTGGCCCTAACACGTTGGGCTCTTTTCTTATAGTGTCCAACATTTGGACCGTATGAAGCATGTTGGCCCTAACACGTTGGGCTCTTTTCTTATAGTGTCCAACATTTGGACCATCACAAGTGAACCCTGGTTTTTCATACACTAACACACCAATGTGTCCTTGGTGTGCATGGTATGGCACTTAGTGACCTGTAATAAAAATGTTTACTTAAAACTTTGATGTCATTCTCTCTATGTAAGCACACATGTATGTCAAACATTTGGGTCGGTTTATGGGTCACGGTAACCCCATCAAGGACAACTCAATGGCGAAACCGGTTTAGGCAGCGGAAGGGGTCCATAACACATTTTGGTACACAAGGGCCACAATGTCAGCATGCCGTGTGTCGAGCAACCAGCAAACCTATATTAATGAAATTGATATGAAAAGTGACCCAATGCTGTGACACCATCAAACAGAAATGTGGCTTACGACTTACACATCTGCAAGCTGTTGAAGCCTGCCACCATTAATATTATCCCATGTTGGAGACCACAGACAATGATGGTAAGGACACCTCTGCGGGCTGGGGGGTACACCAAAAAGTAGTGCACCGTAATGCTGCCTAACTAAGGTTTCAGTAAAATTGCCCTGTACATATGTTTCTGTTGCTGGATTGAGCATGTGGCCTACTGTAGCTGGCCAGCGGGAAACATTTTCGGGGTCACATTCCAAACACCATGCCGAAATCACGGACAACATATTTCACGTGTGGGAACATAAATTTAATGTAATTTGATACAAAATATGGAATGCCAGGCCCAGACCCTCAGACAAATTACATAATTACACAATATGGGCAACAAAAAGACAACTGCTATTGTCGCAGGTAGGGCACACACAAAACAAATATCAAGAGTAGGGAGGGGCAATTAGCTGGGCCAAATAAGAAAAATAACATAAGAAAAACCACGGGCAAACTTTTAAAACAAAATAGAGCTCTAAATATTCTGAAAACGGGGGCCAAAATAAGATTCTCCTTCTGGGACGAAAGGGTTGTCCGCCGGCTGCAGCTGCTGGTGCAAAGCCACTAGGCGAGGCATTGCATGGCCGGGGCCAGGTGGTGGTGCTTGCTGCACATGGGGCGGAGGGCCCATGTACTGCCAGGCGGGGGGGTTTGCTGCTGGCTGGGGAAGGGGAGCAGGGAAGGTGGAATGGGGGGTCAGGTTGCCCAAACGGGCCTGGTCCATCACCAGCATCATGATGCGCTCACAATGCTCCCTTTGCTCCTGGGTAAACGTGGGGAGACGCTCCGCCACCACAGTAGCAAAGGGGCATTGTGGCTCACGCACCTGCTGGGTCAGGACTTGCTGGGCCAGGGAGACCAGGTCCGGCCCTGAGCTTGGGGCTGCCTGTCGTGTACGTGCCCTGTCACGTGTTAAAGGCAGAGGGGGCTGGCTGGGCGCAGCGGCACCCTCCTCCTGCGGTTGGGATGTAGCCTCATCCTGCCAGTCAGACACCGACCCCGAAGAGGGACCTTCAAGCGGATCCTAAAAAGATGAAAGGAACAACACATGAGCACACATGCCATTACAGTTTAGGTGGTCATTTGGTCGAAAATGATAAAGTTAAAAGTATGTCAAGAACCCACATTGGGCCTGATGTCCTAGCAAAGTCCATGACAGGGCCTTACAGCTTAGGGCAAGAACACAACACTCACTACTTGTGTGCTAATCGATTGCTTGCTACAATTGGGGGGGTTTGGAAACACCTTAATCAAGATGGGAGGCACATGGGGTCTATGGTTGCCTTCTCTACATTGCTAACTAGCCATAGATGTTGCCAAACAATGTTTAATGTGTGATCAGTTTGCAAGATTGGTCAAGGTGATCAACTTACATTAGCCCCCTCCACGTCATCCCCAACATTGGGCTCTTGTGGATCGGCAAAGTCGTCACTCTCGAGTGTCGGCGTGGCTCCTGCTGCTCCGTGGTGAAAAGGAGCTGCTCATAGTACCATAACACGGGTCGATATACCGCCCCCGCTGCCATGCCTGACCGGCGGGACTGGGTCACTTTTTTGTGCTCCCTGCCGAAAACGGTGCGGAGGTACTGGATCTTGTTCTTGATAGCCTCCCGGTCGAGGTCCTGGTCTGGAAGAAATTGGCGGGCCACCACCAGGAGCCTGTCATAAGCGGCATTTCGGAGGGCCCTGTTGTTGTAGCCTGGAGCCCGAGTTAGCCACAGGCAGGGGTTGTCCTTGTATGCGGCAATGAGGGCAGTAATGTAGTCCCGATTGGTCCGGGGCATCTGTGATTCCAAACAAAAATAAACCATAATATCAATCACTGTGGCACATGGTCCAAGCCATGTGTAAAATGGCAGGCACAGGAGTAAAAGTCACCGGCCATAATCAATTTGGAAAGCCCCCGCTCAATAACACAACACCACACTTGCTTAAACCAAGATTGTTGGTCAAGTCAATGGGATGTGTGCTGTTGTGACAGTGACAGTCCAAACTTTGTGCCTGGAGTACAATATAATGACTTGCAGTTTAGATGGGTCAGTCTCATCATATGATGTGAACATACCTTGACTGAATGCAACACAGTGTGTAAAATGGTAGAGAGTTATGGAAGCCAAAAGATATCCTGGCGTGCTGGCTGGTGTGTCTCCCACTTGAGTCAAAATACACACAAAACAGCAGGGACAACACACATGTTCACAGTGCACTATCCTAAGAGATCACACAGCTGTTGGTCATGACAGGTGCGATATGCATAGACATCGCAATTACCACGCCCGGGACAGGACGTATCTGCTGCGTTGGGGTGTACGTGCGGTTTCTGACACGCCTGCCGTAGAACATAGCCCCGGCGTTGTGTGTGGCTCATTGTTTCACCACGCCTGTTTGGAGGGCGTAACATCGTGTGGGTGTGTGGTTTCTCGTTGAGGAGACACACCTGGGTAAGGGGACGTCTCGCCTTGTCATTGGCTCGCCCGTGTATATATAGCGTTTCATGGAGATGCACAATGTCTTTGCTGCGGAGTTACTGCCGGTATGTACGTGGGGAGTCTGCATGTGATACATTGTGAAGGTGAATAACTGTAGCGTTGTCAAAATACATTGGACTGTGTTTCTGTTCTTGCCCCACCTATGTGGTTTCCATGTGTTTTTGGTTTTTGTTTTTTGGGTTTACATTGTGCGTAAATTAGCAAAATTCAAGGACTGAAGCATTGCCGTGCTGATTTTGAGTCGTCGGGACATAGTTCGTTACTTTGGTGACTTGATATTGGAGTGACACCCATCTCAGCGACCACTGCATGTGAGTAATTATTGTGTGTGTTGGACCTTTTGCCATACATATGGTCCTCCGTGTGTCGGATGTTCATGGTGTTAAGCGTTGTTAATGATGTAGGAAGTGTGATGTTGTTTGGGATCTCACTGTGTGTAGGGTTTTTTTTTTTGGTTTTTTTTTGGGGCCAACATTTAGGCGTGTTGAAACATGTGGCCTTCCTCAACACCTTCATTCATAGTGTAGGTGTTGTTTTTTTTTCGTACCTGTTTTATCCATGTGTAGGGCACCTGTACATATTTTGGCAATGTCATGCTCCTTAAGTCATTTCAGTTCTGTTGTTCACATTGTGGTTCAAACACCTTTGTGCGTAGGCACCATAGTAAACATAGTTTTGCCTCTAAACAGCATGAATCCGGATGACCGTGCCGTGGTGGGGGCTGCTTTGCTGGTGCAGGCAGCACGTGTGGAGGATGAGAGGGTGGAGAGAGGCCGGAGGAGACCCCGACGCATCTGGGCCAGGGAGTGGCTGCAGCAGCGAGATCAGCATTCCCACATTCGCCTTCTGCACCAACTTCGGGACGACTTCCCACGGGACTTCCAAAATTTCCTCCGGATGACAGATCAGACCTTTCAGATCTTGTTGGCAGCAGTGTGCCCACTCATCAGACGGCAGGATACAGTAATGCGTCCAGCAGTGCCTGCGGAGGAGAGGTTGGCCGCCACACTGCGGTTTCTCGCAACAGGTCGCACCATGCAGGACTTGGTCTACTCATCTGCAATATCACGTCCCCTCCTTAGCCAACTCATTCCGGAGACCTGTGAGGCGATACTGCGGGCTCTAGCTCCGACTTACATGCGATTGCCGCAAAACCCCGAGGAATGGCTGGCCACTGCCGATGAATTCAGCCAGAAATGGCAATTTCCCAACTATGGAGGTGCCATTGATGGGAAGCATGTGAGGATCACACAACCCCACAACAGTGGTTCTTTTTTTTACAATTATAAATCATATTTTAGTTTAGTATTGATGGCAGTGGTTAACGCCAATTATGAATTTGTGTCAGTGTCCGTGGGCACAAATGGTAGGGTTTCAGATGGTGGGGTTTTTGACCAATCGTCATTTGGCCAAAAACTGAAGAATGGACGTCTCAATTTACCAACCACCAATCGCACCTGTGGCAACATGAACTTTGTTTTCCTGGCAGATGAGGCGTTTCCGCTCCTTCCTAATTTGATGAAGCCGTACCCCCAGAGACACCTAAATGCGCAACAACGCATTTTCAATTATCGGCTTTCCCGGGCACGATGAGTCGTGGAGAATGCCTTTGGCATCATGGCTAGCCGTTTCCGCATATTCCACACGGCCATTAATATGCGTCTCGAATCTATTGACCTTGTAGTTATGGCCTGTTGTGTCCTCCACAATTTTCTGAGACGCCGGGATCGCCAGGCCTACACTCCACCAAACTTTGAGGACCGCATAGACTCCAGCAATGGGGAGGTGGTGTTGGGGGGCTGGCGTGCTGATGCCCCACAGATGGCAGGACTCCAGCCATTAAGTGGTGGGAGCAGCCGGCAAGAGGCACAGGAGATGAGGGACCGGTACTGCCAGTACTTTAATGGTACAGGGGCTGTGAGCTGGCAGCACAACCTCCCCTAATTATTAGGGTGCCATGGGGAATTAGCCATTGCACTGTTTGACTGTGTCCTGCAGCTCCGGCTTGGAGGCAGGACATGTGTTCCTTTGTTTTGGGGCGGAAGAGGTTTTTTTTTGGTTTTTAAACATACCCAGATTTAGGGATATTTCAGTTTATGTTTTGAAGAGGGCCAGGCCTTGCCCATTGGAGGGGAGATGTGTGTTGCAGGCATACCTCTTGTCTGTAACATGAGCCAGAGGATTTGGCTTGTTGGTGCTTGTTGGCACTATTTTGTTAATTTGTGTAGAAGGGCCCGGCTTATGGGTCCTGTGAGAGACGGGCGGGACCAGGACCCACATACCTCCCCAAAGGGCCTTGTGACAGTGGTCACATTTTTTTTTTTCCAGCACCTAGGGACAGAGTTAGGACTGTCTCGACCAGGGCCTACCGTGAAGTTGGTGAGGCAGCTTAATGTGCGTTTTTTGGCAAAAACGTATAAACCAAAAGGCCCTGATTTGTGTCACAGCACTTGTTATTTGGTACATTGTTTGTTTACGAAACCAGATTACATGCAAACACGCATATGTTGGACCACATATATGCTGGTTACGACACACGTGTTGCAAAGCACAGTCGAGAAGGACACAAACATTAGGCCACCAGGAACAATGAATGTTCCGAGACGCTTTGTCTCCTTTGCGTTCTCATACATTTGGGCCACAATCCCGCTTGATTGCCACATGCGCTTTCTCACACACTAAATCAAACATCAGCAAGAGCACACAGCAAACACACATGCGTTTCACAGGCGTTTGGTAATATCCACTCATGACACACACACACCTCGCTCCAGGATGATTAATTAAACGCAACTTTACACTACACTAATTGCGCAACGCATAAGCGAGCTAATTCTGCACAACGCAACACGGGGGATGGCGTTATGTACCTCTTCCCCATTCAAAATTAGTTATGTGGTACAGCACACATATACATTGCGACCAACATCACAGGACATTCTGGAGATGAGGCCGCCATGTTTCGAAGGACATCTGACCCAATGAGGACGCAGTACTGAGCACCAATGGTGTTGTGAGGGGCGCAGCTTAGAGACCATGTACCACGCCTATGGGCTCCAATGACGCCCACATTTGCTCCCACATCGTTTAGGAGATTTCTGTGTGACTATTTGATGAACGATGTCCACTGATGATAAGTGCATCGCTCAGACGATCGCTGGATGGGTGCATCGGGGAATCGTCTGAGCGATGTCTATGGGTGTAGCGTTGTGATGAGCGATTTTGCGCGTCGTTCGGACGATATGCAAATTTCACATCGTATACGACATCGTGAGCTAAATCTTTACGTGTGACGGCCGCCTTACAAAGACATCAAAACTCCTGTCAGGCATCATAGCCACCAAGCTACAGAGTCATATGAATCATCAGTACATGAACCCAGCTCAGAAAGACATTGGAAACACCACCAGAGGCCCTAAGCACCAGCAGTCGCTCAAGACTCAATATCCAGACAGACCAATCTCAGCATGGCCTGGATTATAGGACAGTCTACAGAAAAGTCTATGAGTCAATGCCTCACACATGGATGTGTGAATGCCTGGCATTCTACAATGTCAACGTGAAATTAAGAACCTTCCTCAGCAACTCAATGGGGCTATGGAGGACAAAACTGGAAGTCAACTCTAGACAACTAGCCCAAATGTCCATCAAATACCAAGGTGATGCACTGTTCCCACTGCTGTTCTGTATAGGCTTGAACCCCCTCAGTCAGATAATTACTGAGTCGGGCTGTGGATATAAGTTCAAGTGTGGAAGCACCATCAGCCACCTGATCTACATAGATGACATCAAGCTGTATGCGAAAGATGAACAAGTCATCAGTTCAGTGACACACCTGACAGGGATCTACAGCGAAGACATTGGAATGTCCTTCAGACTGGAGAAGTGCAGCTGGTTGGTAATAAAAAGAGGCAAGGTAGTAAAGACTGATGGAATAGAACTACCGGCAGGGCACATTGCAGATGTACAGACCTGCTACAAGTACCTCGGCAAGGAAAGCAGCAAGATCCAAATACCATTATAGAGTAACACAGGTCCTGAAGAGCCAGCTCAATGGGAAGAATAATATCCGCACCAGATACACTGCTAACATACCGTGCTCAGGCCAAAAGAAGAAATGGAAGCTGCAGATGTGATAACCCAGAAGCTCCTTACAATGCATGGAGGTCACCCCAAATCTAACACCCAAAGATTGTATACCAATAGAAAGGAGGGTGGTTGAGGCTTGCTAGGCGTCCAAGCCACCATCATGGATGAAACCAGGAGAATCCAGGAATATATCAGAAAAATGGCACCAAAAGACGAGATGCTGAGGGAGAGCCTAAGGCAGCAACAACAATCCTGGAAGGAAGGACTGGAACACGAGGTGACATGGTAAGACAAGCTGCTGCACAGGATGTACCATCGACAGATAAAGAAGGTGGCTGACATGGAAAAATCCTAACAATAGCTAGTGAAAACTGGACTCCAAGACAGCACAGAGTCACTAATTGTAGAGGCACAAGAGCAGCTCCATAGAAGCTGGGAAATACCACAGAGGACAAGGTGCAAAGAAACCTCGGAAACAGTCCAACACATAGTGGCCGGATGCAAAATGCAGGAACAGCATATACTGAACGCCACAACCAAGTAGAAGGAATTGTATACAGGAACATCGGTACAGCGTATAGGCTAAGTCCCCCTAACTCCAGGTGGGAGACCCCCAAAAAAGCGGTGGAGAATAAAAGGGCTAAAATCCTGGGGGACGTCAAGATCCAGACGGATAAGCAGGTGTTAGCTAACCAACCAAATATCGTAATAGTAGACAAGGATCAGAAGACAGCAATGATAATAGATGTGGCAGTGCCAAATGACAGTAACAGGGCCGGCGTGCTCGGGCCCTGAGCAGCTGGGGGGGCCCACTGGCCATCAGGGACAAGTAGCCCTGATCGCCAAGGGCCTATCAGGGAAGGCAGCCCTGACAAGGAGGGGAGCCAGCAGCCGGGACACTCAGGCAGCTGAGTGCTCCCACAACACTGCCAGTGCACATGGCTAATTTGAATGCAATTCAAATTAGCCATGTGCAGGCTCCCACCTGAGCTATCTCCTCAGCTGACTGCAGCAGAGTGATGAGTCATCACTCTGCTGCAGCCATGCTGGCAGTGAGGAGGAGCGTGGACGGGAGCCTGCTGCAATGAGGAGCAGAGACAGCAGCTGAGGAGGACACAGGCTCCAGGGGAGCGGAGAGAAGGTGAGCATAATCTTTTTTTTTTTTTCTTTTTACTATGTGCAGCATGATGGGGGATTATAGAGGCTGTCACTGAGCTGCTTGGAGGTTGTGCTGGGCTGTGGAGGCTGCTGCTGGGTTATGAAGGCCATGCTATGGAGGCTGCTGCTGAGGTATATGGAGGCTGAGCAATGGAGGCTGCTGCTGTGGTATATGGAGGCTGTGCTATGGAAGCTACTGATGGGACATACAGGCTGCTGCTGGGTTACGGAGGCTGTGCTATGGAGGCTGCGGCTGAGTTATGGAGGCTACTATTGAGACTGTTGCTGAATTATGGAGGCTACTATTGAGGCTGCTGCTGAGGTATATGGAGGCTGTGCTATGGAGGCAGCTGCTGGGGTATGTGGAGGCTGTGCTATGGAGGCTACTGCTGGGACATAGAGGGTGCTCATGGGTTATGGAGGCTGTGCTATGGGGGCTTCTGCTGGGCTATGGAGGCTGAGCTATGGAGGCTGTGGCTGGGCCATAAAGGCTGCTGAGTTATGGAGGCTGTGTTATGGAGGCTGCTGCTTGGCTATGGAAGCTGCTACTGAGCTATGGAGGCTGTGTTATGGATGCTTCTGGTGGGCCATAGAAGTTGCTGCTTGGTTATGGAGGCTGTGCTATGGAGGCTGCTGCTGGGCTATGGAGGCTAAGCTATGGAGGCTGCTGCTTGGCCATAGAGGTTGCTGCTTGGTTATGGAACCTGTGCTATGGAGTCTGCTGCTGGGCTATTAAGGAGGATGCTGGGCTATGGAGGCTAGGCTATGGAGACTGATGCTGGTCTATTGAGGCTACTGCTGGGCTATATGGAGGCTGCTTCTGGGCTATGGATGTTGGTGCTGGCCTATAGAGGCTGCTGCTGGGCTATAGGGGCTATAGAGGCTGTGCTATGGAGGCTGCTGCTGGGCTATATGGAGGCTGCTGCTGGGCTATATATATAATATGGAGGCTGTACTGTATATATTTTTTGGAGGTTGTGTTTTATATAGAATTTGGAGGCTGTGCTGGGCTATATATATTATTATTTGGAGGCTGAGCTGGACTGTATATATTATTTGCAGACTGTGCTGGGCTGTATATATAATATGGAGGGTGTGCTGTGCTGTATATGTTATTTGGAGGCTGTAATGTATATATAAAATGGAGGCTGTGCTGTATGCATTATTTGGAGACTGTGCTGCGATGCATATATAATATGGAGTCTGTGCTTTGCTGTATATATTATTTTGAAGCTGCCTGTATATATTATTTGGAGGCTGTGCTTTGCTGTATATATTAATTTGAGGCTGCCTGTATATATTATTTGGAGGCTGTGTTGTGTTGTATATATAATATGGAGACTGCTGCTGTTCTGTATATAGTATTTGGAAGCTGTGCTGTAAAAATAATATGGAGGCTGTGTTTGACTATTTGTATTATTTGGATGCTGTGCTGGGCATTGGGTTGTATATATTGGAGGCTGCTGCTGGACTGCCACAGCATCCAAATAATATATACAGCCCAACACAGCCTCCAAATAATATATACAGCCCAACACAGCCTCAAAATAATATATACGGCAGAGCCTCCAAATAATATATACAGCACAGCAGCAGCCTCTATACTATTTATACAGCTCTGCAGTCTCTGTATTATATATACAGCCCAGAAGCCTCTATTATGTATGCAGCCCAGCAATATTATATATAGAGCCCACCCAGGCGCTTCTATATTATATATACACAGCCCGCAGCTTCTATATTATATTCATGAATCGTGGTATTTGTTAAAGGGGCCCACAAAAACCTAGAGCCAGCCCTGGACAGTAATATCAGAAAGAATGGTGATAGGAGGACTCGGAGCACTGACCCCTGTACTGGAAAAATGGCTACAACAGCTCCCAGGAGCAACATCTGACCTCTCTGTCCAGAGAAGAGCAGTGCTGGGAACAGCGAAGATCCTGCGCAGAATCCTCGAACTCCCAGGAGAGGACCAGAGAATGAGGGAGGACAAATAACCACCCCACAGGGGTATATATATATGTACATGTACCGTATATATCAAATGTGTAGTATGCTCCCTGTGATGGGGTGGCGGGCAGGGGGATCCTCTGCTATGGGGTCCTGTGGTTATTGTGGACATCACTGGGTGCATTGTTTGGTCTTGAAGGAATAGACAGACTTGTGACAGGCAGGGTCCTGGGAGAAGGGTATGGAGTGGAGCTCCCTCCATATCAGGTGAGTAGCTTCTCCATAAGGCGTTCTTCCCCCCTCAGTACATATCATACTTTAACTTGTATGTGTTTGGGAACATCTTCACTATTCTCCATTTCTCTTCACTTATAAACATTACAAAACTAAAGCTGCTCCTCCTGTGGTCAATGGCCGCTGCGATATAACAGAGACGGCACCAGAGGGCGCCAGCGAGCAGCCAGTACTTCACCCAGGACACAAGGTGAGTCAGGGTCCTGCCCAGCTACCTGCAGAGGGGGCGGGGCCGGCCATGACGTCATCATGGGATAGGAAGAGAGTCATGTGACCGAGAGAGAGGAAGCTGTCCCGGGAGAGAGTGCAGAGGAGAGAGGCGGTAATCCGGGAGACAAGAGCAAGGTACAAGAGAGAGGAGCTGAGCCTGGAGACATGATAGCCGGCAGCCTGTGACTGCTCTCCGCACAGGTGAGCTCCCCTCTGACAGTCTGTCTGTCTGTCCTGGTCTCAGTTATTTGTCCACTTAGTGATGATGAGTTTATTATGTTGCTGTGGTGGGACTACAACTCCCAGCATGCTCTGTACTGCAGTGGCCCAGACATGTAACTTGAAGCTCATGGCCCCCAATTATTACAAATCTTTAATAGCAGTGGTCTATTTCCACAGTCCAGAGGGACTCCAGGGCCCGGGTGTGATTGTCACCCCTGGTCACAGACATTGATCTCTCTCCATGTTGTTTTCTTGCCTCTTGACTCTTCAGCACCATAATGTTGATTCCTCCCTGACTCTCCTGTATGAGACTTTATTTTATGCTGCACAAAATGTCGTATTTTTCAGTGTCGTTTTGGGGTTCGTAAAAAAAAAATTAAAAGTAGGAAAAATCTTTTTTGTTTATGTCCCCACATTGCAGAAATGTCCGCATGGCTTTACAGCCGACAGCAGGAAGTTGCAGGGAGTAAGTGGCTTGGGTGGTGGCTGTGGTTTGCCACTGGGGGTGTGGCTTGGGTGGTGGCTGTGGTTTGCCACTGGGGGTGTGGCTTGGGTGGTGGCTGTGGTTTGCCACTGGGGGTGTGGCTTGGGTGGTGGCTGTGGTTTGCCACTGGGGGTGCGGCTCGGGTGGTGGCTGTGGTTTGCCACTGGGGGTGCGGCTCGGGTGGTGGCTGTGGTTTGCCACTGGGGGTGCGGCTCGGGTGGTGGCTGTGGTTTGCCACTGGGGGTGCGGCTCGGGTGGTGGCTGTGGTTTGCCACTGGGGGTGCGGCTCGGGTGGTGGCTGTGGTTTGCCACTGGGGGTGCGGCTCGGGTGGTGGCTGTGGTTTGCCACTGGGGGTGCGGCTCGGGTGGTGGCTGTGGTTTGCCACTGGGGGTGCGGCTCGGGTGGTGGCTGTGGTTTGCCACTGGGGGTGCGGCTCGGGTGGTGGCTGTGGTTTGCCACTGGGGGTGCGGCTCGGGTGGTGGCTGTGGTTTGCCACTGGGGGTGGCGGCTCGGGTGGTGGCTGTGGTTTGCCACTGGGGGTGCGGCTCGGGTGGTGGGCGTGGTTTGCGGTCAGGGGTGCGGCTCGCCGATTTCCAAGAACCAAACGAGTGTTTTGTTTTTTTAAGTCCATGCGGTTGTGAGGTGATTATATTAGAAGTAGGGATCTAGGGGTAAGACCCCCAGGGGGGTGGGTGCAGTGGGGCCCCCCCTTGCAAGATCCATTATAGCGCACGGATGGCCACCTCACCACGCCTACTGATTAAACTGGTCACACCCACTAATGCATGTTAAGTGTACCTACTCTCCCCCTCCTGAGGGTCTTACCCACAGACCCCCACTTCTAATATAATCACCTCCGCCACTGCGTGGACTTAAAAATGAACGCTCATTTGGTTCATGGAAGACTCGCTGAGCCACGCCCCCAGTGGCAAACCACACCCCCCAGCCGAGCCGCTCACTCCCCGCCATCGGTTGTAATGCCGAAATTTCTGCACCGATCCAGTCTTTCTTGGTAGCAAAAACAGCTGCAAAAATGTGCGTTTTTCTATGTGGGTTTTTTTTCCACTTTTTTTTTTTGTATCTGACTTCATTGAAGTCAGTTGGTGAAAAATGCAGAAATAATTGACATTGTGCTGATTATTTTCTGCACCAAATTGGCAAGAAGAAAATCCTGCCCGTGTGCACAAAGCTCCAGTATCCTAATGACTTTACTGCATCAGGATTTGCCTGCAGATTTGTGACAAATCTGTGCTGTCAGAAACGCGCCATGTGCACACAGCCTTACTGCTCACGTTTTACACCAAATAACTGGTTACTACAGTCACCTAGGCCCCTAATGTGTAGAGCAGAGATGAGTGAACCTGCTCGTGGTCTGAGCTCGGGTGATTTTCCTGTCCAAAGCACTCCAGTGAGCATCGCGGTGCTCGGTCCGGTGTGAGCCGCTTGCAGTGTTTGATCGGCTCGTACTGGGGGGATAAAGCAGAATTATCGGCTGGACTGTTTGTAAAATAAAATGTAAAAAATCCCCACCGCCAGAAGTGCTTTGTGTATACCTGGCTGTATGTGGGCAGAGGGCCAAACTGACCAATCAGTGACTTCAAATGAAGTTCGGGTCCAGAATAGAACTTTATAAAGAGTCCGTCTGAACCACCAGAACCCAAACTTCCGTGGGTCCGCTCATCTCTAGTGTAGAGGAGGTTGTGCTGTTTTCTAATAAAATATTTATTGTCCGTCAGTGGTGGACACAATCAGAAATGGGCCCCAGTCCAACATCAGCACATGGGCCCCATGCCATCTGATAGTTCTGTCTATGACAGAAGCTGCTTTGGAGGTAGACCCTTATTTTTTGTGCCCCCTGGGCAGGTGCACCAGTACTATGTTCACCTCTATCGTGCATCCATAGAAGCTCCTGTCAGTGGAAAACTGCCCACTATGGTGACAGAAGATGCTAGCATCTTTGGCTGCTACGTATAACAGCTCTGTTGCTATCCCACTCAGGGATCACTAAAGGCCCCATTACATGTAGCGATATTACCGCAGCGTCACAGGTTTTGTGACGTTGCGGTAACCTAGACAGTGATATCGCTGCGTGTTACACGTAGCAGTGAGTGGCCCCCCACTGTGAGATCGCTGAGTGTTATGGAATGGCCTTGGACCATTTTTTCATCGTCGGTCTCCCGCTGGGCATGCTGCATCGTTGTGTGTGACAGGGGAAACGACCAGCGATCTCTGTTACGCCCATGACAGTGACAGATCCTAACGACCGTCAGAGGTCGCCGCCATCGGTGAGTAGATCTGCCTGTGTGGCATCTCACCAGCAACATTCCAGCAATCCCTGCCAGGTCGTATCGTTGTCAGGATCGCTGGAATGTCGCTAGGTGTAACAGGGCCTTAAGTCATACAGAAGCATTGGTGCTGCCAGTGCGTCTACTCAATGCAAATTGAGCACTGTTCAACAAGTGAAAGAGAAAACAGAAGTAGTAATAAACCACTCCTGTCTTATCACCAGGGTCTTGACAGCTGAGCACCCGACCTGCTCCTGCTAGATTAATCCCATGTGGTAAATTTACAGTGGCACTTGGTCATTATGAGGTTGTCTTAATAAAGGTAATAGAGGTGCATCTGAATAAATAAGAATATCATTAAAAAGATAATTTTTTTTCAGTAATTTAATACAAAAAGTGAAACGCACATAATATATAGTCCTTACAAACAGAGTGATCTATTTCAAGTGTTCACTGTATTTCTGTAAATGTTGATGATTATGGCTTACAGCCAAAGAAAACCCAAAATTCATTATCTCAGAAAATTAGAATATTATATAAGACCAAGTGAAATAATTATTTTCATCTCATAAATGTTGGCCTACTAAAAAGTATGTAAATTAAATGCACTCATTACTTGGTCGGGGCTCCTTTTGCATGAATAAGACCCCTTTCACATCAGCGTTTTTCGCTGATTGCTGCAGATCCGGCAGATTAACTGCATCTGCCGCCTAACGGCCACACTTGCGGCAGGCCCCATGCATTCTCTATGGGGCTTGCAGCAAGTGCGGTATTGCCTCAATCCGGCACTTGCTGCAATTGTGGCCCCGCAAAATAACTGCAGCTGACTGTTTTTTCCCACTGCCGGCTTTGCAGGCTCGTGGCAATACCACACTTACCGCAATCTCCATAGACAATGCATGGGGCTGCCGCAAATGCGGCCTTTAGGTGGCAGATGCAGTTAATCTGCCGGATCTGCCGCAATACGCGAAAAACGCTGATGTGAAAGGGGCCTTAGGCAAGTTTCACATCAGCGATTTTTGAATTTCACGACAGATCCAGCATCTGCAGCCTTACAGGACACTTGCGACAAGCCCCATGCATTCCCTTTCGGACTTGCAGTCATGTGCAGCAAGTGTGGTTTTGCACTTGCGGCGAGTCAAAAAAACGCTGCTGGCAGCGTTTTTTGCATTGCCATATGTGCCAGATTTCCCAGATCTGGCAAAATCACACTTGCTGCATATGACTGCAAGTCCCAAAGGGAATGAATGGGGCCTGCTGCAAGTGAGCTGTTATGCGGCAAAGCTGCCGGATCTGCTGCGAACAGCAGAAAACACTGATGCAAAAGCAGCCTTACTGCATCAATGTGGTGTGGCATGGAGGAGGATCAGCCTGTGGCACTGCTGAGATGTTATGGAAGCCCAGGTTGCTTTGATAGCAGCCTTCAGCTCGTCTGCATTGTTGGGTCTGGTGTTTCTCATCTTCCTCTTGACAATAATCCATAAGGCCCTGTTACACAGAGCAACATCTCCGGCAACTGAGGGGCATTGCCAAGTTGCGGCGACATCACCGGAGAGTTGCCCTGTATAACAGGGTGATTTCAACTGCGATAGTTGCTTCAACAACATTGCCTGGTTTCCCAACAATGTTGAGAAATCAGGTGATGTTGCTCAGGCGATGTGCCTGCATCACCCGGTCTGACGCGCGGCAACAGTGATGTTGCCGGCAACTTCTCCCCATAGACTCCCATATTTAGGCTCACTGCCAGGGTTGAGTTTATCCCTGGCAGTGATAGTTGCTAGCAACATCGCTGATGAGTTGCCAGCAATGTCTCCTCGTCTGACAGTTCATCAGCAATGTTGGAGAGTGGCCAAAAACATGCGTGCTCCCAGGAGTTGCCGGCGATGTTTCCCCGTGTAACGGAGCCTTCAGATTCTCTATGGGGATTAGATGGTTTTGCTGGCCAGACCTATCAACCACAGTGATAATGTGGTTAATAACCAAGCATTGGTACTTTTGGCAGTGTGGACAGGTGCCAAGTCCTGCTGGAAAATGAAATCTCCATCTCCAAAAGGCTTGTGGGCAGAGGGAAGCATGAAGTACTCTAAAGGGTCCGTTTCACGCTTTGTCTCAGCGATTTGACTTCACCTGGGATCACTTGAACTACGTTCAATGATCGCTGGTGAGGTGTCACATGTACAGATATCGAGAACGACGCAGCAACAAGCAATTGATACTAGCAGTCGTTTGGTCGCCTACGTGCTTCAGTTCTGAATAGGCGAAGTTGTAAATGAGATCGTTAACGCTGTGTCACACACAATGATGCAGCAGATCGAGCGTACAATCAACGACTGATTTATGGTCATGTTCATAAACCTGCGATCAACGATCAGCCGACTTATCGTTGGTCATACCTGTGTCACACTCAACGACGTCGTAACAACGTCGTTGCTCCGCCTGAAAAGCCGTGACGTACCAATGATATCGCAGTGTGAAACAGGCCCTTGAGGCTGGTTTCACACTGCAGTTTTTTTCCTGATCAGGTTCCATCAGGTTTGTGTGCCAAAACCAGGAGAGGAACTTGCAGAGAAAAACTATAATTAAAAGATTGACACCTGTTCTGAGTTTTGGAGACATTCTTGGTTTTGGCACACAAACTGGATGGAACCTGATCAGGGAAAAACCTGCAGTGTGAAACCAGCCTATAGCTGGTTTCACACTACGGATTTTTTAAATCCGATGCTGTCCGGAGCAGGGTCCGAGGAAACATCTGATGTCTCCTCGGACCCGATTTTACTGTACTGAGCATGCTCAGTACAGTAAAAATGCTCCAAACTGGAAGGCAGGGGTTAAACCTTTTTTTTTTTTTTTTTTTTTTTTATATATTCTCGCCTATCCCCAAGGCCCCCGCCGGCTCCCGGTGTCTGCAAAGGTCTTCTACTTCTGTACAGGACCTGCCGTGATGTCACAGTCACGTGACCGCAGGTTACCATGGTGTAAACTGCTGTCATGTGACTGTGACATCACCGCAGGTCCTGTATAGATGAAGAAGACCTCTGCAGACACCGGGAGCCTGTGGGAGCCGGCAGGGGCCTCGGGAATAGGTGAGCATAAACCTTTTTTTTTTTTTTTTTTTTTTTCGGAGGCTACGATTTAATGCAGGAATCGGATGCCTATTTGGCATCCGATTCCAGGCATCAGAAGGGAGCCGATGCTGTCCGAATTTATCGGACAGCATCGGCTCCGTTCAAAATAGTTATGTGAAAGTAGCCTAACATGTCCTGGTAGATGGCAGCACTGACACAGTGGACCTATACCAGCAGATGACATGGCTCCCCAAACCATCGCTGATTGTGGAAACATCACACTAGACCTCCAGCAGCTTAGATTGTTGGCTCTTCACTCTTCCTCCAGACTCTGGAATCTTTATTTCAAATGACCTTTTGTGGCTTAACCTCCTTGTGGAGTGTATGAATGACTGCATTTGGGACATCTGTCAAGTCAGCAGTCTTCCCCATGATTGTGTAGCATACTGAACCAGACTAAAAGTACCATTACACATAGCGATATCTGTGCAGACATTGCTTGCAACTCACTGGTTGCAGTGAAATCATGGACACATGCTCCATTTTGTTGCTGTGTACAAAATGTAACAATGTGTCCATGATTTCACTGCAACCAGTGAGTTGCAAGCAATGTCTGCATAGATATCTCTGTGTGTAACTGTACCTTTAGGGACAGTTTTTAAATGATTAAGCCTTTGTAGGTGTTTTGTGTTAATTATTCAAATTTTCAGTGGTAATGACTTGCGTAAAGGACGCTGCGGAGGGGACCGCAAGTGTGAAGGCAGCCTAAATACTTGACATGCCTCATTCTGTGTGTAATGTGTGTAATTGTAAACGATATCCTTGGAACGATCACGTGATCGTTCCGACATCGTTAGTGCGCTGTCACACACAAGCATATCGTTAATGATATCCTATGCGGCAGAGCAACTGTTAAATAGGAGAGGAAGGAGTGAGCGATATAATACAGCGGCAGGAATAGGAGCTTATTGGAACGATATCGTTCATCATGGTGTCACACTGAACGATGCTGCTTCCTGAAGCAGTGTTAATTGGACGACAAACAATAGGTTTGAGGTTAGGATCTCAAATCTAGGATGAACGTTCCAACCATCTTTTCATCCTATATGGTTCGTTTACACGCAATAACGCCCGAACGATATCTTGTCACAAATCTGTGACATTTCAAGGATATCGTTCAGGATATCCTAGCGTGTAAACCCACCATAAGACCGATCTTGCTGGGGACTAGTTGGACAGGCGGGTCCCCAGTGGCTTTTCCCTGCCCACTGACAATTATTGACAGATCTCTCCATACACACACATGTAGGACAGCGGCTGGGGAGAAACTGACTTGTCTGCAGCGCGGCTCAGTGCCTGGCAGATTTCTAAGTATGTGTTTTTCTCTGCAACGCCGCAGTATCTGAGTCAAATATCCTTATGTCTGGCAGATCTCGTCTTATACACAAGCAGACCAGCCTCTTTGAGTAGGCAACCTAGTTGCATCATCCATTGCAATAGTTTAAGGCTAGGTGCACACTTGCCGGCGGGTTGGTCGGCGGCAGCTGAGCGGACCCGCCAGGAAGCTCCGGAGCCGTCCACCGGCTTCCTGGCGGGTATGTGCGGCGGGAGCCGGGCGGGTGACGGGCGGGAGCCGGGCGGTTGCACAGCGGGTTCTCGGCGGCGGTTCTGCAGCGGCTGGAAGCAGCACATGATTCTGCTTGCAGCCGCTGAAGAACCGGCGGTTTATAGAACATGCTCATTCTTTGCTAACCCGCTGGGAAACCAGCGGTTTAGCAACAGATGAGCCTGTGTAAACCGCCGGAGTGTGGACACCGGGTGTCGGTTTACATTGGTTTTAATGTTAATCCAAATGCCGGTTTGGATTAACATAAATTTACATAAAACTAATGAAAACCGACCGCCGGTTTCCGCTGCTAAAACGACTATAACCCGGCCAGTGCGCACATACCCTAAATCTGTTTTCTTTGGAACGTTGCAGAAAAATTAATGCCAGTATCTGAATCGTGGTTTTGGCAGCTTAAATAAGCTGACCCTTTAACTGTTAATGGGGGTGTATCACTAGGTTTTTGCTATGCAGTGTGAGAGCACCATAATATAGGAGCAGAGACCCTGATACCAGTGATGTGTCACTTAGTGGGATGTGTTCAATACGATTAGTGTTTGATCAGCAGGAGAGTACCCGTATATGACAACTGGCCTTGTGCCAGCACGGATTATCAGCTCTCGGTCACTATACCATGTACACAGAGAGCTGTGATGGGTGAGGTTATGCACAGCTCTGCAACTGAGTTCTGCTAGACCTGCAGCACAGAAAACTGACTATGACAACTGCTGCACCCGGTAAACAAAGTGATACATCGCTGGAATCAGGGTCTCCATGTCTACATTATGCTGTTCTCAGATTGGATGGCAAAAACCTGGTGACAGATTTCCTTTAAGCCTATGGATGTAATCAAGAATGTGTGTGTTCACTGACAGCAAGCAGATATGTTATATTGAATCATTGCGTATAATTAAGTTATATCAACTCCAGTTATGGAGGGACTAAAGGAGTTTTAAATAACGTTAGTACCTTGTGTGTAGAAATGCTGAATCACTTTAGATGTTTTGATTCCTCATCGTTTGAAGATATTTGTTGCGGTCAGAGAATGAGCAGGTTCTTGTGCACATAGAGCCGTCATCCTGTACATGGCCGTGGTCTCAGCTGCTGGATCCAGTCTGGAGCTGCTAAACGGCTTGGACTCTAGGCCGATACATGTACAAAGTGCCAGACATGTTTGTGCAGTTGTATCCATCTGACAAAGTAAAAAAGTAGCTTTTGATTCTTTTAATTGACACATTTTGTAATATATTTTTATGTTTTATAAGTATAATTTTTCATATTCATAATATTTTTTGTTTTTCAAGCATACACAAATGTCTGGAGAAGTATCCTCATTTTCTGGACCAAGATCTAAACACAGAGCTACAAATGGCTGTGGTGTACAATATGACCAAGTACCTGTTGATTCATATGAGCCAAGAGGTAATCTACAGACGATACAGGACGGCGAGTTGGCTTTGAGTGCCGATCCGTTGCCTCCACCTCCATTGCCACTCAATCCTCCTTTTGGGACGGACTTCTTTCCAAGTGACAGTGAGGAACCAGTCACTTCACTTGAACTCAGACCGGTCCGACGTTTTATTCCAGATTCCTGGAAAAACATTTTCAAGAGTAAAAAAGAGACTGCATGGGAAGAGCCCATTTCTGATATTAACTACATTTCTGGGGGAGAGCGGTGTTCACCTCCTCGTTCACCGTCCCTTCCCGCTTCTGGACCTCATGGAAAAAGCTCCATCGTGGATGCAAAATTGGTTGGAAGCTCATACCGAGACCCGTATGGAGGTTCTGGTGGTAGCTACAACTCTAAGAAAGAAGCGGACGCCATGATTGCTGATGATCCATTTGCATCTCTAGGTCGGCAGACACAGACTGTGAAAACCTACAGTGAGAGAGTAGAAGAGTACAACTTGCGCTACTCTTACATGAAGTCCTGGGCCGGATTGCTGAGGATACTGGGCGTTGTGGAACTCTTGCTCGGAGCTGGTGTTTTTGCCTGTGTTACAGCTTACATCCACAAGGACAATGAATGGTACAATATGTTTGGTTACTCGCAGCCTTATTCATATTCTGCTAGTCTACAAGGGGGATACTACTATGCCGGACCAAAGACTCCCTTTGTACTAGTGGTGGCAGGCTTGGCATGGCTGACCACTATAATCCTCCTGGTGCTTGGCATGTCCATGTATTACAGGACAATTCTACTGGATTCTAACTGGTGGCCGCTAACAGAGTTTGGGATTAATATCTGCTTGTTTATTCTGTATATGGCCGGAGCCATTGTGTACGTCAATGACACAAACCGAGGAGGACTTTGCTACTATTCCTTCTTCAACAACCCCTTATATTCCACTTTTTGTCGTGTAGAAGGGGGGCAGACAGCAGCCATAATCTTCTTGTTTGTCCTTATGTTAGTCTATTTAATCAGTGCACTTGTTGCTTTGAAGCTGTGGCGACATGAGAGTGCCCGGAAGAGACGAGAATATATTGAGAATGAGGTATGTACGGTAATTTTAGTATTTTTTTTCTAAGGTATACTGCAATATATTGGGTTGAAGGGCTTTCCCCAAAAAATAGATCCTTTAACCTATGGATATCATTCTGAGGGCCACGTCACACCAGGTGACGTCGCCGGATATGTCGGTGGCGACGGGCGGGAGCACGCACGTTTTTGGCGCTCCGCCAGCGTCGCCGTCACATGTTTACATGCGGCGACACCTCTGTCGACGCACCGGTGATCTTACAGGCGGCGGTGCCGCTGGGGTGTCTAAAAACCCCAGCTGCGATGCCGTAACATGGGAGCTTATGGCTCCCATCGCCTATAAGATCACTATCCCCTGTTTACATGGGGCAATGTGTACACATCGCCCCAGAGTGCTCGCCTGGTTTCAGAGCACTGCTGTGAAACCAGGCGACCACACAAATGCGTCGCCCTCGCCTATTCACATTAGGCGACGCATCGGCGATGTCTGCGGCGATAGGCCACGCCCCAGCATCGCCTATAAAATCGCCACCGACAGGGTGTGATGGTACCCTGATTCTGACCTCTAGGACCCACTGCAATCCCATGATTGGCGTTTTCGCTGCCTGAGAATGGAGCTCTGTAGCCACGTCCTAAATGGGGTAAAGGTGTGCATGTACGTCAATCGTTGCATTAATTGGCTTTGGCGCTGCCGAACTCTGCACCACGGCACTTCTTTAGAAAATGAATGGAGCGAAGGCTGAGCATGCACACTGCTGCTTCATTCCTAATAGGATTGCAATATATTAGTGTTAAGGATTCCTCCTTTTTTTTTTCTTCATATTTTGTTTAAGAAGCCCTCCCATCAAAAATGTTATCCTCTTAATCTACAGTATTGTAGTCATCATATTATATAACACTGTGCACTTACAATAGCGTATTTTGCCTTTCTACCCTGTTATCTGTTTCTTCCTTTAGGTTTATGACGATTATTCAATTTGTCCTTCTACCCAGATAATTCTTCTCTTTTCCATTAGGTCATCACATGATTAAAAACGGACTAGCTGAATCCATTTAAGCTCTGTGTAGAAAAAGGAAGTCTTTTTTTTCCTCCAGGAGTCATCCCTTTCTTCATCTTAGACCCAGCTGCTTCCTCCTTTCCCCTCCCAGGGACTTTCCAGTGATGACTCATGCATTGAAAAAAGACTCCCCTGCTACATAGTGCTTGGGTTTAAGCAAGTCAGTGTTTAATCATGTGATGTCCTTAGACTAAATGGAAAAGGGAAGAATTATCTGGGTAGAAGGAAAAATTCAACAATCGTAAGTACACTTTGCTGTATAATAACATTATTGCTATAAATCAAGAGGAAACTGTGATGGGAGTGCTTTTTAATACTTGATGTAGGGACAGTGTACTTATTTTAGGCGCTATGCTGATACGAATTGGAATCGCAATCCACATCTACATATGTAAATAAATAACTAATCCTAAATGGATTATTCTAATGTTATGAAGGCAAGTGTTACATATGTGAGCTGTTATCAGGCATAGTTTACTATAAGTCATTAAGAGATGTATAAATCTATACACAACTGCCTGTTATTTTCATCCATTTTGGCAAATTTTGTCACCCTAAAGGAAATTTGTCACCAGGTTTTTGCTACATTATCTGAGAGCAGCATAATGTAGGAAAAGAGACCCTGAATCCAACGATGTACCACTTAGTTTACTGGGTGCGTCAGTTGTGACACAATCACAAATCTTAAGGTACCGTCACACACAGCAATATTGCTAGGCAATTTCCCTGGCAATTTGCTGGTTGCAGTGAAATCATGGACACATTGTTCCATTTGTACACGGCAAGAAAATAGAACAATGTGTCCATGATTTCACTGCAACCAGCAAATTGCCAGTGAAATTGCTGTGTGTGAAGGTACCTTTAGATGTAACAGAGATCAGAAAGCTAATCCATTCCCCTCCACAGCTCTCTATGTTCTTGACAGAGACTGGGGGCATGTCTGATCAATCCTGGCAGTGCTAATCTCCGGGTGATAAAACACTGAATATATGGAACCCTCACACAATCTAGTAAGTGACGCATCACTAAATTTTGTGTCTTAGCCATGATTTCATACTGTTCTCAGATTGCAAACACAAAACTGACAGATCCCATGTATGCAGCAATGTCCCATGGTGGATGTATTCATTATAAGTCTGCAATACTTATAGTGAACCTGTCAGCAGATTTTTTGCAGTAAGTGGCGGCCACTACCAGTAAGGTCTTATATACAGTACAGCATTCTGGAAGCCAATCTGTATAAAGCGAAAAAAACAGCTTTTATTATACTCACCTGGGGTGTCCTGTCAGATGAGTTGTCACAGGTCTCGGTCCAGCGCCTCCTTTCTTCTTGTCCTCCCCTGATTCATGTGGGCGATGCGTTCTATATCACCCACTCAGTCTTCTCAGTTGCACTCCTGCGCGCACACACTTTCCACTGCCCTGTTGAATGCAGAACAAAGTACTCTAATGTACAAGTGCGGAGAAAGGTCAAAGAACGCATGCGCAGTACATGGGCATACTTTAATCTTTCCCCACACCTGTACATTATAGCACTTTGCGCTGCCCTCAACAGAGCAGTGGAAAGTGTGTGTGCGCAGGAGCACAATGGAGGCCAGTGAGTGGATGACGTAGGATGCGTCTTCCGCAAGGAGGAGGATGGCGATCACCAGGAGATAGGAGGCGCATTTCCGAAACCTGCAACACCACACCATTTGTTTTGCATTATGCAGATCAGCCTGGGGACTTATATACAGTATTCCAAAATACTAAAATGTATTGCTGGTGGTGGCCGGAGCTCATATGTGGTGATAGGTTCATGTTAAAGCACCATGACAGATATATACAGGTGCATCTTAATAAATTAGAATATCATCAAAAAGTAAAAATATTTTTCAGTAATTCAATACAAAAAGTGAAACGCATATATTATATAGAGTCATTACAAATAGAGGGATCTATTTCAAGTGTTTATTTATGTTAATGTTGATGATTATGGCTTACAGCCAATGAGAATCCAAATGTCATTATCTCAGAAAATTAAAGTAGGGGGAGGATGAACCGTGCTGCCGTATTTCTCAAGACATCAATGGGTGACAAATAATGATTTATTAGTCAACTTGTTTCAGGGTTCCCAGAAACTCCATGAAACGTGGCAATATGATATTGATTTGTCCTGAGGAAGGGGCCAGGGAGCCCTGAAACACATTAACTAATAAATCAATATTCTATTCACCCTTTAAGGTTTCATGGAATATGGCAGCGCAGCTTTTAACCCTTCATCCTCCCTACTTTAATTTTCAGAGATAATGACATTTGGGTTTTCATTGGCTGTAAGCCATAATCATCAACATTTACAGAAATAAACACTTGAAATAGATCACTCTGTGTGTAATGACTCTATATAATATATGGATTTCCCTTTTATGTATTGAACTAGGGAAATAAATTAACTTTTTGATAATATTCTAATTCATTGAGATGCACCTGTACTTAACAGTGACGCTCACTTTACTCATGAGGCTGGTTGGAGCCATCCACAATTGGTGGGATCTAAATCATCCCCCATCCCGCCAGTTTAACGCCTTTTATATGCCAGGATCAAAAACAATGACCTCATCCCTGGGGGTTTTCAAATTGTGCCTGCATCCCCTCCCTCTCCCCTCTGATCAGTCATTGACACCCTGCAATGCAATCGGGTGCCAATTGGTTATAATGGCAGCCCCAGGTGGACATTGACATTTGTCTCTTGGCCTTGCCCTCCATGGCCTAGAGACTCGTTAAGATTTATTAAGATAGAACATTGGCGGCCGTCACACGCTACAATATCGTGAGCGATATTGTTAGCGATCACATGCACGCGCGATCGCTAACAATATCGTTCACATCGTTGGTGAGATGTCACACAGGCAGACTCGCCAGCGATGTGGGCCAGCGAGATCGCTGGTAACTATGGTACACATCGGGTTACTAGGCGCCGCTCGGCGCTTAGTAACCCGACGTTTACCATAGATACCATCTCCCAGCATAGGCTCTGCCGCTGGGAGATCGTTCATCGTGATGTCACACACCACGATGCTGCAGATTGATCAAGCAATTATCGCTTGATATGAGCTCCGGCTCTCATATCTGCGTTGTAACGATCAAGCGATTTTACATTGTAAAATCGCTTGATCGCACGCAGCGATGCACAAACGATATCGCTTAAGCGATCAAAAAGCAGATCACTTAAGCGATATCGTTCAAGATATTGCACCGTGTGACGGCCGCCTTAGAGCCATGTCTATTTTTGATGCGATTTAGGAATCAAAATCCTAGTTGAGTGGACCATGAAAAGAATAAAAAAAATGAGTAGGTCTTGGTTGCCATTAGTGTGTTGGGGCGGCTTGCTTTGCTTTGTACCTTTTTGTTACCGGGTGGAGGTTTAGAAAATTGTGTTTTGTGGGTTTTTTTTTTTTTTTTTTTTACTGTATTGGCATACATGAAAAATGAAAGCCACATCAATGGTAACGAGCACAGTCAAAAAATGGATACAAATCAGATTCTGCACAAACAAAATCCATGTGTCTTCATGAGGCTTAATTAGATATATACCACTAGCAGACTAATACCTTGGAATGCCCTATATTTCAAATGATTACTAGCAATGACAAAAGAAAGCGCCGAGCCTTCATACAGCTACGTTAACAGGAAAATAGACACAATACGGTGCTTAAAATGCCAAGATGACCAAATATTTGTGTAAGGTTAATATATGTCACAACTGTATTGCTCAAAGTGGGTGTGAACTTGTGTCACTTTACCCATATTGGCTGACCATGGGGGCATGAATCGGGCACTGGCTCCCCAACTGCAGCCAAGTACAGAAGGTGAAAGGAGTATTGAACACTTCAACAATTTTGTAAGTAAATCTATTTCTAAAGGTGCTGTTGACATGAATTTCTTACTAGATGTCAGTCGCAACCCATCAAATCTTCACAGGAAAAGAAATCAAACCATAATGTCCATACATTTAGTGATGTGAAATAAGAAATTACACAGGGAAAAGTGTTGAACACGCTTACTGAAATGTATTTAATACTTCATACAAAAACCTTTGTTGGTGATGACTGCTTTAAAGGTACTGTCACACGCGGCAATATTGCTAGGCAATTTCACTGGCAACTTACTGGTTGCAGTGAAATCATGGAGACATTGTTCTATTTTGTGGCTGTGTACAAATGTAACAATGTGCCCATGATTTCACTGCAACCAGCAAATTGCCAGTGAAATTGCTAGCAAAATTACTGCGTGTGACGGTACCTTAAGACGCCTCCTGTTTGGAGAAACTAGTGGCATGCATTGCTCAGGTGTGATTTTTGGACCTATCTTTTAGGCGGCCGTCACACGCTGCAATATCGTGAGCGATATTGTTAGCGATCACATGCACGCGCGATCGCTAACAATATCGTTCACATCGCTGGTGAGCTGTCACACAGGCAGACTCACCAGCGATGTGGGCCAGCGAGATCGCTGGTAACTATGGTACACATCGGGTTACTAGGCGCCGCGCGGCGCTTAGTAACCCGACGTTTACCATAGATACCATCTCCCAGCATAGGCTCTGCCGCTGGGAGATCGTTCATCGTGGTGTCACACACCACAATGAAGCAGATTGTTAAATCGTTCATCGCTTGATATGAGCTCCGGCTCTCATATCTGCGATGTCACGATCAAGCGATTTTACATTGTGCATCGCTACATGCAATCAAGCGATTTTACAAACGATATCGCTTAAGCGATCAAAAAGCAGTTCGCTTAAACGATCTCGTTCAAGATATTGCAGCGTGTGACGGCCGCCTTACACAAACACTCTTCAAATCCCGAAGGTTCAATAGGCTTCTTATATTAACTCTGAGCTTTAGTTCCTTCCATACATTTTCTATTGGATTCAGGTCAGGTGCTTGCCTGGGCCATTCTCTAAGGGCCCTTTCACATCAGCGTTTTTTGAAATTTGCAGCAGATGCGGTTTTTTTCACCGCAACTGCCGCGATCAGCACAAACCGCTGATGTGAAAGCAGCCTTAGGGCCCTTTCACATCAGCGTTTTTTGAAATTTGCAGCAGATGCGGTGAAAAAAACGCATCTGCCGCAATTACCGCATACCGACTGCACTTGCGGCGCGGTTGCGGTAAACGCCATGCAAAGTATAGGCGTACTTGCGGCAAGTGCAAAACCGCACCTGCCGCAAGTACGCCTATACTTTGCATGGCGTTTACCGCAACTGCGCCGCAAGTGCAGCCGGTATGCGGTAATTGCGGCAGATGCGTTTTTTTCACCGCATCTGCTGCAAATTTCAAAAAACGCTGATGTGAAAGGGCCCTAAGGCTGCTTTCACATCAGCGGTTTGTGCTGATCGCGGCAGTTGCGGTGAAAAAAACCGCAACTGCCGCGATTACCGCAAAACGGCCGCACTTGCGGTTCACTTGCGGCAAGCCCCATGCAATGTCTATGGGGCTTGCGGCAAGTGCAGTACAGTTGCGGTTTCGGCACTTGCGGCCGCATCTGCCGCAAGTGCCGAAACCGCACTTGCAGCACACTTGCCGCAAGCCCCATAGACATTGCATGGGGCTTGCCGCAAGTGAACCGCAAGTGCGGCCGTTTTGCGGTAATCGCTGCAATTGCGGGTTTTTTTCACCGCAACTGCCACGATCAGCACAAACCGCTGATGTGAAAGGGGCCTAAATCCAGTTGCGTTTCCCTGGCTGTGTGTTTTGGATCATTGTCTTGCTGAAATGTCCTGCTTTGCTTCATCTTCATCATCTTGGTAGATGGCAGGAGATTTTTACCAAGAATATCTTGGTACATTTGCCCATTCAGTTGGTAAGCCAAGCCACTGACTCCGACTCCTCAATTTCCCTGATTCTAACTCCACGACTCTGACTCCCTTATAGATGGCTCATGTTTAAGTGATAAATATATTGTAGTACAATATAAACATCAGACTGTTAATCATTATTATAATACAATAATCAAGGTATTTAGCTAGAACATAATTGATTATGATAATATCTAGCCCATACTGCATTGAACTACTGTACTCAATTTATTATATATTTTAGGAGTCCGAGATAGTCCATTTTATACTGACTCTGACTCGACCAAAATGGACACAGACTCTGACTGCACAGCCCTGCATTCAGCCTTCCTTCAATTACATGAAGTTTGCCAGTGCCATATACTTCAATGTTCTATGCAGTGCCTTTTGGCCTCCAAACATATTGTGTATTATGGCATCCAAAGAGTGCAGTTTTGGTCTCCTTTGAACAGAACTACAGTATATTCTTCCAGTTTTTCAGACTTGTCTAAATATTAGTTTAAAGTTTGTCCAACAATATAAACCTGCTTTTTGTCCAGCAATGGAGTCCTGCGTGGTGAACATGTATACATACCATGGAATGTATTTGTAATTGTTTTCTTTGCTGGTTCCAGGTGTTTCTGCAGCTCTCCACAGGTGGGCCTTGGCTCTTGGACAGCTCTTCTCATAATTCTCTTCTGGCTGAAATCCTTGCGTAGAGCACCTGGTCGTGGCTAGGTTATGATGACATTGTTATTACCACCTCCAGATTATAGCCCCAACTGTGTTCACTGGATCCTTCAGTAGCTTAGAAATTCTTCTGTAACCTATGCCATCAGTATGTTTTGCAACAACAAGCTTGCAAAGGACTGGAGGCAGCTCACTGGTTTTTCCCATCAAAAGATGTTTCTTTTGTGGCACCTTGGAATTCCAACACCTTTTTTAGGCCTTTAGTTAAACCAAGTGATATTATTTTTCACTAAATGGCATAATTGCTTTCTAATTACTGAGAGATTTCAGCTGGTGTTATGACTTTCCAAGGATATTCGCACCTCTTTCTTCATGTGTTCAATACTTTTTTCCTGTGTCATTGCTCATTATTACACATAACTTTAATGTATGAACATCTATGGTTTGACTTCTTTGCCTGTGTGAATTGGCTGGGTTGTTACTAACATCTGGTGAGAAAGTCATGTCAATGGCACCTTTAGAAATACATTTACTTAGAAAATTTGTGACGTGTTCAATACTTATTTTACTTGCTGTATGTCTTTCTCTGAATCTACTGCAGCATTTCAAAGAAAAAATGTTTTAAAAACCTCTTTGCCTCGCTGCAGTTGAGTGACCGGTTTGTCCTCATGTTCACACATAGGAGAGACCTGTTCATCAACTGGAGCTGTGCGTGGAAATCCGTGCAGAAGCTTCGCTGGACTAGTCAAGTCTCTCCTTAACCTCCCTGGCGGTATGATTATGTCAGGAATTTTGTGCTAAAAGCGGTACCATTTTTTGGCATGGAAATGTGGTGTTATGTACAGTAGGCCTGCAATTCTTAGTAATTACCTGATCAAAGAAGACTCTAGCCTTCCTAGCGGTATTCCCGAGCCTGACTCGGGGTTAACATTCACTGCCAGAAGCGGTAACCCCAAGTCAAGCTCGGGCTTACCCGTGGTCGCGGCAGATGCGGTGAAAAAAACGCATCTGCCGCACTTGCCGCATAGCCGCCGCACTTGCGGCGTGGTTGCGGTAATCGCCATAGTACGTATAGGGGGACTTGCGGCAGGTGCGGCAAGTGCGGTCCCCCTATACTTACTATGGCGATTACCGCAACCGCGCCGCAAGTGCGGCAGATGCGTTTTTTTCACCGCATCTGCCGCGACCGCGGGTAAGCCCGAGCTTGACTCGTGGTTACCGCTTCTGGCAGTGAATGTTAACCCCAAGTCAGGCTCGGGAATACCGCTAGGAAGGTTAAGGTCAAACAAAAAAATGAAAAGTTCATCTCACCGTTGCGATGTCTCCACACCCGCTCGTTCAGACGTTACTGTTGGGCCCGCCATCATACCTGGGCATAGTGATAGCCAAAACAAAAGATCTGTTTTGCCAAAATAAAATGTCTTCTTTATTTCTTAATCATTACAATTACATCAACTTGGGGAGGAATATCTGTTGACGTGTTTCGACCTTGCGATTTTAGCCGTAACAAGGTCAGAATACATCAGCAGATCTGCCTCCCTAAGGCTGGCTTCAGACTGCGTGTCTGATCCGATCCGTAGCTGTCCGCTTGAGGCAGACAGCCGCGGACCGGATCAGCACAGAGGACCGGGGGCTATTATGCCCTCCGATCCTGTGTGGAGCCGCACGCAGCTGAACCAGCTGACAGGTCAGGAAAGCGGCGCCCGCGGTCCTCACCTATTAGCAGTGGGAACTGCGTGCGGCTGCACCCAGGATCGGAGGGCATAATAGCCCCCGGTCCTCTGTGCTGATCCGGTCCGCGGCTGTCTGCCTCAAGCGGACAGCTACGGATCGGATCAGACACGCAGTCTGAAGCCAGCCTAAGTTGTGGATGTAATGTTACTGATTGAGAAATAAAGAAATTTTATTTGAACAAACCGGATCTCTTGTTATGGATATTGCTCTCCTTGTGGTCCCTGGTTTTAAAACCGTGTCCATATACTTGGCTGCAATAATTCATGCTGTCTGAGGTTTGGGCAACTTGAATCTGACAGGTTCCCTTTAAACTTTAAGACACTGCGCTTATGTTTTGTGCTACGCTTTGGTGCTGCATTTCTATGTGCACAAACCTATTGCGTTTGTGCACATACACACGCAGCACATAAACGCTGGCCAAATAAAGGAAAAAAATGTTAGTACCATGTTAGCCAGTAGATAGAAAAATATGTATATTAGAATCTTGAGAGTCCTCAGTGGTTGATACCTTTTTAATGGTTGACTGAAAAGATGGTAAGGACAAGCAAAGCAAGCTTTTGAGACACTATGGCCTCTTCATCAGGCTTAATAATGACACAACTCCTGGAGACACGCACGCACACACTCACACGCACACCCACACGCTGCAGTACATGAGTCAGCTGACGTAACATAAAATATAGTGGTCAGTCTTGTGAGGAGATAAGAGAAGGGGACAGACACACAGGCAATTTCTCACCTCCAGTGATGTCTTCTTCCCGGGCAGCAGAAGGACTTGTGGATTTCGTCCAATAGGAGGCTGGCCATGTGACAGGTTGTCACATGGCTGGCGGAGGTCTTCAAATCAATTCTTCTGATGCCTGGAATGAAGATATCACCAGGGATGGTGAGTATTGGTGCATTTTTTGTTTTGAAAATACGGTAGCAGGAGAAGCGCACCACAAAGGGGCTGTATGAATATCAATCTGTTTGTGATGCTTTTTTCTGGGGGTTAGATGGAGTCTTTGGTGAAAATGCAGCCTAAAAAAGTACAAGATAATTGCAGGGACATAAAAAAAAAAAATGCAGCTGATTTCTGCACCAAATACGCAGCACATGTGGGCACAACTTTTGTAAAATCACATTGACTTTCATTATAAAGCTGTGGGTTCTGTATTGATGGTGCAGAAACGCAGCAAAAAGCACTAAAACACATGGTGGGCCTAATCTGTACTAATGAGCTCTGTGCCCACTGCTGTACTTCCACCCTGCATTCTGGACTACAGGTGAGTGATCTCCATCAAATCAGAACACCTTGACAGCCACATAGTAGTTTTTCCTTCCAACTTCTCTATGTATATGTACACTAGACCCATGCCGCCTGAGCTATGCCCCAAGTTAATCAAGTTAGCAAAGTTGGCCCGGACTGGAGTAAAAACTCCAAAAGCCTCTACATTGTTGTGCATCTTCAGGTTTGGAAAAAAGTTCAGCTATCGCAGGCAGTTTTATATCAGAAAATTGGCAAAAACTCTGATCTTTGATGTTCTTATTTATCAGCACAGTGAATTTTTACTTTTCCTTTTAATGATGAAATAACCTTATATTTTGTGTTCTATTTGGCAGATGAAGTCACATGATTCACGTGATTATCCACATAAAGTCTTGGTACGTATATTACATCAAAATATGTCCCAATTATTGGCCTTATCTGATATAGCTGTGAGAGGCTGTGAGCGATGATGTGCAGATATCAAAGTGGCTGATAAGGATCCTGACACTTGGATCTCAATGATTTATAACATGGTGGCATCTCCTGGCTGTTTTGTCTTCTTAAAGTAAGCAACCATTAGCCAAAGTGCTAGCAGAACTCTTGTAGGGTAATGCTTGGCCAGAGCTTTCTTTTTAACTACAGGTCCTTTGCAAGCCAAATAAGAGGAAGGTATTTTCTTACTTAAATTATGTAAATGTCTGACTTAGGCTGGGTCAGACTAGCACTGACACTGAGTGTGAGATGTGTGTGTTAAGGCCGGTTTACATGTAGCGACATCGTTAACGATGTTGCTGCAACTTGTGATGTTGCAGCGATCTCTTAGCGAAGTTGCTGCATGGGACATGTACCAGCGATCAGCTCTCTGATCGTTGGTAAATGGCCAGCGCCGTTATCCCGTCATTGGTCGCCCACTGGGCAGCAGACATTGGCGTGTGTGACGCCCTTCTAACCTGATGTGTTCCCTGGTAACCAGGGAATACATCGGGTTACTAAGCGGGAGAACTCTGGTAACCAGGATAAACATCGGGTTACTAAGCGCCATACTGTGCTTAGTAACCCAATGTTTATCCTGGTTACCAAGCACAGCACGCTGGTAACCAGGATACACATCGGGTTACTAAGCACAGCACGGTGCTTAGTAACCCAATGTTTACTGTGGTTACCAGCGTTCTCCCGTTTACCCCTGCGTCACTGCACCTCAAGATCGTGGAAAAGAATATTTTATATTCTTTTCCACGATGTTGAGGTCGTTACATGGGTGGCTGATCGCTGGTGAGTCTGCCTGTGTGGCAGCTCACCAGTGATCAGATAACAATGTCCCAGCGATCCCGATCGTTGGTCGGGTCGCTTGAACATCGTAGCGTGTAAACCGGCCTTTGTATCTCTGATCTGATTCTGCAATTAGGCCACCGGTGTGGAGAGGAGGTTGAGAATCATGTCTTCATCAACTTTATTGCCCGTCTCCAGGGTATATCATGCTGCACTCGGATGTATGCCGAGTGCAGTGCAATGCACACGCACTCATAGACTTGTATAAGTGTGAGTGAGCCAAGACTCGCTGATGATCGGAGCTTTTTTATTTTTTCTTTCCCAGTTTGAGTAGGGCTGAGGACAACATTGAAGCTCTGAATTGCAGCACTGTCTTGCGTGGGGCCAAATTCAATGTGAGATTTTCTTGCATTGTCCTAGACCAACGTGGCTCTATCCATGATAGAATTATTTTTGGCAAAAAAAAAATGATTGTTGGATCCATTGTACAAAGCCCCAGTGCCGGTTACACTACATTCACTTCCAGTGGGGCCTGCAGAATGTTGTTTTCTCGATCCCTTTAGAGCCTCGTTGTAAAGTTTCATCACATTAAATGAGCAGAATTTTATGCATTATGAACTTTTGGGATAATATCATAACCTCTTTTCAGACCATTTGATCATATAGTCCAGTTGGCCCCAGATGGGATTGTCATCTGCTACACTCTGCAGAAATGTAGAATCCAGAAACAGTTGTGTCCACAGCTGCTCCATAGTGTTGAATGGACAGGAGGCAAATGTGTTATTGCAGGAGTAAATGTCACCATCATACATATGGAGTGCATAGAGGAGACTGTCGGTATGAAAAGGAGAAAATCCAGCACTATTCAGTGGGGGAAAAAAATGATGCTACAACAGAACACTTATTGTGGTCTGACCCTTTTTTTTTCTTTTTTTTTTTTTTCTCTTTTGTTCTGCAATCCGCATGATCTGTGCACCTACGTCTCTCCTATTTCTCCTATATCTGGAGATGCTTAAGGCCCTGTTACACATAACGAGATCGCTGTAATGTCAGATTTTGTGACGCTACAGCGATCCCGCTAACGATGTAGTTCTGTGTGACACGCACCAACGATCTGGCCCCTGCTGTGAGATTGTTGATCGTTACACACTGCTCTGGGTCATTTCTACGTCATTGCGTTTGACAGGGACAATGACCAACGATCTCAATGCTACGCTATGGAATGAAAATTCTCAACGACCTCGGTATAATTCTGGATCGCTGGTGCGTCGTTTGTCACATCGCTGGTGAGATACTTATTTGACATCTTACCAGCGATGTGAAAAACTACGCACCAGCGATCTCTGCACGTCATTATCGGGATCATTGGTGCGTCGTTATGTGTGACTGGGCCTTTACAGTTAAACACAGCCACCATTATCTATGGTTGGTGCGGATATCCGTGTGTGATTTACTTCTGAACACTGTCATAATTATAGTGTGGCACAAGTGTTGGCTATGCAGTCTGCACATCCTCAGACTTCTGCAATTTAACAAGGATTTGTCACCGCTCCTGACAGGTTATAGTAAAAACTTGATTTCTCAATGAAATTACAATTCTAGAACATTTTTCTCCTTACACTTCATCGTACCGTTCCTGTTATTTCTTCTAGAAGTTTACAAAAGGATGTAATAATTTCCCTTGTCAGAAGGTGTGTTTTTACCCAATCAGGCCACAATGATTGGACACTGTTCACCCCTAACTGGTAACACCCACTTGTCAATTTATTAATGCATTTCTAAGAGGATTAATGGCAGAACAGCATAATACCGAGTTATGAGAAGATTCTCCCAATAATACATCTATAATGTATCTCTGACGCGTGAGGTGGCGACCGGCTTTATTGTGAATGACAGGTATGTATCGCACAGACAAGTCTGCTACAATCAAAATCCAGAATGCTTGCTGGCACTTTTTGTTCCACAAGTCTTCATAGTGTTGAGGGTGGCTGGATTTAAGGGTTAGTCAGAAGGGATGGGAGGTTCTGGCTAACCACATACCTCTCATGGGTGGTTCTCATCTGTTGAGACTCCTCCCTACTTGCATGTCTCTGATGTCAGCCAGGTCCTGCAAGTCCAGTATTCCTAGTTCACTACATGGTGAAGAGATTAGGTCTGGAGCTGGCTGTAGCTCTTGGACTCGTGGACTGACAGGAGTCGGTGTGGACCATTACAGACTCTAGTCAGTGATCCCAGTCGGGCAGTTTTCCTGAGCAGCTGACTAACAGGTTGGTGAGTGGGGGCTATGATACCTTCACGGGGATACAGCTGTGAGGGACATATCCAAACCTTTGCAGGCGTATCAGCCATAGAAATGAGGACTCTGCAGGGGCGCATCTACCATGAGACGACATGAACTGTCTGTCTCAGGCGGCGACCCCTGCTAGTAGACAGGGGTCGGCATCTGCAGGGGCACCTGGTGGTAGCTCGGATCACTGCAGATGCCACTCATGCTTCTATAGTCCTTACCGCTGCCGCTCTGAGTCTCCGCAGCTCAGCAGATGACGTCATCACTGAGCGCCCCGTCGTGCTGAGACTCAGAGTGCAGGAGAGCACTGAGGAGAGGAGACCTGGAGAAGCCAGTAAAGACCAATGAGAGAGAGGTGAATATTAACTTTTTTTTTTTTTTATTATAACAGTGCGTACAGTGGTGGATATTGTTGAGCACTATGTGATATGTTATTTATGCACATGACTTTGGAGGTGTATTACGGTACCGTCACACACGGCAATTTTGCTAGCAATTTCACTGGCAATTTGCTGATTGCAGTGAAATCATGGACACATTGCTCTATTTGTACACAGCAACAAAATAGAACAATGTGTCTATGATTTCACTGCAACCAGCAAATTGCCAGTAAAATTGCTAGCAAAATTGCCGCGTGTGACGGTACCTTTATACTAAGGCATATGGAGAAGGTTGGGGGTGTATTAGACAATATGGAGGAGTTTGGGGTGCATTATACTATATGGAGGACTATGGGGGTGTATTGTACTATATGGCAGACTTTGAGGGTGCAATATACTATATGGAGGACTGTGGGGGTGCATAATTCTATATGGAGGACTGTGGGGGCGCATTATTCTATATGGAGGACTGTGGGGGTGCATTATTCTATATGGAGGACTGTGGGGGTGCATTATTCTATATGGAGGATTGGGGTGCATTATTCTATATGGAGGACTGTGGGGGTGCATTATACTATGTGGAGGACTGTGGGGGTGCATTATACTATGTGGAGGACTGTGGGGGTGGATTTTTCTATATGGAGGTCTGTGGCATGCATTATACTATATGGAGGACTGTGGTAGGTGCATTATTCTATATGGAGGACTGTGCAGGTGCATTGTTCTATGTGAAGGACTGTGGCAGCACAGTGTTCTATATGGAGGTCTGTGGGAGTGCAATGTGCTATTTGGAGGACTATGGGGTTCAATAAAATATATGGAGGACTGTGGGGGTGCATTATACTATATGGAGGACTGTGGGGGTGCATTATATTATATGGTGGACTGTGGGGGTGCATTATATTATATGGTGGACTGTGGGGGTGCATAATATATGGAGGAATTTGGGGGTGCAATATACTATGTGGAAGACTATGGGGGTGTATTATATTATATGCAGCCAATTATAGTACATGGAAGCCACTATAATATTTGGAGGGCTCTGTGGAAGACATGATAATACTTGGAGGGTTATGAGGGAACCTTTAAACTTTATGAAGGGCTATTTGAAGGTGTGTTGGGGGCCATTATACTACATGGAGGGCTGGGCGGGGGTCATAGTTGGGGATCATACTGTGCTGGGGTAGTTGAGGGAAGTACAGTAGAGTTATCATACTGTGCGTGTAGGGGATCATACAGTGTTTGGGGGGCCATTTTGTTGGCATCACACTTTATAGGGGCAATGAAAGGGGAATCTAGGGCTTTAGTAGGAGGAAAATAACTTTGAGGGCTGAAATGTTGTGAGAGATGTACCTATGTGACCCAGCCAAATATTTTCTTTTTGGGGGGTGCCCAATTAGAACTTCTGCTCTGGGGCTCCATGATTTCTATGATGCAGAATGCATTCTCCCTCTGCTCCAGGACTGATTGGCCATAATTTACATACCAGGTCCAGTGCCACCCCTTGGTACATACATCACAAAGCACTCACTGATCTCAGGGAGACCAGTCAAGGGAAACACTGCGGGCAGCCGGCTAAAGCGCTCAAACACAGTGAAATCCATGATTCATTGCCCCCTGGAAATTTGAATATGCAAATTGAGTCCGTGGAGCCTCAATTAAGAGTCTCAAACACGGGACTAGCCAGATATCCCTCCAGGGAAGGACCTAGCCCTGGGGTGGAATCCTTGCGGAGACCACCATAACCAAATGGAGTCCGTGGAGCCTCGATTAAGAGTGGTACATACAGGCATCCAGCCATGTTTCTCCTGAGCAGCGGTTGGTCGGTGGTGCTCTTCCCCCTTCCATATCCATTGCTCAACCCAATAGGAAGGACCCTGTTATTAATTCCAGACAGCCCCGTGTGCAGCGCTTGTGATTGGCTAAGAAATTCGGGAGGAAGCGTGGTCTGCTGGGGAAGACGCGCCATTTTACCAGCTTAGTGCAGTGGCGGCTTGTTGATGCTCAGACTGCAGGTCGTTACCTGTGGTGTGTGGACGGTGCTGCATGGTGACTTGTCTAACTAGTTGGTGCCAGGCAGCGGTCCAGAGTTTTGTAGGGGTGCCAGAGGTTGGCAATCAGTGTTGCTATAAGGATGCAGGACTGTGTCTGCCTACAGGACCACAGCTCTGACAGTCTTCATCATGTGTCTAAATGCTTGTGCCAAGCCACTATTCCCATGAATGATCCCTCTTCTGTTTTGTTCTGTGTGGTTCTTGTATGTGCATGTGATGGCGCTGACTTCCTTGTGTGAACATCTTTTTTTCCTGTTTCTGTAAACTAAAATGTCCACTATTTTTACTCATTTTTACAGGATAAATATAACTCTATATGAACCAGATTTATTTTTACCGATTTTTAATTTACTGGGGTGGGGGGGGGGCCGTCTTGCAGTCTGCCTTAGACAGCAGAGAGGCTAAGTTCACCCGTGGGACTGTGTGTGTCATTCCTGGTAATGACTTGTATTGGACTGTACCATAAGGAGTCTACGTGGTCTGTTAATAAACCGGAAAAGGACTTGTTTATATAGCAACCGTTGCTATGTGCTTTGACATCGCTGCCAAGTGAGTGTCCTCTGCTACATTCAGCGAGCGCTGCCCCACACTTGAGTAATTCATCTGTCTTTTAAAATGACTGCTTCCAACAATCTTGCGCTGCCTTCACATTTGCGTTTGTGTCTGCATGCTTATGGCATGCAGACACAAACGCAGTGAAAAGCAGGGTCATTTTGATGTGTCCGCAGTGGAGAATGTCCGCCTGCGGACACATCACTGTGGAGCCCGGGCAGCCAATTGGCGGTGTCCGGGGGCGGGCCGGAGGAAGAGATCAGCGGCGCAGATCTCCCGGCCGCCGGTAAGCTCCAGGACGTGTCAGCGGGGTAAACAGCTGATGTGACAGCTGTTTGAATCTCCCGCACCGACACCGAGAGGAGATGTCGGCGCGGGAAGATTCAAACAGCTGTTACATCAGCTGTTTCTCCCCCGCCGACACCACTAGGAGATTACCGGCGGCGGGGAGGAGATCATCAGAGGCTCCAGCTGATCTCCCGGTGGCCGTCGGTGATCTCCTGTGACATCACCGGCGGCCACCGGGAGAGATTTGAATGGGTCCGCAGCGTTCTCCTGTGCTGTGAAGCGCAGAACACTGCGGACCCATTGACGCCAATGCATTCTTTTGTGCGTTTGGGGAAGCTTGCTGATTTTCCAAGGTCCCCGAGCACACAAAAAATGCAACATGCTGCGTCCCGGGTGCGGATGGGGAACCCTGGAGGGAGCAGATATCTTCCGCAAACGCACGCAAACGCAGCAAACACTGACACTATGCGTTCCTATGTTAAACATAGGAACGCAGTGCGCATGTGGTTGACTGCGTATGGGAACGCAGCATACGCTGCGTTCCCATACGCAAATGTGATGGCAGCCTTACTTGGTGACTTGTTAGTGATGATTTACTCACTGCTCTATAAATATGATATTAAAAAAACTGTTTCTGTGTAACGTAATAATTATTCAATGCTCGCAGTCATATTTTGTACATTTCTTCTATAGTAGATCAACATTGGTACATTGCTTATGCAGCTAATTGTAGGGAAAACTGCCCATACCGGAACATGAGAAATGTAATCATGTAGGAATGTGCAGCACAGCAGTGCTGGGGAGAGGGGCCGCTGAGGAATGCACTAAACCTGCTGTCTCTTGTTCATTGCATACAGCATTATCACTATCCTAGTAATTAATACTTACAAAACCTAAACAGGAAATTCAAGTGCATGTCCTAATGTATTGTGCACAGGATAATCCACTAGAAACATAAAAATATGTATTTAAGTAAAATAAAAGGTGTTGTCCGGGATTTGTACATTGTCTAGCCTTAGGATAGGTTCTCACTATCTGACCGGTGGTGGGGTGCAACCCCTGGCACCTTCACTGATCAGCTCTTCTTGGCGCCCCCTTGTGCTCAGTTGCAGAGTGCAACTACACATCTCCATTAACTGTGGCTGTGCCTGAGGACTTAAGATCCACTAATATTCATTTGAGCTATGTAGTTTTGCTCCATAATCATATCTGGCCAGCACAGAGAACAGTCGATCTGGCACTTGTTGTAGCGAAAAAAATCCGCCGCTAGCAGCAGTTTGTTTTTTTTCGTCGCCGCAAGTAGCGGAACTGCCGCATCCGGCAGAACTGCACTTGCCGCACCTGACCACAAGCCCACAGATTAATGCATGGGGCTTGCCAAATCTGGGCTGCAAGTCGGCAGTTAGGCAGCAGATGCAACGCCACCTGCCGGACCACCCGCTAATATCAGCAAAACGCTGATGTGAAAGGGGCCTAACACTGGACTCGCTATTCGGACAAGTACGCGAGTATTACAAAGTATTTGTTACGAGTATAGTGGTTATGAATATTTCGGTACTTGCTCACCCCTATTGATGATTTATATTAAGAACTGGCATTCAGTGTTAAGTACTGGACAACCCCTTTAACTCTCATACTTACTCGAGGAAACAGATTAGGGAAGAGTGACTCTAGAAATTCAAACTTACCAGCTTTGCCACAGTTTTCCATAAAAATTGGATCCAAAGCACCGTAAAGACTTCAATTGGACTAAAAAAAAAACCTGTATGGCACTAGAACTGCCACTACTGAACCATGTACAGCTCTATTATGCAAACACAGCCTTAGGCTGTGTTCACACACAGAGTTTTTATGAGGGTCAATTTTTGGTGCAAAACTGCACTAAAAATGCATCCTCCCAGAATGCAGCGTTCTGTGTGTGAACGGCCTGTGCTTTATACTTGCCTCGGCATGCTCCCTGGTGACCCCCGGCAGTGTCTTCTGATCCCCTCTGGGCCGCAGCAAGTGTGGGCTCTAGGACCCTACAGCACCATGTGACCGGTGACATCGCCTGGTCACATGGTGCTGTCTAAGGTCCTATGGTGCCGGTATGAGGAGAGATCACCAGGGGATCGCGGCGAGGTGAACAAAAAGCATGCCGAATAAGGTGCAAACAATTGACATGGTCATTCTTTGTGTTTTACCACAAAATGGCTGTTGCATTCCCTACCTTTGCTTTTATACAGGCTCTAATAGTTCTTTCTGATTGGCTATGCTATAACATGTGATGTGGTGGCTACAATAGGGCAACCTACCTGGCAAAGTTCTGGCTGTTAACTGCATACATAGTCTATATGGCCTAATAGGTGTATGAAGCCAGAAAAGATAAATCCTATTGGCATGAGATTGATTGATACCAAATTTGGTTATCTTGTGCATGACCTTTGTGGCCCATTTTTGTGTTCTAGCCTGGGTATGACTTGAACTCACATTTTATAGGGCTCTATGCTTGTGTTAGTTCGTGTCAGTAGGCCATTGTTGCACAAGGACTTGCTAAAACATTGTGGCTATCAAACTAAGACCTTAGGGTATGTGCCCACAGGAAGGTTTTGCTGCGTTTGAGATTAGGTTTTGCCTTGGTTTTATGTAAATCTATGCTAATCTAATCCTGATTTTTTGGTTTCCATCAAAACCTATGTGATCAGGGAAAAGCTTTCACACACATATATTTTTTTTTCTCTGCAGAAAATGGAAATACCACAGGTGTTTCCACTTTAGCAAAAGTGCAGCAAATAATTGACATGCTCACTCTTTCTGATGGTGGGGTTACACGTAGCGATATCGTCCCGATATCGCACACAACGCCGCGGGAGCGCGCATTTTTAGTGCGCTTTTCCCGATATCGCATCGCCGGTTTACACGCTGCGATATTGGGAAACAACGTCCCTCCGATGTGTACGCCCACCAACCCACTAACGACCATTTAACATGGGAGTTAATGGGTGAGGTGCGAGTACACATCGTAGTTGGGCTGTCACACGCAGCGATGCTGGTACAACGGCCTTGCGATATCGGGCGGTTGAACTCCGATATCGTTTTGGCATCGTTCCAGCATCGCGTTGTATGCTAAAACAGTACAACACGCACACGATATCGGGTCCAACTCGCGACCCACGTGACTTTTTGTCGGAGTTGGGTCGGAGTTGGACGCCGATATCGCGGCGTGTAAACCCACCATAAAACACAGCAAAACTCGGTGTTTCCACTTTCTTCACCAAACAAAAACCAATGTGTTGGGAGATAATCCTAGAATCATAGGTTTTGCTGAAAAACAAAAATGCAGCAAATCCTATGGTGTTTGGTTTTTGTTCTTTGGAGACAGTGTAATGTGTGTGAAAGCTTTTCCCTGCACACATAGGTTTTGCTGGAAACCAAAAACTCAGGATTAGATTAGCATAGATTTACATAAAACCAAGGCAAAACCTAATCTCAAACGCAGCAAAACCTTCCTGTGGGCACATACCCTAAAGGTCCCCACACACATTAGATCAAATGCTGCCAAACGTGTTGTCTTTGGCAGCATCAGCTGACTATTTAGTTAATAGGTTTGCTTTTTAACTCTTATATTTTAATGGCTGATCCTTTTATGCTGTGCAGAGTTGTGTAATGCTGTGCAGAGTTGTGTAATGCTGTGCAGAGTTGTGTAATGCTGTGCAGAGTTGTGTAATGCTGTGCAGAGTTGTGTAATGCTGTGCAGAGTTGTGTAATGCTGTGCAGAGTTGTGTAATGCTGTGCAGAGTTGTGTGAAAGAGCTCACAGTCGAAGATTCATTAGACTGCTATTTAATGCATAATTCCACTAAGCATATACTGAGCATTGCTTGGACAATGCTTCTCTTTAAAAAAATAAATTAAATGGTATGTTTAAAACAAAAAAAATATGCTTTATCTTTTGTCCTCAATAATAGCGCATGTGATATTAGGGGTAACTAATGTAATTCTTCATTGTGCAAACAGTGCCATAGATCTCGACTTCAGGGATCCCTGTGACCGGGTTTAGGGAGGAGTTGCAAATTCAAGTAAAATGCAGTTTTGAGTACCGTAGTTTGGATTTACCATGGAGCTCAGCTGTAGCTCCCTCTTGTGGCAGCTTGAAGTAGTTACTGTATACAGTTGTAGGTCTAGTGCTTCGTGGAATACACCACCAAATCTGTGTTTTTAGGGATATAGACAAAGGACTTTCTATGGAACGGTCTGGTTTAGGCACAAAGTTTTCAGAGCACTGAATAGCACTTCTTCATAGTTGTTATTATGCAGATGCAGATTTCACATCCACAGAAGTCAATTTACGCTGTAGACATTTTCTGCAGCCTGTACAAAATTCCTAAAAGTCTTATGTACATATTGCTGGTGCTGTAGAAGGCATCATACATTTTGGGTGGGCACACATGACTTCTCTGCAGTGGAATTTGCACAGTGGTAATATCCACACTAAACTGTGCAAACATGGCTGTGGACATGCTGTATAATCCCACACACCACTGATGAGGAGCCTTTTGTGTACACTACACTGTGCATAGGCAGAAAGCTGCCAATCAGAGGTGTGAGAGGAGTAATACAGTACCAATGAATGTGGAGGACTACTTGGCAGCAGGTGTACTAGTACTATAGTGACAATTTCCTGCTGAAAAAGCTGTGATCTTATCAAAACTACAGCAAGCAGCCCAGTAAGTGACATATCGCAATAATCGGGATCTCTGTCTCTACGTTATGGTGCATTTCAGATTAGGTAGTAAAAGTAATGGCCACTTTACACACACCAACTTATCTGTCCAACTTCTGAACAACTTACTGGTTGCAGTGAAATCATGGACACATTGTTCCATTTGTACACAGCCACAAAATAGAACAATGTGTCCATGATTTCACTGCAGCCAGTAAGTTGTTCAGAAGTTGGGCACAGAAGTTGGTGTGTGTAAACCCACCATAAGAAACCTCCAGAGACCAGGAGCAAATCCTGAAGTGTTCTTTTCTTGATAAACAGACGATTTTGGCAGCTGGAAAAAAAAAAAAAAAGTTTGAACACATCGTAAGGCTATATGCAGACTGGATGATTTTCATCCATTTTTGCTGCTGTTTATATATTTTTTTTGCTTTTTTTTTTTAAACTGCACCAAAAAACCGATCATTCTCTGCATCTGCAGCAAAGTGAATGGGATTTTCAATTTGCTGTGTAGACATCAGTGTTTTTGACTCCTGTGTTAGTGGTGCAGAAAGTGGATACAGAAAATAATTAGCGTCAATTATGGCTCCATTACTTGCTTTCCCCTACAATACCACAGCGACCCCCGGTGATGTGTTCCTGCCAAGCATCAGCAGAATCTGAGGGTACGGTCCTGACAGGACCTACCTATGTGAACCAGCCTGAGAGTCATATGGACAGATCCTGTAAGTGCTTGTATTACTCACAATGCCAATGCCCGGAAGGAAGACATCACCAAGGCTCACCGTAGGATCACTAGGGAGGGTAGGAAAGTGTGTGTGTGTGTGTGTGTGTGTGTCCCCCCGGGAATGGAGCAAAAAGCAACACAAACTGATGTGTTTGTGAGGCTTTTTTGTTTTGGGTGCAGAAACTGCACAGAGATGGATCAACACAACAGAGCACAAACACTGTGTGAATGAGGCCTTAGGGCAGGGTCAGGAACCTTTTTGGCTGAGAGCCATAATCGCCACGTATTTGAAAATGTAATTCTGTGAGAGCCGTACAATATGTTTAATACTAAATACAAATAAATGTGTGCATTTTATGGAAGACCAACACTTTTAAAGTACAGTAAGTCTCTGAATTCTTTTTAATACCGTTGTTATGCTGTTGCTAACCCAATGATGAATCCCCTTTCCAGCCCCCAATATGGTACCCCCATCATTCCCTTGCACCCCCAATATGGTAACCCCATCATCCCCATGCAGTAACCCCCATCATCCCCATGGACTACCCCCATCATCCCCTTGCAGTATCGCCATCATCCCCTTGCAGCCCCCACCACGGTGCAGTACCTGCAAAAAAAGAAAAAATCCACACACACACATACTCACCTGCTGATCCTCCGTGGTCCGCGCTGTACCGTGTTTCAGGTGCCGCCGCTCTGTCTCTGCTGTCTGCAGCCAATCAGAAGCCATCAGCCGCGATGCAATCAGACTCCCACTGGTGATGTCAAGCGCCACTGATTGGGCAGCTGCTGGCACTCTGATTGGCTGCAGACAGCAGAGACAAGGTGGCGGCACCCGAAACACGGTGCAGCGGGCATCGGATTTGGCTGCGAGCTAGATGCAACCATCAAGAGCCACAACTGGCTCCACGAACCATTGGTTCCTGACCCCTGCCTTAGGGTGTCTACAGGAATGTGTATTTTGTTCTTGGGATAATTGTTAGATTAGAACTCATCTAAGGGAGCCCCCTAATATTTGAGCTGGAGAACTTTAGTCTCTGTAATATTAAAAGATCTAATATGAAGACACAAAAGAAATTTCTGTTCTGGCCATAGAGATCACTAACCTTCTTTTCATACTTTGTGCTTTATTTTAGCGTGACGTTTCTGCTGGTAATGACTATCCAGTGACTGATGTTCCCGCAAAGAAAAGAGCCGTCCAACCAACCGAAATGAGACCTGAACTTGTGAGCGGATACATTCCTGCGGGACATATTCCAAAGCCCATTGTCATGCCAGACTATGTAGCGTAAGTATCGGGCACAGACATTGGTCTATTGAAAGGATTTAGGACGTTGATATTCACTTCACACACTAAGAGGGGAAAATAACACACACTTCAAAATTATTATTTTTTTTATTTATTTATATGTGGGTTTTCTTTTTCTGTTGTAAAATTTCAATATGGAGTTCTAAAGTCTTATCATAGGGAATAACTGTGGGGAAATACCACAACCCCAGAGCTTGATAACGATCTGCCTGACAACCACAAACCCCAAAATGAAGACTGGGGAAACGTTATCATTTCCTCTGGCAATAAAAAGTAGCCGAATTTGTTGCAAATGATATCCGTGAGAAATTTTGTAACTTTTGTCTGATTTTTCTCAGACCTCGACACTTACAAATTCACATTTATTATTATTATTATTATTATTATTATTATTATTATGTATAGAGCAGCATTGATTCCATGGTGCTGTACATGAGAACGGGTTACATACAAACAGTTTGTTCATTGTATTTTTAACTTAACTGTGACAAACTAATACAGAGGGGAGAGGACCCTGCCCTCATGGGCTTACATTCTATAGGATGATGGGGAGTAGACAGTAGGTTGGGTCTGCTCTGGTGACGGTTGGGCGCCAGGTCAGGTGGCCATGGGGTGCCAGGTCCAGTGATGGTGAGGTGGCATCGTGATCATTACAGGTTGTAAGCTGTTCTGAAGAGATGGGTTTTCAGGTTCCGCTTGAAGTTCCAAGTGTAGGGAGGTTAGTCGGATGTGTTGGGGTGCAGATTTCCAGAGAATGGGGGCTGCTCGGGCGAAGTCTTGCAGTTGGTTAGATGAGGAACGTACAAGTGTGGAGGAAAGGAGGAGGTCTTGGGAGGATTGAAGACTACGAGTTGGATGATATCGGGAGATTAGTTCAGAGATATATGGGGGGACAGATTGTGGACGGCTTTGTAAGTCAATGTTAGTAGTTTTATTTTATTTTATTTTACTATATTAAGGCAAATTTGCTATAATGTATGCCAGAAAAATTCTCAAGACTGGCATAGATTTCACTTTCAGGCGTACAGACAGCCCACAGATGCCCCATTTTTTATTTATTTTGATACAGTTCTGGGTTCAAATCCCACCAAGGACGACATTTGCAAGGAGTTTCTATGTTCCCCCCCTTGTTTTCTGGGTTTCCTCCAGGTTCTCCAATTTCCTCCAAAATCCATCGACTGATAGAGAATATAGATTGTGACCCCAATAGGGACAGTAATGATGTCTGTAAAGCCCTGCAGAATATTATGGGACTATATAAGCAAAGCATAAGATGTGTGCCTCCGTTAATAAGGTCACCTTACTCTAGCGAGATATAGGGTAAAGCCTTGCTAATTTGATCATTTTCTATGAAAACATAATAAACACTCTTCAAAATTTGGTGTATTAATGGGAATTGGTCAGCAGATTTGTGCTATGTAAGCTGACGACCGCATGCTGCAGGGGTTATAAAATAAAGTAACTGTACTACTCTTTTCAGGCGTTGTGCTGTTGTTTACTTAAACTAATGGCTTTATTACTCTTTGATTACCATTATAGGATTACAAAGTCATGTGTGCACCGCAGTCTAACATGTCCCTTGCTGTGATTCACACCTAACTGTTAATGTAAAATCTCTATAGAGAGTCTGGTGTGAGCAGGGTTAGCTATCTCCGCTCTGCTGTGTTCCTCAAACTAAATTCTTTGATTGTGTGAAGACTGCTTCAGCCAGTAATCTGTGTGATACATCGTTGGTTTCAGAGTTCCTTTACCTACATTAGATTGCTGTCAGATGATGTAACAAAAGCCTACCGACAGATTCCCTTTAACCCAGCCTTCTTGTGTGAAATAATCAAAATGGCCTTGTCAGATACAGTCAAATTCCTTAAATCAAGAATCAGTGTGACTTTGTAGGTAACAGGTTTTGTGAATTATCAGTATAATAGTGGATTAAAAGAGCTTCACTATAATTGTATAGCAGTATGTGTATTTTCTTTAGAAATGTTTTAGTTTTTTTTCCTTTTCTAATAGGAAATACCAGGCAATAAAATCAGATGATGAACGGGACCGATATAAAGCTGTGTTTAACGACCAGTACTCTGAGTACAAAGAGTTGTCAGCAGAGGTGCAGGCGGTAATGAAGAAGTTTAGTGAACTGGATGCTGTGATGAGACAATTGCCCAAAAACCCAGAAAATGAACACGTGAGTATATGTCCACCATTATAAAGATCTCCTATATATGTTGTCACTTATTTATTTTTCTGGATTTTTTACCTGTTCACAAGTTTTTTGGCTAAAGATCGGTTTTGCCTTTGCATTTACAAATCTCAATGGTGGCTATGAAAAAGATAAAATTGAAATAAAAATAAGTAGACATTTTTTAATCGAAAAGTAAGTCTGGATACAGCCAAAGGTCAATGCTGCGATGAAGAATGTAATATCCTCTGCAGCACAAGGTTAGCAATTCATCCAGAGTTGACGGTAAGACTAGAACTGCTGCCGGCACCGTTGTTACTTGCACAACTGACCTGATGGATCCCAGTATACATTATTGGGTGACGGATCCAGCACTGCATTAGGGTTTTCAGTAGAAGCAAATTAGGCTGCTTTCACATCAGCGGTTTTCGCTGATCGCGGCACTTGTGGTGAAAAAACCGCAACTGCCGCGATTACCGCATAACGGCTGCACTTGCGGTTCACTTGCGGCAAGCCCCATACAATATCTATGGGGCTTGCGGCAGGTGCGGCAAGTGCGGTATTGGCACTTGCGGCAGGTGCGGCCGCGAAAAAACCGCGGCATGCCACATTTTTTTTCGCGGCCGCATCTGTTGCAAGTGCCGAAACCGCAGTTGCCGCACCTGCCGCAAGCCCCATAGACATTGTATGGGGCTTGCCGCAAGTGAACCGCAAGTGCAGCCGTTATGCGGTAATCGCGGCAGTTGCGATTTTTTCACCGCAACTGCCACGATCAGCAAAAACCGCTGATGTGAAAGGGGCCTTACATAAATATTAAGTTTTGTTTCTGTGGTGTTTCCTCTGAGTCATATCCTGATCTTAGACACAATATGCTGCAAAGGTCTTATGTCGGTCTCCAGAATGGGTGTCCCCCAACCTAAATAGTGGGTTAGTCGGTGGCAAAAAATGAATGGGGCGGGGGGAAACATTGCTGTTTGTTCACTTCTCTGGGAGTAAGACAAGCAGGTATGCTCAATGTATTCAATGAGCCCCAAAGAAGTGAATGTAGAAGGCCAAGCACAGGCACTGCTACCCCTCCATTGTTTCTTTACCTGGATACCCAACCAGTGCCCTCCTCAGCAGGTTATCTCTGCGACCTATTCCAAGCACTTATGTGATATCATATATACAGGTGCATCTTAATGAATTACAATATCATCAAAAAGTTTGTTTATTTCACTAATTCAACACATAAAGTGAAAGCATATACGGTATTATATAGTCATTACAAACAGAGTGATCTATTTCAAGTGTTTATTTCTGTTATTGTTGATGATTATGGCTTACAGCCAATGAAAACCCAAAGGCCAGTATCTCAGAAAATTAAAGTAGGGGGGATGAAGGGTCTGAGAGATAAAATATTACCTAAATAGGTAACGGAGGCTTCACCTTGTGTCAATGTAAGAATCACAATCACTATAAAAGCATATCACAGCTGCTGCAGTCCGCAGCATGGTGCATATACAGTAGGGAGGATGGAGGATTAAAAACCACACTGCCGTATTCCACGAGACATCAAAGGGTGAACATAATATTGATTTATTAGTCAACACGTTTCAGGGCTCCCTGGCCCCGTCCTCAGGACAAATCAATATCATATTGCCATGTTTCAGGGAGACCGGATACATGTTATAAATCAATATTATATTCACCCTTTGTCTTGTGGAATATGGCAGCACATGTTTTAACCCTTCATCCTCCCTATTTTAATTTTCTAAAATAATGACTTTTGGGTTTTCGTTGGCTGAAAGCCATAATCATCAACATTTACAGAAATAAACACATGAAATGGATCCCTCTGTGTGTAATGACCCTATATAATATATGCGTTTCACTTTATGTATGAAAACATTATTTGTAGAAATCTTTTGAGATCACAGCCATTTCTCTGGTCTCCTGTTATTATTCATTTGTCTGATCTCGAGCAATATCACACAAGATCACGCCATATCCGATCCTGTAATACCCAGGGAATGTGATCGATAGTTTTGTGAACCTGATGTAACATGTTCACATAAAACCCTGCTCTCATGTCCCATAGGTGTAATGATAATAGTGTGAGGGAACAGCTCATCTCTAGATGCAGCATCCAGCTCTTCTGAGCCAGAATCCAATAATAGATGTCTGCCCAAATAGTTTTCTGGAGCTTAGGTGCCTATAGCTGATGCTCCCGTTAATTTATATAGAATGACATGTAGGTCTAATAGCCAATTCTGAGAATTGCCATACTGCTTGTTATTAAGTTTTGAAGTATACTGATATTTTATAGTTATTTTGCTACTGGCACCACTGTGTAATTTGACTATTTATTACACTGGGCCACTTGGTGTCTTCCAATGAAATCTGCAAAGAACAAAGAAATGACCATGCATACATATATTGTGCACACCTTGAGGTAAAAACTATATCGCCACTCATCCACATCAGCCCCTCTCTCCTGCCCTACCCTATGTACAGCTCCCATGCCATCTTCAGTTTACTGAGGATTCTCAGCCCACCATATTCTAACATTTGTCATCATAAACAAAGTCCAAAATCTAAAAACTATCTGCTCTTTCTCTTTTTGCTGCTGCTTCTGTCAGGTGATATCTCCCCCCAACCCTGGTCCACCCTCTAACTTCAACCCCTCTCCCACCACACATCGAAACCTCACTAACCTCATTACCATCACTTGCACTCCTTCATCTTCCTCTTTTAATTGTGCTCTCTGGAATCCACGATCTGTATGCAACAAACTTCCCTTCATTCACAATTACTTCCTTACCAACTCTCTTAACCTGCTGGCCCTCACAGAAACCTGGATCCAGGATTCAGACACTGCTTCCCCTGCTGCTATTTCTTACGGCGGCTTACACTTCTCTCATTCCCCTAGACCTGGGAACAGACGTGGCGGTGGAGTTGGCCTCCTCCTGTCCCCACAATGCACTTTCCAGGTCATTCCTCCAGCCCCATCACTCTCATTCCCTTCTTTTGAGGTCCACACCATTAGGCTATTCCATCCCCTCCACCTCAAAGTAGCAGTGGTATACCGCCCCCCCAGGGTCACCCACCCAGTTCCTCGACCATTTCTCCGCTTGGCTCCCGCATTTCATGTCCTCAGATTTACCAACCCTTATTCTGGGAGACTTTAACATTCCTATAAACAGCCCCATCTCCCCATCTGCATCCCAGCTCCTATCTCTAACTACCTCTCTTGGCCTATCACAGCTCTGAACCTCTGAGACGCACGAAAACGGTAACACCCTTGACCTGGTCTTTACCCAGCTCTGCTCATCCTCCCCCTTGGATAACTCGCCTCTACTCTCTGACCACAACATTCTCTCCTTCTCACTCACTAACCCTCGGCCAACACAGCCCAATCCTACATATCACGCATCCAGAAATCTACAGGCCATTAACCCTCAAGCACTCAGACTCCCTCATCTCATCCCTGTCCCCAATCTCTTCAATCTCCTGTCCAGATCAGGCAGTAAATCACTACAATGACTCTTTCAGAAGCTCCCTGGACCAAGTAGCGCCCCTCACCCTCAGAACCTCCAAACAGAGAACAAAACAGCCCTGGCTCACACCACAAACTCGATTCCTCCAGCGATGCTCGAGGAGTGCTGAACGTTTATGGAGGAAAACTCGCTCACAAGGAGACTTTATCCACTATGAATTCATGCTCAAAACCTACAACTCTGCCCTTCACCTTGCCAAACAGACCTACTTCACCACCCTCACTATCCAACAACCCAAAAAAACTCTGACACCTTTCACTCTCTCCTCAGTCCTACAGTGCAGGCCCCCATCACCGACCTCTGTGCTGATGACCTGGCTTCCTACTTCATGGAGAAAATAGACAACATCCGCCAGGAAATCAGCTCTCAGCCTCCAAGCACTGCCACCCCCATTCTTCCCCACATCTCCTCCGGCTCACTCTCCACATTTGACCCAGTCACAGAAGAAGTCGTCTCCAGGCTCCTTTCTTCCTCTCGTCCCACCACATGCACTACTGACCCCATTCCCTCACACCTGCTCCAGTCCCTCTCTCCTGTCATCACCACCCACTTAACCACAATCTTCAATCTCTCCCTCTCTTCTGGCATCTTCCCCTCCTCCTTCAAACACTCGATCATTACTCCATTATTAAAGAAAACAACTCTCGACCCAACCTGCACAAATAACTACAGACCAGTCTCCAATCTCCCCTTCATCTCTAAACTCCTGGAGCGCCTGGTCTATTCCCGCCTCACCCGTTACCTCTCCACTCACTCTCTTCTAGATCCATTACAGTCTGGTTTCCGCCCCCTTCACTCTACAGAAACCGCCCTCATCAAAGTGACCAATGACCTTCTGATAGCAAAACGTAATGGTGACCACTCTCTGCTTATTCTCCTTGATCTCTCTGCAGCTTTTGACACTGTCGACCATCAGCTCCTACTCTCTATGCTGCACTCCATTGGCATAAAGGACACGGCTCTCTCCTGGCTCTCCTCCTATCTTTCTGACCGCTCTTTCAGTGTATCTTTTGCTGGCTCCACTTCATCCCCTCTTCCTCTCACTATTGGAGTCCCTCAGGGTTCAGTCCTTGGCCCTCTCCTCTTCTCTCTCTACACAGCCCCGATTGGACAGACCATCAGCAGATTTGGCTTTCAGTACCATCTTTATGCTGATGACACACAATTATACACTTCAGCCCCTGACCTTAACCCTGCGGTATTAAAGAACACCAATGACTGTCTAGCTGCAGTTTCCAACATCATGTCCACTCTCTATTTGAAACTAAACCTTTCCAAAACTGAACTTCTTCTGCTCCCCCCATCCACTAACCTTCCTAAATTGGACATCTCTCTCTGTTTGTGGCACCACGATAACGCCTAGACAGCAGGCTCGCTGTCTTGGTGTTATGTTTGACACCGATCTCTCCTTCTCCTCCCACACACAATGTCTCATCCGCTCCTGTCGCTTACACCTGAAGAATATCTCTAGAGTCCGCCCCTTTCTCACCCTGGAAACAACAAAAACCCTCACCATGGCCCTTATCCACTCCCGCCTTGACTATTGCAATTCTCTATTAAGCGGCCTCCCCCTCACCAGACTTTCTCCTCTCCAGTCCATCCTTAATGCAGCAGCCAGGATCACCCATCTGGCCAATCGTTACTCAGATGCCTCTGCTCTTTGCCAGTCATTACACTGGCTGCCCATATACTACAGGATAAAATTCAAATTGCTTGTTCTCACCCACAAAGCTCTTCACAGTGCAGCAGCACCCTACATCTCTTCCCTCATCTCTGTCTATCACCCCACCCGTTCTCTACGTTCCTCAAATGACCTTCGACTGACATCTGTACTAATCCGATCCTCCCACTCCCGGCTCCAAGACTTCTCCAGAGCTGCACCAAACCTCTGGAATGCTTTACCCCAAGAAATCAGGACTATCCACAACTTGCATGGCTTCAGACGATCCCTAAAAACGCATCTTTTTAAGGCGGCCTATCATACTCCCTAATAGAAGTCCTTTGTACTTTAGACAGTGAATGGGCTATCCCTCTGGACATTACTCCTCTACAAACTCCACCAAACCAAAAAGGTCTACACAGACTGTATAATGACCATCCATGTAAGCTTAGTCCTATGCCCCATTTCCTCAAGATGCCTGGACCATCAGTGCAATAAGCCCCTGTACCTTGTGCAACCCCTATCCCGTTGTAGATTGTAAGCTCTTTTGAGCAGGGTCACCTTCATTTCTTGCTTTATTTATTGTATTTTCTTTGTTACATTGATTCTATGTCTATTGTTTTGTATCCAATTATTGTACTGTATTTGTTCTCTACTGTAATTACTTACTGTATATTTTCTGTACTCTAACCCTACATTGCAAAGCGCTGCGGAATATGTTGGCGCTATATAAATAAAGCTTTTTATTATTATTATTATTATTATTATTATTATTATTATTATATCTTTTATTATACAAAAATCAGGACCGCATAGACAAACCAGTTTAAAACCAAAAGATAGGTCCTGGAACACAGGTTTATAGAGTATATATAGTATCAATTCAATAAGTATATTGCAAGTAAATGCAGCATATATGTGTGGGCAAGGATGGATCCTGGTGGCTGTTGATCTGTAGCTTATTTGTGTGATTAGTACTGCTGAATCCCCTATTGGTTGTAATAGATGGACTCTTATCAAGTAGTCTCTATATATAGAGTAAGGGCCCTTTCACATCAGCGTTTTTTGAAATCGCGGCAGATGCGGTGAAAAAAACGCATCTGCTGCGATTACCGCATACCGGCTGCACTTGCGGCGCGGTTGCGGTTTTTGCCATGCAAAGTATAGGCGGACTTGCGGCAGGTGCGGCAAGTGCGGTTTTGCACTTGCGGCAGGTGCGGCCGCGAAAAAAACCGCGGTCAGCCGCGGTTTTTTTCGCGGCCGCACCTGCCGCAAGTGCAAAACCGCACTTGCCGCAAGGCCGCCTATACTTTGCATGGCAAAAACCGCAACCGCGCCGCAAGTGCAGCCGGTATGCGGTAATCGCGGCAGATGCGGTTTTTTCACCGCATCTGCCGCGATTTAAAAAAAAAAACGCTGATGTGAAAGGGCCCTAAGAGTATCAAAAAAATAGAAAACCTGTTACGGTATATAAGGTCCAAGATGGGAAGGAGTTCACCTGATCATTGTCTCAGCACACCTCCTCCATTCACAAACATACCTATCCCCACTTGAACCTTGGTGTCTGGCGGCCCCACATGTTTAACCCCTTCATGACCCGGGAATGTTTCGTTATTCATTTTTGTTTTTTGCTCCCCTGCTTCCAAGAGCCATAACTTTTTTTTTTTTTTTTTTTTTTTTTTTTTTTCTGTCAATATAGACATATGACGGCTTGTTTTGTACTTTCATATGCAATCATTTATTTTACCATATAGTGTACAGGGAAATAGCAAAAATCTAAATGCAGTGAAATTGCAAAAAAAAAGTGCAATGACACGTTTGTTTTTTGGGTATTTTAGTCGCCATGTTCACTATGTTCGGACTGACTGATCTTAATTTCTTAAAGTAATGATGGCCACTCGTTTTTCTTTACTCAGAATTTGTATTATGGCAAGAAAAAAGCAGCTAACAGTCTATTCAGTAGGACCATCAGCTGTGTATCCACCAGACTTACGCACAACACAACTGATGGTCCCAACCCCATTTATAAGGCAAGAAATCCCACTTATTAAACCTGACAGGGCACACCTGTGAAGTGAAAACCATTTCCGGTGACTACCTCTTGAAGCTCATCAAAAGAATGCCAAGAGTGTGCAAAGCAGTAATCAAAGCAAAAGGTGGCTACTTTGAATAACCTAGAATATAAGACATATTTTCAGTTGTTTCACACTTTTTTGTTAAGTGTATAATACCACATGTGTTAATTCATAGTTTTGATGCCTTCAGTGTGAATCTACAATTTTCATAGTCATGAAAATACAAGAAAATCTTTGAGGTGTGTCCAAACTTTTGGTCTGTACTGTATGTGTCCCTACTATGTACTGTGCAATGGATGTGTCTGGTTGTACAGGGACATGGTCTGATCATACCTCATCTCCTGGGCAGGGGAGGATGAAAGAGTATACAGACATTACAGCAGGGAATCATAGCAGATTGATTTTTCTGTGAGGTAAAACATTTCCCTGCCTGTTTTAAACATGTTGTACCACACAGCTGACACGCCCACTCCAGGGCAATGGGATACACGGGACCGGGCCAGTTGTTATAGTCCTTTGTCGTTCGGGTAATGTCACGGCGGCAACCTGCCTCCGTTGCCCTGGCAGTGTCATTTAATAAAGGGATGCTGGGCTTTGATGGCGGGGGATTGGAAAAGGGGGTATTCATGACACCACCCGTGGTATGCAGCTATGTGCGGCCAACGCTGCTGCTGCAGAACCTCTGGGGACGATGACTGGCAGCTTGGATGGTTTTGCTCTCCACGGGCGAAGCAGGATCCCCAGAGCAGTGAGTAGAGAAGTCAGTTTGTTCTTGACTGGTGTTCATAGGGTAATCAGCACCTCTGTGCATGAGGTGGCCTCTGCAGTCGGTGGGCGGCGCAAAGAAAAGTCTCTCACATGTTTGTCGGAGTAGAACACTCCAACCAGGCCGCCGAGTGTTTCCCTCTGCCAACCTCCGGTCCAGCTTTTCTCAAGAACCGGGACAATGTCGATGAGACCTCAGTTATTCCTTGCTCTGTCACGGTGTTTCCTTAACGCTTGGTGTTCATTTCACTGTTGGTACTCTCAGCGCCTCTAACTCGTCTCGCCTCTCTCGTCAGCGCCTCTGCGCACAGAGCTCGGGTACCGACAGCCACAGGCATTGATTGACACTGTTTCCTAGTGTCACGCCTTAGAACGGCTGCCTTCTATGAGGTATGCCGGGTTTTCGGGCCACAATTCCCTTTAAGACCTCATGGACTCCGGTTTCAACAGTTTGAGCCTACAGCTGATGCACCGTGTTCAGGGCCGGTTCCCTGTTTTGTCCACCAGCCCCTCTGTTTCTCTGCCAGATATGGGAGTACGGGTGATCTTAGTCTTTTTCCACACCCCAAGGGCTCCTTCTTCCATCTACACCTTCCCGTCTTTCCCACCCCGGGCGAGCGTGACTGTGCTCCAGCCTGCGGGAGCCAACACCACCACCTCCACCTCTCGACTCTCACTCCGAATTCCTACTACTTTGCTGTCTTCCTCCCGACACCCTCTAGGTTCTACCCTGTGTCCCCCTCACTGAGACTACCATCCCTGCCAGGGTCTTGCGTGTGTGTTGCGTTGTGGGGTCTCAATTTCACCATCCCAGTTCCAGAGAACAGGAGCACTACTCTACTGCTAATGGAGGAGTGCAGTACTTCCGGTGGTGGCCAGACCAGCGAGGCGCCACACAGCTATGATCCCATGCCGTAATGTTTATATGCTCTTTCGCTTCCTCCACTGCCCAGGAGATGTGGTACGATCAGACTATGTCCCTGTTCAGACACATCCATTACACAGTACATAGCAGGGGCACATATATAAGATTATCGCGGCACAGGAGATGTGGTATGATCAGACCATGTCTCTGTACGGTCAGACACGTGCATTACACAGTACACAGCAGGGACAAATATATAAGATTATCTCAGCACAGGAATATACTTTTTAACATATCCAATTGTGGAAATTGTTATTCCAAGATCTATTGTTTAAAATGAACTTTGTGGGGAAAACCCCTTTGATTCACTTATCTGCATAAGATTAATTTGAGTATGTGTATATAGTCCTGTGATTTCGCTGTCATGATCCTCATTATGTAGAAGGACTTTTGCCTTATATCGCAGCATGTGATACTTTGGCTTCTGATCAGTAATTAGCACCTCCTATTAATGATTCAGATGATTCAGCATGAAGGCTCATTGTGGAGGTTGCATATTTCTGGCGTGATGAGCTTTGTGGTAGTCTCGGCATATTACTGTAATGATAATCACTGTATTCTCATACATGTGATTCACCACACAAAACTTGGTGGTGACTGCTCTCCAGGCACAGTCGGACCACAAATGCCTGCTAGGGTAAAAATCCAGCCTCCACCCTGCTCACACTCCTGGCCTTCCTTTTTTTTTTTTTTTTTTTGTGCAGTATGTTTTATTGCGATGTAAAAAATCCGGCAACGGACCAGGTCTTCAAGTTCTTGGATTTATTAATGCATCAACACATTAAAAGGTACATATATGGGGCATGAGCCACACCAAAACACCGGAAACGTTTTGGACAGAAAAGTCCTTTATCAACAGCATAAAACTATGACAAACTACGGTAAACCTCTTTTAAGTAGAGGGAAACCATTCAAAGTAGATGCACACAGGTGAAGGTAATTACCATTAGACATAGCATAGGTTGAAGACACACCTATTACAATTAATACGCTAGTTCCAGGAACCAGAATCTTACTAACATATTGGATCCTATAGAGAACATATACTTCATTATACTGGATCCTATAGAGAACATATACTTCATTATACTGATATATATTTTTATCATGATGATAACCATGCAGATTATATTTATAGTACATATAAAATGTTCAATTTCTTCCTTTTATTATAAAACAGGGTATAGCTCTTATTTCAATGTCCCTTAGATTATGTAAATTCACTTACAGAAATTACTGTGATAACCATCTACATAGTAAACAATGCCCTGCTATTAGAAATAAGATAAATCGGTGCGCAAGTTCAAACCAGCCGGTTGTCGTGTATTCAGCTCCAGGATCCAATGTGCTTCATGCTCTAGGACCTCTCGCTTCTTGTCCCCGCCCCTTTGTGACCTGATCACTCTCTCTATACCTTTAACTTTGAGGCTGGCAACATTACCGCTGTGTGCCTCCAAAAAATGACGAGAGACTAGACATGCCCCTCAAGCTAGCTCGTGAGTTGGGATTAGCTGATGTAATATGTTTTGCCACCCTCTTTTGAAGGGTCCTGGTGGTACACCCAACGTAATCTTTTGTGCATATTGTAAATGACACTAAATACACCACGTGTGGTGTTGCAATTAATACATGCACGGATGTTATAGTTGCGTCCTGTGGTTCTATTGTTAAAAGTTTTAGTTATTATCATATGATGACACAAATTACATCTATCACCCCTACATCGGTTGTTACCGACTACATGAAGCCACGTTGGCTGTGCCATAGTTCTTTTGAATTCAGTGGGGACAGAATATTTCCCAAACTCAACGATTTTTGTAGGGGCACACGGTATCCGTGCTTGATAATTTTGTGTAATGTTGGATCTTGAAACAATATTAGTATATTTCTCCGCAAAGCACCTACTATGTGATTGTAATCCGTGCTAAATGTCGTAGAAAAGGTGCGCAAAAGAGACCCTGACTCTAAATCATACCTGGAGTGTCGCTGGTCTGTCAGACGAGATTCCCGTGTCCTGGAGAGAACTTTACTCTTGGCCCTATTCAAACAAGCCAGTTTATATCCACGATCTAACAATCGGCTGCAGATTCTCGCCGACTCTATATCATAGGTTGCCTGCTCCGAACACGACCTTTTTGCACTAATTAATTCTCCTAGTGGTAAATTTTCTACAAAGTGTTTGGGGTGGCAACTATGGGCGAGCAGGACAGTATTTCCGCTGGTGGGTTTACGATACAGTTTAGAGTGGATAATAACCGTCACAGGATTTCCCCCGCCCCCCCCCTTAATTCCACATCCAAATACGCTACAGACATGCTTGATTGTGCTTGATGATATAGATGTTGTCATTAATGTATTCAATGAACTCAAAAAATTTGTGTGATGATGGGGGAGGTACATCATTGGGCGACGCCCACACTACTATGACGTCCTCTGTGTATCTCCCCCACGAAATAACGCAATCCAGGAAGGGGTTCTCTTCACAATGGATAAATTTATGCTCCTAGAACATCATGTAGATATTAGCTAAGGACGGGGAGAACCCCGCCCCCATCGGGCAACCACAAAGTTGTAGATAATAATCCTAATCAAATCTGAAAAAAATTGTGGTTAGAAGATGTTTGACACACATGAGAATAAACTGATTTAGATCTGAGGAAAAACACATTGTTTTGTTTAAAGAATACTCCACTGCTGTAATCACGAGATTATGTGGTATGCATGAGGGAGACCACATCCAGTGTCTCCCAACTCTACCCGTGTTTCCAATGCATTTTGGGGACAGTATTGAACAACTGTTTGGTATCCTGTATAGACCCAATGGACCTGGTCAAGATCTTTTGGAACTTAGTGTCCGGTGTGAGCATTTCCTCCCCCCCCTTTTTCCACCTGATCTAATGTTTTATTGCGATATTCATCAGTTGGGGTCATCTTGATTTTCCTTATATAAAAATATTAGAAGATTGCCATTTACATATTTTCCCCATGTGCTAGAATTACTGCAGGGAATATAACATCTGGTCTGTTTACAGTCACCAAACCAAAGACCCGAGGACTAAAATGGACTAAACTTTACAACTAGGGTTGGAGTGCTCCCAACAACCGATTTTAATGACATTTCTAACGAATTTAAATAATCCTTAGAGTTCCCCTCCAAAGAGCTTAAATAAAGGTGTATTGCTAAGTTGTGCAATGGGGGTCTGATCTCTGGAACTTATAAAACCATACAGTCATAGCTGTAGAGAGAAATCTCCACAATCGGTTAGTGATGGTATATCCTTGCTATATTCCATGATTTACTGTGTTCAGGGAAGTCACCGAAAGGGCATCTATATGTAACTTGGTAAGACTTCAAGAAATCTGTCATTAGATTACGGCTCATGGTTCGGGCAGCAGGATGAATCAGAGCCTGACTGTGTGATTGAAGCCGCGTAGGATTCAATCTGCAGGTTTTCAGAGAATACAGTTTAGTAAACCGTCACAGGACTATTGGGAGAGATTCAACTAGTCCAGTGTGGTCCACAGGCCTGGCCTCTCCTTGACCCATTCCTCATGACTGATGGCTCTCTCCTTATCTAAACATATGGCTGACAGGGTCTCCTTATCTGCACATATGGCTGACGGTCTCTCCTTATCTAAACATATGGCTGACAGGGTCTCCTTATCTACACATATGGCTGACGGGTCTCTCCTTATCTACACATATGACTGACTGGTCTCTCCTTACCTACAGATATGACTGATGGGTCTCTCCTTATCTACATATATGGCTGACGGGTCCTCCTTATCTGCACATATGGCTGACGGGTCTCTCCTTATCTACACACATCACTGACGGTCTCTCCTTATCTGCACATATGGCTGACGGGTCTCTCCTTATCTACACACATGGCTGACGGGTCTCTCCTTATCTACACACATGGCTGACGGGTCTCTCCTTATCTACACACATGGCTGACGGGTCTCTCCTTATCTACACACATGGCTGACGGGTCTCTCCTTATCTACACACATGGCTGACGGGTCTCTCCTTATGTACATATATGGCGGACAGGATCTCTCCTTATCTACATATATGGCTGACGGGTCTCTCCTAATGCAAACACATGAAGAGACCCGGGAGAGACCTGTCAATCATGGGAAACGAAGCAGAGAAAAGCCACCTTTTTACTTGTTTTCTGATACTAGTCAGCTTTGTAAAGTCTGTTTACTGTGAAATTTTTCGCTTCAGAGTAAAACCTACCAGAAAGCAATTACACAGCCAGTATCTAATTCATGTTGATTGTGGGTCCGGCTGCATAATTCTAATGACCGGTTCCCTTTAACTGTCGGAGCACATATAGTAAGATTATTTAGTAACCTATATTGTATGAAAACATTAAATAGGTGGTTCTTGACTCATATTTTAACATGTTAGCAATGAGAGAGGTTATTAGTGTGAGATCAGTGGGGTCTTACACCCGGAGATCCCACTAATCAGCTGACATCTACAGGTGCATCACAATTAATTAGAAAATCGTCAGTTAATTTCTCATTCGCCTCATTGGGGACACAGGACCATGGGTGTTATACTGCTATCTCTAGGAGGCTAACACTAAGTGAATATACAAAAACAGATTAGCTCCTCCTTTGCAGTATACACCCCCTGGCTGGGCCAGACCAATCCAGTTTCAGCTTAGTGTCTATAGAAGGCCGATGCAGTCTACAGACCCTTATCTTTTCTTCAATGTTTACCTTTTTATTGGATTTATTGTCCTTTTTTCTGGATACAAATGAAGACTAGACGGGCGACGGCGCCCTTAAGGGCACCGCTCTACCTCAACCACCAACAGATGGGAACGTGGAGTATCGCCTCAACGTACCCCCTTCTGCGATGCTGGATCCATTATGGGCTACACCTCACCTTTCTGACTTTCACCAAGGCGATGGTTCCCCTAAGAGTGCTGATTTCCCACAACCACCAACAGAAGGGCACGCGGAGTGTCGCCTCCCCGTATTCCCCTCTGCAACTGGTGTAGACCCCTTGTTATTCCTGTCATCAGAACTGCGATTATGGCCTCCCCAGTCTCTTAATACAGAGCCTGGGTAGTAGGCACCCATGGGACAACCCTCCTAGAGACAGCAGCATATCTCCTCAGCCTCCACCACACAGAGCCTGGGTAGCAGTCTGCAATTGAAACACTGCTGAGTCCTCTCTCCTAGTGCCAGCATCACAGGGATCCCATCAGCACATGCATCCCTGTGCAGCAATGGATACCTAGGATCACTGGATCCCTAAACAAGCATGGGTACTGTACCATCGCAGCACAGACGCCCGAACCACCAAGACCCCTGGACCCCTATGCCTGTTAGACACAGCACGGATCCCCTGCCACATCAGGACTGGAGGGCACCAACCACAGATGGCAGGTGAGACTTTCAGGGAGGGCTCCCCCTACTACTCTGCCCCACCGAGCTCCTGTTCCCCAAGCCGCTGTTTTTTTTTTTGTTTGTTTTTTTTTAATAATTTTTCCGAGCACCCACACAGTGGTCAGCTCGACCTCCCTCCAGTAAAACCTCCTGATCGAGTCCCCCTCCTTCTCAGACTGCGAGGAGAGCGTCCAGATAACCATAGACACTTTCTCACGCCTGGGTTGGCTGGTAAGTCTAACTAAGTCTTCTCCGATCCCTGCCCAGTCGATCCACTTTTCTGGGCATGGTGTTCGATACTGCTCACGGGCTGTTGACCCTCCCGCAAGACAAAGCGCTAGCCCTGCGTCAGGAAGTACACATGCTTCTCCGCCCTCCCCCCTCGCCTTCCGTTTCGGGATGAGGGTTCTGGGCAAGATGGTGAGAGCAACAGAAACAGTGCCACTTGCTCAATTTCATCTTCGTCCTCCGCAGATGGGCATATCATCGGCGTGGGACAGGAGTCCTTCTTGACTGGACAGGGTTATACTCCTGACACCCTCATTCAAGCAGGCACTACATTGGTGTCTCCAGCCATAGTCTCTCTCCGGAGGTCGATCGTTCTTCCCAGTTGACTGGGCAGTTCTCACCACCGTCTTCTAGGTTGGGGAGCAGTTTTGCTTCATTGTACTGCCCAGGGTCGCTGGTCCCGCAGGAATCGGCCCTGCCAATCAATCTGCTGGAGATACGGGCCATAGCCCTGTCTCTCGGGGCTTTTCACAAGCTCCTGGCGTGCCGCCACATACGCGGCCAGTCGGACAATTCCACAGCCGTGGCCTGCATCAATCATCAGGGCGGCATCCGCAGCAAAGCTACTCTACGCGAGGTAGAGCACATTCTCCACTGAGCCGAGTTCACAGTGTCCTTCATCTCGGCAGTACATATTCTGGGGGTGGAGAGCTGGGTGATGGACTTCCTCAGTCACCTGGGTCTCGCTGCAGACGAATGGTCCCTACACCCGGAAGTGTTTCAACCGATCTGCCGCCGATGGGGGACCCCGGATGTGGACCTGATGGCATCTCGTTTGAATGCCCAGGTCTCCTCATTTATGGCCTGGTCAAACGATCCGATCTCCATCGGAGCGAACGCGCTGGTGCAAACGTGGCGCCAGTTCCGTCTTCCCTACATTTTTCCTCCACTTCCCCTAATTCCGATGGTGGTGAGGAAAATCCAAATCAGAAGGAGTCCCGGTCATCCTCATAGCCCCGGATTGCCTCACACAGGCCTGGTACGCCAACCTAGTTCAACTTGTCGCCGACATTCCCTGGCAATTACCAGATCACCCGGATCTTCTGACTCTAGGTCCAGTTTGCCACCAGGATTTGGGGATCCTGAATTTGACGGCGTGGCCATTGAGACCTTGGTTCTGACCTGGGCTGTTTTTTCACCGGATGTCATCAGTATCATGATCCGAGCCTGGAAACCCACCTCGGCCCGTATTTACCATCACACATGGAAAATCTCTTTTCCATGGTGCAAGGACCAAGGGTTCTCCCCCTGGTTCTGTCCATCCTGGTGGTCCTGAGTTTTCTCTAGTCGGGACTGGATTCGGGTTTGGCCCCGAGCTCCCTAAAAGGCCAGATCTCAGCACTTTAGGTCATTTACCAGCGCAGGCTCGCGACATGACCTCAAGTCAGGACCTTCATCCAAGGAGTGTCTCGGTTGGTCCCTCCTTACCGAAGGCCGCTAGAACCATGGGACCTTAATTTGGTCCTGTACGGCCTCCCCTTGAACCTCTGAAAGACATCTCACTTTCTCTCCTGGCTTGGAAGGTGGTTTTCCTTGTGACGATCACTTCCACCAGATGCATATCCGAATTGGACTATCTTGCTGAGGGCCCTTTCTTTCTTTCCATCAGGATAAGGTGGTGCTGTGGCCAGTTGCTTCATTCCTTCAGAAGGTGGTCTCTTTTTTTTTCATCTCAATGAAGACCTCATTCTTCCTTCTTTCTGCCCGACACCAGTGCACTATATTCAGAAGGCTTTGCATACCCTGCACCTAGTGAGAGCTCTTAGATGTTACATATCTAGGATGGCTCCCTTCCGTAAGACGGATACTCTGTTCGTCCTTCCGGAATGTCACAGAAATGGCATGGCCGCTTCTAAGGCTACGCTAGCTAGGTTGATACGTTCTGCCATCCAAGAAGCCTATCAGGTCAGAAACATGCCCATTCCTAGTGGGTTATGGGCCAACTCCACTGGAGCGGTAGGTGCATCCTGGGCCATTCGGCACCCGGCATCTGCCGAACAGGTGTGCAGGGCGACGACCTGGTCTACCCTGCATACTTTTGCTAAACATAGCCAGGCCTCTGCAGAGACCAGCCTTGGTAGACGCATATTTCAGGCGGCTGTAGCTCACCTCTCTTTTAGGTGACCCACTAGGTATTATATCAGTTTTTGTCTTGGGTTGTGTGTTCATTTCCCACTCAGGGACTGCTTTGGGATGTCCTATGGTCCTGTGTCCCCCAATGAGGTGAATGAGAAATGGGATTTTTGTGTACTCACGGTAAAATCCCTTTCTCTGAGCTGTTATTGGGGGACACAGCACCCACCCTGTTGCCCGGTTGGGGCTTTACGTTGTTTCTTTCTTTTGAGCTCCTTGAGTTTGCATATTAATCTTGGTTGAACTGTTTTGTTGTTCTCCTACTGCTTGGTCACTGAACTGGTTTGGTCTGGCCCAGCCAGGTTGTGTATACTGCAAAGGAGGAGCTAATCTGTTTTTTTTTATATTCACTTAGTGTCAGCCTCCTAGAGATAGCAGCATAACACTCATGGTCCTGTGTCCCCCAATGACTGCTCAGAGAAAAGGATTTTACAGTGAGTACACACAAAAAAAATCCCCTTTTTTTCAGTAATTCAATACATAACTTGACGAAGCGATCACTGATCTCAGGGAGACCAGTCCAAGAAAACACTGCGGGCAGCTGGCTAAAGCACTCAACACAGTGAATTTCTATGCGCATTGCCTCCTGGGAATTATGAATATGCAAATGGAGTCCGTGGAGCCTCGTGTAGGAGTCTCAAACATGGGACTAGTCCGATATAGCCAGATATCCGTCCAGGAAAGGACCTAGCCAGAATCCTACTCCACACTGATGAGGGGCAACACCCCGAAACAGCTGAAAGTGGATGGATACCTGGCTTTGGTATTCCCTTGACATATCTTTTAAGCTCGTAAAGAGCTGGATATTGAAAGGGCCACTTAATATGGTGGTTATGGTGGTCTCCACAAGGAGCCACCCTAAGGCTAGGTCCTTACCTGGAGGGATATCTGGCTAGTCCTCTGTTTGAGACTCCTACACGAGGCTCCACTGACTCCATTTGCATATTCGTAATACATAACTTGAAACACATATAGAGTCATTACAAACAGAGTGATCTATTTCAAGTGTTTATTTCTGTAAATGTTGATGATTATGGCTTACAACCAATGAAAACCCAAAAGTTTAAAGGGTTAAGAGTTCTGAAAGGTTAAACACTGCGCTGTCGTATTCCACGAGATATCAAAAGGTGATTATAATATTGATTAATCAACGCATTTCAGGGCTCCATGGTACACCCTGACACATGGCAATATGATATTGATTTGTCTTGAGGAAGGGGCCAGGGAGTCCTTAAATGTGTTGACTAATAAATCATTATATTCACCCTTTGATGTCTCGTGGAATACGGCAGCGTGGTTTTTAACTCTTCATCCTCTCTACTCTACTCTATATGCACCACACTGGGGACTGCAGCAGCCGTGATATGCTTTTATAGTGGTTCACTCTCACAACCACACCAGGTGAAGCCTCTATCTGTTTAGGTAATATTTGATCTCTCAAACCCTTCATCCTCCCTACTTTAATTTTCTGAGATAATGACCTTTGGATTTTCATTGGCTGTAAGCCATAATAATCAACATTAACAGAAATAAACACTTGAAATAGATCACTCTGTGTGTAATGACTCTATAATATATGCATTTCACTTTTTGTATTGAATTACTAAAATAAATTAACTTTTTGATAATAATCTAATTCATTGAGAGGCACCTGTATTTATCATAACCATGTTTGGAGTGGAGTGCTGGAACCGCTATACATTGTCCAGTGGCTGTCGCCGAGTCCTGCAGTTAGTTTCCCATTCACGTGTCCATGTATGAGTTCCTGACAATAACTTCAACTTTAAAATACATGTATTAATTATAATTAAACATATAAAGATACCAAACCGCATAGTTAAAGTAGTGCTATAGAAATTGCATAAACCTAGAGAAGAATAGCACAACTAAGATATAAGAATTATTAGATTTTATTAATAACATAATTAAATGGAAGCAAAAAAGAAACGATTGCGGGGTGTACTACAATAGGTGAAATCACCCTGGAAGGTATTACGTGAAATAACACTGATCTATATCAATAGATCAATAAATGGATATGGTTTTTCAATAATATATAGACTATACACAGTACATGATATCAATATTTCCTAATGCAAAAATCTCATAAATCTATGAATAAATAAATGTAAAAATAAATCTAAGGTGCAACAAAATTTGATTAATAAAGTGCAAGAGACAAAATACATAATATTTGAACAAATTATCATTATAGATGTAAAAAGCATCAAGTTGATGCTAATATATGTAAAGTGCAGGAAAAAGAGAACCAAATGGTGCAAAGTTGCAGATGTAAGTAAATAACTACGATCACATTATATCAGTAATGGCGGGTTTACACGTTGCGATATCGTAGTACGATTTCAATCAAAAGTCACGTGGTTCGATCGTTGGAGCCGATATCGTTCCTGCGTTGTATGGTGTGAACGTCCAATACGATGCAGGAACGATGTCAATGCGATATCGGGGATTGAATGAGCGTGCTTTTCAATGCCCCGATATTGAAGGGAGATTGGAGTCGGATCGTGCTGTGTAAACGCTCAACTACGATGCGATTTGAAACGTCACCCATTCACTCCCATGTTAAGTGTGCGATCCTGGGTTGGGGGGCGTAGACATCGCACGGACGTTGTATTCCGATATCGCAGCGTGTAAACATCCAATGCGATGGGGGAGAAACGTGCACTAATTCCGCGCTCCCGCGCCATTGAGTTGCGATATCGCAACGATATTGAAGCGTGTAAACCCACCATAAAAGTCACATCAATCAAATTGACCCAATAGCCGGGGCATGTCCCAACATGTGTTTCCACAGCAAAACGAGCATTGGGACTTATCCCCCGGCTACTGGATCAGTTCAATCAATGTGACTTTTACTGATCTAATATGATCATGTACTGTTCAACATGATCTACATGGGCACCAGCACATTTACCTCCCCACCCCTCCTACAAAAAGGAGCATAAAGCCACAGCAATGTCTCCTTGTTGTGTCCATGATGTCCTTCAATTCTACGAAACGGAAGTATTCACTGCCATGTGACAGCCCGCTGCTTTCCCTGGAGTAAGGCTATGTTCACATGCCGCGTATTTTCTGCGCTTTTTTCGGCTGCGTTTTCCCTTAAAGCTCATCTGCATCTGTGTTATCATTAAAGTGAATGGATTTTCCCCTTTTGCCGTTCACACACAGTGTATTTTACAGATGAGCTTTTGGGGTAGAAAACTGATCCGTAAAAAGAATGATCATGTGAATTCTTAGTGCTTTTTTGTGCGCACTTCCCTCCATAGGCCTCATTACAAGTGCTCTTCACACAATCCGCTATTCCAGCGCTTCTAAGCTGAGGCATAGGAGGATGTGATGTCACATGGGAGCAGGAAGAATGCTGTGTTGTGAGATATTGGGGCTGTAGTTTCTTTTTAGCAGTGCATGTACATACGCTGCTAAAGCGAAATAGAAGTGAACAATGGTAATAAAATAAAACACTTGCCTCGACTGTCCCGGGATGTGGGGGGGGGGGGGGAGGAGACGTCCATTTGAGACATCAGCTGCAAGGACCTGAATCAGCTGATCAGCCTTGCCGGCCACCAAACGGTCAGCTGATATGCCGGCTGGTGAGCTGACAGTTTGACGGCCGTAAAGTAATCATCTGATGTTGGCTCCAGTTTTGACATCGCTGGATCGTAGACTGTCGAAGGGAATTGGTGGGTATGTAATAAAGTGGTGAATGAGGTGTCTGGTATTTTTTTTTTTGTTTTGTTATAAAAGGTTTTTTTCTGGTGTCTGTCTCTTGTTTTTTTTTTTTTGTTTTTTTTTTAAAAACAAACTTTTTTTCCACTATTGCTAACGGCCGGCTGTCATACCGGTGGCTGACATTAGCAATACGCGCTTGTTGTAAGCTGAAAATAAAGCTGTTGCCAACCCCATAATTGCCCAGTCTGCCACTGCACTGGGCAGCTGGAAGAACGGGGTAACCGCCAGTTTTGGCATTTCTCATGGAGGTGCCAATTCTGGGGCAGCTACAGGCTGCAGTTCTCAGTGTAGGGGGGGGTCAGAAAGCTTGCTCCTTACCACGCTCAGCTGCCTGGATTCTGGCGAGGCCAACGTCGTGTTTTGTTTTGTTTTTAAACTGAAAATAAAAATGGGGCTTCCACACGCTGTGTATTTGCTGCATTTTCTTTACGTGAGAGCTCATCACAAATCAGGAGTGGAACAATAAGAGGAAAAGTATAATAGAAACAAGTGCTCCACTGCTGGATTTGATCACCCACTGCTGCTTTGGGATGAGCTCGCATGTAAAAAAATCCAGCAAATACGCAGCGTGTGAACACACACTTAGCTGGCAATAGAAAGTGCTGCTGGAGCCTACGTGGTTTTTTTTGTTTGTTTGCGTTTTTGATGCATTTTTGTGTCACCTTTTGTCACAAAACTGCGTACCTTTCCTTCTCTCAGCAAAGTCTGAGAATCCTGAAGTATTCTGCCCACAATACTTATTTTTTCCTTGTAATTTAGGTGCAGATTTTGGTCAAGACAAAAGAATGAGCTGTGAATTGTTTGCTGCATTTTGTATCCTTCCAGCCATTGAATACAGTAGAAAAAAAGCATGACCACATCTGCACCAAAAACGCATGAGTTTTGTAGTGCCTTTTCCTGCCACAGGGGGCAGTTTTGCAGCATTTTTGCTGCAGACATTTGTGCCCCAGATACTCGGTATCAGCACAAATCCTAAGGCAAGGTTCACATTACATTTGTGGTGTCTAACACAACCGTTTGAAAGCAACACAAGCGCAATGTACAGACCTTTTAACGCATTCATATGCTTACATTCATAAAACGCATACTAACACATGTCAAAATGGGCATCCGTTTGTAAATTGAGTTTTTTGAAACTTGCATGAAAATGTGGACTACAGCGTTTTTCTATCCTGTTAAAAAAACGTACAGAAATGGTAATGTTTTTCCCATTGGACTCTATATTACAAACACAATATAACACAATGCAACAGATTTATATGTATTTGTAGCATGCATTATATTGCATTTGTCTCCCGTTGCTTCCTTCCGGCATGACTCATTAAGCTTTATGCATATTCACTGCAATGACCAATCACAGACACTAGTTTTGTGTGATAGCATCTGTGATTGGCTGTTGCAATCAGTCTGCACCTCCACAATCTGAAACTGGTGTCCAGGGCTTTGGAATCTGTAAACCAAACCTCCAACTTCTCAATTTCCCTGACTCCGATTTCGACTCCATGACTCAGACTCCTTCATACATGGCTTATGTTTAAGTGATACATTTATTGTAGAACATCACTTTTATTAATCATTATTATAATACAATAATCAAGATATTAATTCATAATCATAATATTCATCATTTTTTCTGCATTAAACTACTGTACACAATTTATTATATATTTTAGGAGTCTTGAGTCTGCCCATTATATTCCAACTCTGATTCCGAGTCCACCAAAATGGGCTCCAACTCCAAAGCCCTGCCGGTGTGTGTGCTTGGTTGCCATACACATTAGTGTATGGCAACCAACCTGGCTGAAGTAGTGTGTAAAATAAATAAATAATGAGGAAAAAGGGGTCTTCCGTACTTTTCACTCTCAGCCCCCAGCTGTGCACTTTGTCTTGCCTGAGTATCAAATAAGGGTCCCTACACTGTGCTCTTTTTAATTAAATAATTTAAAAAAAACAGCGGTGTGGAGTCCCCTACAATTTGAAGCTTGTCCAAGATAAAGTACACAGCTGGGGGTTATTGTTACCTAGGGGAGGCACATAGTTATTGCCCCCAGGGTTCATTAGAAGCGCCAAATTCTGACACTTTACTCGGCTCTTCATGATGCCCTGGTGAGTTGGCATCAGGGTGATAGAAGGGGTTAATGACAGCTTTGTATTGACAGGTTACTATTAATGCTGGATTGATGAAATCAGATGTCTTCTGATACCCACCCATTACCAATCCAGTAAGTGAATAGTTAATAAACACACACAGAGAAAAATCCGTTATTAAAAATAAAACATACTGACAGTACTTATTTACCCATTTATTAAAAGTCCCAACAACATACCCTCCGATGATAATCCACCACGAGGCCCCCACGTTGGAATCTCAGCTCTGTTGCAACAGAGGCCATGCTGAAGAAGCTTCCTGTCATCGTGCAGAATAACGGAACTGACAGCTGTGGCCATGTAAGGGGCGAGTCAGTGAGGTCACCCAAGAACATAGCTCGGACACCATAACTAGGCAGCTAGGCAACCTGTGTATGGTAATCAAGCACAGACACAGGTACAAATTGTGCGAGTACAGTCTGGTTGCAAGAGCCAATCACAGATTCCCTCAGAGAGTGCGTCTGTGATTGACAGTTGCCAGTCAGTGCAGTGAATGTTCATGAAACTTAAAGAGAGTCTCCCGTAACCAAGCAGTGGGAAGCTGGTAAGCTCTATCTATCCATAACACGTTTTTTGATGTACCAAAAAGATGCAACTTTTTTGGTCAATTAAAACTGATATGTTTAATGGATCCATTAAACAGACAGCAAAAACAGAACAGGAGCCTCACCTAACAGCGGATTACCGGAGCACTTTGCTTTTAGAACTGAGCTTTTAGAGTTCTTGAGAAAAAACACCTTTATTATATGGAGCTTCACCCCGCCAATCATATAAGAATCTATATACATAATCGCCAGTTTTGCACTTCCGGCCACTGTGCCGCTATCGCGAGCGATGGCGCACATGCGCCATCGCGAGCCGCCGACACTGGCCGGATGCGCAAACATCCTGGCGCCACACACCCGCCCGCCGCTGACCCGTCACATCCTCCCGCTCCCCGCCGCTCACCCGCCACATCCTCCCGCTCCCCCGCAATTCCCGCCCGGCGCCGACCGCCGCCTCTACCTCACACCGGCCAATGGGAGCGAGCGGGGTGTGCCAGGTAGCAAAGCCTGACACGCCCCGCTCACTCCCATTGGCCGCCAACACCAGCCAATGGGAGCGAGCGGGGCGTTTCAGCCAGCAAAGCCTGACACGCCCCGCTCACTCCCATTGGCCGCCACACACCGCTAACACCGGCCAATGGGAGCGAGCGGGGCGTGTCAGCCAGCAAAGCCTGACACGCCCCGCTCACTCCCATTCGCCCCCACCGCCGCCACACATCGCTAAACACCGCCCAATGCGCATGAGCGGGGCGTGTCACGCACCAAATCCTGACACGCCCCCCTCACTCCCATTGCCCACCGCCGCCACAGAGCTCCCAATCCCCTCCTTCCCCTCAGCTCACATCCTGAGGAGAGGGACTGATTCCACTCTGCTCCCCCCGCACACACCCCTGTGTACTCCGCTCCCCCCGCACACCCCCCCCCCGCACAGACCCCTGTATACTCTGCTCCCCCCGCACAGACCCCTGTATACTCTGCACCCCCCGCACACACCCCCCACACAGACCACTGTATACTCTGCTCCCCCCGCACAGACCCCTGTATACTCTGCTCCCCCCGCACAGACCCCTGTATACTCTGCACCCCCCCGCACACACCCCTGTATACTCTGCACCCCCCGCACACACCCCTGTATACTCTGCACCCCCCGCACACACCCCTGTATACTCTGCTCCCCCCGCACAGACCACTGTATACTCTGCTCCCCCTGCACACACCCCTGTATACTCTGCACCCCCCGCACACACCCCTGTATACTCTGCTCCCCCCGCACAGACCCCTGTATACTCTGCACCCCCCGCACACACCCCTGTATACTCTGCACCCCCCGCACACACCCCTGTATACTCTGCACCCCCCGCACACACCCCTGTATACTCTGCACCCCCCGCACACACCCCTGTATACTCTGCACCCCCCGCACACACCCCTGTATACTCTGCTCCCCCCGCACACACCCCTGTATACTCTGCTCCCCCCGCACAGACCACTGTATACTCTGCTCCCCCCGCACATACCCCTGTATACTCTGCTCCCCCCGCACATACCCCTGTATACTCTGCTCCCCCCGCACATACCCCTGTATACTCTGCTCCCCCCGCACATACCCCTGTATACTCTGCTCCCCCCGCACAGACCACTGTATACTCTGCTCCCCCCGCACAGACCACTGTATACTCTGCTCCCCCCGCACAGACCACTGTATACTCTGCTCCCCCCGCACTCATCCCTGTATACTCTGCTCCCCCCGCACACACCCCTGTATACTCTGCTCCCCCCGCACACACCCCTGTATACTCTGCTCCCCCCGCACACACCACTGTATACTCTGCTCCCCCCGCACACACCCCTCTATACTCTGCTCCCCCCGCACACACCACTGTATACTCTGCTCCGCACTGACCCGCCTGTATACACACAATTCATTTCATATTAGTAGTAATATATTAATCACAGTGGGAGAATAAGGACTTTGAAGTTACATCATCTGAGCAGAGACTGTGACGAAGCCTACAGTATCTGCAATTACTGCCTGCACTATAGAAAAACAATGCTTGTGTTAGGGCGTTAGTGGTATTCTCATCCAAATGTTGGAGACACGGATCCAAATAAACAAAAGCAGATCCCCTCTCCATGGTATCAACTGTTTTTCTGTTTCTGACACATGGAGATCTTTTTTCTCTCCACCATTGCTACTGTAGGTAAACATTTCCAATGTGGGTATATGAGGGTCCATAATATTTTACTAATGCAGTACATTATAATACGTGTTCTCTTAGAACAATCCAGTAAACACTGTCTCCAGCTATTTGTCACGTGTGACAGAGGTAGGTGTAATCACTATGTAGGGAGTATGATGTTTACCTGAGCCTTATTACACCTCAGAAGCGCCATGTGATCCTCATCTGCCTGCACTACAGCAGCTGCCTAATTGCTGTTTCTACTAATAACATCAATTCCAGAGCTCCACCTATCTCTGTGTAATCTTTCTGATATTAGCTGCTAGTTGGAATGGAGACTTGTACTTTTTTTTTTTTTAATTAACGCTGCAACATCCAGAAAATCCAGAAAACACTATCAGGATGAGACCCCTAACAGGATCCATGATATGGATGCAAAATGGTCCAGCCATTGGGGACAACTCTTTCAAACTGGCATTTTGCCCGCTAATTTTCCTGAGGGGCGTGCTAGAGCATGACACACCTAAGGCTAGGTTCACATTGCGTCTGTGCTGTACTTTTACTGGATCCGTTTGATAGCAGCACAAACGCAATGTAAAGGACACGTAACATATGCAAAATAGGCATGTGTTTGCAAGTATACGTTTATTGAAACGCACAGGCAAACGTGGACTGCAGCGTTTCCCAGCCCGTTAGAAAATAAACACAATATAACTCAATGCTACAGGTTTGTTCAAATTTGCAGCATTTCATTACATTGCCTTTGCAGTAGATGATAGGATAGATAGATTAGAGAATAGCATTACCAGTCTCCCTGCTCTGCTGCTTCAGGGTTGCTGGGTCATAAACTTTAGTGAGTGGAGCAGGGAGAGAGCAGGGAGACTGGTAATGCTATTCTCACGCTCTCTATCTCTCTCTGTCTATCTCCATGTAGCGCAAACATTGTGAGTTACCAAAAACTTATGTGCTCTAAAATGCCTAAAAATGTCACAATTGCTGTCAGTTACAACAGAAACCGTTATTGTTTCAGTTGTAATGGGCAGCTCGAACGTAATGTGAACCTCAAGAGACGAACATCACTTAATAGGACAACTTCAAAAGGGAGACAGAAGCACATTATGCTTTTACCAGTATAAAGTACATGTAACTGTTGCTCTGGATCCACAATCCACGTGCACCGTGGTGACCAAATGAACCCAAAGGATAATTGTGTGAGTGACCCGGGTCGCCGTATGATGAAAAGGACCACTGTGATGAATCGTGCAATGGTGGCTTTATTCATTCTACGCGTTTCAGAGCATTATCCTCGCTCCTTCATCAGGAATCCATCCTTCATTAGGAAACAAACCAACTGGTTGGTTTCCTAATGGAGTGAGGATAACACTCCGAAACGTGTCGAATGATTAAAGCCACCATTGCATGATTCATCACAGTGGTCCTCTTCATCATACCGCGACCCGGATCACTCACACAATTATCCTTTGGGCTTGAAACATCACTTTATGAAATAATTACATTACATAAAAAATTTGTGTGTGCCTTTGTACCCCTCCACCAGAAATGGTGCTGTCAGAAAGGAGGACATTTCTGGTGTAAGTTCTTCTACACCTGCGCTCTGCCAGCCCCCATTCTGCTGTTGCACAAACCTCAGCAATCCCTAAATTTGAGCACGATGTCTGTCAGAATTCTGGCAAAAACAACTTCATTAAGTGAAGCCATTGCTGTTTTTTTCTCCTTTATTCAGAAATCATATTCGTTGTCATTATATAAAATTGTGCATTTAAAGGGTAAAAAGCTGCAAGAAATGTTTAAATCTACTAAAGACACAAAAAACAAATTCCAAAGTTTGTGGTTTTATTGTTCCATAAAATATTGCAGATCTATGATGACATATTTGTAATAAACGCATTGCACAATGACCAGTGTCTCCTATAAGTAGTTATTTGTGTGTATGAGGGGTGGTATACTAAGTGTTTTTCTTCATTTTCCAGGAATATGAACGAATTTCAAAGGTTTTGCAGGAATATCAGAAGAAAAAGAATGTGAGTATATTCAGTGCACATAACAGGGAAAAGCATGCTTGTGGTTTCCTCATTCATCTTTCAAGCTGAATCTTAAAAGAAGCTTTATTTTGCAGCCAATATAGCCATTTGCGTGTAGTCTAATTCTATGATGCATAAATTCCGGTAACAGGGAATCTGTCAGCAGGATTTTGCTATGTAAGCTTAAAGGGTTAAAAAAACAATCAGCAGCTGTGCTTCTTATCTGTGTGTGTGCTATTGCTTACCGAACCTAAAGGGTTTCTTACCTTGTGATTAGCTTTAGAGGACTTTACTGTATTTTTCACTTTATAAGATGCTCCGGATTATAAAACGCACCCCAAATTTAGTGAAGGAAAAGAGAAAAAAAATCTTTTTAATGTTAAATGGGGTCCGTCCTATAATTCCAGTGTGTCTTACAATCAGTACATATGTCCCTCATCCTGGTACGTGCCCCCCCCCCCCCATCCTGGTATGTGTCCCATTCTGGATATGATCCCTCATCTTAGTACATGGCCCCCAACCTGTGATCCCCACCATGCTGGCGCAGAGCCCCCAGTCCGTGCTGGCGCAGAGAAAAAGTGTGTGTTATAGTCCAAAATATACGGTACATGCATGGCAGTAGGACACACCCCCTGCTGTGATTGATACTTCACTGTCAGTAGAGAGCCTGGTGTGGGTGGGGGCAGCTATCTCAGCTCAGCTATATGCTTAAAACTCAATTCTTTGTCAGAACCGCTGCCTCCAGCAATCTTTGTGAAACACCGTTTGATACAGGTTCTCTTTACCTACTGAATGTTAATACTATCAGATAAAATGGCAAAAACCTGCTGACCGATGCCTTTTAAGTCTTTCTGTCACTCCCTTATGGGGTAATCTTCCTGTTCTCTGCTTATGTTCTCTTTAAATTTTACCCCTGCGCAAGGAAAAGTAATGCAGTATACGGAAGTGTAAATATCATGAAAGGCGGCTCTAATGGTGCCAATGCAATGCGCCGTTGCTCTGAAATTTTGTCATTTATTGATATATAATATGTATCCTTTGTAATATTTTATCCAGTCATATTCCCTACCTCTGCTTGAGGGTACTGCTACTGACAGGTCACCTTTAATGACCCAGGTCATCATTATTTTGATGTCTTTTAGTGTTTCTTCAAGGCAGAGAGTTGCCATTTGAAATTACTTTAGTTTTGTGCCATGTCTGTGATCTGCTTTTTTTCTACAACATTAAACAACTGAATGAACATCCTCCGAGCCAGGTGATACCATAATTTTTGCCAGGGGTTGTAATATTACCCTTGAATAGTGTCTGGGCAGACATTTTGAAAACATGTAAAATCATTATTCTACCCATTGCAGTTTCCATGTTGTTAGCATTATCAGACTCTGCAGAGAGCTGCTGCATTAGTCCTGTCCATTATAAGCAGAGACGATTAGTCCTGGCTGTGTTAAATTGTCATGTAATTATGCACTCCCTCTCAGCAGCGATCTCCTCTCTCCTCCTTTCTCCCTCTACTCTCCGGGTACTGTGGTTTCACTTTTATGAGATCTATTCTGTTAAGGACATAGGGAGAGAGCGATTGCAAGTCTGCCTTATCTTATTTAGACTCCATATGTTTTTCTAAGCAGGTATCCCTGCTGTAACAGTTTGTGTTGTATTTCACCTCTTTCCTGGCTGCAGACAGGGAGCAGAGCGGAGAATACAGCCCTCCCCCCCCCCCCCACCCCCCCAATGTCCTGTACTGTGATTTGACATGCATATTCATCGTATGGGGAGTGGATAGCGGAGAACTAAGGCTGGCTTCACATTTGCGTATGGGAAGGCAGCATATGCTGCGTTCCCATACGCAGTCAAACGCATGCGCACATGCGTTCCTATGTTTAACATAGGAACGCATAGTGCCTGCGTTTGCTGCGTTCGGGTGCGGATGCGGAAGATATCTGCTCCCGGGACGCAGCATGTTGCATTTTTTGTGCGCTTGGGGACCTTGGAAAATCAGCAAGCGTCCCCAAGCGCACAAACAATGCGTTGGTGTCAATGGGTCCGCAGTGTTCTGCACTGCACAGAGCAGGAGAACGCTGCGGACCCATTGAAATCTCTCCCGGTGGCCGCCGGTGATGTCACAGGAGATCACCGACGGCCACCGGGAGATCAGCTGAGCCTCTTATGATCTCCTCCTCCCCGCCGCCGGTAATCTGCTAGCGGTGTCGGCGGGGAGAAACAGCTGATTTGACAGCTGTTTGAATCTTCCCACGCCGACATCTCTCGGTGTCTGCGCGGGAGATTCAAACAGCTGTCAAATAAGCTGTTTCTCCCCGCCGACATGTCCCGGAGCTTACCGGCGGCCGGGAGGAGGAGATCTCCGGCGCTGATCTTCACCTCCAGACCGCCCCCGGACACCTCCGATTGGCTGGCCAGGCTGCATAGTGATGTGTCCGCAGGCGGACATTCTCCGCTGCGGACACATCAAAATGACATGCTTTTGCCTGCATTTGTGTCTGCATGCCATCAGCATGCAGACACAAACGCTAATGTGAAGCCAGCCTAAGTGGATCACTCACTCTGACAGATGGAATGAATCTCTTTATTTGACGTTTACAGGAGATTGGAGGGATATATAAATAAAAGAAATACATGAATAGAGAGATCTTAAAGAAAGGAATTATAAAATTATGGCAGTTACATATGGATTTTTGACCTGACCGTTTTCCTTTAAGGGAAAATGTCATGTAAAAAAAAAATGCTACCAACCTGCAGATGTGGTGTTAATATGCACAATCTAAAGCCGCCTCCTGCTACACTGAAAGTATGGTTACCGAGTGTCAATAAACTGTATTCCTCCTGGCAGCCACCGACTTTGTCATAGAGGGGCAGCCGGAGCAGCTTCAGCCTGTGCTCGGTATACATTGAGCAGCAGCTGTAACCGCTCCCAGTGCTGCCTGACAGCCGGCTGATGCACTAAAGAGTCACCTGTCACTCTGTGCACACGGTTACAGCTGCCGCTCACTGTCTACTGAGCGGTGACTGAATCAGAAGTGGCTGCAACTCTGACTGAAAGCTGGAGGCTGCCGGGAGCAATAAGCCTCATTCCTCCTGGTAGTTAAATGTATGGTGTGGCCAAGCAGCTTTAGATACTATTAACCTGCAGAATAACCCCATATATGTAGCTTATTAGTGTTTTCTTTACATGACAGGCTCCCTTGAAACCGTATTGTATTGAATTAGATTCATCATGTCTAACAATACCACATGGACATTAGACTACATTGTCTTCTTTCTCGGCACAAAATGAACTTTGAACCTCCAACCCGTTTTATTGCTGGATGTTCAACATGTGAATGATTGTACCTGGCCCCGGCTGAATGTTTCTAGAAGCAAGTATGTGAAATGCAGGCTAACCTAATGTGTCTTTTTTTTCCCCAACAGGATCCTACATTTTTGGAGAAAAAGGAGCGTTGTGAATACCTGAAGAACAAGCTTTCTCACATCAAGCAGAGAATACAGGAGTATGACAAGGTCATGAACTGGAATGATGGATTTAATTAGCGGTCGGAAAGATTTATTTCTGTAAATAGCATTTTTGTCACTTTTTTCTTAGACTGTTCACATTTTAGCCGTGTCTTCATTTTTAAAACAAAAATCAACTGGAACCTTCACACGACCGACCCCAAAGACTGACGACGGCCCCTCTTACATTATATTGGGGTCTGGCAGGAAGAATTGCCGATGTGAGCGGAGCCTCTGTCTTCACAAACCTGTTAAACATTGCAGCGTATTTTACATCCATGTTTTATTGTAAATATTTTAATGTGAAAAGTGTTAGATATTAGTTATATAGAAGACTACATAGATCCATCCAGGAGTAGTGCTTATACTGTGGCTAATTAAGTAATTAAAATTTTAATATTTTTTTGTATTTTTCTCATTTCATAAAAAAAAAAAAAAACTATTTGTAATAAACATATTTCAGCTGTAACCAACTAGTGGAAACACTTGTCATTGTATTTTCTTATTCAGGAGCATATACTGTAATAATGGGATGTAATTTCTACAGATTAGTGATGTAACATTCTTCCATGTTAAAAATGTCTTTTATTTTTTTATTTTCTTAACGGCATGGTTTAGTTTTATACCAAAAATGTTATCTATTATACATTTATATTATGTAATATATTATATAGTATAATTTGATTATATATATCACCACTGCTTCACCAGATATTTTCTTGGCCTTTTTTTATTTTCATAGATGGGCATTCACTTTGTGCTCTTATGAGCTAGGATCGGATACGTAGAATAAAAAACGTATACTTTGTTACGTTTAGCTCTTAACCATCTAAAAATATATCACATTAGGAACGTTTATTTTGGCATGCATTTAACTGGTTAGCACTTAGCAGCACAGGCACTGGTGTAACAGGGGCCCAAGAGGTAAGAGGGCCACATCCACCTCCAACACAGCTATAGATGTGGGTTATGATGGACTATTGGGCTCCAAATAGTCCATATATTCTTTAACAGGCGTCATACCTTTCTTTATCTGTGCCTGAAGATAGGATAAGTATACATATATGTTTTTACTTATCTTATCTATAAGAAATAGTGCATGACAGACAATACAGGTGCATATGCCTTTTTTCTTGAATGGGTTGTATGTCCTAATTATATGCCCAAAATTACTATGTGAAAGTAAGTGTTTGGTTCCCTAGCTTGTTTTAAAGTGAATTTGTCAGTAGGGTCAACCTTCCTAAGCCATCTATATGAGCATCAGGTAATAGGGAAGAAAATGGTGTGTCACAGTCCGCGCCGCCACGATCATTCACTCCAAAGAAAAGCACATGAAGATGGAACTTCAAAACGAACTCCTTTATTTCCTCCTGCCTCCTACGCGTTTCGGTGCCCTCCTGGCACCTTCCTCAGGGATCCCTGAGGAAGGTGCCAGGAGGGCACTGAAACGTGTAGGAGGCAGGAGGAAATAAAGGAGTTCGTTTTGAAGTTCCATCTTCATGTGCTTTTCTTTGGAGTGAATGATCGTGGCGGCGCGGACTGTGACACACCATTTTCTTCCCCATTACCTGATGTTTCTCCACACTTGTGTGGATGGTGGAAGTCCTGCAGCAGCTATCTAGGAATAATCATTGAATACGCCTTCAAGCCAGTTGTGGGTTACACAACTGCCCCAGGTGAGTGAATCCCTGTTTTCACCACTTATATACTCAGTGCCGCAGTGATAGGGCACTATTGCGCCTCTTGTTCCCCTCCTTCTTTTATCTATATGGGCATGTAGGTCATAGAGTAGAATAAAATGAAAGGTTTATATCTACAATCTGATGTGTTATTCCAGAGAAATCCACAGTTTTCTTATATTCAAATGAGCTGTTGAGAATTATTGACTGATACAGATCTCCATGAGAACCTGCCTCCAGAGTTTATTTTAAATGAAAATGCAGTAATCCCTGTGTGAGACATGTAATGACTGACACATTGATACTGTGGCGCCCCTCCGGGTAAACCGCCAACAGAGGTATTGCACTTCTGCGGTTAGGAAGTGTAGTGCCCTGTTCTTCAGGTGTTGGGATGGTATGGTTGAGCCCAAAACACACACACGCAGTGACAGGCCCCTGGGACAATGGGTGGACCCTGAGGGAGGATCCAGGCCACAAAAGGGGGATGAGACAGTGTTAGACACATTAGTTTAGTATTAAGAGATGGAGAAGTAACATCAACTGACGGAAGAGTGGTAGTCGGGAGTGCAGAGGCGGTGTGGTGCCGACTCCCGTAGGTTGGAGCCATAGGCGCACCCAAGGGGGGGACCTACGTGTCTGGACCCCCCCCCTTTGGACGGCCCTGAGAAGTGGTGCAGTACACAAGGAGCTGGGCCCCTATGTCAGGAGACAGGAACAATTACACAGCACCCAAGGGCCCACAAAAGAGGCTGCTTTTAGGGGGGCTTCACTCCCCCAAACCCCCCCACTGGGGGCTTTGCCCCTCAGAACCCCTCTGGGGGGTGACACTGACGCACACCAGGGGCCAGGGTTACTCCCGGTTTAGACAGGCGATTCTTCTCCTTCCTTGTCACGGGTGGACCGCGCCTGCCGGTAGTGGGGGCCCGGTGTGGTGCAGATCAAAATTGAGGTCGTCTTACGGGAACAGATTAAAAAGGGGTTTTAATTTGTTTTCTTCGTGACGCCACCTATGAGTAGATTCGGTAAGGACTACCGACGCTGCGGAACCTCCCGGGGTGATGGACAGCAGCAAGATGTTACGCTCCCCACAGGCTGAGCGGTGATCCCCGGGGGCTGGAGCTGCTCAAGATGTTGTGCGGCAGCTGCGGTTACCTTAAGTTCATGACGGACAGTTCATAAGGAGACACGGACACAGATAGTCTCTGCAACGGTTCTTTACTGTAACCAGCAGGCAGTACATGGCTTACAGTGGTTGAGTAGAAGACCGGGTGGACTTAGCAGTGATAGTACTCCTCAAAGATCCGCAGTGTACCTCCTCTCTACCTCCTTAGTTTCTCTTGCCAGCGTCGCCCAGGAATACCAGATCGGGTACGGGGAGGCTGCTTCAATGCCCTATCCATGATGTACGTTCTGGATGCTTTGGGGAGCCTTGGGTCCCTCGGTGGGTACACCGCTGGTTAGACGACTGGAAACTGGCTGGTGGTGGGGTGCTCCTATAAAGCTGATCCTCCACGGGGCTGGTTCGCGTGGCAGAGGTGAACTGCTGCCAGCTTCGGTACCAGTGAACCGGCTGTGAGTTGTGGGCACGGGAGTCTTTTAGGAACCCGTGTAGCTATGCCCATTCCCGGTAGTTAAGGCCTCGAGTGCTGACACCCGACCGGTGACGGCCCAGGGGCCCGCACGGAGTGCGGAGCCCCCGCTCCACTCCAAGTTCTGTGTTCTAGGCTCTAGATCCCAGACTCTGTTCAGTTCTGACTGTCTAGATTATTGTGTTCTCTTCACTACCCTAACACTCCACCCACCAGGACCTATGATTGGTCCCCTGTTCTAGGTGTTGTATGTTGGGTTGGATCTCTGAGTTAACTATTTCACTGCTTGGTCTAGAGAATATTGCGGCTGCAATACTCCCTTGTGACGCACTCGTTGCGGGGCGCCACACTCCCCCTTGGTTAAATCAGCTTGTCCCCAAGCGTCAAACTACTCACATTACAGAGGTTTTTACATTTTTATACATATATGACACACTTTTATTAAAGTAGAAAACAGGTAAAGAAATGCTTTGATGTTATAAGCAAAGAAACAGGTAATCACTTTGTGCGGACCCGGCGGGCGGTCGACTGTACTTTAACTAGAGTCCAGGCTGTAGCCGCGAGATCACACAGTCAATGATTAACGGTAAACAGAGTCATTGATGAAAGTTCAAGTTTTTAAAGTCACTGGCTCTGAGGGTGATGGCGTACCCGGATAGCAAACCACCCATCTGCACAAGCATAGCGCTCATAGGTGATAATATCGCCCCGGTATAGGTCGCGATCGGGATGTCCTCTTGGCAAGTTTGACTCAACGTCCCGGCGCCCCACAAACACCTCCTCATTCAAACCCACCTCCCAAGCGAACCCCCACCCGGTATGTAAGTTAAAGGTGGAAATTCTACCTTCACGGCGGAGTTCATCAGGCAGCGGCGGCTGGCGGCGAGCCTCGGCACGGGCCTCCATGTTGGCGCGTTCTCGGGCTTGCCACTCCTCTCGTCGTCTCTGGCGTACATCTCCGTCGTTACGGCTCGGGGTGTAAAGATGAGTAATGGAGCTGGTGGTTTGGCGGGAAGCTTGAACTTGGCGGGCTGTCTGTATCGGAACCCGGTGGAACGGCACAGGGGAAGGTGTCGGCAGTGCACCCGACCAGTGTACCCGAGCTGTGTGCCCGGAAGGAAGTTCTTTGTTGTCTCCCCAAGCGAACCCGGTGTCGAAATCCTCAGCGGTGCTGTGGGTCTCGTCGTCATCCTCTCCGACTTCTTCCTCGATGATCACATCAGGCTGCTCGTTGATGAAAGACGTTAAAGCTTGTTCCGTTGTACAACGGGGCGGTGGTGCTGCGGATCCTTCCGTAGGGACGTCCTGCAGGGCTTCCAGGCTGCCTGCTTCTTCATCTGTTTCCGCAGGTAAAGGTGTTTCAATCCCGGTTACCAGGTAGGCCTCTGTGGTTGCAGAGGAGGCCTCCGGTTCTAGGGAGAAACAAGCGACTGTCTCTGTACTGGTGAAACATGTCGCGGGTTCCTCAGTGGGAACCTGGTAGAGATCGAGTTCTTCCATGGAGCGTGTTATGAGCTCCGGCTCAAGAACGGAATCGGTTGCGATGTTGGTCGCTGGAACGGGTCGAGTTGCGGCCTCCACCGGAATGACACAGTCTATTGGCTCAGGTGACGGAGCAGGACAGGTGGTAGGCGAGGGTGAGGCGGTCGAGAAGCTGGTGACGTCGTCTGGGCTTGGAGAAGCTGCACCCGGTCGGCTCTGCTGCATCGCATGGTGTAGTCGTCTGCCTAGGGTCGCGCTCCAGCTGCGAATCGTCCATTCCACTGTCTCTAGTAACCGCACCCGGAGGTCTTGTAGAGCCTCTAGCCAGAAGTCGGGGCTGCCGTCTATGGTAAGGGCAGGATCCGGACCCGGTTGGCTTATGGCTGCTCTGGCCTCCGCCTCGACCTCCCGCATCAGGTCTTGGAGTCTCATGCTGGCCATTCTTCTTTGGAGGGAAACCACACCCGATCAACCGGTAAGACGTTCTGGTTGAGCTGGTGAAGATGTCTTCTCTCTCTGTCGGTGTGTCTAGGTATGACACTCCCATCTCCTCTGGGCTTTTGTAGTCCAATCGTGGGAAAAGTCTTTGGGGTCCGCCCCCATGGTTGATTCGAGCAATCAGGGCGGACAAAGAGTTTGGCGCCTTTCGTCCTTAACCCTCCCACAGTGAGGGGGGGGTTGACTCACTCCTGGGCTTCACGTGGCGGCTTCTTGTGGCGGGAACGCCATCTTGGGCGCCATCTTGACCCAATGGTGTAAAGGCGGGAAAGTTCTTTTAGGGACGAACAAAGTCCAATTGTAGACAATAAAGTCCAGTTTAAGCACAACATACCCGTTGGTAACGGGCCTGCTCGTATCCTGTTCGTGACGCCATTTTCTGACGCACACCAGGGGCCAGGGTTACTCCCGGTTTAGACAGGCGATTCTTCTCCTTCCTTGTCACGGGTGGACCGCGCCTGCCGGTAGTGGGGGCCCGGTGTGGTGCAGATCAAAATTGAGGTCGTCTTACGGGAACAGATTAAAAAGGGGTTTTAATTTGTTTTCTTCGTGACGCCACCTATGAGTAGATTCGGTAAGGACTACCGACGCTGCGGAACCTCCCGGGGTGATGGACAGCAGCAAGATGTTACGCTCCCCACAGGCTGAGCGGTGATCCCCGGGGGCTGGAGCTGCTCAAGATGTTGTGCGGCAGCTGCGGTTACCTTAAGTTCATGACGGACAGTTCATAAGGAGACACGGACACAGATAGTCTCTGCAACGGTTCTTTACTGTAACCAGCAGGCAGTACATGGCTTACAGTGGTTGAGTAGAAGACCGGGTGGACTTAGCAGTGATAGTACTCCTCAAAGATCCGCAGTGTACCTCCTCTCTACCTCCTTAGTTTCTCTTGCCAGCGTCGCCCAGGAATACCAGATCGGGTACGGGGAGGCTGCTTCAATGCCCTATCCATGATGTACGTTCTGGATGCTTTGGGGAGCCTTGGGTCCCTCGGTGGGTACACCGCTGGTTAGACGACTGGAAACTGGCTGGTGGTGGGGTGCTCCTATAAAGCTGATCCTCCACGGGGCTGGTTCGCGTGGCAGAGGTGAACTGCTGCCAGCTTCGGTACCAGTGAACCGGCTGTGAGTTGTGGGCACGGGAGTCTTTTAGGAACCCGTGTAGCTATGCCCATTCCCGGTAGTTAAGGCCTCGAGTGCTGACACCCGACCGGTGACGGCCCAGGGGCCCGCACGGAGTGCGGAGCCCCCGCTCCACTCCAAGTTCTGTGTTCTAGGCTCTAGATCCCAGACTCTGTTCAGTTCTGACTGTCTAGATTATTGTGTTCTCTTCACTACCCTAACACTCCACCCACCAGGACCTATGATTGGTCCCCTGTTCTAGGTGTTGTATGTTGGGTTGGATCTCTGAGTTAACTATTTCACTGCTTGGTCTAGAGAATATTGCGGCTGCAATACTCCCTTGTGACGCACTCGTTGCGGGGCGCCACAACACCCCCCTTTCAGGGCCGGTGTGTGTTTCTTGGACCCCTACCTTGGGAAATTTCTGGGTGCGCCACTGGTTGGAACAATGTCACCCCACTCACCCACGGGATGGAAAGATTGACTGAAGGAGAGAGAGAAGCTCTAGGGGTACGAATGAGATATCAATTCCCCGTACGCCCGAATCTGTTGAGACAGAGGGGTTGGTGGAGGACACAGGGACTAACCCTGCAGACGGTGCGGAAGCTTCAAGCCTGAGCTGAAACCATAGGCCTGAGACTTCTAACGGGAGCTGTGGCCAAACACCTGCCACATCTTGGGGAAGATGGCCGAACTAGGGAGCAGTGCCCGGGAGGAATCCTAATGGTGTTCAGGATACACAGAAGCACCTGTGGCTACCGGTACCTGAGCTCTGTGCTGTGGAGGGCATTGAGAGCCTGGGGGCAGAGCGACGACCCGCTCATCTCAAATGAAAATTACCCCTTATAACGTTGAGAGAAGAAACCCACCAGAGACTGTGAAACTTAGAAGGGAGAGTAAGGGCACCAACCGTGGCTAAACTGCTCTTTCTCCAGAGCCGGGTTGGTACAAAGTACCGGAGACTGGCAGAGAGCGTACCCGGCATCCATGTTTAACACCTGAGTAAAAATAACTGGACTGCAGCTGTGGTATGAGACTTTTATTTGCGGCGACCATGGGGCGCAGAGGCCGCCTATGACATCGGAGGTATTGCTGACTGAGTAACCAACTGCCGAGGTACGAGCCGGGGGAAACTACTCCACTGCCCTGGGTAATGCGCTCCGCAAGTGGGGAGCGGGACTATCTAAGCTGCTGGTCATTATCCCCAGCAGTTCTGCAGTAGCGGCGGCCACATACCTCTTATCCCCTCAGACTTTCCCTAACATCATCCCTTTATTAAAATGGCACCACAAGGGTCTCGGGCCCCCGTCTGTCCCCGTTAAAAGATCTGAGAAGTGAAGACGTGAGAACAACTAGGAACTGCCCGATACAGAGTCTTCCCCGGCCATGGAGTGGGCGTGTCAATACTATCACATACAAGCTCTGCAGTGAGATCAGACCTAACAGTATAACAGAAGTGAACTTTATTTAATTGCAAACATCTGCATTGAGTAGTCATCTCATAGTGCTGTCGGCTCTGCTAAACTTTCTTTTACCCACACTGGCTGTCTGTGAGATGAAAGATGAAGCACTGTGAGAAGACTGCAGGTGCAAATGTTTGTATATGTAGATAAGTTTCACTCCTGCTGTTTTGCGTTTGCTCTCAATTACACACCACTCTGGAGTGAGATCAGAACTGTCAGTCATTATATGTCTCACACAGGTAAAACCTCCTGTCATTTATAATAAGCTCTGAAGGCTGATTCTTAGGGAACCTTGATGGCGGGTTTACACGTCGCGATATCGTAGTACGATTTCAATCAAAAGTCACGTGGTTCAATCGTCGGAGCCGAAATCGTGCCTGCGTTGTATGGTGTGAACGTCCAATACGATGCAGGCACGATGTCAATGCGATATCAGGGATTGAATGAGCGTGCTATTCAATGCTCCGATATTGCATAGCGATTGAAGCCGGATCATGCTGTGTAAACGCCCAATTACGATGCGATTTGAAACGTCACCCATTCACTCCCATGTTAAGTGTGCGATCCTGGGTTGGGAGGCGGAGACATCGCATGGACGTTATATTCCGATATCGCAGCGTGTAAACATTCAATGCGATGCGGGAGGAACGTGCACTAATTGCGCGCTCCCGCGCCATTGAGTTGCGATATCGAAACAATATTGAAGCGTGTAAACCCACCATTACACGTCACAACATTGCATGCAATTTCACTTGCAACTTACTGGTTGCAGTGAAATCATGGACACATTGTTAAATTTGTACACGGCAACATAATGGAACAATGTGTCCGTGATTTCACTGCAACCAGTGAGTTGCAAGTGAAATTGCATGCAATGTTGCGACGTGTAAAGGTACCCTTAGGGAGATCTATAGGTACCGTTACACGCAACAATGTTGAAACGATATCACTAACTATCTCGGGAGCGCACAGTCGTTAGGACATCGTTTTGACATCGTTGGTGAGATGTCACACATCTAGATATCATGCACGACGCCCCAACCATCCAGCGAGCAGGTATCATTCTCACAACCCAGCGAATGATACCTGTTCACTCATGTGAATGGGCGAAGTTGTGAACATGTTCTCAAATTTGCGATCAACGATCCACTGATTTATCATAATCAAATCTCGGTGTTACAGGCAACGACGTCCTAACGATGTCGTTTGAACGACTCCAAACCCGTGATGTTTGAGCAATATTGTTAAGGATATCGTGCCGTGTAACGGGGCCTTATGTCCGACCCATAGATCTTAACAGCTCCTTTGCATATAAGAAAAATGTGAAATTTTCTGTTATAACACATAGGATTGTGGAAATCAAGATATTATTCTAGACCGCTTCCCATGACCTGCATGCTGATCTAGATGGTTTATGGTGGCTTTACACACTCAGATATCTGAAACGATATAGTTTGGAATGTCACGTGACTGCGATCGTTTCGACATCGTTAGTGCGTTGTCAAACACAAGGATATCGTTAACGATGTGTAATTTGGTGCCAGCATCGTTCATTACAACTTTGTGAACGATTGGATAAAGTGGCAGGAATAGGAGATTTCAGAACGATCTCTGTCATCTTGGTGTCACACTGAACGATGCTGCACTTTGCTGGAGCGTTAATTGGACGACAAACAATAAAAGTGAGGTCCTGAGCACACTTTTGAGATGTCCGATCCAACGATTTTTCCTTCAGATATCCTGCGTTTACACGCAACGATGCACAAACGATATCGTTTGAACGATGTCAAAAGCGTGATGGTTAAACGATATCGTTTCAGATATCTGAGTGTGTAAAGCCATCCTTAGGAGGGTTGATCATACTGGCAGATTTCCTTTATAGCCCGAATACCTCTACTAAATGACTAATTACCAAAATAATACATTCATTAGTTATGTACAGTTTCTATTTTTTTCCTCTTACTTAGCCGGTCTGTCTTCAACACAAGCATTTTATGTTTTCGTTGTCACGAACTTCTCACGTGTTCCAGAATTGTTTTTGTCGTTCTGTTTTCTCCTAGTCCCCTTTCTGGATTATTTAGGTGACCACCAGAGTCAGGTTTGAAGGAGAATAGACTGTCGTCATTTCAGAATTTTCTGCTGACTGATTTCTTAAAATATCTTCACTGTAGTTGAAACTATAAAGATGGTGGTCATCCCCAGTGCGAGGTCACTGCATACCTGACAGGTAACATTATTACACAGCATGCCAGCTCCATCACTGCTCATGAATTCTCAGGATGTCTTGGCACACACCTAATGGGGAGGATTCCTCAGCTGATCATTGCTCCTAATGATAAATCACCATTTTACCCCTGAATGTCTGCAAGTCATCCTCTATATGTTACTTAGCTCAGATTGGGAAGTATAAGGCGATGTTCACACACAAGGTGCAGCAGAACCTAGGGGTTTCTAGTAACTCCAGATTCTCGGCAGGAGAAAACCTGCGTTTCATTTATTTTGTGTGTGCGCGTTTTTACAGCTTTTCTTCTGCATTTTTGCCCATAGAACACTGCAAAAACACAGAAAAGAGTTGACATGCTCATTCTTTCCAAAATGCAGAAAAACCTCGGCAGGTTTCAGTTTCTTCAAACAAATTAAAGAGGACCTGTCACTTCCCCCTTGGTGCATGGCAATCTAAATGCATCACTGAATGCAGCATGCCTGCTGCATTCAGGGAAGGGATCCCCCATATCTCTAGTCCCCCTGTGCCCTGAGAAATAGACTTTATAAATCTTACATGTAGTGAGTCCGGAGGGCATTCCTTCTTATGGAGTCAGGGCTGGCATGGAGGATTTTCTCTGCCTCTGGCCGCTCTGCACCGCCTCCTACTGCTCTGTTCCTCCTCCTTATTGTGTCCGCCCCCCTCCTTGCCTGCGCTGCGCTGACGTATAAGCTTCTGTTCTCACGCAGGCCAACAGCAAGGATGGGAGCCAGCAGCTGATGTCACAGCCTTGCTATGTGCCTGTGTGAGATCAGAAGCTTAGATGTTGGCGCAGGCGAGGAGGGGGGCGGACACAATAAGGAGGAGGAACAGAGCAGCAAGAGAAGGTGCAGAGCATCCGGAGACAGGGAAAAACCTCCATGCCAGCGCTGACTCCATAAGAGGGAATGCCCTCCGGACTCACTATATGTAAGATTTATAAAGTCTATTTCTCAGTGCACAGGGGGGCTAGAGCGATGGGGGACCCCTTCCCTGAATGCAGCAGACAAGCTGCATTCAGTGGTGCATTTAGATTGCCATGCACCAGTGGGTGACAGGTCCTCTTTAAACCAATATGTGTGGACAACTTTTCCATGAATCACATAAGTTTTGCTGGGAATCAAAAACGCATGTATAGCATAAAACTATAGTAAAAACACTGTGTGTGAACATAGCCTAAAACTGTTGACAATTGTCCTTTAACCAACAAAAACAGATATATATTAGTTTATTTTCACAAAATAGATCTCTCCGATCTTTTGCCGGAGTCCTTTCATCATTACAGGAATCCTATAGTTTGGGAACAGCTTTCTCTGTGCAGCTGTGTGTTTGGACTCGCTCATCACCTGCTGCTCTGCAGGCTATTTTTTTTCATATTTTGTCAGAAAAAAAAACTGCCTCTTCAAAGGGTGTGGATCCCTAACCACTGCTCTGAATCTAGATAGGGGAGCGTGTATCTGAATACATTTTTGGGTCCTTAAAGGGATTCTGTCACCTCCAAAAAGCCACCTAAGCTACAAAAACATGTCCCTGCAGCATCCTATGACCATTCTCACATTCCTTTAGTCTCCTAAGTGCTTACTGTCAAAGTACATAAAAATGTATTTATACACGCTCATTAGCCATGATCATGAGTAGGGACCATATTTGTTAGCCCTTAGGACGTGTTTGTTTGGTGCCTTGGTTGTCATAAGATCACGTCCTAATGGGCGTGATCTTGTATTCATATTCTAGGCAGGCCCTCCCGGCTTTCCACGTCGCTGGCTGGACATTAAATAATGCGAATCGCGTCATTTCTGGGTAGGGTGAGGTCAGTACACCCACGCTGCTCTGACCTGCCTCAAGCACGCATGCGCAATGTGGTGCTTGAAGCATAAAGAGCGGCGTAGGTGTACTGACGTCACCCTACCTGGAAATGACGCAATTCGCGTCATTCATGCCCAGCCAGCGCCGTGGAGAGCAGGGAGGGCGCCTGAATAGAGCATAAATAAAAGATCACACCCATTAGGGCGTGATCTTATGACAACCAAGGCACCAAACAAACACGTCCTAAGGGCTAACAAATATGGTCCCTACTCATTATCATGGCTATTGAGAGAGTATAAAAACGTTTTTATATACTTTGACAGGAAGCATTTAGGAGACTAAAGGAGTGTGAGAATGGTCATAGGATGTTGCAGGGACATGTTTTTGTAGCTTAGGTGGCTTTTTGGAGGTGACTGGATCCCTTTAATGGTGGTGTTAATTAACAGCAGCTTGCGCTGAGGACAAACCCATGGGCCCGATTTTTCAAAGCTTTTAAGTAATGCTTTAAAAAAAATCACCTTTTTGTTTTTGCAACATGGAGTGTTTTCCAGACAATGTTAAATGTACATCGGTCCGTCTTATGCTGTATGTAGAGATACTGTATCCACTGGATCTGCCTTCTGTGCTACCAACTACAGGAAGGCTCATAATTGAAGTAAACGGGTGTAACTACAATAGATGGAGGGGTTGCAACTGTGCCCTGGAGTCTAGGCAGCCCAAATGTCCCTTTAGCCTATATAAAAAGATTAATGCTATTTAGAGCTTTTGCATCGGGGCCCATGAGCTTTAAGTTACATCACTTGAAGTAAATTATAGGATAGGGTATAACCTAGCTCGACCTTTCTTAGGGGGCCGTCACACGCTGCGACATCTTTAGCGATATTGTAAGCGATCACGTGCACGCGCAATCGCTTACAATATCGCTCACATCGCTGGTGAGATGTCACACAGACAGACTCACCAGTGATGCGGACCCGCGATCTCGCTGGTAACTATGGTACACATCGGGTAACTAGGCGCCGCGCATCGCTTAGTTACCCGACGTGTACCATAGATACCATCTCCCAGCATAGGCGCGGTCGCTGGGAGATGGATCATCGTGGTGTCACACACCACGATGATGCAGATCGTTGCATCGTTCATCGCTAGATCTGAGAACCGAACCTCAGATCAGCGATGTCACGATCAAGCGATTTACCATCGTAAATCGCTTGATTACATGCAACGATATCTTGCCCGATATCGCTTAAGCGATCAAAAAGGAGATCGCTTAAACGATATCGGGCAAGATATCGTTCCGTGTGACGGCCCCCTTATGAGGTGCTCTGAGGAAAAATCTACCGAAGATAATTTAGAGCTAGCCTCGGCACACTCGAATGAGAAAATGAAAAAGAGAAATTTTTCTTTGTGTTGATTTTTTTATTTGTATAAAGAAAATCTTCCCACGTTTCGGCTCAACATGAGCCTTCCTCAGGGAATTGAGCTAAATTGAACATAATAACAAAAAAGTCACAATTTTTGACAGATAAAAAACACAGTATTATCAACAATAAGAGGACCCTCCCATAGGTGTCTTTCTCCTAAGTAGTCGATTGTGTGTGGATCAGGGGCGGAACTACACTGGTGCAGCTGGTGCAGCTGCACCAGGGCCCCGACCGGCTGGGGGCACCTTCAGGCCTGGAGGGGGGCCCCCAGCCGACCCCCGCAAGCTGCCGTCAAAGGAGAGGAGGGTCAGGCAAGGGAAGCAGAGAGCTTCCTGCTTCCCCTGCCTGATCCCGCCCCTCCTCTCCTCGGCTCCTCCGGCCCCTGGCATACATCCGGCGCGGCTCCCAGGTAGGAGAGCATTGAGCCTGCGGCTCCCAGCAGCACCCCCCCCCCTTCCCGGGCCGCGCCGACGGCCAGCGGCACCCCTCCCCCCCCGGGCCGTGCTGACGGCCAGTAGCCCCGCCCCCCCCGGTCCTCTCCTGCACCAGGGCCCCCGGGGGTGACGGTCCGCCCCTGGTGTGGATACATATATCATGCGCACTATTTATATACAAGTGTGCATGGTCGTAAGTGAGTGATGGCGTGCAGGGGTGTGATGCTAAGTGAGGGGGCAAAGGACTAGAAAAGAAATATAAGATGAAAGAAGGAGGGGGCATGCAGGAAAAGACAAGGCATCAGAGTGAAAGAAAAATGAAAAAAGGAGGAAACACCTGTATATAGAGAGAAGGAAAAGAAGCAGTGTATATAGAGTATAATGACTAGACTGAATATCTAGAAAGTACCTTAATAACTCAAAACGTTGGTGTAGGTGAATCTAACGTGATCCAAGTAGTATTAGAAATCTTACTGAATGGTATTTAAAGGATGATTAAGATTGCAGAGTTACAGAAATCTGTAAGGGAATATATATATATGATATATATATACATGCATATATGGCAGGATGAGGGGTCAGACTTATTATTACTTCTACACCAATTTTTAGAACTCCACTTGGGGTAGCAAATTACCAACAGTCCAATATACAATACAGCAAAATAATGGTAATAGTAGTGAATAAAATAGACCTAAAACGTAACTTTTACTCAGTACTGACTTAAAAAGGCTTGAAAACCTAGTAAAAACAAGTGCAACAAAACAGTGAGGGCCAACCTTAGTCGAATCATATGACCCAAGAAAACAACAAGTTGCTGCCCTTTTAAAAAGTTAGGGTATCACTTTTCCAATAACTTCCCTCTTAGCTAGGTACAACGGTCTGGTGGCAATAATTCCCTTCTAGCGATAGATATAGGAACAATCTCACCCGTTCCGTGGATGTTCCTAGGTGTCTGACATTCACTCTGAACCTTTCAACTGGAAGGTGTCCTTTTCTTTATAACACTGTGTTCCATTGGTCCAAGGAAGTCACCACCGTGATGTATGTGTGCCTCCTCGCTAAGCTATGCTCTGGCGTAAAAAGACAACATTCCCACATTTTTGTGCAACCACAACTTTTGCAAACAGTTTGACAATTTAAACTGTTTTGCAATGGATTCCAGTTAAAAAACAAAAAAAAAAAAAACTGTTGATGAATTGGAGTTTATGGATTCGATTTATCAAGACTGGCATAGCACTAGTCGTGCTGGAGTAGACAGCGCTGAAGTCATTAGGAGGTGAGTAACGCTTTTGTAAGTCGTAATATCAGACCATGTCCCTGTATTATCAGTACATAGCAGGGACACATATATAAGATTATCTCAGCACAGGAGATGTGGTATGATCAGACCATGTCCCTGTACGGTCAGGCACATCCATTACACAGTACATAGCAGGGACACATATATAAGATTATCTCAGTACAGGAGATGTGGTATGATCAGACCATGTCCCTGTACGGTCAGGCACATCCATTACACAGTACATAGCAGGGACACATATATAAGATTATCTCAGCACAGGAGATGTGGTACGATCAGACCATGTCCCTGTACAGTCAGACACATCCATTACACAGTACATAGCAGGGACACATATATAAGATTATCTCAGCACAGCAACAGTTTTTTTTTTTTTTTTTTAACACATCCAAACATCCAATGGTGGAACTTATATTTCTTCTAAAATCTATTGATTTAAAATGACTTTTGATTGTGGGAAAACCCCTAAAGTGAATTCAGAGCCTCTTCTAAGCCAATGAGTGGAGTAGGATTTATGGCATACAAAACATTAGCCCTTTTGATGAATTTGACACGCAGACGTGTCTCGCCCATTTTGGCTCAGTTGATTTTTTATCTTTGGTAATTCTCAATTGAGCAAAAATTTAGTATATTTTTAAAGATTTAAGCCAATTTTCTGGCCTAAAAGCAATTGGCCCATATGCTATTAACCCAGATAAAATTGAAAGAAAGCATCCTACTGCAAGGAGAACAGCGAGCCTGCTCTGTGTTGCATCACATGTACCATTATTTTGCTAGGAAAATAATGTCACAAATTATGTAGCAAGTTTCACAGTTAATCCCCACTTTGCTGCATTGAAATTCACATAGAAAATCTATAGAAAAAAAATTGTACTGCAGTGGATTTAAGATCTGCACCATATATCAACTTCTGCACTGAGCAACTGCATTTACCGTATATCACTTTCAAGTCGTGTGGTCCTGACCCTGCAACGTGTCACAACTCTCTCCAAACCTTTCGAGCTGGTTGAAATATGGCAATGTTTTAATACACAATAGCCTACATGGAGAGCCAAGGTGCTGATATAATTTTTTATCAGGAAGGCAAACATGAAATCACTACATAATAAATTTGCTGTTGATATGCAGTGTACACACTATGGTACTGCTGGTCAAATCTGTGCTTAAAAAGCAAGATAATTATATTCCTTTTCAATGCGTTATCAAATAGTAATCTAGATGTACTAATAATCATGCAGGAGATTAAAATGACATGTCTACATGATTACTATAGAAAATAAGGCATTGACTGCACATCCAAAACTTATACATTGATCTATTGTGGCTAAGCAAAAATTTGCAAAACTGAATACAAGGTTCTATAAAATTCTGATCAGAATGTACAAGCCCACTGCCACGTCACAGTGAACTTCTCAGTGGATCCATAGCCTTAAAGATGCAGCAACCAGTGCCGAATCATTACTGCACCAGAAGGGATCGACCCATGGTCCACAGCACCAATGCAATAAGACAAACCCACCACAGCTCCAAGTCACAGATAATAAATAAGTAATTTAAAAAAATTGTGTGGGTTCCACACTATTTTTGATAACCAGACAAGGTAAAGCAGAAAGCTGACAGCTGGTATTATAGCTGGGCCATGGTCATTTGGTCCTTCCCAGCCAATAGATGGGCCAATTCTGGCACATTGCCTCTGCACGAGTGCAATCGGGATGATCTGGGTAATCAGGGTAATGGCTAATAGGGTTGATGTCAGCTGGGAATTGACAGCTGGCATCAAGCTGTGGTGTTAGTAATGAAGAAGAGTCTATCAGACACCCCCATTACTAACTTGGCAAGTGTATAATTAAAAAAGGACAGAGGCAGGGAAAAAAAAAGTTTGTTTGAATAAAGATTCCCCCACACTCCCTCAATCAACAATTTATCACCTCAAAATAAATCCTGGAGCGCACAACGTCCATAAAATACCTAGGGGTTAATATAACACCAACCCTTAAAAAAATGTTCCATGCCAATTTCCCCCCCTTAATACAGGAGACTGAAGCTCGGCTTAAAAAGTGGTCCCCTATGCAGATCTTTTTCCTTGGAAGGATTCCTGCGGTCAAATTGTCAATACTCCCTAAATTTCTTATCTATTTGAGACTGTCCCGATTCAGGTACCATTAGCTATACTTAAGACAGTTCAATCTCTCTTTTTGAAATTCATTTGGCATTCGGGTAGACACCGCATCCCTAGTTCGGTCCTCTGTGCTCCTAGGTCACAAGGTGGGCTGGCATGTCCAGACATTATAAAGTACTATTATGCAGCACACCTACGTCAACTGCCACCATGGACAACTCTCCAGGCATGCAATAAATGGACAGAAATAGAAAAACCATGGCTAGCCCCATATCACCCGAGTTCACTGATCTGAGACAGCCATATGATGTACCCTCTAAGTCCCTTCTGGCTCCCATGGCTTTCACTAGGGACTTGTGGCGTAAGTGCAGAATAAAATTCTAGCTAGTTTCTCATGCTTCCTTCCTGACCCCATTTCTCTACATGCCACACTTAATGGGGAAGATGAGTGCTTTGGTGATCCATAGATCGGCAGAGGCAGGTCTCTCTAGTTTTAGGGATTTGGTAGATCCCGTGACTAGGAAACCTAGAATGTTACCAACTAAAGATAAACACAAGGGAAACAAACAAAGAGGGAAGGGAAGAAACACTTATGGTGGGTTTACACGTTTCAATATCGTTGCGATATCGCAACTCAATGGCGCGGGAGCGCGCATTTAGTGCACGTTTCTCCCGCATCGCATCGGAGGTTTACACGCTGTGATATCGGAATACAACGTCCGTGCGATGTCTACGCCCCCCCAACCCAGGAACGATCATTTAACATGTGAGTGAATGGGTGACGTTGAACATCGCATCGTAGTTGGGCTGTCACACAGCACGATCTGGCTTCAATGTCTATTCAATATCGGAGCAATGAATAGCACGCTCATTCAATCCCCGATATCGCATTGACATCGTTCCTGCATCGTATTGGACGTTCACACCATACAACACAGGAACGATATCGCCTCCAACGATCGAACCACGTGACTTTTCATTGAAATCGGACTATGATATCGCAACGTGTAAACCCGCCATTAGCTTGAGAAGATCCACACAGCAATTCAACAGAAACTCCAGGATACACTGCTGAGCTGAGAAGCTTCCTCCAAACACCTGACAAGCTATCACCAGCAGTGCATCCTGAGAGTCAAGGGGAATATATAGACAGCTCAAGGTAAGGGATCAGCTGGGTCCTAGTGACCTCCAGCTTTTACTAAAAGGGAAATGCCTCTTAAAGCGACAGAGGCTTTTGTAGGAATTGGACTGTTTGGTCAAACGCTGGGACCTTCTGCGAGTGGCCTCTATAGTCTCATCTGCGCCTCCTGACACACCTGTGACGGTTACATACGTAATATGGCACCACAGTTCAGGAGCAGTGCTGAAAAGGAATTAAAATGCCAAAGGCTAAGTATAAGACTAGGGGCAATGGGCTTACATTTAAAGAACCACTCCAGCACTGAAACAACAACACTGTGGTGGTGCTTTAATTTATCTAAACAATGCATAAAGGCAGTTTATAGATTGCTGAAAAAAATCCTACCAAAGTCTCACATCAGATGCCTTTTTCTTCAGAACTTATCTCTTATTAGTTCATGCAAATTACCTCTGCCAGGTTATGGGGAAGACATTGCCTGAAGATGAAGTGTGGCGGCATTGTCATCTTCCAGGCAATGTCCTCCCCATAGCCTCAAAGAGGTAATTTACATAAACTGACAAAATTTCTCAGCAAAAAAGCATCTGATGTGAGACATACAGGTAACTTTTATGCCTATAGTCATAATTTAAATAGGTTAAATGTGGTGACAGATTCCCTGAAAAGAGACTGTCAGCACAGGATAATTTTGCAAACCAAGTACAGGCACTCCTGCATTATGGAGAAGCTTTTCATTTAAATACACCTTCCCACCTTCTTGTTTTCTCTCTTTATCATCCCTCCACTTTTTGGTTGCTTCATGGAGCCAGAGCAGAGAGGATATAGACGGAAAATAAGCAGGTGGGAATGTACATATAAATGATTAGTCCTGCCATAATACACAAACGCATGTACTTGGCTGAGAGATTCTTTAATAAAAGTAAAAGGCCAGCTATCCAGTCCAGCTGAAGGGACATCTTGGCAGCAGCTCCCCGTCCTTATCCACCTTATCATGACAAACAGCACAATAGCGTCCTTAGGCTGGCTTCACATTAGCGTTTGTGTCTGCATGCTGATCGCATGCAGACACAAACGCAGTGTAAAGCAGGGCCATTTTGATGTGTCCGCAGCGGAGAATGTCCGCCTGCGGACACATCACTGTGCAGCCCGGCAGCCAATCAGCGGTGTCCGAGGGCGGAGATCAGCGCCAGAGATCTCCGCCTCCCGGCCGCCGGTAAGCTCTGGGACATGTCGGCGGGGAGAAACAGCTGATTTGACAGCTGTTTGAATCTCCCGCGCCGACACCGAGAGGAGATGTCGGCGCGGGAAGATTCAAACAGCTGTCACATCAGCTGTTTCTCCCCGCCGACACCGCTAGCAGATTACCGGCGGCGGGGAGGAGGAGATCATAAGAGGCTCAGCTGATCTCCCGGTGGCCGTCGGTGATCTCCTGTGACATCACCGCCGGCCACCGGGAGATTTTTCAATGGGTCTGCAGCGTTCTCCTGCGCTGTCAAGCGCAGAACACTGTGGACCCATTGAAGCCAATGCATTTTTTGTGCGCTTAGGGACGCTTGCTGATTTTCCAAGGTCCCCGAGCGCACAAAAAAATCCAACATGCTGCGTCCCGGGTGCGGACGCTGGACACCGGAAGGAGCAGATATCGTCCGCATCCGCACCCGAACGCAGCAAACGCAAGCACTATGCGTTCCTATGTTAAACATAGGAACGCAGTGCGCATGTGTTTGACTGCGTATGGGAACGCAGCATAAAGCTGCGTTCACATACGCAAATGTGAAGCCAGCCTTAGTCCTGTGTACACGGAGGAGCTGATCATGTGACCCCTGACTTTTCCCCTCCATTGACATCAGCATAGGTTCTCTCAGCACAGAGTGCAAGTGGAGATGAATGCCGGCTCTCACTGCGGTGGAGTGCACTATGCGGCCGGCAGTGGAGACCTCGGTTGCTGCAGGAGGGGGCCCAGCAGCACCCCCCCTTCCCCCCCCGCAGTGCCCGGGGCCCATGCCCCGCCAGCCCTCCCCCTAGATACGGCACTGCCCGAGCCGCAGTGTTCATTAGATGGGTGGTTGCTGGCCAACTGGGTGGACGAGATCTCATTTTAATGGAAATTTACATTTGGAGTTAATTTTAGTTTTACTGATAATTAAACTTGGTTTTAATAGGTATTATGTAACCTGCAATGAACACTGCAGCCTTTTATTTACCAGACTATGTAGTAATCGTTAGTTGGCATCTCTGTTCCCATGTAATAACTGTACAACCTGCGGCACCTGCACTTTTCGAGGCGCTTTTCTAGCTGTCGCAACCTAACAAATGGCATGTAAATGTGTAATAATTATTTTGGCACAAATTGCTTCAATTGTTCAATTATATTGTTACAAAATGTCCCATTCTCAGAGAATCCCTCGTTTCCCTCCACTGCTGCAGCTCAGAGGTGGACAGGGGCTCAGAAGTAGCCCTGGACTGGAGCTCAGAGATGGGCTCTGAGCCCATAGGTGGCCCTGAACTGGAACCCAGAGGTGGCTGCTCAGTTCCACCTGCCCTGTCCCTCACTCCTGTCCAGTCCCTTATTCCGGCCCTGTCCCTTACTCCTGTCCTGGCCCCCACTCCTCTCCTGTCCTGGCCCCCCCACTCCTCTCCTGTCCTGGCCCCCACTCCTCTCCTGTCCTGGCCCCCCCACTCCTCTCCTGTCCTGGCCCCCCCACTCCTCTCCTGTCCTGGCCCCCACTCCTCTCCTGTCCTGGCCCCTACTCCTCTCCTGTCCTGGCCTGACCCCCACTCCTCTCCTGTCCTGGCCCTCACTCCTCTCCTGTCCCTTATTCCTGCCCTGGCCCTCACTCCTCTCCTGTCCCGCACAGACCCTCACTCCTGTCCTGCCCTAGCCCTCACTCCTGTCCCGCCCTGGCCCTCACTCCTGTCCCGCCTGGCCCTCACTCCTGTCCCGCCATGGCCCTCACTCCTGTCCCGCCATGGCCCGGCCCTCACTCCTGCCCTGGCCCTCACTCCTGTCCATCACTGCTGTCCTGTCCATCACTGCTGTCCTGTCCATCACTCCTGCCCTGCCCATCACTCCTGCCTTGTCCCTCACTCCTGCCTTGTCCCTCACTCCTGCCTTGTCCCTCACACCTCCCCTGTCCCTCACTCCTCCCTGTCCCTCACTCCTGCCTTGTCCCTCACTCCTGCCTTGTCCCTCACACCTCCCCTGTCCCTCACTCCTCCCCTGTCCCTCACTCCTCCCCTGTCCCTCACTCCTGCTCTGTCCCTCACTCCTGCCCTGTCCATCACTCCTCCTCGGTCACTCACTCCAGTTCTGTCACTCACTCCTGCCCTGTCCCTCACTCCTGCTCTGTCCCTCACTCCTGCTCTGTCCCTCACTCCTGCTCTGTCCCTCACTCCTGCTCTGTCCCTCACTCCAGTTCTGTCCATCACTCCAGTTCTGTCCATCACTCCTGCTCTGTCACTCACTCCTGCTCTGTCCCTCACTCCTGCTCTGTCCCTCACTCCACTTCTGTCCATCACTCCTGCTCTGACCATCACTCCTGCTCTGTCACTCACTCCACTGCTGTCCATCACTCCTGCTCTGTCACTCACTCCTGTTCTGTCCCTCACTCCTGCTCTGTCCCTCACTCCTGCCCTGTCCATCACTCCTGCTCTGTCACTCACTCCTGTTCTGTCCCTCACTCCTGCTCTGTCCATCACTCCTCCTCGGTCACTCACTCCAGTTCTGTCACTCACTCCTGCCCTGTCCCTCACTCCTGCTCTGTCACTCACTCCTGCTCTGTCCCTCACTCCTGCTCTGTCCCTCACTCCTGCTGTCACTCACTCCAGTTCTGTCCATCACTCCAGTTCTGTCCATCACTCCTGCTCTGTCACTCACTCCTGCTCTGTCCCTCACTCCTGCTCTGTCCCTCACTCCACTTCTGTCCATCACTCCTGCTCTGACCATCACTCCTGCTCTGTCACTCACTCCACTTCTGTCCATCACTCCTGCCCTGTCCCTCACTCCTGCCCTGTCCATCACTCCTGCCCTGTCCATCACTCCTGCTCTGTCACTCACTCCTGTTCTGTCCCTCACTCCTGCTCTGTCCCTCACTCCTGCTCTGTCCCTCACTCCACTTCTGTCCATCACTCCTGCTCTGTCACTCACTCCACTTCTGTCCCTCACTCCTGCTCTGTCCCTCACTCCTGCTCTGTCCCTCACTCCTGCTCTGTAACTCACTCCACTTCTGTCCATCACTCCTGCTCTGTCACTCACTCCACTTCTGTCCATCACTCCTGCTCTGTCCCTCACTCCTGCTCTGTCCCTCACTCCACTTCTGTCCCTCACTCCTGCTCTGTCCATCACTCCACTTCTGTCCATCACTCCTGCTCTGTCCCTCACTCCAATTCTGTCCCTCACTCCAATTCTGTCACTCACTCCAGTTCTGTCACTCACTCCCGTTCTGTCACTGACTCCAGTTCTGTCCATCACTCCTGCCCTGTCCATCACTCCTGCCCTGTCCATCACTCCTGCCCTGTCCATCACTCCTGCCCTGTCCATCACTCCTGCTCTGTCCCTCACTCCTGCTCTGTCCCTCACTCCACTTCTGTCCCTCACTCCTGCTCTGTCCCTCACTCCACTTCTGTCCATCACTCCTGCTCTGTCCCTCACTCCACTTCTGTCCCTCACTCCTGCTCTGTCCATCACTCCACTTCTGTCCATCACTCTTGCTCTGTCCCTCACTCCAATTCTGTCACTCACTCCAGTTCTGTCACTGACTCCAGTTCTGTCAATCACTCCTGCCCTGTCCCTCACTCCTGCCCTGTCCATCACTCCTGCCCTGTCCATCACTCCTGCCCTGTCCATCACTCCTGCTCTGTCCATCACTCCTCCCCTGTCCCTCACTCCAGTCATGTCTAGCACTCCTGCTCTGTCCCTCACTCATACCCTATCCTTCACTCCTGCCATGTCCTCTCTCTCAGCAGGAAGTACACAGCCATGAAACCGGTCGGTGCCGAGAGTGAGGAGCGCGGAGAAACCTGTTCTGCTGAGTTTCAGGTGTCCTGAGCCCCGCCCGGCTCCCCGGGGTGTGGGGGAGGGGAGAGGCACTGAAGAGGAAGGCAGGGCTGGGGCTCCAGAGGTCCCTGAGCCAGGACTGAGGACAGAGGACACAGCTCTGCTCTGCGGAAAGTTCCCTCCTTGTGTGGAGACCTTCAGCTGCAGCTACAGGTGAGAAATCTCCTGATCTTATGGGATCCATAGGATTTAATCACAAACCCTACTGTACACAGGAGATCTGAGAATAGGATCACCTGTCTGTAGGACTACAAGCCCCAGCATTCACCTGTATAGGGATAATCTGGTCCTCACCTGTGGATGTGAGGGGAGATCATGGTGTTCTTATGTCCCATACTTGTAGGGTTTCCCTATTTCCTTGTACATTGCACCTGCTGAATCTTTGCAGGATTGTTCTTGTTTCCTCCTAAAGCCGGGATCTGATCCCAGTGGATCCGGGGACGATCCCTTTGGGATGGGGCCCTCCTCCGCTCTTTGTTTGGCTCTTGCAGCATATTTGGTCATAGATGCAGAAATAGGAAAATTCATCATAAACGAACAAAATATTCCTTACAGGTGTGGACACGTCCTGATCGTCTGACGGGTTTCTTTGGTGTCTAGTATAATATTATTGTTTACATGTCGTGGTCCATGAAGGTTGTGGGGTCTGTTATAAGGGTGGTGGCCCACAATTGCATTATGGAGGGGTAGACGGTTGTTGTGCTTCTACGATGGACGTTGACGTTGTCCACCTCTAGACGTAGAAGTCGCTGCCAAGACTTTGTAGACTACCAAGGTCCAGGGACCGCCAGCGTCTTGTTTATCTGTAGCGACTTTTTGGTCATTTCTTATGTTTTGCTGTATTTGGGGGTTTTGTTTTAATTCCTTCTTGTACTGTATAAACTAATGAGCGGCTACCACAGAAGCCCTGAAGAATGGTTGGGTCACTTCTTCATTGCTTATCTTCTTTGGACAGTATTGACCATGCAGTGATTAAAATTTGCTGAAAAAAACTGAAAGAAAAAAAAAAAAAAAAAAAAAATATATATATATATATATATATATATATATATATATATATATATAATATATATATATATATATATAAATCCGCAATTGTATTATGTTACATTTGGTTATATTCAATCGTTTTGTTTTCATGTTTAATTCGATGGGTTACGGATCGTACCCACATGAAAAAAGACGTCAAGTGCAAATACCCTAATTTTAGGCGCTCCTATCTTGCATGCCGGACCCCGGTACCAGGGGTATAACTACAACAGATGCAGGGGTTACAATCACACCCAGGCCCTGGAATCTGGGAACCCCAAAGTCGATTGACCTATAGAAAAAGACTATTGCTGTTAAAGATTTGCATTGAGGGCCCTGTTGGAGCTGTCACATTGGGGCCCATGAGCTTCAAGTTACAACACTGCCCCGGTACTTAAAATTTGCTCCATCAATGGCGCCCGTCATTTTAATGGATCCAGTAGAAGTTAAATTTACATGTGATGAGATTACGAAATGGTGCTTGTAGTGTTACCAACATGTGAGACATTTAAGGCTGGATCCACACCATATTTTGTTCCTGTCTGTGGGGATCCTGTTTTTTGCAGGACCACACAGACAGGAATAGACAGGCTCGGATTTGTAACTCCAGATGCCATTTCTGTGTCCCTGGATCCGGGATTTTGACGGATCGAGACACAGAGCTGGGAGGAGCCTGAGCCTGCAAAGCACAGGCAAATGGTGTCGGGGCTGACTTTCACTTTCCCAATGTATACAATACATTGCAAAAAAGAAAGCAACGGTTAAAAAATAAATAAATACTCCCCTCTCCACCGAGTGTCCCTGAGATGCATGGCGTCCACGTCCAATGGCTGCAAGGACCTTAATCAGCTGACCGGGTGGGTCACATGACACCATCATCTGAGCAGTTTAAATCGCCCGCAGATCGGTTTTGGCAGGTGATTTAAACTGGTCAGCTGATGCTGTCATGTGACACATCAGCTGATCGGGTTGCCAACCCTTCCCGGTCAGCTGATTAAGGTCCTGCAGCCATTGGAGGTGGGTGCTTTGCATTGCAGGACATTAGGTGGAGAGGTGAGGGGTATTTATTTATTTTTTTTAACCATTCCTTTATTTAATTTTACTTTAGCAGTGTATATAGATAGTGTATGTAGATACACTGCTAAAGTGTAATTACAGGAACAGAGCAGTTTTAGTGTACTGAGCATGCTCAGTACACTAAAACCGGATCCGGGAAACAATCCTGTTTTTTTTCCTGATCCAGCGCCCATAGACTCCCATGTTAAGTGTGTCGGATCGCCCCGGATTAGTTCCTGTCCATTTTTTTTTTTTTTTTTTTTTACCAGAGCCCAAAATCAGAGCAGTCTCAGATTTTGGGGCCGGGAAAAAACAGGACAGAAACAAATCCGGGAGTGATCTGGCAGAATCAGATGGCCATATATGACCAATCCAGCACCATAGGGATACATGGGAGGCAAAATAGGATCCTGTTCTGTCCTTTTCGAAACAGACACAACAGGATCCCACAAAAACGTGGTGTGCAGCCAGCCTAAAAGTAATGAGGACTCAGGACAGAGCTTTCATTCTCCACTGATCAAAGTAAAAATGCCCAAATGCTTTTCAGATCTCCATGCCCATTTGCCTCCTGTCAACAGCTTTGGAGATTTGAAAGGAACAGATATTATTATCAAGGCATAATGTCAAAACCAGTGCCCCCCCAGCAAAAGCAACATAATAAATAAGTTATGGCTCTTTATCTACTGCACAGAGAAAGGCTGAAATTGCTTGGGGCCAAGGCAGGTGTTCAGTAAAGGTACCGTCACACACAGCAATATTGCTTGCAATTTCACTGGCAATTTGCTGGTTGCAGTGAAATCATGGACACATTGTTCTATTTTGTTGCTGCATACAAATGTAACAATGTGTCCATGATTTCACTGCAACCAGCAAATTGCCAGTGAAATTGCAAGCAATATTGCCGTGTGTCACGGTACCTTAAGAGGTGAAGTGCTGTCCAAATGCTGCCTTATGCCAGGGGTCCCCAACCTGTAGCTCAGGGGCCCCATGTGGCTCGTGATGTGTGGCTCGGTGGCTGTCCTCCCGCTTGGTGCATTAGCACCAGTTGTAGTAATCCAATATGAAGAGCAGGTCTCCAGTTGGTGACTTTTGTAAGTAATCCCGCATAACAACCGATCTGAATGGGGGTAAAGAAGGAACCCCTGGATATTGGTATACTGCCACAGATTTTGGGGGAGAGCTTTGGCTGTCATTATACAAGTTATGGGGGGTCTAAGTGTGAGTACTGTAAGAGGGAAGGAGCTGGATATGGCTTGTGGGCGGCTCTCAAGGTCAGAAAGGTTGGGGACCTCTGCCTTATACTGTATGACTGTAACGGGAGTGCGCAGTACCCTTCCTTTTTCAGGATCTTCCACTAGAGGTAGGAGCCGAGAGCTGCGGTTACCCTATTTTACTCAGGCCCATTAATTTGGTGAACACTGGGACGATTTGCTTCCAAAGGGGGTTGGTTATACAGTTGCGTGATCACCAGGTTTGTTTTTATAGTAGCTTTCAATGATTTCCAAGCACACTGGATCGCTGACAAATAACATGTAGAAGGTGTATAAAACAGTGTTTAGTCACATTCTATAGATTCCAATAACCATGGTGGTAGCGGTTTATTCAGTCCTTCAGTTCATGTCTGTTCCTGCTCCTGAATTCTTGTTGTTTTGTTGTGACGACTTGGACTGACGCACGCGACTTGTTTTTGGTCTTTTGTTCTTTGTTATATGTTGGATGATTTGCTTTCCTGCAGAAATTTACTCCTTGAATGCCGTGCTTGATCAGACCACATTAATGGAAGAACTTGTCTGTTGTGATAGGTCTAAGTAGCTGAAAAGGTGCATTAATTTTTTTTTTCTTGTCTATAAGCACTATGGTTACATACAGGAAGGTTGGGTCTCCTGCTTGGGACATTCTGTAAGTCCAGCCCATCCATGCATTACACAGATAACACTTTTGTGTAATGACCGCTATGTAATATTGAATTTCCATGGGCAGTAAAATCAGATGGCAAGGAATTGGGGACGCCATCTTCTGTTTTTATTTTCAAGAGAGAAAGCCTTTTAATAAATATCCAAAGACCTAATGATCCTATGGTTAGAAGCAGGGCTGTGGAGTGGGTAAGCCTGACATCCGACTCCAACTCTACTAAAATGGACTCTGACTCCACAACCAGGGCTTTGAAGTCAATAAGCCAAACAGCCAACTCCGACTCCTCAATTTCCTTAAATCCAATTTCACCCAAAATGGGCAACGACTCCAACTTTACCCAAATGGGCTCCAACTCCATGACTCCGATTTTACATCCAGGGCTTTGAAGCCAGTAAGCCAAACATCCAACTCCGACTCCTCAATTTCCCTGAATCCGACTTCACCCAAAATGGGCACCGACTGAGACCCTACTGCCCTGGTTAGAAGCATCGTATGTGGCCCTATAGATGAACGAGGAGCTGTTACTATTCACAATATTGTGATCTCCTGGATTTCTCAATCCTGCAGTGTCTGGACTATTGAACATTCAGTTCCAATGTGACAAAACTAACTTTACACAGTGAAACTGTTGACAACCTACAATAAGGAAGCAGGAGATTCTGTGGCCCCGGGAAACCACAGGTCTCGTGGATCTACTTAGTTTGTTTTCAAACCTGCAAGAAAGTCGCATAGTTTCTTATGAAATCTCCCACAAGTCTTCAGGTTTTGGTTTTTTAGAATAAAGCTGTCTATGTACAATTTCCTAGATTGCAGCCAAGAACAGAAATTCCTTGGTGATAATTCCTTTGATCTCTTGATGGTGATGAAGGCTTATCCCTGCGCGCTGGTTGACTAATACAGCATGGTACAGCCTTAAAATGTGTACTATCAAATAATTTGTTACCTCTTCTTAGCTAAAGTGTTAACATAAAACAATGTTGGCTGTAAAAAGCCTTTGATGCCCGGAAACTCCCCGCAAGGAGGCCTCTCCTTCTTCCCCTGACTATAATGCACACTTCACTCTGTACAGAATGGGCTCTGCTGATCACAGCAGGATCCTTGGTGTGTTCCTTCAGGAAAACAGGGCTGAGGAATGTAATGTTTGCAGCTGAATATTACCGTACTTCTCCATGAAGATATTTATAGACCTATTGTCTAAGAGATGACGATCAGGAGGTAGAAAGCAAAGTACCTATATGCAGTATATGAACGGCCATATTTCATAATAATCCCTTATCTGTATTAAGCTTTTTTTTTTTTTTTTTTTTTTTTTTTTTTTTTTTTATTAGTTGTATCCTAATTTTTTCTGATATCCGATATGAGCATCAGAGAACAATCTTCTCCCTGTCTGCATGCTCCGTGTCCTCTTGTGCCACTCACCAAGCACACACTACCTTGCATGCACCTGTAGAGCTGTCTATTCTCAGGGAGGTTTTCTGTTCTTGGCACAGAAAATCTGCAGAAATCCTGCTGTGGCAAAGTGGTTTGTGAGAGGTGTTTTGATGTGACATGGGCACAACCTGAATGTGTATCAAAATCATCATCTGGGACCTGGAGCCTGCTGGACTGTAAAGGAAACTTGTTTGTGTCCTATCATTCCTTATCACATGTCCCATATTTAAAGGGAACCAACCACCCCCAATGACCCCCCCGGACTATTAATATGGCTCCCTACACCCAGCACATACATGTGCTGCAATGTTTTTTGCTAAAAAAAACTGGTTTTTAAAAGTAAAGATAATGCTTTATAAAGTTTCAAACGAAGGGACGGTTGGGCGTTACTTACATGTGGCTAAAGCCGATTTGCAGCTGCCACTCATTCTCCTCTCTCCCCTCGCAGCAGTAACGGCCAGCCCTTTTTGCAGCGTCACAGCCTGGTGCACGGGTGTCATGCCCGTGCACACGTCATCAGCTACAGCCGGGTAGCGAGCGCGCGCTCTGACTTCCTGCGCTCGGCTGTGGAAGTCAGAGCGCGCGCGCGCTACCCGGCTGTAGCTGATGACGTGTGCACGGGCATGACATCCCGTGCACCAGGCTGTGACGCTGCAAAAAGGGCTGGCCGTTACTGCTGCGAGCCAGAGAGGAGAATGAGTGGCAGCTGCAAATCGGCTTTAGCCACATGTAAGTGTAATGAGGTGTACAATTCAGATTGTATTATTGAAATTGAAACTGCAATGAACTGTGCACAGTCCGCACTTGTCCACCAGGGGGCATCAGTGGACTGTACAATCACAGAGCTGGGAAACTCCCAGCCATCTCTGTTGTTGAACCAGGAAGTAAAAGCAGAGAATCAGAGCAGTATAAATCCAGAGCTGAGAAGATCTCCCTGCGGATGTCTGTTTAAAGTGGACTACTTTGCTACACCTTACCGGAAAAATCACCCCGCAGAAGCCCCTGTGACTGATCCTGGGCCACTGGACTTTGGTGCTGTGACTCTGGCCGCTCTGCAAAACCTTGCCCGCCGAGCACCCAGAGTGCATGTGCTGGGGCCGTGACCGACATAAGGGAGTCATTTGTGCTGCTGTGATCTCCCTTCTGCTGTTGCTCTGTGTGCCCTGAGACTGGGAGAGACAGACTGTTACCTGCAGAAGGAGACCAAAGAAGAAGACTGAGGAGATCCCCAGGCCTGCTACGTGGGAGCGACACCTTCTTCTGTGATAGACTGGTACGTGATTTTAGGGAAAGTTAGGGAAAGATACCTTCATTGTTGTGTTTTTTCTTGCTGCGTACCCGGAAGAAGTGAAGATCCAGAGACTCTAATATATACAAGTGCGCATATAGTTCAGTTGACTGTGATATAAATATGTTTTACAGTAAAGAAATGTTACTACCGGTTAAACCTGAGTATGGGGATTCTGTTGAGAAAGATCATACACACACACCCGCGGCCTTACCACCGGTCGCTACATCTGGCGTAGTCGGCAGGATGTGTGATCAACAGAATCTCCTCCCGGTAGTAGCTTATAACCAGACTTATACTACGGCCTGCAGGTCCATATCTGGTGCCAGCACTCCGAACAGTGACACGGAGGAATTGAAGCAGATAGTAGCAGAGTTGCAGAAACAGATACTGCAGCTACAGCTCAGGCTAGACCAACAGGCGGACAGGCAAGCGAGACAGCAACCCAGTCGGCCTATGGGAAGGTGCTGGACATGCGGCGACCCCCGCCATAGGGCAAACCGTTGTTCGCATCCTCCACCCGTGGTCCGATATACCAGAACCAGCAAGCCATGCCCCACAACAGCAGCCACCTTTAAACTAGACGCCCCAGCCAAAGCGGTTCGCTCGGCAGGGGAGATCAGGGAAAAGGGTGTGAAGAGACAGAGCCAGACCGATAAGCAAGTACTGGCCACTCGGGTCCAGGGGACGGTGAAGTGGTTTAATGTCCGCGATGGGTATGGCTTCATCAACAGGAATGACACAAAGGATGACGTGTTTGTACATCAGACTGCCATAAAGCGTAACAATCCTCGTAAGTGCCTCCGCAGCGTTGGTGATGGGGAGGTGGTACAGTTTGATGTTGTGAAGGGAGAGAGGGGTACAGAGGCCGCCGACGTCACCGGTCCTGGGGGTGTTCCCGTTAAAGGAAGCAGATTTGCCCCCAACCGGCGCTGCTACCGCCGGCGATCCTACTCTCCCCGGGTAGAAAACGTGACTGAGTTTATTGGAGATATTGTGAGCCCTGAACAAGGGAGCGAAGGTGAACGGGGGGATGACGGTTTCCCCCAACAGAGGTCCCTACTCCGCCGGAGATCAATCCCTGTGATATCAACGGCCATCACTGCCTTGGAGCCGATGGTTGTTGACAGGGACTGTCAACCTTTAAGTGGGGGGTATGTAATGAGGTGTACAATTCAGATTGTATTATTGAAATTGAAACTGCAATGAACTGTGCACAGTCCGCACTTGTCCACCAGGGGCATCAGTGGACTGTACAATCACAGAGCTGGGAAACTCCCAGCCATCTCTGTTGTTGAACCAGGAAGTAAAAGCAGAGAATCAGAGCAGTATAAATCCAGAGCTGAGAAGATCTCCCTGCGGATGTCTGTTTAAAGTGGACTACTTTGCTACACCTTACCGGAAAAATCACCCCGCAGAAGCCCCTGTGACTGATCCTGGGCCACTGGACTTTGGTGCTGTGACTCTGGCCGCTCTGCAAAACCTTGCCCGCCGAGCACCCAGAGTGCTTGTGCAGGGGCCGTGACCGACATAAGGGAGCCATTTGTGCTTCTGTGATCTCCCTTCTGCTGTTGCTCTGTGTGCCCTGAGACTGGGAGAGACAGACTGTTACCTGCAGAAGGAGACCAAAGAAGAAGACTGAGGAGATCCCCAGGCCTGCTACGTGGGAGCGACATCTTCTTCTGTGATAAGACTGGTACGTGATTTTAGGGAAAGTTAGGGAAAGATACCTTCATTGTTGTGTTTTTTCTTGCTGCGTACCCGGAAGAAGTGTAGATCCAGAGACTCTAATATATACAAGTGCGCATATAGTTCAGTTGACTGTGATATAAATATGTTTTACAGTAAAGAAATGTTACTACCGGTTAAACCTGAGTATGGGGATTCTGTTGAGAAAGATCATACACACACACCCGCGGCCTTACCACCGGTCGCTACATCAGTAACGCCCACCCGTCCCTTCGGTAGAAACTTTATAAAGCATTATCTTTACTTTTAAAAAACAGTTTTTTTAGCAAAAAACATTGCAGCACATGTATGTGCTGGGTGTAGGGAGCCATATTAATAGTCCGGGGGGGTCATTGGGGGTGGTTGGTTCCCTTTAAATGGACACTTTATAGTGTAGAGGTGGCATCGTAGAAATTAAGGCTGCTTTCACATCGCTATTTTTGTGCATCTGTGGCTGTCCTTGTAAAACATATTATTTATTTTCCCTGTGGGCACGGATTGGTCCTGTATGGCCACCTGATTGTGTCCAAATTGTCACGATCCGATCTGGTCTGTTTTTTTTTTTTTTTTTTCTTTCTTTATTTTTTTTTTTCACGCCGTACCCACAATAGGAGTCTGCTCCAATTTTGGGCACATCAGACCAAATCAGATTGTTTCCCGGACCCAATTTTAGTATACTGAGCATGTTCAGTACACTAAAACTGCTCTGTTCCCGTGTTATTTCACTTTCGCAATGTATATATGAGTGACCTTTTCGGGGCCATGGGGTACTCTTAACCAGGCCCTGTCATTGTCGTCTGGGGCTGCAGGATGTTACGGTGTTGTGGTCCCGGGCGAGTCAATAAAAGAAAAATGGTGGGGAAAACCGTTTATGAATTATTGTGACGCCACCCGTGGTTTGCGGCTAGAGGTAGCTATCGCTGCAGTCGGGACTTCTGGGGATGATGGGAGTTGCAGCAGAGATAGTGCGGCCCCCACAGGTAGGGCTGGTCCCCAGGGCTACCGTGTAGGAAGTGTAGGTGTAGTGCAAAGTTCTCAGCACCCTTAGGCAGCCTCCTGCTGCCGGCTCGCAGAGTCAGTCTGCCACCTCTCAGGCGCACAATCAAGGTCTCACACTGTTCAGAGCTTCAACGGGGTTTACTCTCAGTTCGTCAGTTGTTACAACACACACAGTTCAGTTCAACAGTGGCTCCTGTGCGGTTATAGCTGCTGGGACGGCTCGTCTGTGACACCCCTTTTCATGTTCCTTTCAGGCCTCTTCAGTCTGTTCCGCATGCTAGCTACAGTCCAGCGATCCAGGACTTTTCTGTGGGTGACTTCTCAGGTCCCCTAGCCCTAATACGACGACCTTCCTTTCACTGCACCGGAGTTTGGGTCTCGGGACATAAAGTGGCATACAGCTTCCCTGCCACTTCAGCAGAGTCGGCACTCTGGTTCCGGCCCAGTCCCTCGGTGTCCCCGCTGACTCGAACACACCTTGTACCCATTCTGTCTTTCCTCGGTTCTCAGCCTGGGACCAGGGCTAGCCATACGATGGCACAGGCTCATGGGTCCGGGTTCTCTCCGTCTGGTCTCTCTGACTACTTGGCTGTCTGGTGTTCACTCCTTTTCCTTCAACAACTCTCCTCTCCCCTCTCTTGGTGTTGTGCCTTCCTTTTAGTTGTTGTGTTCCTACCCGTTACCGGGTTCTGTACTAATATTCCACCCTCCACCTGGCTCCTCCTGCTATTCCGTTGCTAGACATAGAGAAACTTAGACTTTGGATCGGGGTATGTGTTGGGTGTGTGTGGGGTGACCGACTTGCCAGTCTCAGCTGCTGCGCCATCTTGTGGAAGTGAAATAAAGCAAAGCAAGTGTTAAAAAAGAGAAAAAAAAAATCCTCACCTCTCTGGCGAGTGTCCTGCAATGTGCGGCATCCAGCACAGAGGGTTTAAGGACCTAGATCAGCTGATGGGGCAGGGCAACATGATCAGTTGATTGGTCACATGACCACATCAGATGATCGGGTTGCCACGCCCGATCAGCTGATCTAGGTCCTTAAGCCCTCGGAGCTGGATGCCGCACATCGGCAGGACACTTGCCAGAGAGGTCAGGATTTATATTTTTTTTTTTTTAACCTGCTCTCCATAGGCCCCTATGTTATTTGCCTCGGACTGCGCCAGATCCGATTCTGTGCGATTTGGTCCACTGTGCCCAAAATCGGAGCAGTCTCTGTTTCTGGGTACAGCAAAAAATCTGAGACAATTGGATCCGTGACAATTTTGACATAATCGGATGGCCATACAGGACCAATCTGTGCCCATAGGGATACATGGGGCCAAATCGGATCCGTGGCTATCCGTTTTACAAATGGATAGCCACGGATGCACAAAAATCGTGATGTGAAAGCAGCCATAATCTCCTTCTGGAAAATTGTTCAATGATCATATTCTCCCGTCTTCATCTCTCCCCATTTTTCCCCTCTACCTATTGAAAGCAGTGATCTGCCTCAGGTGTTCATTTGGATATCTACAAACTAGTTTTGTCAGTAGAATGTCTCCATCTTCATAAATTGAATTGAGACAGGCGAGGTTTTAACCTCCTCTCTTTCTAGCTGACCACTGCTGCGGTAAGTGGTTGACTAAAGTCACTGTGCTTTGAGGACCAAGAAATATGTTCATGGAACTCCATAGACATTTATCAGAATGGGATTGGTGAGGTATCGCTTTATATTGTTGGATTCTTTTGTGTTTGTGTGGTTGGATTGTCTGACCAAAAACCAACAAGACTTTGTAATGCTGGGGTTAATAGAAAGTGGTGAGAAAGCACTGTCACAGCTTTCCATGTCATTGCAGGTTGGGTAAATTCTGATCTCTTCCGAAAGCAATCACAATGGTCCCTGTACCATGAAGGAATGGAAAATGGTGGATTCATCACCCTAACGTAGATGACTAGAAGTGTGTGAATCACTTGCCTGGGGAACAAATGGCAGAGGCTGTGTTACACTATGGGAAACCTTGGCTCATGACGTGTTCCACATACCTACGCCTTGCTTCAGACCTTCATGTGAAAAGGGCTTCCCAATGGCAGTATCATTTCTTTTTCCCAGATTGGCAGGCTGCGTTTAAGAATTGGTTTGTGTAATGAGAAGGTTCACAAAATTGCAATGCAGCCACAAGTTCTTTCCAAACCACAGATCTTGTGATTTTTTTTTTTTTTTTTTTTTTTTTTTTTTAACGCCTGTTCTAGTCTTCAGACCCATGGTCTGGCCATCAGTGCCGGGACAAGGCATTTTGGTGCCCTAGGCAGGTAAGGCAAACGGCGCCCCCCCGTGGCCACGCATTGGGCAATAAAGTCCACTTTTTTCTATTTTTTTTTGTGCTGTTTTTCCTTTTTTTACACTCTCTCTATTATATATTACATACACACACACACACACACACACACACACTTGAGACTGCTTTGGGCTGAATACACAATAGCTGTATCAGTCACGGTTCTGATGATTCTTGGTGCCAGCACCAATCTCTGTCCACGGTGTTTCTGGAGAGCTGCAGCTTGCAGATCGCTTCAGAGTGCCCCCTTCCTGATCACCAGCGCTCCGGCATTCAGCCTGCTGAGCACTCAAACAACCCAGTCCACACTTCCAGTTAGCGGTTCATCACTTCCGGTTAGCGTTATAGAAATGAAGTTGCAACATCGTAGGATCAACAGTGTTTATTCCCTCTTCGTGTGGTCTTACATGGTGCGGGTGGGAGGACGGGGGGGTTCTCAAAGGCGATGGCCGTTTCACACCGCAAGTGGCGCTTCAACAGGCATATAGTCCACCATATGCCTGTTGACTATATGCCTGTTGAAGCGCCACCCCACAAAGAGTGAATAAACACAGCTGATTGTGTGTTGCAACTTCTTTTCTATAACGCTAAACACAACAGCTGTATATACAATAGAGAAAACAGAATAGAGACAGCTGCTACCTGTATACACAATAGAGATGGCTGCGGACCGTATACACAATGGAGAATGCTGCTGGCTATACATACAATAGAGAATACACAATAGAAACTGCTGCTGGCCATACACAAAAGAGAATACACAATAGAGACTACTGCTGGCCGTACGCAATAGAGAATACATGATAGAGACTACTGCTGGCCGTACGCAATAGAGATGGCTGCCAGCCATATAGACAACATCCCAACAGCTTCCCTCTATTCCGACAGCCTCCCTCCATCCTGATAGTCTCCTTCCTTCCTTCCTTCCTTCCTTCCTTCCTTCCTTCCTTCCTCCATCCATCCCGACAGCCTCACTTCATTCTTCCTTCATCCCGGCAGCCTCCCTCCATCCCGGCAGCCTCCCTCCATCCCGGCAGCCTCCCTCCTTCTTTCCTCCATCCTGACAGCCTCCTTCCATCCTTCCTCCATCCCGACAGCCTCCCTCCATGCTTCCTCCATCCCAACAGCGGTCCTCCATCCTGACAGCCTCTCTCCATCCTTCCTCCATACCAACAGCCTCCCTCCATCCTGACTGCATCCCTCCATCCTGACTCCATACCAACAGCCCCCCTGTCTCCCCCACAGCCCCCCTGTCTCCCCCACAGCCCCCCTGTCTCCCCCACAGCCTCCAGCATACCTTACCATTGGGGGGAGCTGTGGATGCGGAGCAGGGGTGCCGGAGCCCGGAGGGCACATCTGCAGGACGCTGCCTGCGAGGAGTAGCTGCGGGCCTGTGGCAGCTAGCGGTGGGCGCCGCCATGTTCTTTGTGGCCGGCGCCCACTAACAGTACAGCCGGTCGGTGGAAGCTGAGACTTCAACAAAATGGCCGCGGCTAATTGGAGACCGCGGCCATTGTGTAGAGGTCTCAACCTCTATTGACCGGCTGTACTGTTAGTGGGCGCCAGCCACAAAGAACATGGCGGCGCCCACCGCTCCCTGCCGCAGCTTCTCCCCGCAACTCCAGGGCCGGGAGGCGGTGACCGGACTCTGGTCAGGCGGGAATGCGCCCTGCCCAAGATGACGCCCTAGGCGATCGCGTAGTTTCGCCTAGCTGTCGTCCTGGCCCTGCTGGCCATAATTCATCTATGAAAATATTTCTATGGGGAGGTTGTGTGAAGCAGTTTTCCCATATCTCATATGTGGGATATGTTGATCATTCAAATCTAGGAAACTTTGACAGGATCTGAAGGATCTGCTGCTCACCTTCACAGGTCCCTGAGCGTCTTTTGCTTTACACCAGTTATTGTATAGCCATAATGAAGGCATACAACATTCTACGTAGGTGGTTGAAAAGAGATAGTGGAGACACTTTAGGATAATGACATAAGGCTCACATAAACCATAGATAAAAGTGGCCTAAACATCCCAATTTCAGGAGAATCAAACATCTGATATTCATGGGGTGGGGGTTGGATGCTAGTGACTTTCCAAACAGGTGTTAGGATACAAAAGTATCCTGCTGTTGGGATGTCAATGGCTGATCCTTTTGTTCTGTGAGGAGATAAGCCTCTGCCATAATAATCTGGCAGCAGTAGCTCTCTTGTGACAAAAAAAACTAAAACAGGAGCACTAGGATGAGCAGAGCATTGTTATGTTTGGGGTGGGGGGGGGGGGGGTGGGGGGCGGTCTGTGTGGTCAAGTGCCTAACTATGAACCAATGTGTACAGGAACCTATACACTGCAATACAGCGCCACCACTCCCACCACCACCTCTGCGACACATTTTTATTTTTTAATTATCACTTTTTTATTCTTCTTTTTTATGTAGCACCATTGATTCCATAATGCTGTACATGAGGGGTGAGGACCCTGCTCTTACGGGCTTACTTTCTACAGGACAATGGGGAGAGACAGTAGGCCGGGGGTGTGGCAGCTCCTGGTGATGGTGAGGCGGCAGCTCCTGGTGATGGTGAGGCGGCAGCGTGGTTATTGCAGGCTGTAAGCTTTCCTGAAGAGATGGGTTTTCAAGTTCCATCTGAAGAATCCCAGCGTGGTGGATAATCGAACAACTTAAGGTGCAGAATTCCAGAGGATGGGGGATATTTGCGAGAAAACTTGAAAGTGCTTGAGTGAGGAATGAATAAGTATGGAGGATGAGGTCTTGCGAGGACCAGAGATTGTGTGAAAGATCTTGAGGATTAGTTTGGCTATATAGGGAGGGGACAGGTTATGGACGGCTTTTGTAGGTCAGTATTAGTAGTTTGGCTCCCAATTCACTAACCAATCCAGTTCAATTAAGGAATTTGCGGAGGGGAGAAACGGGGGAGTAGCGAGGAGAGAGGTAGATTAGTTGGATGGCAGAGTTTAGAACAATTTTGAGAGATACGAGAGTGTTAAGATGAAGGCCACAGAGGAGGATGTTGCAGTAGTCAAGGCGCAATATATGTACAAGCATTTTGGCTCGTAGTTGAGGAAAGGACTGATTCGGGAAATATTTTTGAGATGGAGGCGGCAGGAGGTGGTTGTTGTGTGATCATGGTCAGCTCCAGCACACAACTATTCACTTAAGTCACATTTTCCAATTGCAGCAGCTTACTATGGTACCTTTGCTAGACTACTGGGAGTTTGTGGGGTGAATGCCTTTATGTAGAGCAGTGTTCCCCAACTCCATGTTCTCAGGATTGCCTTAAGGTACCGTCACACGGGGCAACATCGCCGGCAACTCTCCGCAACGCGCACGTTTTGGGCATGTAGCCAATATCACAATGGAGATGTTGCATGCAGAGACATCGCCAGCAACTTTCGCTGCCAGGGTTAAACTCAACCCAGCGAGCGATCATTAACATTGCAGTGAATAGGGGAAGTTGCTTTCAACATTGGTGTTGCGGTGTCACACAGAGCGATTTATAGCAGATCGCCTGAGCAACATCGCCTGGTTAACAAACATGTTGGTAAACCTGGCAACTCCACTCAAGCAAATTATCATCGTTGAAATCACCCTTTTACATGTGTAGTAACGCACTAGCGCCACGTTGCCGGCGATGTTGCCCCGTGTGACGAAACCTTTAAAATTGCACAGGTGTTGGAATCATCACCTGTGCAATTGTCGCCCCAGGGTGTGGGGTACTCGGGTATCAGGCGGCAAAAAGGTTAATTTTGTCTCGGGGAATGGCGGCCGAATCTTATCCCGTATCCTGGGGACTATTCTCTTTAAAAGGGATATTCTGTACAAGGATTATTTACAGTTTGTAGTTGTCGTGACGCCACCTGCAGTACCTGGTGAGATGTCGCCAGCGCCGCTACAGTCCTCCGGAGGTCGGTGGTATTGCAGCAGTGATGGTATAGTCCTCCGCAGGCAGGACTGAGACCTCCGGGGCAGCGTAGTGAGGGTGAGTTCATGCAAAGAAAGATGCAGCAGAGTCGAGAGTCACTTCACCGGGTACTTTACTGGAACTTAGCAGTCATTACAGTCTCAGTAGGTATTAGAACGATAAGTGGCTGCAAGTGGATCTTTTGGTTAAAGACGGAACCTCCAATGCATGCCTCTCTTATTCCTCTTGCTCCCTCGCCTCCCAGTAGCGGTGTGAAGCCTGATCTCCTATAGAGTAGTCTGACCTCCTGCTGTCTCTCTCTTTCCCCTTGCTCATGTCGGGAAAACCTTCTGTTGATCACCACAATTGGGTGTCGTGGTGTCTGGTCCCCCTCTAATGGGTGCTTAGGAATCAGGGTCGTGTCTGGATATACCCCCGTTCTACGGATTTTCTACAGGCCGTAAAGGTTCCTGCAAGTGCGGCTCCGGTACCCGGTTTCTTACTTTGAGCGAATGCCCACCCGAGCCTCTTGCTCCTTTCTCAGCTCTCTGGGATCTGTTCTTATTTCCCTGGGTCCCTCAGCCGAGGTAACCCTTCTTGTGCCTCAGGCTCCCTGCCTGAACTTCTCTAGCTCTCCAACCCGGAGGCAAGGGCCGACGGTCAAAGACCTCCAGCCGAAGACTACCTCCTTCCTCCCCCTGGGGGTGACTATATACCCTCCCAGGTTCCCTCCCACTGTGTGACCTAGTGTGGGGTGTGGGTTTAGGGTTCCTCCTACCATCCATAAGTCCACTTGCAGTGGGGTGACTACACCTCTTTTACGGGTGCAGTACCCCTTCTGTGGCACCTACATAGTGGGGCGCCACACAATACTAAGACAATCCGGAAAACAGGCACTGCTGAAGGCTCTGAGGACTGGAGTTGGGGGAACACAAATGTAGAGGAAGGAATGCATTGAGCAGTACAATGTATGTATGCCATATCACCAGAAGCTAAGAAATCCTTCTTTGGAAAGCATCCCATGGCCCTGGCTGTAATCTCACAAATGGTGTGGTTTCTGCAGTATGAGTAAATTAGGTGTAGGTGATTGGGGAATTAATACATATCGACCCAGAAGACCAATTTAGGCCACATGCACACGTTGAGTATTTGGTGAGTTTTTGTATCTCTGTATTTGTAGGATAAACCAGGAGTGGGTAATGAATCCAGAGGTGGTGACCGCGCCTTGTCAACATGTTTTCATATGGCATCTATTACATTTTGAAAGCTTTAGTTGTTTAAACCTCATGAAATCAATATGAATAGCAACATTTTAAATGGCTTTTGTTCTGGCTGGAATTTCTATTAAGTTACAGTCTAATATTGGAGATGTAACATTTTCCAAGTCACAATGAGCATAATATTTCGTGGAACATTAGTGCTGTGTCCTCCCCACAATTATTACACTGTGGACTAGTCCAGGAGGTCTCTAGTTCTAAATAATGCATTGTATTGAATCTCTGCTGTCAGGTAGCAATATACTGAACACTTGTTGGTAGTGAATACTTTGCTTTGTTTGTTTTCCTGTGGCTTTGTTTTTTTTTTTTTTTTTTTTTTTTAAGTGTTTGAAACTCTTGAAAATCCTGTTGGTTTTGTTCACCTTGTATTGGATAACCAGTAGAGCTGGATTCACCTCTGCACTTGTATATTCTGTTCTGCTCAGTCACAAGACCAGAGCAGCAAATATAAGGCCGAGTTCATGTTATTAACATTATTTTTATTATTACGGTAATTATTGCATGGTGCTTAATATGTGAAAAGGGGCATACATAATAAAAACCACACAAGTACACAGACAGGTGGAGAGATGACCCTGCTCACAATCTACAAGGGATGGGTGAGGATACAGTAGGTGAGGGGTGACCAATTGCACCCGTGAAAAAAAAAATTGTAGTACATAAGCCAATTTGGCAACACTGAACTTTGCTGCAAACTGGAAAAAAATACTGTAATTGTATTTGCTCAGCTGTACCTGTGCCGCAAGACATGTAAAGGACCTGTCACACATAAAGAGATCGCTAACGAGATCGCTGTTGCGTCACGGATTTCGTGACGTAACAGCGATCCCAACAGCGATGTCGTTATGTGTGACACGCACTAACGATCTGGGTCCTGCTGTGAGATCGTTGATCATTACACACTGCTCTGGGTCATTCCGTCGTTGTGCTCCCGCTGGGAGCGCTACATCGTTGTGTTTGACAGATAATGAGCAACGATCTCAATGCTACGCTATAGAGTGACAATTCCCAACTACCTCGGTATAATTCTGGATCACTAGTGCGTCGTTTCCACATCGCTGGTGAGATGCCTGTTTGACATCTTACCAGCGATGTGTAAATGACGCATCAGCGATCTCTTGCACATCGTTATCGGGATCGCTGATGCGTCGTTATGTGAGACTGGGCTTTTAGACGGTCACAAATGGCAAAAGACTGATTAGGATGGCTGCACCCACGATCCTGATGACTGATTATAATCCCTGTGTCTTTTTGTCTTTTGTTTCTCCACATTTCAGTGACCTCCTGGTCTGAACAGGGCCATACTGTACTTGGATCCTGACACTTTGGTGAGATATAACTTTGTTGTAACTAATTTTTCCTCTTTTTCTCCGAGGTTTCTCCTGTGACCGTCCTCCCTGCTCGCAGAAATGTCTTCCCGGCCGTTTGAGAGTCCGCCACCTTATCGACCAGATGAGTAGTACGTATCTAGTTTGCTGTTTTATCAAGTAAACATTTGATAAGCATTGCACACTGACTCTGGGAAATGGCCTATAACGCAATGAGTAAGCGATAAGTGTGTGACATGCACATGTAATTCTGAGTCTTGGAGCTTGTTATTGGATTAATGGGTCGGGGTCATGCAGTGCTCTGGGCAACTTAGGTTTTTCATATTTGTATTTCAACCCTTGTCAATGAATGTAGGGATTAACCATCATTATTTTAAGGATCTTTGATTGTAATGTTCCTTTTGTTCTCCATGTATGTACCCGGCTGACAGGGGTTTGTTATAATGGAAAATGCAGTGTATTGGTGCCGTCACACAGCACGATCTGGCCAGCGATGTCGGAAGCGATGCGCGCTCGCCGGCGACACCGCAGCGATGTGGGCGGTGACATCGCTCGCTGGGCTGGGCGCTGCGGTATAGGCTGGATCGCCGCCGACATCGCTCTGGCGATGTCACACGGCGCGATCCAGCCTTATCGCAGGTCGCCGGTTGACAGGTTTACTGTTCTTCCCGTAAACCTGTCAACCTGCGACCAGCGGTAAAACGCGGTCGCGCCGCTCGTTTACACAGCGCGACGTCGCTAGCGACATCGCTGGTACGTCACTTTTTCTGCGATGTCGCTAGCGACGTCGCCAGGTGTGACGGCACCTTATGATTTGGCTTACTAGTTTTAGCTTTCCCACACCTGGACCTTTTTTATTTAGTACCTACTGTTTACTTGCCAGTAGACCTCACTGAGATAAGAGGTCATGCACCGACTATCTCAGATTACCACATTCTAGGGTTTCTTTCTGCAGTCCTTTTCTTTCTCTTGTCGTGTCGGCTATGGTGCTCCGGAGAACAAAATGTGTTACGATCCACACATGACTTATTTATCAGCCTGCATCGGTTTCCAGCAATGTCATGCCTTCATTCTGATCCCAATGATCATGGTTTCTTAAAAGGCTGATCTGACTTCAAAAAAGGAAGTATTTTCAGGTAGAAGAGAAGGGTATAAGTTAAAATAAAGCATGTGCTCCTGATCTTAACCTGACTGCTGTAACGAGTATTGGGCCGCGGCATTAAGGTGACCAAAGACCTCAATGGTTCCTATCCCACCAGAACCATAGGGGTTAGAGCATGTAATAAAACTGACATTTTATTTTATAACCTTCCCTTCTTGCTCACAAAAAAATATATATCAAAAGCTTCTTAATTTTTTTTTAAATTTTTTTACCACTCTACCACTCTATCAGTATTTTTACTTACCGTTTATAGTGCCATCAAATTCCACAGTGCTTTTACATGGTGGTTTATTAGCACTGTTCTCCCCAATGGGAGTCGGTCTGAATTCCATATCAGTATGTCTTTGGAGTGTGGGAGGGAGCTGGAGAACCTGGAGGAAACCCACAAAAACCCTGAGGCCGGCTTCACATCACGGTTTATCTGATCTGCGGCTGTCCGGTGTGAACAGGATAGTCCCAGATGAGATTTCGGCCCCATAGTATTCCTATGGAACCGGATGGCAACTATTTGCCATCCGGTTTCCATCTGTCCGGGAGGATCCGGAAGAATTCAGATTTTTCTCCCGGATACAAAAACTGGGGCAAAAAAAGGCACAAATCGGATCCTCCCGGATCAGGCACAATCTGGCGCCCCCTAACATGGGAGTCTTGGGCACCGGATTCGACATAAAATCGGATGCGGCTCCCATACATTGGCTGCTAAAGTTTAGCAGCGAGCGCTGCTAAACTTCAGCACCTGGAGCTGTCCGCTGCAGAGATTTCAGGACTGCGGCTAGCTCCCCGCTAGATGTGATCTTGAAATTTCAGCAGCTGCGATCTGCCGATTCTGGCAGAAAACAGGACCATAGGCCATATTTACCCTCTGGTTCTGTTTGTCCGGGGCAATCAGGTTCTGTCCGGTGTTTCCTGCAAAACACCGGACAGAACCTGAAATGCCACAACCGTGGTGTGAAGCCAGCCTGAGAGAATATACAAACTCTTTGCAGATGTTGTCCTTTGGTGAGATTCAAATCAAGGCAACACTGCTAACCACTGAGCCACCGTACTGCCGTAAAGATAAAAGATGTTGAGTGTCCAAGTCATACAATATTCAGAGCTCAACGCTCCATTTTATCAAAAAGTTTGACAATCTCTTGTTTTCCCTTGTTCTAACCTAAAGCTCACTTTCTTGCAGCAAGCCATCCATTTATGCCCCCAGTCAGGACATGTATGGAGGGAAGATACCCTCACAGCCCGCATACTCCTATTACCCTGAAGATGAAATCCAGCACTTCTACAGATGGAGTTCTCCACCAGGAATCATCAAGATAATGGCCATTCTCATTGTGGTGATGTGTGTGGGAATTTTTGCCTGTGTGGCTTCCACCTTACCATGGGACTTGGACATCACTGGACAGTCTATGGGATATGGCATGGGAGGGTATTCTGGTTATTCTGGTGCATACAATGGCTATGGTTTTGGATCATCGCAGATGGGTTATGGCTTTGCTTATGGAGGGAACTACACTGATCCTCGTGCTGCCAAAGGGTTCATCCTTGCTATGGCTGCCTTCTGCTTCATATGTGGCATGGTAATCTTTGTAATGACTGTAACAAGAACCCAGACGGCCACCACTAGGAGATTTTACCTGATTGTCATGATCGTCAGCGGGATCATGGGAGGATTGGTCTTCATTGCTACGATTGTCTATACCATTGGAGTTAATCCTGTAGCCCAAGCATCTGGATCGGCCTTCTACACACAGATTGTATCTTTGTGCAACCAGTTCTACTCTCCTGTAACTACTGGGGTGTTTGTTAATCAGTATCTCTATCACTATTGTGTCGTGGAACCACAAGAGGTAAGAAGAAGTGCTCAATGTGAAAATCTCAGGTTTAGATATCTTCTTGGTGGCAACATTTAATATAATAATATTTAAACCAGCTTGCTAAATTGCATTTAGAGTAATAGTAATATCCTCTTGATCTGCCTGTTTTGTTTTCTATTTCTTTTAACAATCTGGTGATTACAGTGTTTGTACGTCAGATATGTTGAGCGAAAGGGATATGACCGATCTTACAATTGTCCAGCATTTCCAGAATGTTGTTAGTAATTAAACTAATGGATGTACTTACTGATTGGCCAGATCTTTAAACTAGGAGAATGTTATTATATTTTCTTGGAAGGGGCGTGATTCTGTTCAGATTCAGAAACCGTAGATGTCACGAGCACCTCAGTAGAGTTGGCCGGAAGTGTGGGAGAGACCGGGAATAATCACGTCAAGACCGCCCAATCTGCCTTACGTGATTACATCTCCCACTCATCAATATCCGGGTTGCCTCCAGCTCTTGTTGATCTGATGCATAAATTCTAAGAAATGCAATTCCCTGACTCAATGTGAAACAGGAACCCATGGACACTAATCCTTACAATTAGATTATATTAAACCTAAATGTATAGAATTACTATATGTGGAGGACTGAGTACATTATGTTAAAAAAATATATAAATGCAGCTGTTTTCATAAAAATGCCTTTTATAAAGTAAATGCGACCTTTTACATACTGTGCCAGCACCCATGTAGATCTCTGTATTGCTGGTATCCTTTGACTAAACATAAATCGAAGAAGACAAAGGTCTAAACTCTGTTTTCCTTTCATAGGCTATTGCCATTGTCCTGGGGTTCTTGATCGTTGTTGCATTTGCCATTATCATATTCTTTGCTGTGAAAACAAGGAGGAAGATCAATCGGTATGGAAAGCAAAATATTTTATGGAAGAAAATGCCAAATGAAGAACAGGGAGATCCAAATGTGGAGGAGTGGGTAAGAGCACAAAACAGCTGGTTATATGATTTGTGTCAAGGAGTAATTGAAAGTAGCCCTCCATAAACATTATATGGTTATTGGCTGAACAATGCTTTTTGGCTGATCATTTGGCCTGTAGCCATCTCTGAGGGATTTCTCATACACAGGAGATGCACATTATTAGAATGACTTCTAAATTCAGTTTGGAGAGAAATGATTTTTTGGACATTGATATTGATGTACACAAAAAACAAGTGGATTCAAACTGGGATCCATCGCAAGTCCACGTTGTGACGACACAGCATGTTACAATGTGTCATGGGTTAAATATTCTTAATTTAGCAAGACCTTTTGTTATTTTGTTTAACTCGTGAGGAGTAAGTCATTGTTTGTTGCCAGGCTTGGAGCCACCATTGTCTTAAGGGGCCATCACACGCGTCAATATCGCGTGCAATATCGCTGCTGCACGTGACTTTGCAGCGGTATTGACTCGTGTGACAGGGCGCATCAACCAGCGATAAATCGCTGGTTGATGGTTGCCAGGTTTTCGGACTGGACCGAAAACCTGGCGATGGTCGCCCAGTGTACACACAGTGCGTCTCGGTGTCACGCAGCGATGCTATCAGCCAGCTCCTAGCGCCTCTCAGGAAGCGCTGGGAGCTGGGATCCATGGTAATCTGCGGGTAACTAGGCAGCGCGCGCTACCTAGATACCCGATGTATACCTTGGTTACCAGCCTTCTCCGCTCACCGGCTGGTATCCAAGATACACTGCGGGTAACTAGGGACCCTAGTTACCCGCTGTGTACCTTGGATACCAGCCGGTGAGCAGAGAAGGCTGGTAACCAAGGTATAAATCGGGTATCTAGGCAGCGCGCACTGCCTAGTTACACGCAGTTTTCCATGGATACCTGCCTGCAGACAATGGGGAAACGATATTTAAATTTCCACAATGTCGCTGGTCCAATAATCGCTGGTGAGTCTGCCTGTGTGACAGCTCACCAGCAATCAGATCGCTGACGACATTGACGTGTGTGACGCCGGCTTCAGTTTGTGAATTGCAAACTAAATGTAAATTGTTCTGCCCCCTCTGTCTACATTATTCCGAGGAAAATTATGCAGTTGAATTGAACTGCCAACCAATTGAAGAACAGCCTTATCCCACCAACCTGTAAGAACACAATACCCTGAGGTGAAGGCTTGGGTATAAAAAGGCTGTGCTTCAGTCATAAAGAAATATATGCTACATGACATCAGCCTAGGGGCTTTGGTCGCGACTGCCAGGATCACATCGTGTCTTCATGTTCTACATAATTTTAGCCTAGGGGCTTCGGTCTGGGCTATAAGGTCATTCGGTTACCTGGCTACAGACTTTGCTGTGCTTGGTTAGTTTCCTAAGTTTAGTAGAATGAACCCTGTTCCATGCAGTCTTTCTGAAGGCGGCCGGGCCAGCAGATCAGAGCACTTGCTGACCCCCGTGTCTCCACACAGTTCAGTCAATTCTCTACTGCAGGCCTCTTTCACCCACAATGTCTCTACAATTAGGGCAAACCCAACTGGCCAATTTTTGAGAGCCCAGCGCATCTGCTTGACGGATGAGAAATTCGAAGAGAAGGCAAAAGAGCTTGCGTCTCTGTTTAGAGCAGGGATCTCCAACTCTGTTGGGTTAATGGGCCACACATGGAAAAAATTGATATCGGGAGGTCGCATTCTGATCAGCACAGGGAGGGGGGTACTCAGATACCGGGATGAATTTGATGGTTGTGACTGGGAATCACGGGTGGTCGGGTTCCCGGTTCCGTGCCCTGGCTGTCATTTGTTTGGTGGGGGAAATATTTACAAGGATTAAAAAGTATGTGACGCCACCTGTGGATCCTGGTAATTTGGATACCGGCGCTGCAGGCCGGCCGCTGAGGTGATGATGGGTGCAGCTCAGTACGGTACAGCTCCCCACAGATGGAGCTTTACCTCAGGGCAGCGATGATGGATGTTGAGGGGATGAGGGGAGTTGTTGTTCTTACCCCTCTAAGGAGATGATGAGGCCCTCCGGGCACCGGCGGGAAGCAAGACAGACACCAACTCAACTTCAACTCCACTTTACTGGTACTGGCAGATGTTGGAGAACACGGTAAAGTCTGGTTTAACGGTACTAGTTGTCGGTTCAGGGTACCCCTAAGGAGTCGCTAGATGTTCCTTCCTTATTAACTTTCGGGGTGTCAAGTCTACCTTCCTCTGTCATTCACCACCTTTGCAGAGCTCTCTCGCCAGTCCCCTGGTCTTGTACGGTGGGGCACGGGTTATCCATGACCGGTACGGACAGGAGCAGCAGAAATGCACTCTCTCTCCCGCCACCGGAATCTGGTCCGTTACCCTTGTAGTCTTGGACCGATATGGGCCTGAGGAGTGAGGTACCGTCTTGTGGCGCCTACAGCTACCTGGTTATTAATGGCCCGCGGCTCGTCTGTTTGCGGTCAGCTGACCGCTTCGGCGTCTGTGTCGCCGGTTTTACCCCAGACATTACCAGCTGGCTCCAACCGGTGCTGGTCTGTTCTCTTCTGTCCGGGTCACCCTCCTAGAGATGGGGTGCCACAATTCCTTGTAGGCCTAAGTGACATTTTTAGTAATACCAGAATTTTTTTTGTTCAATGTAGTAATGTCCTAAATCCTGATTTCCCCCTTCTTGTAGGAATGTCCCCACTCTGATCTCCTTCTTGTAGTAATGTCCTTATCCTGGTCCCCTTCTTGTAGTAATGTCCCCATACTGGTCCCCATCCTATATTAATGTCCCCCATCCTGGTCCTCATCTTGTAGTAATGTCTGTAAGCTGATCCCTATCTTGGAGTCATGCCCCATCCTGGTCCCCATGTTGTAGTAATGGTCCCTCCCTGGTCATCTTGTAGTAATGACCCGATCCTGGTCCTCTCCTTGTAATAATGTCTTCAAGCTGATCCCACATCTTGGAGTCGTACCCAATCCTGGTCCCCTTTTTGTACTAATGTCCCCATCCTGGTCCTCGTCTTGTAGTATGTCCCATCCTGATCCCCTTTTGCAGTGATGTCCCAACATGGTCTCTCTTCTTTATCTACGCTCTCACACACTCACTCTCTCTCACACTTTTACCTCTTGCTCTCTATCACACACACCTTAACGATGCCACGGTCCACTGCAGGGGACCGCCACGGTCCCCACTTTATTATGACTTGTGGGTGCTGCTCAGACAAGCTCCTACGCTCATGTACATCAATACAAGCCGGTGGGCCTATCAGTGGGCGCAGGTGACATCATACGCAGACGTCAGCTACGGGCCTCTGATTGGCCCGTTGGCTTGTATTGATGTACATGAGCGAAGGAGCTTGACCTGAAAGTCATAAAGTTGGGACTGTGGCGGGCCCCTGCACTGGACCGAGGCATGCTTGCGTTGTCCATGGTGCTGCGGGCCGTCCTGTGCAGCCTCAGGTGCCGTGTGTTTGAGACCCCTGGTTTAGAGAGAGAGGATGTAGCAGTAGAGGGATTAAAAAAGCATATTGGAGGGCAAAGGCTGCATAAAGCTGTAAATAAATGGTGGCGCCAATCATCTGCATAGAACGCCTGTTCAAACCTGCATGAGCGCCTGTACTTGGTTTGAACAGGCTTTCTATGCAGATGGTCTCTTTAACAAGAGTGCACCTCTTAATGAATCTAGAGCACATGACCCCAGCAGACTATAAGACTGATCATGATGAATCCAGACTAATGTATGAAACGGTGTTGTGCATGTGCAGCCATCCTGCCATTCAAGAGAATGATGATAGCTTGCTAAATTGATACAACCCCTTTAAGTGAGAATTGTAATTGTTAACATATGAGTTAAATATCTTCATGCTGGAGGGAACATGAAGTTCCTTGTGATTTGCCCTGTAGGAGCCAGTATCAATAGATACCAGTTATACCAGTATTTCAGTGCTTTAAAGTGGCCCTTTACATTCAATTATTTGCATAGTGGCTGGTTAGTGATTTACTGTAGCTGAATCAGTTTCTTTAGGGAATTTTTCTGCTACTCCAATGCACATGAGAAAAATGATATTCTTTGGGTATATTTTCATTTTGTTGCAAAATGTACAGGGAAATTCTTGTCTGATAAATAACAGTTCAGTGATGGTGTCCCAAACCTTGTTTTGTTTGGTTTTTTTGCATGTGAATTTTGTTGCAAAGCAGTTGTGGATTAGTGTATGTATGACTGACGGCATGAACCATAAAATGCTTATTGTAGGGCGGGGGCGGGGAACCATTTTTCTGCCGAGGGCCATTTGGCAATGTCTACAATCCTTCGGGGGCCGTACAAAATTATGAACTTAAAAATTACCCGCTATATTTGGTTAAATAATCACCTCACCCCTACTGTGGTGGCTGGGGCTGCTTCTCTTTGGTGTGGGTGATATTGGTCATGTTGCTTCTCGACTCCTTTTCCAGGTTTGCTAGAGCCCTAGACCTCACAAGAGAGGCTGGGAGCATATACCTCACTGGGGAGGCTGAGGCATAGAGATCACAGGAGAGGGAGGCTGGGAGCATATACCTCACTGGGGAGGCTGAGGCATAGAGATCACAGGAGAGGGAGGCTGGGAGCATATACCTCACTGGGGAGGCTGAGGCATAGAGATCACAGGAGAGGGAGGCTGGGAGCATATACCTCACTGGGGAGGCTAAGACTGGGACAGAGATCACTGGAGAGCTGGATTTAAAGGGCAGACAATCGGCAAAACGTGTCTGCCAGCCTGAGCACTGCGGACCCCAGGAACCTGCCTGGGGGCAATAAAAGTCATTGAGGGCCGCATACAGCTCTGGGGCCTGAGGTTCCCCACCCCTGTTGTAGTAGTACATGTGCTGATTGATTGAGCCTAAATGGATATATTACAAATTTACGTACAATGTATTTCGTTCTAGATATGCCATATGAAGGTAAAATCGTTCTGTGACATTTTATGATGGCTGTATGAGAGTCAGTGGTGTAACTTAAAGCTCATGGGCCTGGATGTGAAAGTTCCAACAGGGCCCATAATTGTTTTGGGGCCTCCTAACCTCTAGGGCCTGGGTGCGATTGCAGCCCCTGCACCTGTTGTAGTTAGGCCCCTGATGAGAGTATAAAATGTTTTCCTAGAATCAGCAGGGTCTGTGTGTCACTATTGGTTCTGCCTCTCCCTTTCCTCTCCTTACTCTTCTTTATCCAGCAGCTGATTCTGTAGTGATCTGATAATCCATCTTTATCTCCACCAATTTCAATATTTACCAGTGAATTAAGAGTGAGGGAAGGGTCTCGTGATGCTGCAGAAGGCCCACAAGGTTATACAAGTCGCTGTGGTTTGTGGATGGATTGTTAAAAATGAAAAGTGGTGAAATAAAAGTGACAGTGGCTCAATTTGCAAAACTGCTGTATCTCCAATGAAATTCCTCCTGACCAAGGAGGGAGGATAGAGAAGAGACCCACACGGCGCTAATCTAAGTGTACTGGTGGTAGCAAATGGAGCAAAACAGTCAGTAACGCACTCACCCCTGGGAGAATGCAGAGAGCATTGAGTGAGTCAAGCCTGTGAGGCAGGGCTGTGGAGTCGGAGTCAGATGTGGGGCTTACTGTCTTCACAGGCATGCTTGTGGAGTCTGTCGGATTCAAGGAAATTGAGGAGTCTGAGTCGGATGTTTGGCTCACCGTCTCCACAACCCAGCTGTCAGGTCCACACATTCTGGTTCTGATCTGCTTCTCGTGCGGGAAACTTGGGAGACTATCCTCCCAGAGGACTCCACAGAGGGGTATGGATGAGGAAGGGGATTATACCGCTAAGCGCTCTCTGACACCAGAGGTGAATTCATCAGGTAGATGAACAATGGTGAATCTATAAAGTCACGTATTCTAAAACAGCGCGTTTCAGCAGAGAAGCCTTTTTCAGGTAAAAGACAAAATATCATTGTCCACTTTAGTCCTTATTTTAAAGAAGCATACTTCCTTCAAGGACGAAACAAGTTGACAATATTTTTTGTCTTTTACCTGACAAAGGGCTTCTCGGTCTGAAACGCGCTGTTTTAGAATACGTGACTTTATAGATTCACCATTTTTCATCTACCTGACACATTCACCTCTGGTGTCAGAGAGCGGTTGGTGGTATCAATTCCCCTATATCGATCCATCCCAATGGCTCCTTTTAATACCCCTTCCTCAGGATTGGTTGGGATTTGAGCGATCTAATTCCCAGCAATGGTCAAGTTATCAGCTGGGAATAAACCTTTTAAGCTATTGGTGAGAATTAGAGGAGCCAGAAAATTGGGTTTTGTCCAATGTGAGCATTTTCAAATGATGGGTGCTTGGATTTGCCAAATTGTATTTTTTTTTTTTTACATGGCCAGTACACATATTATCAATGGCACTTTTCATGCGTGTACGTGACTTTAAACTATTGCTATACACATACAAACATGGCCTACATTGTGCACATTTCAAATCCCATTGAGGAAACCTTGTAGGATATGATATACGGTAAATATAGTGTGTGTGTGTGTGTGTGTGTGTGTGTTTCCTTGCTCGGACAGCCCTTCATTGATCCGTATTGCATGCCAGTGACCCACCTGATACATCATGTTTGGCCGTTCATTTCAGTAGCTGCTAGTAATAGAATAGTGAGTGTTTCCATACGGTTAGCCAGGTATATGACTTTTCAGTTCACTCCCTGAACCTGCGGCGTGCACAGAGCATTTTCACCTTCGATTTTAACTGATTACATGTTTCTACAAGAGGGCTGGGTCGCTGTGATACTGGGGCCGATGCTGCTAGGGCTGTATCTGTGCAGGTAGACAATATCCTGGGGCAGAGGTGAGCATTCCTCCTTATAGATGTGCTGGCAGATAAGCTGAGCTGGTGACGTAACATGATGGCTCATGACAGAGAGGTGTTTGTAATGAGCGGTTGCAGTTTCTGGGCAGGGCCTGGAGTTTCATGACATTGTCAGCTTGTTTATTCTGGCCGGATGCAGAAGACTACAGCTTTGTCCCCATATTCTCCTCCTAGCGATAGTATATGTAACTCTAGAACTTGTGATTCTTTAAACAGGGAACTATTTCTATCCTAAAGTTACCAGCATTAGATGGCACTTCAGCTTCAACAGGACTATTTTTTTATTAAATTTTGATTTTTGCATCTTTTGTAATAATTCATGCTTCATTCCCCATAAAGTCCAATTTACATAGGTTGTTTACTGTAATTTGCATATTTCAGGACAATAATTATGTTCTAGTTGCTGATCATGTCAATACAAAAGTAAAGCCGGCACGTGTGCCAATTACAGGATGCCGCTGATGACATTGAGCATTCACAATTTGCATTGCTACCATGGGATGGAGAACATTAGTCAACAGTACTTTATTTAATTGGATGGGGGGGGGGGGGAATTTCTGTGAGGTGTTGTCATCTCCAAGTGTGAGGAAATGTTTTCATCTTTAGGAACAAGTTTCAAGTTCAAAAATTGTTACATGACAAGTGGGTCATGTAAAATATAATTTAATATGATTGTCAAGGGGGCTGTCAGTGGAGCATGTATAATATTTGGGCTGCCAATGTGTAGTTCTGCCAGAGATATCAGTCACCAAACATGTCTGACAGCTGCTTTCTCTTAGACATGAGAGCTCTCAGGCGGGTGCCTTCACACTGCGGCGTGATTCGGTCCGGGATGACCCTGACAGCCGCGGACTGGATCAGCACAGAGGACTGGAGGGCTAATATGCCCTCCGGTCCGGTGTGCAGCGCACGCAGTTCCCGCTGCTAAGTCAGGACTGCGGCGCCACGGTCCTGACCTGTCAGCGGCTGCACACCGGACCAGAGGGCAAATTAGCCCTCCAGTCCTGTGCTGATCCAGTCCGCGGCTGTCAGGTTCATCCTGGACAGCCCCAGACTGGATCACGCCGCAGTGTAAAGGCACCCTGAACACTCGTGTATGGGAGAGCCAGCAGAGATGGTGGACTGATAAATGATCGGCCAAAGCTTTGTTTGCCCCATAACCACATAACAAGAGAGATAGAGATTGAGAGATTGAGATCGATCTCCAGCTATGCTGGAAGTAGTCTGGGCATGCTCAGTGTGAAATACTGATTCGGGTTGGCCACATCGTCTGTGGCCAGATATGGCACCTTTGATATCCTAGATAAATCATTTTAATGCATTGTGCCGCATCAGGTTTTTTCATACAAGGCAAAATCGCAACATGATGCTGCTGGGAGGGGGGGGGGTAGCTCAAAGCAATGTACTCGTCTGCATCTGTCCCCGCGGCCCCATTTTAAGTTTAGGGACGCGTGCCTGATCAGGATGGTCCAGGATTTGGATGGATTGAGATGCAAGACAAAAAAAATGCAGGTGTGACACCACCCTTACGGGTATCTTTACACGCAGCAACTTTTCTAGGGATTTCACTGGCAACTTACTGGTTGCAGTGAAATCATGGACACATTGTTCCATTTGTACACAGAAACAAGGTGTCCATGATTTTACTGCAGCCAGTAAGTTACAAGTGAAATCCCTAGAAAAGTTGCTGCGTGTAAAGGTACCTTACCATGTTTTTATAAAAAGATATAAGAATGTGGTATATGGACTTAATGGCTCCTACCACCCCTGAAGGAAGGAACTGTCATGAAAGTAGTTCAGTGGTCATCCCGGGTCAACTGCTCGTCTAAATCTCCCTTCTTGGCACAAAGCACCAAGTGCGAATGGTTTCTGTTGTGCAACTTCATATGTATCTAATGCTGCCAAAGGGCCTCAGGGTGTGAAGAGAAACTCCCCTGCTGGGGGTGGGGGTTTTATTTATTTATTTGTTTTTTCAAAGACCCCTCAAGAAAATAAGAAATTTTCAGATAAACTTCTGTTTCTGCTTAGAGACTTTGTTTCGTGGCAATGTAACATTAAAACCTTGTGTCACGTAATAGCTGGTGTTATCAGGCTCATTCTCTCCAGGTACCGTGAGTTTCTAGAGAACAGTCCTGGTCAGGAAACATGTACATATGATTCATTGGAGATTGTCATGTAAGGGGGTTCCCGTTTATATAGAAGGTTGTGTGACGTTGCTATGAAAACTTCCATATTTTTTCAAGTTTTTGGTGAAGTTGTTGTCTAGTTAAGGGGTTGACGTTGATCTGGTAGAATAGCTACAAAGAGCATTGGAGGAGCCAAGAAGGTAATGCTGGACATGGACAACCTGTTGATGTTCCTAGGCAGAGTATTGTATCTCTTACGGTGGTGTAGGGGAATAATGATGGCAATGTCTTAGCTGCAAGACTTCACATATGATCTGTATACTTTTAAAAACTGGAAAAAGTCTTTGCAATGTGCTGTAAACCGAGAGTTATAGCGATGCTGTGTAATGATCACTGCTGGCTCTGTAGTCCTGCTTGTACTAAAAAACAACACTCCTGCCTTTCTCACCATCCTCGGTCCAGTAGAGTCTCCCGTGTCTATCGTGTGCAGAGCTACCATCATGATCACGACCATCCTCGGTCCAGTAGTTTCCCGTGTCTATCGTGTGCAGAGCTACCATCATGATGACAGATCTGCAGCCGATTGCTGAGCGGCCTGTGCTGTCTATAGGGCCGCTCGGATCACGTCTTAGCTGCAGTCCTAAGAACAGCGGAGGAGACTATGCAGGACCTGAGGAGGGTGGGGCAAGCACCGGGCTTTACTTTATAGTAAGGAAAAGAAAGGGGGGGGGGTATAACCCGCAGCTGGGAAACCTGGGGCTTTCCAAAATCGAAAAATCTGCTAAGTATTGTAGATATGTTGTGGCCGATCGGGGAACTTGTTACTTGTTTAAAGGTATATTCAATATTTGATGGTCCATAAACCGCATAGTCATGGCAGCTCCTTGCTGGAAGCATAAGGATAGCTGCAGCTACATGCAGTTACTCCTGGATATATACTGTATATAATCCTTTTTGTTTTCCACATGTTTGTTTTTTTTTTTGCTCATGTATGTTTGGACACACATGCTACAATAAACAGATTTTATATTAACTGTAATTTTATTCTCTCCTGCAGTGTGCTCCTTCTAAGGGGAATAGTGTGTATTGTACTTAATTTTTTTCTTTTACCCACTGAGTGTAAGGCTGGTTTCACACTTGCGCTCCCCGCCGCTTATTGCGGCGGGGAAGCGCAAGCCAAGCGCAGACACCGCGCGTCCCAATGTTAAACATGGGGAAGCACGTGATGCGCTCAGGTGCGGATTGCCGCGCGCACCCATTGACTTCAGTTTGTGATTTGTACACATGCGGATGCTTGCGTACAAATTACATTTTCTCGTCCACACCATGAATGCGACATGTCGCGTTCGGGGTGCGTAACAAGTTAGAGTTAGCAACAAGTAACTAACTTTTTTAACAACTTTAGTGCTGGGAGATTGCTAAGGTGCAAAGTAACCTAATTAATCCTGATTATTCTTTTTAACTCCTTCCCCTGACAACAGGTGAAAAACGTGTCCTCCGATCCTGAGCAAATACCGGCCATGTCAGAATACAATGAGAAGGTTAATGGCTCCATTATGGAACATAGAAGCGTAAATGGACTTCAAGCTTATTCTGAGCACAGCTACAGAACCCAAGTGTGAGTTTTATTAAAAATGTATATACTATATCTGCTGTAGTAATTGAAATTGTGCTTAGGAGATTCCTGCATGCAATATCCAGGGAAAAAGAGTCATGGTGTTCCTGGTTTCTGGGCCGATGGCTCTGGTTCTCTCTGGATCACACTATTCCTACTCACTGGATCATACTGGTGTTTGTGTGACCTAGAAATAACTTTTACAGTGTATGTCTATGTAGTGTCAGAACAAGGCACCATAGACTTGCATTCTAAAAGCGACTCACACAAAGACCCTAGTAGTAGGGCTGGGCGATTAATCGAATTAATTCGATTAATTCGCCCCCTGCTGTGGCCACGATTGTGGTTTAATGCAAAATCGTGTAATTCGATTTAAAATGGCGGCGCCCCCCCATGGGTATACAGGGCCCCCCCATGCCGCCTTAAACCTGTAAAGGAATAGATCATTATACTTATCCCTGCCGCTGTCCCGCCGCCGCGCGCCTCCGGCTTCATCCGGCTTCTTCCTCTGGCGCACAGACAATGACGTCATTGCCTGCGCCCATCGGAGGAGGAAGCCGGAGGTGCGCGGTGGCGGCGGTGGGACAGCGGCAGGGATAAGTATAATGATTTATTCCTTTACAGGTTTAAGGCGGCAAGGGGGGCCCTGTATACCCATGGGGGGGGCGGCCTGTATACTTCCACTGGGGCGGCTGCTGTATACACCTCTGGTGCTGCTGTGTACTACCTCTGGTGCTGCTGTGTACTACCTCTGGTGCTGCTGTATACACCACTGGGGCTGCTGCTGTATACACCACTGGGGCTGCTGCTGTATATACCACTTGGGCTGCTGCTGTATACACCACTGGGGCTGCTGTATATACCACTGGGGCTGCTGCTGTATACACCACTGGGGCTGCTGCTGTATACACCTCTGGGGCTGCTGTATACTACCTCTGGGGCTGCTGTATATACCACTGGGGCTGCTGCTGTATACACCACTGGGGGCTGCTGCTGTATACCACACTGCTGGGGGCTGTATACCTGTGCTGGGGTCCACCCTCGGCTTATACACGAGTCAATAGGTTTTCCCAGGTTTTGGGGGCAAAAGTACGGGGGTCGGCTTATACACGAGTATATACGGTACCTCTTAGTTTTTTCTCTTTATTCATCAAAGAAAAGCAAAAAAAAAAATTGAAAAAAAAAATCGAGATTTAAATCGAAAATTGTCCATAGGTTTAAATAAAATCGAGATTCTGATTTTTTCCAAAATCGCCCAGCCCTACCTAGTAGAGCTGGCAAGTTAAAGCTGGCATCATGTGACTTGGTAGAGGAGTGGAGCATCGCTGGAAACAGGTGAAGACGATCGGTCAGAGCATTAATGCATCTACTTCGCATTGCTTATACACGTTGCACAGTTTTAGACAATAAGTTTTAATGGAAGTACTTTTTTAATGACTGTGACCTAGTGGTCTATGAAAATTAGACAAGACTCTGATGTGTTCAGTGTGTAATCCTTGATTACATTGTCACTAAAATAAATAGCAAAAATCCTCATACATTACATTGTTTTATGTATATGAGGCGGTCGACAGGGTAGGGCGTACTCTGATACCGGGGCTGATGACTACTTTGATGGGGGATAACGGCTGGTCGGTCCCCAGTCCCGTGCCCTGGACCCTCAATGGCAGGGTTGGTGGGGGATGTTGGTGGTGATGGGGATTGGTTATTTGACGCCACCTGTGGTACCTGATAACGTGTATACCAGCGCTGTGGTGATGGTGGTGCATCTCAGTATAGTACAGCTCCCCATAGGTGGAGCTTTACCTCAGGGCAGCGGGGATGGATAAAGGGGAGTCGTCATAGCGTCTCTGCGGTAAACGCTGTGGGTAGCGGCGGTGAAGCAGGCATACACACACACAGTAGTCTTTGTTTCTGTACCTTTTACTGATGACCGGTAACAGGTACAGTCCAGAGAAGTAACCAGGTCCTCGGTGCAATTTGGGACTTTCACCTTGGAGAGTTGTGAGGCCTCCTCTGTCACTGCGTACGGTGGTTTGGGGTAAGCTCTGCCTATAATTGAACTCGCCGCTCCTTCGTCCCTCCCAGGGCTTTACTCAGTAACCGACAATGAGGTCCTTCTGTGGGGTCCCTATTCTCCTCTTGGCCCCTGGGCCTGTGCTTCGTCAGGTTCGAGTGTCTCTTACTTGTTTCCTCAGGGAATTAATTCCTCCTGGTCCTTCCGGGCTTTTCCTGCTGCACTGGATGCTTAGCAGTGTTGGACTCCGGTGTCCGGGTGAACTACTGGGAAGCCGAGTCTGTTCCCTTTCTTCTTTCTCCTATCCCTCCACTGGCCTCCAACCCTCTGCCTAGGGTGCAGCACAGCTGGGCCAGTGTACCCCTGGTCCTGGGCCTGGTTTTATCCCAGCAACCAGCTCCTTCACTCCTGCTCTCTCCACTGACTGGAACTAACTGCTAACTAACTGATTCCTCCCCTCAAGCCTGGATCTTTTATAGGGGAACTGGCTTAAGGCAGCCAGTAGAGCTCCCCCTCCAGGTCTGGGGTGGAAGGTGTTGTGTGCTGTGTGTACCAAAGTGTAAATCCCTCCTTGCATTGGTGGATCCTGCGGCAATCCCCCGCAGGGGTGCCACATATAGATAGGCTTTTTTTTTTTTTCATAACTGAGATTTACTGAGGGTAAAATAGGATTCGTACTGTCTTTTGCACGCATAAAAATCATGGACATCTGAATGACTCATTAATGGCCTTATTTTATATTGTGCTTTTCATATTTTAATTTCTCTCATATCAGAATACCAGAAGAAGTATTTCCAGTAAAAAATGAATCTGGATTTTCACCAAACGTTTATAGCAGCAGCTCTGAAGCGAGCAAGAAAGCTCCACGTAAGAAACGGCCGGGTAGAGCCAGGAGGTCTCCCAATGACTATGATACGGACTACACAACAGGAGGAGAGTCTGGAGAAGAGCTGGATGATGATGACTGGGAAAGGTACGAATTCCCAGATTTTATATAAACTTGCCAGTTTTACTTCTAATGTGTAGCAAGCTCCTGACTGCTCATATTGATGACGGTAGGAGAATTGGCGTCCTACTCTAAACCCCCACCCCTACCCAACATCCCGGGCTCTTGTCATAACAGCAGGTTGTAAGATGACAACCTAAAATCCTACAGGTCAAATGCCCTGAGGATACCGGTCTGAGAAGTAGAGCAAGACCAGTTAGGCCAGTATATAGCTATTTTATGGCCAGTTTTACCAGCCTTGTTTTGGTATTTGGTAGACCATAAACATGTGTTTCTCTTTTATATAGTGAATACCCGCCCATCACTTCAGATACCCAGAGACAAGAATTCAAGCGTGACTTTGATGCCAATCTGCAGGAATACAAAAGGTTACAAGCCGAACTGGAAGAGGTCACAAAAGCATTGGCGCAGCTGGATACTGAGCTAGATGAACACCCAGAGGGAAGCCAGTCCTACAAGGTCTGTGTATAATGGATGTTGATGAAAGATTAGCTTTAGAGCTCATTGCACTTTCTAGGTTTTTTTTTTTTTTTTATTCACATAGATTTATGTTCAAAGTAAGTACCCATAATCACCTATTTTAATGTAGTAAAATTGGAAAACATCAATGTAAAACAGAGTCAAAAAAATGTATTCTGTTGCTATAGTATATTAAAATACAGTAATTCTGGCACCTGGTGGATCTGCAAACATGAACACTTCCAAGGTAAACTAGCAGTAATCTTTGTCATGAACTGGTTAATAAAACTATCAAAATACCCTATTCAGAAAATTACTACATCCTAGGCCTCATTCCTAGAGTACTACATTTCCCCAGCAGAGTGGACTTTTCAACAAAAGACACTGTACCTCTTTCGAAGTTCACTCCGTCCACATCTTCTCCTCCTGCAACCTCCAGCTGGCCGTCATCAACCGCCCCCCAGGATCTACCCTCTCTTTTCTCCACCACTTTACCACCTGGCTTCTCCACTTCCTCTCTTCTGACATCCCCTCTATCATTATGGACGACTTCAACATCCCCATTAATACCCCCCACCTTGCTGCTTACAAACTCCTATCACTGACCACCTCCTTTGGGCTTTCCCAATGGTCCTCCTCAGCTGCTCCTAACGATGGCCACATGCTTGACCGGACCTTCACCGTCACCCACTCCCATACCTCCTCTTTGCCCTACCCCCTATCTGTCAGTGTCTCCCAAGGCTCTGTTCTGGGACCCCTACTCTTGTCCATTTACACACTCGGCCTGGGACAACTCATCGAGTCCCACGGCTTCCAATATCATCTCTACGCCGACGACACCCAGCTCTATCTATCTGGGCCTGACATTACCTCCCTTCTATCCAAAATCCCATGTTGCCTGTCCGCCATCTCCTCATTTTTCTCTGCTCGCTTCCTCACACTGAACATGGACAAATAGTTCATCGTAAACCCCCCCCCCCCCCCCCCCCAATCGCTCTCACCCTCTACTAGACATGTCCATTAACATCAACGACTGCTCACTTCCCCAATTCCCCATGCAAGTGCCTCGGGGTAATCCTCGACTCATCCCTCTCCTTCAAGTCTCACATCCAGGCCCTCGCCACCTCCTGCCGACACCAGCTCAAAAACATTTCCCGGATCCACACTTTCCTTGACCACGACACGGTTAAAACACTTGTTCATGCTCTCATCATTTCCCACCTTGACTACTGCAACCTCCAGCTAACCAGCCTTCCCGGCTATCTCCATCGCACCTCTCCAATCTATCCTAAACTCCACTGCCAGACTCTTTCACCTGTCTTCCCGTTACTCCTTGGTCTCTCCACTCTGCCAAGCCCTTTTATTGGCTCCCCACCTCGCAGAGATCCCACGTCAAAATCCTAATCCTGATTTACAAAGCCATCCACAACTTGTCCCCTCCATACATCTCCAATAATTCTCCCGTTACTACCCTCATGCAACCTACGCTCCTCCCAAGAACTCCTTCTCTATTCCCCTCTCATTTCCTCCTCTCACAACCGCATACAAGACTTCCCCCATGCATCCACCTTAGGGTGGAGGCACACTGTCATGCAATGAAGCGTTTTTGATGCCCGAGAGTGATGCGAGTGCATTCCGTTTGGTGGTGCGAGTGTAACATGGGCTTTGTTGCGTGGGTGAAACACCCGACACAGGAAAGCCTGATAGCTATATATCTACAGATAAAGATCTGTAGATATAATGGCTATATCAGGCTTTGTACTGCTTTGACAGCAGCGTTTTTTAAAATTTCCCGGGGATAACTGTCATATTAACCCCATCTGTAGCTTCTGTGCTGGCAGATGTGGTTAATAAGCCGGTTATCTGTAGATATATAGCTATCAGGCTTTCCTGTGTCAGGAGAATAGTACACGCGCAAGTGACTCGCACAGTGTGCTGTCTGGGTGCGAGGTTTCCTCGCACGCATAGACTTTTATTAGCCACTTGCACGTCACACACTCATTCAGTCGCAGCATGATGCGAGTGAACTCACATTTGACTCGCAGTGCGAGTTCAGCGCCGGGGACACGCACCAGTGTGCCCTGCCTGATATGACAACACTGGTCCGAGTGCAGTGTGAGTTACTTGCACAGTGTGCCTTCAGCCTTAGTCTGGAACTCTCTCCCCCACCACATCAGACACTCACCTATCCTGGGATCCTTCAAAAGAAACCTGAAGACCCACCTATTCCGACAAGCCTACAACCGGAGATGAGGTCCATCGACCCGTCTCCTGTTCGGCACTATCCCCTCCTACTATATCACCTACTGTCCCTCCTAGACTATGAGCCCTTGAGGGCAGGGTCCCATCCCCTCCTATTCCGCTTTGTCCGGACTATACGAATATATTGAACTTGTCCTAGTCTACCCTCTTATCATGCAAAGTGCCATGGAATCTAATGGTGCTATATAAATAAATAATAAATACATGAGGCTGCCAATGTTGTGACATTGACATCATGACTATATAAGTATAATGATGTCAGAACTTGGGAACTGACTTACTGATGTTTCTTCCAGGCTGTTGCTGATGAATATAATCATTTAAAGGACATTAAATCGGTAAGTATGTCTTATAGCGGTAATAAGTACATGGCAATATAATAATGCTGATCTTTTATACAACTATCAAAGCAAAACACCTCTATCAAATCTGAGCCATATGTAGGTATAGTAAGCGACAGTGAAAGCCTCATTACCAAAAAGCTTAAATAGCTTTGAATAGTCGCACGATTTGGATTCTCTTTAAAACTTTAGATTTGCTAATTTTGCCGTTTAATTTCTCCAAATGATGCCAAAATGGGCAGAGTCGGTGCGTCACACCACAGCTGAACGAATTCATGAGCTGTGGGGTTCCTTACACCCTTAATCTTGTTCCAATTTCATGAATCAAGAGCAAATGATGCCACCACGACTAGCCCTCACCAAGACTTGTGTGTACATCACCATTCTTAATGAATCGGGACCTTTGTGTTTTGTTATTTATTCCCCTTTTGGGGAATTTATATAACCAAAAACCACACTCTCTGTATGCCGCGAAGGGCACAGTGTGCTTGTACACTTAGCTGACAGCTATACCAGGAGGTTTACCCAACATGTTATCACTATAATAGGGCCCCCATTTATAATATGGAGGCCAAAAGTGTGTTCTTTCTTACTGTTTGTGTATTGACATACGAAACCACAGCATGCACGCATCTTTTTATATAGTTTTATCTTGAAATGTTTATACCAGATTATATGCGGTATGTGTTGGTCTATACAGAAGGTCATCACTATGCAGTATATGATTTTTTGCAGTGGTTACATATGTTCTATGATGACGGTGGGCCTCTGTTGATTGTATACCTCTAGAGTGTATAGACCTGATATTGTACACACACTAGGTGTGCTGCCAACCTAAGGAGTAAGATGTTAATTATTTAATAATCGTGTTTTTTTTTTTTTTTTTTTTTTTTTTTTTTTTTTTATAAATCTGCGCATATTTTACCAAAGTACAAACTACTAAATTCATGCACTAATGATTCAACATGGACCGTGATGGATTGGAAGCAAATATTTGCTTCAATTTATTAATGGTTTAAGTTTAGTTTACGGGTGCAGCTATAGTTTTAATGATCGATCGTCCATCTTTAGTAGGCCTAACCTCTGCCTTACTTGCCTACACTTTTTAGCCTTTCACTCTAATGGCCATCTATGTGGCTTCTTGGACATGTCTGATCATGAAATGACCATTATAAGAGTAATCAAGGGTGCACCGCAATGTAGAATGAAAACATTTATCCACAATACACTTGTCCCTTGTGGACGTGTTTTCGTACATGCTGTGGTGTTTTGGGTGAAGTCATCCCTACTGGTCTGTAGAACAAACTGAACATCTTGGTAGGTCCTAGGGATTTATCTCAATACTTGTGCTAATGACCGCATATTGGATGAAATGCTTTGTAATGTTGTTATCAAAGTCTTCAGCTCTGTGTGATTTAAAAAATGTTCTTTTTATCCAGTCTTCCGATTACACGAACAAAAGAAGACATTGCAAGCAGCTGAAGGGCAAACTGAACCACATCAAGCTGATGGTTAGCGACTATGACCAGAGTAGATAAAAGCAATTGGATTTCAAGACCTGGAAACAGACGATTGTTGGACTTTAACACTTTTTTTTGGTCACTGGCAACAACTTGGATATTTATGGTCGTGTTTTCATGGTTCTCTAAAGGATACGTTTTTATTTTTTTAATTCTATCAAAGCGCGAGATGTCTTATTGGCACTTGGCACACTTTTAAGGCCTCTTTTGTTGAAGGGCATCTAGTGGTCTGTAGACTTGTAAATGCTGCTGACAATGTTAGGGCCTAGACCTTCCTTTTTCTAGAAGATGAGGTGGGCATACTCCTGCCCATCAGAAGCACTCGGCGTCTTGCTATGAACAGTGACATTTTTCTCCTGATTTCATGGCCATCGATACACACCCAATGAACCATTTTGCAGACCACCTACAACAACATACAAAAATGCACACCTAGAGCTTTCAAGTAAAAATGAATCCAGTCCTCCACTGTATCCCAAGCCGATAAAGTAGAGTGCAGTTCAGACCAATCCTCCTTATTCTCAGGGAAGAGAAGCCGCTGCCAGAAGAGTTAGACAGATGCTTTTTTTCCCATTGAAAACGCATGCTTAGATGAACCAATAGATTTGTGAGTTGTGTATTGAGGCTGTGTTCATACTTTTTTCTTAGTTGTGTCTGTGTTGGCCTATGTGCTAGTGCACACAAGCTATTTCTTCACATGGACCTCGGGCATCCTCTAATCTGCTCCAAATTATGGACTATGTGAGAATGGCAGACCGCTCCTGCACCCGTCCACTGAGGACAAGTACATGGAGTCATACACTCAGCATCCAGGGGAACTTGGAGTTGGCAGAGAACTGTTGGCCAAACAAGTGTTTTCACTACAGCACTCATGTGGGGGCACCATTATTTTGTGCATAGACAGAAAAGGGTCCCTGTGCAACAACAGTATATGGGCCCTAGAGCTTATCAAAATGCACAGTTACACCTACTTAAGAGGTTGAACTGGGCTCCTGTGCGTCTGCACAGACTGCACCAACGATATGTCCGCCCCTGAGTATGTGCACGTTTTGGAGCTGTTTAGTTACATGGCCATTTTTTGTTAATAAGTCATGTCCATTCCTAAATGGCACTGTTGACAGAGTTGCTGTATCATAAAATACGTTGGGATCCAATAATCTTTTCGGCTAGAGGAAAAACTCAAGAACAGCCCATTTGTTTTTTGCTTCATATACTAATAAAAAAATATATTTTTTTCCTGATTACTGGGAAAAAAAATCACATCTAAAACTTTAATAAAATGAGAGAGGCTCTCCATCTATATTTGTGTATAGGAGTACATTTGTTATCTAGTTAGCTTGCTCCCATTGAAGTGTAAAATATATTTCCCATACTGATTTTTAGATATTACTGCGAAATAAACCACTGGAGTATTACATGTTTATTCATAGACCAATCTGAAGACTACTTGCATAAGACACCATTGACAATTTTTATTAAAATATATTTTAAAGGGTTTGTGTGAGATTAAAGAAAAGGTTTGCTTTCTTAATTTGTGGAAACTGCACCATTCTTGCATTTGGGCCTTGATTTAATATTGCAGATCATCCACATTGATGATACTTGGGCCGAGCAGCTAAACTAAGCAAAACCTAATGGAGTAAACTGCATTTTATGGGAAGATTAAAGAGGACCTGTCACCAACCACACATGGTGATCTAATTACAGCACTGAATGCAGCATGTCTGCTGCATCCAGGCAAGGAGTCCCCCAGCCCTTGAGCCCCCCGTACCTAGAGATAATACACTTTGAAGACTTACATACTGGAGCCAAATAGGAGATCGCTTGTGGCTGGAGTCACTTCTCTCACAGGGCAATTTCACGCCCCCTGTATCTTTAATCTGCCCACCGCCACCTCCCTGATGCCAATCATTCTCTCCCTCGCCTGCAGCATAACAGAGTGAGGGGTGCAGTTCTGGCCGCATTGCCCCGCACCCTGCAGTGACGTCACCGCTTATACCGCCCTGCTCCATTGTTAACATGGAGCAGGGCGGGTATAAGCGGTGATGTCACTGCAAGAGGCGGGGCAATGCGGCCAGAACCGCACCCCTCACTCTGTTATGCTGCAGGCGAGGGAGACAATGATTGGCATCAGGGAGGTGGCGGTGGGCAGATTAAACATGCAGGGGGTGTGAAACTGCCCTTTGGCTCCAGCCACAAACCACCTCCTATTTGGCTCCACAATGTAAGTTTTCAAAGTGTATTATCTTGGGTTACAGGGGGGATCAAGGGCTGGGGGACCCCTTGCCTGGATGCAGAAGACATGCTGCATTCAGTACTGTAATTAGATCAACATGTGTGGTTGGTGACAGGTCCTCTTTAAGCCAACTTTTTCTGCATTTCAATAGCCCCTTTCTGTGCAACCTTTAGTTTGTACTTGTGTGTGGTTATTAGTTGTTTTTTTTTTTTTTTAAGATCTAAATCAATATATGAACTACAAAACCTGAACAATGAATGTTTAAAAGAAGCAAAAACCTTTCCTACAGATTTTTATACTTGCATGTTTTGCTTAAGATTTCAGGACATTTCCTGCGATTAACTGTATATAATATTTTTTGTATGAAATGTTCCTATTTGTATAATGTGTAACGAGCCTTCAAGTAAACAGTGAAGCTGATTGTTTTTGTTTTTCATATTCCCTTACAGCAGTGTAACTTCTAGCCCTTTTTGTTTATTTTTTTAACAGTTATTTGAGAAAATGAATGAATTAATATTTTCTTGTACTGTGACTACTTGTTAATAAATGGTTGACTAATCCCCTGTATATAACCATGTTGGTGTGTGGTTTCTGATCCAACCCTCCCACTTCCCCACCTATAATTCTCCTTTGAAAGAGGTGTAAACATGTGTAGATGCTATTCAATAATATACTACATTGACCAGGGTACCGGCTCAGCACTTTCTTAGATCACTGTATATAGTGAAGCTGTGCTGGATCAGATCCCTAGTTCAGAGTCTATAAGCCCAGCATGGACTTGAATTCATGTACTGTTGTATTTATGTACAAGTTATTGAAACTCCAATGATCTCACCCAATGAAAAATGGAAGGTCCAAAGGCTCTTCTCTCGGAAGAAGTGTGAAGAAAACCATAACATCGCCTTCGGGGCAATGGTGCAACTTGAAGCTTGGGGGCCTTAAAGCAAAATCGCCAACAAGGCCTTCAACCATCTCAGGTTTTTAATTGTCCTATAGTAGAACATGGATACTATGTAATCTTTTTGGGCCCTGGTGTGACTTCGGCCCCTGAACCTACTATTGTTATATATCTTGGAATTATTCCTTGGCTTCCACAAACTGAATGGTGTTGGGACCTGTGCACAACAACCAAACTAGCACTGACCAAAGTGAGACGAGTCGCTAGAGTGGTCACCAACTGGTAATGAAGGGACACAGGTAGTTAGTAAGGAGCTGACTGTGGGTCAGAACCAGATGTCGGCAATGGTATGGTTAATTGATTTGTTTTCCTCTTGATACATTTTTCCACCAAAAATACAGCAGCAGGTAGCCTATCTAAAATATCCACATTACATAGTTGCCGTCTGAACTACCGTGATTTTCCCTTTGTGGCAGGAGCTAAAGGGTGATTAATGCAGAGAGCAAATGCGAGTAGATGGTGACAGAGGTATGCCAAGGTATGAGGCAAGAAAATCTAGACATACATTATTATTGTCAAACACAATCGGGCTGAAATATATAATGTAGACCATGGGGCAGTATCCAGGGCTGGAAGGGTATTAAACAGGAAAATATACTTGCCTTTAGTCTGAATGGAATTATTTACAACGGTGTACCCAACCCATGTCTCGGGGTATTATAACAAATGGCTTGTGGTTGTCAGCCAGATTGGTGCACTAGCTCCAGGTCTAGAAAACTGAGAAGAGTGGATCTCCAGATACTGACTTTTGTGAGTAGGTCCACACAAAAGATCACATGTAGATGCACATATATTAGCATTGGGGGTTTAGGGATAGATTAAGTATGGAAATCTGGAGATAGGATGATGTTTGAAGTTACTTTGAGGGGGACAGGAGCACTATGTCACCACTCTGGGTGGGGGAGTTTATCTGGATATGGCTTGCAACTAGTGATGAGTCGGTAGCGAAATATTCGTAATCACTATACTCGTAACGAGTACTTTGAAATACCCAGGTACTCGTCCGCATAGCGAGTCCAATGTTAATCAATTAGTGACAGGCTCCATCCACATCTAGCCATAAAATGAGCATTTCTGGGAAAGGGTGGGAGGGGGGGTCTTTTATTCGCATGTTCACTGCATAAGACACCTTATTGTGCCCCCCCAGAGAGCCTAACATTCAATCTGGTCTCACTGGGGCGCTGAATTCCTTTGAGTACTGAAGGAGCTAGCAACATGTGTCAGATTGCTCAAGATTGACATATCACTCACGAGCACCAGCGTTACTCGCAGGGTAACGAGTATCGTGAATACCATACTCTGTGCGAGTAGTGAATAACAATTGCACTCGCTCAACACTACTTACAACCCTTTCTAATTGAATGTGGTTTCCAGATAAATAAGGTTGGAGACCCCTGATATACAGAGTGGGCATGGATTGGGCTCTAGTCCAGGGGTCTGGAACTCCAGGGCTCAAGGGCCGCCAACAGGTCATGTTTTCAGGATTTCCTTATTGCACAGGAGTTGCAATCATCACCAGTGCAAGTGATAATATCAACTGTGTAATACTAAAGGATGGTTTCGCACTGCAGTTTTTCCCCTGATCAGGTTCCATCCAGTTTGTGTGCCAAAACCAGGAGAGGAACTTGCGGAGAGAAACTATAATTGAAAGATTGACACCTGTTCTGAGTTTTGGAGACACTCCTGGTTTTTGCACACAAACCCGATGGAACCTGATCAGGGAACAAAATGCAGTGTGAAACCCGCCTAAGGAAATACGGAAAACATGACCTGTTGGCAGCCCTTGAGCAGGGG